>CM053572.1:38050560-38136589 GCA_028646485.1 Cryptoprocta ferox | reverse complement strand
GAATCCTGAAAACAAACTGAGGGGGGAAGGGGAAGGGGAAAAGGTAAAGCGGGGTGATGGTCTTGGTGGAGGTCACTTGTGGGGAAGAGCACTGGGTGTTATATGGAAACCAACCTGACAATAAACTATAAAGTTCAAAAAAATAAAATAAAATATTTAAGGCAAAAAAAAAAAAAGAAAAGAAAAAAGAAAACATTTTAGAGCAGTATTTTGTGAATGTTACCTTTTCTCCCAAATTTCTATGAATGACAAGGCTAGACTGGTGAAATGTCAAGATTTGTACAATGGCAAAGTGCCCTGGAGGCCTTCAATGTTTCTTCTTTTGTCCATGTGATAAAAAAAAGTCCTCCTGTAAAAAGAAGAAAAAGAAAAACGTCCTTCTGCCCTACTTGAAGAAGCATCTGTGTAAAGTTCTGAGGCACATTTCTGGTGATATTTGCTCCCCCAGGGTGTGTGCACTGAATTCAGCAGGATCCCCAAGTCTCACCAACAGATTTGTTGTTGGAAAGGGTAAGAAGTCTGTCACTGGGGCCTAGCATACTTTGTCCCAATAGGGTCTGGATCACCTTCCTTCTTCACCAAGATGAAGATGAGCCACACAATAAGGGACTCATCTTTTATTCCTAAAGATACATACAAGCCACAGCCATTGTGGCTGGGTTCCTTGTCCAGGGTTGACCTGAAGTGCTTGAGAATTGAAGACACTTTGAACCAGACTCTTCCTGAACTCCAAGAAAACCTGACATTAGGATAATGTTAAATGCTTTGTAAAACAAACCAAAACAAAAAAAAGCAAAAACAAAACAAAACAAAACAAAACAAAAAAAACAATGAAAAATGGAAGAACTAGGGACTTGAAACTGACAGCTGGTCTCCTGTCCAGTTTCTTGGTTTCAGGGACATTATTTCACTCAATGTAATATATTCACTTATCTGTGAGCCACTCGGAAATCTCATTTCAGATAGGGACAGCACAGTGAGTTATATATTCAGTACCAAATATATAGTTACAGTATGGATGATACAGAGTGGAAAGAAGCTTTACCGTAATGAATGTCTATTGATGAGCAGATGATCAATACAATCTAATTATTTCTTCCTATTGAGAACTATAACCGATGGCTTGTGTGAAGGCCCATTCTACTGCTATGTGACACATGGGTATGTGGGTATGTGTGTGTCCGGGAAAAAGTGAAAAGGTAGAAGGAGAATGTTGTAACCGCCAATGCAAGGAAAGGCTCTGAGAACCTCACTGTGGAATTTCGCTCAGGTCACACTTCCCTAGGCATGGTTCTGTTTACTCTTGTAGGCAAAATGAATGTTACTCTGAAACTCCAGTTGTGGATGTAAAGTCACATGTAAATGTCTTTCCTGTTACAGGAGGTGTTTCTCTGCCTTCTAGCTGATACAGAAATCATCTCAATTATAGGACCAGCCATGTCCCTAATCTCACCCCCTCCCCCAAAATACTCACACTTGTGATTGAGGCTAGACTAGATTCTTTGGAGTTATAGAAGTGCTTAAAAACACAGGTTATGAATGTAGTATAAAGTATATTAATCTAACCAAAAGTAATCCGGCTATGTTATACGTCCTTTCAAAGATCATTCTCAACATAAACACTGACTGATTCTGCCAGAAAGTTATGATTTTCCCAGTTGTTTTAGCCAAACATTGGCATTTTCATGTTTCAACCCTATATTGGTTTTAGGGTATATGGTAAGAGGGAGGAATGAGAAGTCTTATTTAATCCTAAGCTACACAATGTTATAAAAATACTTGATATACCTAAGAATGTTAAGTTTTATATCTCTGAAAGCAAAAAAAGCTGCCAAGCTAATTTTTTTGGAACAGATGTATTTTTCATTAACTTTACTTTTGGAATAGAAAAACTGAGATAGATATTTCTAGGTTGAATTTGACTCTTATGAAATGACTGGAGTGGACTTTATGGGATGCCACTTCAAAGGCCTTGAAAGGTAATTAATTGCTTTTATATGAATATTCCTAATTTTCCTAGTTAAAGTTTTACACAGTTACCTGTGAAGCAATGTTAGCATAAAATACATCAACGTAAGTCAAATAGCTAAAAAAAACTTATTTTAACCTTATATTTGATTAAGTGGCTTTGAAATCATCACTCATCTGTTTTGATGCACTCAAAGGGCTTTTATGCAAGAAAAATTATCAGTCCATTTCATAATCCCATTTTTAATACAGACATAGAGAAAGAGTCATTATCACCTCCGCTGACTATTAGACACAATTGACAACTGAAATTCTATGAGTGCGATTGTGTGTATGTAGTGTGACGGCTGGGAAGTCCCATGGGAAGGAGCTTAAGGATCTGTAAGGAAAAGCACATGCTGATGAGGGCCTGATGGCTCACAGGCGCCCAGCCTGCCTCTGAAGCCTTCTAACACGCCATCCATGTACACAGGAAGTTGGCCACCCACTTAACACTCTACACACACTAATGACCTCTGGCTCTAAGCAACAGCTTTGGGAATAGGCGCAAATGCTTCAAACTCCTAAGAGGCCACTCACTAATCCAGATTTTTTCCCAACTTCATATCACTTGGGCCTTTTTGCTTGTGGTCTAACCATTCTGGAGGCTTCCCAGAAACATCTTACCGACAGAAAGTAAGAATCTGATGATCTCTCTGTGTCTCAGCTGCTAAGAAAGGGACTGTCTGCCATTGTGAATCAGAAAAAGCAATCACTCCTATTTTTCTCCCAGTTATTTTTCTTCAAAACAGAAATAGCTGTCATTTTTCTCATCACAGGATGTAAGTATTTCTGTTATAAAAATTAATAAAAAACAAAAATTCATGATCCTAGGGCCTAATAATAACCATATTTTGGTACACATAACATTTTGTTACATCTTGCCTTTTTCAGGTGTTTCAATGCAATTACATTATGTTTATATAATTTAAATTCTTTAATAGCAACAATTATGTCTAATAATTAAAAAATTTTTTAATGTTTATTTATTTTTGAGAGAGAGCGAGACAGAGCATGAATGGGGGGGGGGAGCAAAGAGAGAGGGAGACACAGAATCCGAAGCAGGCTCCAGACTCCAAGCTGTCAGCACTAGAATCCATGAACTGCCAGATCATGACCTGAGCTGAAGTTGGACACTTAACCGACTGAGTCACCCAGGATCCCCGCTATTTAATAATTTTTAAAATTTGATGGTATATTATGAGCATCTTTACATGACAGGAAAAATAGATCTTCATCAACTGTTTACTTACATACAAACATATATCCTTTACAGGAGTACCATAAATTTAAGAAGTCTTAATTGTTGGGCATTCAGTTGACTGTTTCTATTTTGTTATTATAAATAACCTTGGAGTGAATGTCCTAAAAGACCCATCTTTTCAATGTCCTGATTATCTCCTTTGGATATATTTCCAGAAGTGAGACTCTCTGGTTAATATATGCTATTTTTAAGGGCTTTGGATGTAAGTTACAAAACTGCCCTCAAGAAAGGATATATCAGTTTATTCTCCCACCAATAGTGAACAAGTGTGGGAGGCTTCCTTTTCGATTCAGTCTTCATCATGTCATGCATTTATTTCTGTTGGCTCATGACAGAATGTAGACTCTATGGAGTTAGGGTAGATTTCAGAAGGAAGAAAAAAACATGTCTCAGAGAAGTTGAGACTCTTCTGTGGCCCTTTAAGAATCACAAATGTGAACCTTCCTTCCTGCCTCTGCTTTTGTGGGGAGCAGACAGAGTTTCAGGTCATGTGTGGCATGCTAATGTTGTATGGTACATGTTTACAGCTTGGAAAAGGCTTCACTAGGGTTTGATGTGTATCCAGGAGGACGTAGAGGAGTTCCACAGTGTTTGTGAAACTCAGCGTGAGAAAATAATCCCTCTCCTGCTAAGTGGGTCTCAATACTCAAAAGCTGTATGAGAGGGTCAAGAGGACAGAGAATCTCTTCCCCTGCCTCATGCTTTAAGTACTTGGGAGAAGCACTCTCTGATACTCTACAAAATGAGGAAATAAATAAACAGGAGCTGGATTCTCTATTCTGCCAACATTCCTTGTCAGTACCCTGTGAAAAAATATGTATGAATTCAAAAGGCTAAATTAAAAAAAGAAATGGAAATGTATTACACTGTTGGCAGGAATTCATTTCTGATATAATGACAAAATCTGGGAGCTGTTAGTAGAAGCATTTGCTTGAAAAATTTTTGATTCTTTGAGAATCCCGATGAATAAACATCATCAAATCAAATCAAATCAAATAGTGGGCTAATCACTTTAATGTTTTAGTTTTGATACAGTAAGTACCGTTATTTTAACAATTCTCCAATACCATGTTGCTGGGCTGAAAATCAGAGGTAGCCTGGTCAAAGGCAATTGTTTTCACATTCTCTTTCTTTTTTGTCTTTCTAGAAATGCCTTTCTACAAGAGGCTATGTCATTTCTGATCTTGGCTGGCTGGACTGACCTGTTTTATTTGGGTCTTATTCTAAGTGGGATGAGAATCGATGGGAAGGTTGTACACAGGAATGACATCACGTGCTTTTGCTCAAGTACGTCTCTATTGTCCCTTTCTTCTGGGCTGGTAGAAACACTGAGTGTCTCCCACCCTTTTCAGCCCAGAATGCACGAGCCAGCCAGACCTCTCAGAACTTCTCATGGTAGCTTACTCAATACTAATAAACTATGTGAACAAATGTGTTATATAGTCATTGTGTTACTTCTCCATCTACAAAAGTGATATTTACCAAGTAGGGCCTCCCATTATAGAGGCTGTTCTGAGGGGAATTTGTTGGGCTTTGTCAATTTGTCACTTAGCTGTCATTATCTGTCCACTTGCCTATTGTTCATTTCTGTGATGTTTGTTCCTTTTATTTCTTCCTGCCTCCAGGGTTTCATACCACATGGCAAAGTCAAATTGCTATCATTGCTTAAGTATTTTCTATATTATTTCAGATGAGCTGCTTGGCTCCATTTTTTTTTTTTTTGGACCCTCAGTGAGACACCATTGTGGTGGAAATGTGCAATCATACATTATTTCTCATTGGGACTTAACAACAGATTTATTCTTGGTAATGACTTAACCCTTTGTACTCCCCTTTATTATTTCTGGAGTGTGAGGCAAAGTGAGAGTAGTTGTTTTAACCAGTGGGATAATGATAAAAATGATAATGATTTAAGTATCAATAAAAAATTGGGGGAGGGAATATTAATATCTAAAATAAATGATACTTTTTCTATGATGCAGTGTTTTCTCTTTAGATATTAAACACCCTCCCTCAGTTAAATACACAGTGGTAATAATAGGCTGATGGAATTTGAACAGATCCAAAATTGTCTTGTGTGTATCCAAATGATGAGGAGTAGAAAATGTTAGTTAATTCTGCCAGCTTAGAACAAGTTCCATTTACATGAACCTCTCACAATGATACATGATGTTTCCTCATGAAAAATGACACAAAAAGAAGTTTGTCTACGTTTCTTGGGCCAAGTGCTTTGAGATCTAACCTATGGGGGCGCCTGGTTGGTGCATTCGGTTAGGTGTCCCACTTGGGCTCATGTCATGATCTCATGGTTGGTGAGTTCGAGCCCTGCGTCAAGCTCTGTGCTGTCAGCTCAGAGCCTGGAGCCTGCTTTGGATTCTGTGTCTCCCTCTCTCTGCCCCTCCCCCATTCACACTCTGTCTCTTTCTCTCTCTCTCAAAAATAAATGAACATTAAAAAAAAGAAAGAAAAGACCTAACCTACGTTAGCAATAGGAAAATGACAGAGGGACTCATTTTTTAGATCTGGACACTATGCTCAGAGAGTTAACTACAAACTTATAAAATGGTTGTGCTCTACTAATACACCTTTAGAAAAAGAAAGAATAGAAAGTGAGGCTCAAGGGGGAAAGAAAATACTTGATGGATTTGTGTCTCTTGCCTTTACAAGAACTTGGAGATGTGAAGTCAAAGCAAGGAGTCTGAATAGAGACTCTGTACTCATAACGTTTACTCGGCAGAATTTAGAAAAAAGTAGTAAGCATTATGGTTGAGGGCAAAGGCCCTACAGTCAGAGTGCCTCAATTTGAACACAAAGTCAGCCACTTACTAGCTAAGGGATCTTTGGGAAAATTATTTAACATTCCCATACCTCAGTTTTTTCCACTGTACAGTGGAGACCCTAATAAGACCAACTTCCTCAAGACTGTTATAAATATGTAAAGTAGAGAAGCGTGTAAAGGACTTAGAGTAATGCTTGGCACAGGTTGAACACTTGATGGTGGCACCATTATCATCATCATCACCAGGTTTGCCCTTACGAAGAATAAGCCAGTTTTAGTTGGGAGAGACCCAAGATATTGCAAATAAAAATAATTTTTTGTTAGCTTGCAATAGCAACATTCTTCCTATAGGATTCCAGAAGAAGGAAAAGTAGTGAATTCACTTTTTAAATTCTTCTTCATTGCTTTTTATAATAAATTTTATTTTTTATTTTCTTTTAAATTTTCTTTAATGTTTATTTATTTTTGAGACAGAGAGAGACAGAGCATGAGTAGGGGAGGGGCAGAGACAGAGGGAGACACAGAATCCAAAGTAGGCTCCAGGCTCTGAGCTGTCACCACAGAGCCCGACACAGGGCTCAAACTCACGGACTGCGAGATTGTGACCTGAGCCAAAGTCCACTGCTTAACCGACTGAGCCACCCAGGTGCCCCATTAAATTGTATTTTTTAAAACTTTAGAGTAAAATTGACTTTTTTCTTTTGTTATATAGTTTTATTAAGGTTGATACATGTGCACATTTATGTAACCACCACCACAATCAGAAGAGAGAACTCAGAAGAGAGAACTGTCGATCACAAAAAATTCCCCCCATTCTTCCCTTTTGGAATAAGCCCACTCCCAAACATAACTCTTGACAACCCCTGATATGCTTTCTATCACCATAGTTTTTACTTGAGAAAGTTGTATAAATGGGACCATATTTAATGTTATCTTTTGAGGTTAACGACTTTCACACAGCATAATGACTTTGCATTTCCCCCATGATGGTGCATGCAGCAGTATTTTGTTCCTTTTTATTGGTGAATATTCCACATACCACAGTTTGTTGTCACACTCCGCTGTTCAAGGATAGAGCTGTTACAATCATTTGTGTACAAGTCTTTGGGTGAATGCAAGTTTTTGTTTTTCCTGAAATAAAATTTTTAATTCATTTCTGTTAAATCCAGTATTTATGACTTGCAGACTTCAGTTGGAGTAGAAAGCTCAGTAACCAGAGAAGTGAACTAAGTGAGCAAGTGGATTTCAACCGTATTAGTAACAAGCCAACAGAGACTCCAATAATATAAAAAGGTCTCTGAAATTCATGGACATTTTATTTACTTATTCATTAATTTATTCATTCAAGTTTATTTATTTATTTTGAGAGAGAGAGAGAGAGAGAGAGAGCACGAAGAAGGGAGGGGCAAGAGAGAGAGGGAAACAGAGAGAATCCCAAGCAGGCTCTGCACTGTCAGCACAGAGCCTGATGTGGGGCTCAAAGATTATGACCCAAGCCAAAATCAGGAGTTGGACATTTAACCAGCTGAGCTACCAAGGCACTCCCATGGACAGTTTTAATAGTAAACATTAATAAAAATGTGGTTAATTGAACATAGTTTTCCTTAACTTCATGAAGAGTATATGTTTATTGTCCATTTGGGGTTGTTCTTTGTTTTTCTTTTCTATTTCAAGCAGAATTTTTATCTAGAATTTCCAAAGAGCTCATGTTGTACTCAAATTCTGATTTAGTAATCCAACTGTTTTCTGCATTTGATAAGGCCCTTTTCCTTTTCCACTTCTGAAAGCAAGATTATTTTTAATGGTTTCACCAGAGCCATCAAAATAACCTTTCACAAAAACAATTTTGACAAAGGTAATTGCTTGTCTCTTTGCTGAGAGTTGAGAAATAAAGCGAAGTTGTCCACGTGTTAGGAAACTAAAATTGAATATGACAAGAAGTCCAAATATTAGTGTTTTTTCCTGTTGGGCTATATAAAGCTTCTGCTGATTTGTCAATGTTTCCTATAACATGTTAAAACCAGAGCTAAACAGTTAAAACTCTTTCCTTTGGTAGTCTGGCAGCTGAGTTTCCATCATTTACTGTGCTATGAAAGAAAATTTATCATAAATTGTTTTGGTCTCTTGGAACATTTTTGCTGGCAAATGAAGGTGACAGTTAATAAAGTCTCATTCAAAATAGAACAACAGCAATATGAACAAATGTAAGTCTAAAAACACTAGGAAATATTGCTTCGAAACTGAAAATAAAAAACAGTTCTCACTAGGAGAAGGAGAGCAAAGGTGGGCCTGCTTTAGAAGATCTATGATAACCCCATGGATCTGAACAGAATTTATCAGACAATTTTTATCTAGGGAAGAACTGATAAAAACCTACCATCCCATCATGGGAATTTTGTACTGTGTGGCTGAATTCCCTGGGTGACAATATGTCTGATTTGTAAGATTTTGTTCATGTACAGAAACCCTTACAGAAAATTTTAAGCACAGGAAAAAAAAAGAGGCAGAGAAAAGGGAAGAATTTTTAGTAATCCTTAAGCATCTCCTTCTATATACCAAAATTTTGGAAAACCTATTTGATAAGAGAGGGTTGTGTTGTGAGCAAAAACCCTCATGGTAAAAAATGTGATCACGTTTGCAGATATTTGCATCAAGCTGTGACAAACTAGTGAGTACCTTTTCTCCAAGTAAGGGATATAGCTTAATGGTTATCACATTGAAATCATACAATTATGCCACCTGTTATGCTTTATTTCTCTTCAGTAATTAAATTGTGTAAATTCTGTGAATAGTACATTGATGACCAGCTACTCATTTATGATAATTCAAAACTTTAAATGTCCCCAAACTTAAAAATACAGAAATATATTGGGAGTATAATGTGAAACACAAATAATCCTTAAGGATTGGAAGTCTCAGTTTCTAGACTGAGCTATGCTGTGAATTAGTTTTAAAAATTGAACCTCAGATTTATAGAAAGTGAATTTTGGAGTTAGTTCAAATGTTGGCTTAAATTTCAGCACTGCTATCTAACTAATTGTGCTGTGGGGTAAGTTATTTAACTAATATGATCCTTATATTCTTTAAAATGGTGAAAACTGTCCCTGGCATGTTTACCTAATAAAGTAGAGGTTAAATAATGGTAAGATATGTGAGAGAACCTAAAAAACTCTCAAGTGGTTTAAGCTTTAAAAATAAAGCTATGCTAAAAAAAACTACTGAGACTTTTGCATGGTGAAGAAAACCATCAACAAAATGAACAGGCAATCTATGTATGGAATGAGAGAAGATATTTGCAAAAATATATCTGATAAGAGGTTAAGGATCAAAACATACAAAAAAAAAAAAAAAAAAAAACAGGCAACTCAACACCAAAAGAATAATTCAATTAAAAGTAGACAAAGGACCTGAACAGACATTTTTTCCCAAGAAAACATGTGTATGGGCAACAGATACATGAAGAGATATTTAACACTAGTCATCTGGGAAGTTCAAATCAAAACCACAGTGACATTTCACTTTACACTGCTCAGAATGCTGGTACCAAAAAGGCAAGAAATAACAAGTATGGGTGAGGATATGGAGAAAAAGGAACCCTCATATACTGTTGGTAGGAATTCAAATTGGTACAGCCACTGTGGAAAATAGTATGGAGGCTCCTTCAAAAGTTAAAAATAGAAATACCATACAATTTAGTAATTCCACTTCTGGATATTTACCCAAAGAAAATGGAAATGTTAATTCAAAAAGTTGTATGTACTCTTATGTTTATTGAAGCATTATTTACAACACACAAGATATGGAAGAAACCTAAGTGTCTACCAATGGATGAATGGAGAAATAAGATGCAATGTGTACACACACATACACACACACACACACACACACAAGAATATTACTCAGCCATCAAAAATAATGAGATCTTGCCCTTGACAACATGGATGGACCTAGAAGATATTATGCTAAGTAAAATAAGTCAGAGAAAGACAAACATCTTATGATTTCACTCATATATGGAGTAATAAAAAAAAAAAACAGAAAGCAGAAACAGACCCATAAATCAGAGGACAAACTGATGGTTGCCAGAGGAGCGGGAGGTGGAGAGTATGGGCAAAATGGGTGTAGAGAAGTCAAGATAAAGGTTTCCACTTATGGCATGAATAAATCACGTGTATGAACAGTACAGCATAGGGAATATAGTCAGTGGTATTATAATAGTGCTGTATAGTGATGTATTGTAGCTTCACTTGTGGTGAGCATAGCATAATATAAAGAGTTGTCAAATTGCTATGTCATACATCTGAAATTAATGTAACACTGCATGTCAACTATACTTCAATTTTTAAAAAAAGTAAAACTATGACGAAAGAGAAGACTGACTTGGGCCATAGCTAACCCCCAGGCATAGGCTCTATGGTGATACATGTGAAAAGTCCAGATTCCAGATTGTTGTTATTTGGATACTTACACAGATAAGTCCTGCTTTGTCTGAAGGCTATCATCAAGTCTTAGAATCTTTTTTTTAAGTTTATTTATTATTTGTTTTGAGAGAAAGAGAGGGAGAGAGTGGGGAAAGTGACAGAGAGAGGGCGAGAGAGAGAGAATCCCAAGCAGGTCCCACACTGTCAGCATAGAGCCCAATGCAGGGCTCAAACCCACAAACCGTGAGATCATGACCTGACCCAAAGTTGGATACTTAACCTACTGAGCTACACAGGTGCTTCCTCCTCTCCCCATTTTTGGCTGCCACACTTGGATTACAGACATCTCTGGACATAAACTCAGCCTTTTGCAGATACACTAACTTTTTCATGCAGATGTCTATCTTCCACAAAATATCACTTCCCAAAGAGGACTGTGTTTATAAAGCAGGATTTGGCCTAATATTTCTTACACTTAAAAAATCTTTACATCTTCTCTGGCCAGACCAACTCCAGGGAAAGTGTCTATGGCCTATAAAAATGAATGGTGCACTTAAGACGATGAGACATATAAACCTTCTCTATTCTGGTAAGGTGAGTGATCCTTTGGGATTTTGAGCATGGTTCCTTTTTTGTGTCAGATCCTGAAATGCCCAGAGGAGTATGGGAAGACTTCCTAGTCCATTAGGTAACAAGGTAACGGTAGGCAGACACCACACAAAAGGGCTTCGACAGGACTTGCTCTATTTGAGATTTATTAAAGACAGAGACAGGGCTATAGGTCAGGGATCCAAAATCAGCAATTCTGAATTCAGGCAGGGACTCAGGAGATGCTCTAGAGAAGCACTGGTCCTTTTTATCCTGATCAGCTTAGATATGCTCTATTGGTCATTTCCCTGAGCTCCCCTGCTGGTTGTAAATGATTGAGATCAGTTAATGCAGACCTCAGTTTCCTAAGAGGAATGGAATATTCTCGTTCCCACAGTTTTCCTTGGCCTCTATCTAAGAGAAAGATTATATTCTTGGGAAGGACTTTAGCCTCGGAGTTCAGGGTTCTTAACTCCCAGGGTAAGGTGTAGGGGAGATCAAGGGAGACTTCCCCTCATTTGTGGTCTCAACCTCCAAGCCCAAGTCCCAACTACACAGCTCTGGCTAGAATCAGGACCATAAGGATCCTAAACAGATCCTTTCATGGTCAGGTGTAATTGTCTCACTAACAAGGATGCAAGTGACTGACTTGTCTCATGAGCAGCCCTCACTCTATATTCATATTTGCACCACTCATTGCAGCTCATATTTCAGTTTGTGCTGAAGATAACAACTCACATTAATTTCCACCACAAAAACTTGAAATTTAATATTTTCCCTATCAAAATACAATTTCATGTTCTTTATTTTTTCCCTCTTCCCCACCCCACTGGCATACATTGCAGGCAGCAAATTCTATACAGCTAAATAACTGGAGTTGGAGATGAGGTGAAAAGATTGCCAGTTGAGAAAAGTCTTCAAAGTTCCTACCAGGGGTTACTGTACACATTGAATAATTACAGCTTTTCTCTACATGGATCTAAAGTATAAAGACTTTGCAAGGATTTTTTTTCCCAGTGTGTAGATTATTCAAATGGCTTTTCTTCACTCCTCTGATTAGATTTTCTTTAATTTCTTTTTTTTTTTTTTGAACTCTAACTTGATAAGGTGAGAGTAATCTAGTAGCAAAGGATTCATTCACTCTTCTGTCAGCAGCATTGCAGAAAGTTTTGATAGGAAACAGCAAAGCTAATAATTAAATTCAGATTTTTGTATTACTTGGGAGTTCTCTTCTTTCTCTTTATCAATGTATTAATTCCACCCAGAGATCAGCAGAATGTAAATATGGCAATATAGAAATGTATATACATGGAGCAAATATTTTGATGATGCAGACTGGAATAAAGGGGAAAGAAAGGCAAACCAATGCTTTGTGCCTGTGTGCAGATTTGAGAGAGACCAACAAGATAAAGTGACAAGTTAACTATATATAGAGCAAGAAAATCTGGGCTTGAGTATCGCCTCTTCCAATTACTAACAATTTAACCATGGGCAAAAGAAGACATTTAAATTCTCTAAACTGAATTTTCTCAAAGAAAATAGAGCTTCCTTAAGTCTCTAGCTGGATGACCAGGTTACTGTGGGAATAAATGGGGGCCACCTGGGTGGCTCAGTAGGTTGAGCATCTGACTCTTGATTTCAGCTCAGGTCATGATCTTAATGGTTTGTGTGATAGAGCCCCACATCTGGCTCTGTGCTTACAGTGCAGAGCCTGAGTGGGATTCTCTACCTCTCTCTCTCTTTCTCTCTCTCTCTGCCCTTCTCCCTCTTGTTTTCTGTTTCAAAATTAATAAATAAACATTTTTACTGGGATAAAATAAATGAAAGTATTATTAAAACGCAAAGGCATAAGAGAGTTAAACAGCATAATTGTAGTGCCTCATCAGGAAGTGATGTATCCTGTTCAGAGGAAACACACAAGAGATAGAGGTGAAGGACCAACATCCCTTGCTTATTTTTATTTTTTTAAGTTTTTATGTAAATTTCAGTTAGTTAACATAGAGTGTAATATTAGTTTCAGGTGTACAATTCAGGGATTCAACACTTCCATACAGTACCAGATACTCATCACAACAAGTGCACTCCTTAATCCCCATCACCTATTTCACTCATCCTCCCACCCACCTCCCTTCTGGTAACCATCAGTTTGTTCTTTATAGTTAAGAGTCTGTTTCTTAGTTTGTCTCTCTTTTTTTATCCTCTATTTTTTGTTTCTTAAATTCCACATATGTGTGAAATCATACAGCATTTGTTTTTCTCTGACTTATTTTGCTTAGCCTAATATTCTCTAGCTCCATACATGTTGTTTCAGATGGCAAGATTTCATTCTTTTTGATGGCTGAGTAATACTCCATTGTGTGTGTGTGTGTGTGTGTGTGTGTGTTTGTGTGTGTGTGTGACATCTTATTTATCCATTCATCAGTTGATGGACATTTGGGCTGTTTCCATATTTTGGCTATTATAGATAATGCTGCTATAAATATTGCAGTGCATGTACTTTCTTCATTTTTAAATGCTCATCAGCCCCATAATATAAAATCAGAATTCAACTAAACCTAAATCAATGATGGACCGTTGTTTCTACTTCTAACATTCCCATTAATTCACTGCATAATTTTTGCCAAGTTATTTGACATTCCTGGGATTAGAGGGACTGAAGAACATCCAACATCCAACATTCAACATCCTCCAGGCTTCCTGACTCCCAGTCTCACCTGTAGTCAATGGACAGAATGCTATAAACCATCTGCAGAGCTAGACCTATCTTAAGCTGGGTTCCCTGAGAAAGTAGACCTGAGGCAGGACTTGAGTCTAAGTAGTTTATTTGGAAAGTGATCCTAAGTGCTGATGGGATAGAGCAAAAAAAAAATGAAGGGTGGGTAAGAAGTCAATATAGGGTACATTATCAAGAAGGTTAACACTGTAGACAGCTGAAGCTCAGTCCCTTGGGGGACGTCTGGAAGAATGGATAGAACATATATCAGAGTTGTCCCATCTAAGGAGAGAGGAAGGTGAGTTATATTCTCCTCCACTTCCCTTTCTTCACTGGCAGAGCAATGTTGTTGAGACAGCACTGCCCAGCGCCTATGGCCTTCTGTGCACACCAGCCAAGCACATCAGAGAAATCCTGCAGTGACAGGTCACAAGTGCCTGCACAAGGGAGTCATCAGCATGCACAGGGATGGTGAGTGGCAGGGCTATGACAGCAGATGCTGTAATACTGTGAAAGACAGGAAGATGTGCTGCTCAGATTCTCCTTCAGAACAGGAAAGCTGCTTCCTTCAAGATGCTTAGCTGAAGGACTCCTATGGTTAAGGGCTTCTAGATACTCCTCAGGTTGAGAGATGAGGAAGCGCTCTTCTTGGGTCACTTCCACCTAATGACTGAGTAAGGCGGTGGTGCAAGGGCCTGTTCATTCTTCCTAGCCTAGGACTTCCATAGCGAGTGATCTCTGCTCCACATCTGCTCTCTACCTCATGGTAGAAGCTTTCTTAGATTCATTCTAGTCTGACAACTCCTTCTGCCCAGTCATCCCTCATCCCTTCTCCTTTCTCAGGTGTTACTACCTGTGAACTGTTCACTTTCTTAACTTCATCTTTTTGTCTGCCTTCTGGAGAACCCAACCTGCAAGAGTTCCCTAATTTGAAAGACAGGTTTGGAAAATGTCCCCCTCTGCTCTGAAACCAAAGAGGAATCTACATTAGGTGAGTCAACAGGAAAGTTGGACCGAAAAGACCCTTTCTACAGCAGGACTAGGCAAGAGGAGGACTCCTCCAAGCATGTCACTGGGAATCAACCAGACAAAAACACAATGAATGAAAATCAGAAAAAAAAATGGATGCATGAGAGAAATGGAGGGTTGGTTAGACCCTGAATAAATACTTGACAGGATGATGCAATTTCCTTTTCTAGAAGCTATTTTTTTTTTTAAAGGAGAGATTATCCAGATGCCTGGGCGTCTCAGTCCATTAAGCGTCTGACTTTTGTTTTCAGTTCAGGTCATGATCTCACAGTTTGTGAGATGGAGCCCCATGTCGGGCTGCAGGCTGAGAGCATGGAGCCTGCTTGGGAATCTCTCTCTTCCTCTCTCCCTATCCCTCTTGGCTCTCTCTCTCTTGCATTCTCACTTGCACCCTCAAAATAAATAAAGTTTTTCTTTAAAAAAGGATAGATTATGTATTTCATTGAGGCAGTTGTCATTTTCAAAATCCTTACTAAAGATACTGTTATTTTTATTTTTTATTTTATTTTATTATTTTCATTTTCATTTTCATTTTAGGGAGAGAGAAAGTTTGTGAGCAGGGGAGGGAACAAAGGGAGAGAGAGAGAATCTTAAGCAGGCTCCACACTCAGCTCAGAGCTGGACATGGGGCTCAATCCCATGACTGTGGGATCATGAGTTGGGCCAAACGCAAGAGTTGGGAGCTCAACTGACTGAGCCATCCAGGTGCCTCTTGTTACTTTGAAGTTCTTATAAATGAGTGTACATCTTTTTAAAAATAGCATAAGCATTCAGGACTCAATTACATCAAATCCAATAACTTGATTTATACACATGATACCATAATAGCAAGAAAGGCCTGAACAAGAATCTGTTATTTAGATTTAGCTATTTGAAGGGAAGAGAAGGGAGGTAATATGCTTGAGAGCCTGTTATGTACCAGAAAGTCTAGTAAGTGGTTTATTTATTCATTCACCAAATACATTTTTGAGCACTATTTTCCAGGCACAATTCTAGGTATTAATATACATCAGGGAATGAAATATATCACAATTTCCTGCCATTGTGGAGATACTATACTTGAAAGAAAAAAAGGGATGATAAAGATTAAAGTAAAATAAATATCTGAAAAAAGATCTTAGAAGGTGCTACATAATATATAAAAATAAAAAGAAGAGGGAAATCCAGAGTTCCAGGTAGGATATGGTTTGCAATTTATTTATTTATTTGTTTGTGTTTTTTATTTTATATTTGAGAAAGAGAGAGACAGAGACAGAAACCAAGCAGGGGAGGTGCAACAGAGCCTGATGCGGGGCTCGAACTCACAAGCAGTGAGATCATGACCTTAGCCAAAGTTGGACACTTAACCGACTGAGACACGCAGATGCTCCATAATTTAAATTAAGTAGACAGGGTAGTAGGTCTCATTGAAAAGGTGACATCTGAGCAAAGTCTGGATTGAGATGAGGGAATTAGCTATATGAATACCTGCAGGCAGAGAATTCCTGGCCCAGGGAATAGGCAGTGACCTGAGGCTCTAATTCAAATTTTTCTACCTTTAAAACCCACCCTCTTCTTGTTGATCCTGGCTATAGCATTCCATAAACCACCGCACTTTCATCCTTCTATAGACCATTCCTTTCTCTTATAACCATCAACCAGATGCAGTTTGATGAGATAATTGTCCAGCTGCAAACTATACTTGCAGATGTAAATATACATTTCCTTTACTATAGCACAATATTCATAAACACAAGAGACATATTGGAAAACAGAGCTTGAGAGGTATAACCCACAATCACATTGCATGTGTGGTATGACTTGTTGGGTTGTTTTCCTAGAACACTCATTACATGGTAAATGGTAAGCAGGACTTAAGTAGGTCTCTAGAAAACCAAACAAGTTCACTGAGAGTCATTTTCACTTAACCAGTTGGAAGGCATTGCAGAGACCAGTTCAGCTTACTTGCTCTCAGGCCAACCCTCTTGTAAGCATCCCACTACAGGCTGAATATTTGAAGTTACGTATTTCATTATTGCTCTCAGTGAATCAAAAGTTTATTTTTTATGTAGAAAGCAATTCCAGTGACTTTTACCTGAAATTAGCAACATTGCACCTTGCTTGGAAAAATTTTTTTTTCAAAAGATAGACATTATTCAGTACATTAGAAATGCCCTGCTGGACCAGCCTTACCTGAGGGGAATTTTTATACTAAACTGAACAGCTCCATAGCCCCCTCGAAAGCCCATTTTGAATATTTTTGCCCTTTTAGCTATCTCTCTTCCTTTTTTCCCTCTCAATGACTACACTGCAGTATCTCCTAAAAAACATCAGAATTAGGAATTAGACCATGAGAATCAGAAATGAGTAAGCTTAAAGACGTCAGCAGCCCCTTGAAATGAGAATAAAACTGATAAGCATCTAGTTATGATATGCAACTTCCATAGTAAGTGCAATAGATTTTTAATATGATTCTTTTTATGCCCAATGTGCAATTTGTGGCATTCCCTAAAAAAGAGGTAGTGCCTACTTTGAAGTTGCATTATGTAATCTATGGAATAAAGACAAAACATCCTTATATTTCCAAAGCATTCTTCCCAAGGATGTGTAAATGTGCTGAAGATAGGAATCATGGATCTTCCTACTCTCCTTTTAGTAGCTAAGAAGTGAGGTATTACATTCCTGATTTCAGAGACAAGAAGCCAGTGTCATCCTCTGGCTGTTCAACCACCACATATGTTGCTTTCCTTGAATTTAAGTAGCCATTTGTCTCCTTTACCTTCCAGGAGTGTAATTTGTCTTTTTGAAAGCACATGCACGTACACACACACACACACACACAAGTGCACGCACACATACATATAATTTTTTTTTTCTGAATGCAAAACAAGGATTTGCTGTGGAGGTCACTCTTGTGCTGATACTTAAAATAGCTTTGCAAAAATGAATGGAAGCCATTTTCACCCTCAGCTTTGCCAAAAATAAAAATGGATAACATCCAGTGTTGACAATGGTATAGGAAAATAGGTACTCTGATACATTGTTGATGCGGAAATGAAGTGCTACAAAACTTTTGGAAGGTTAACTGTAAGTTTCTATTAAGTAAATACACTAGCATACTTTTGCTTGGGGAGTCTATCTGCAGAAATGAAAGGACTAAGATTCATAACACAAACACATTTATTTTAGCATGCTTTATAATGACCCAAAGCAACCAAACAACTCGAGAAAGCATAGGGAAAATGCATTTTCTCATCAATGAATGAATGATAGAAAATTTTCTAATTTATTCATTCTGTGGAAAATCATGTTACCATGAAAAGAGCAAACTACTTCTGCAAGCATTTATCTGGATAGATAGCTAGGTAGATTAAATGAAAAGATCAAATTGAAGATACTATGTCTAACATGATCCATTTTTTAGGGAGGAAAAAAAGCAATACTCAGATATAATAAAAAATATACATTTGTCTACATATTGAAATGCATAGAGAAAAATAGGGAAGGATAAACCCTAAACTGTTAATAGTGAGAAGCTCTGTGTATCTATGTGTTGGTGAACTATGGAGATGATGAGTGGAAGGGACGTGCCAGGGAGATTTGGGACTTTAGTTTGTTTAACTTCTGTGTTTGAGCATGTATTATTTATGAACTTCGAAATAAACACCTGCCCTCAAAAAATAAAAAAAATTTTTTTTAACATTTATTCATTTTTGAGAGATAGACAGAGCAAGAGTGGGGGAGGGGCAGAGAGGGAGGGAGACACCGAATCCACAGCAGGCTCCAGGCTCTTAACTGTCAGCACAGAGCCATATGCGGGGCTCGAACCCATGAACCGTGAGATTGTGACCTGAGCCGAAGTCAAACTGAACTGACTGAGCCACCCAGGTGCCCCGTGCCCTCAAAAAAATTTTAAGGAAGAAGGTCATCATGACACAGAATGGTGAGTAGCAGTAGAAGGATTTGAGAACCAGCCATAATGAATTAAAAACCATAGTTTAGCTACTGGTTCCTGTGTGATGTCAGACACATCACTAACTCCTCTGATGCTCTGTTTCCTCACGTGAGGTGGAGATAATACTCCTCTCTATGTAAAGCACAAGGCATACTGCTAGCAGATTAGTAGGCACAGGACTGATGCTTTCAGTAATTATGGAGGAAGAATGTCTTCTAGGTGGGAGTAGCAAGAGGCAGGAGATAAAGGCTGGGAAGGGTGATAAGTGAAGTTTCCTAGGAATATTTTGGTCAATTAACAGAAATTTGAGAGTACAGACTTACAATGGAGCTGGCTGAGACAGACATCCAAACTCAGTCTCCTTGAAGGACTGTGGTTCCTCAGCAGCCACAGAATCTCAGTCTGGAAGCTTAGAGGACCTGATGGATGTCACTTCAGAAGCACCTACTTTTCATCAGCCAGTAAAGCCTAATGGCATACTGTTGGTCTCTCTGGGAAAAAATATTCACTCTCAAAAGAGTTTTTCAGTGTCTAACTTGAAAGGGAGGGAGAGTTGTACTGTTTCCATGTCACAAAGTATATCAGAAAGCAGAGAAGAGAGAAACAGGGAGGAGGTAGAAATCCTTTGTGTCAGACAACAGAAATTGTTTAGTTGGGCAAGTTTTCCTGTTAACCAGCTGGTGGGTAAATCACTGCTGGAAGGAATTTATTCTGCCCCTGATGTGCTCTGCCTTAATGTCTTATAGATTTATTCTCATAATTTATCGCGATAAAACCCAGGGCAAGGTAAAACCAAAGTTTTGGATTAAAAATTGCATGGTGGCCTCACTCCAGAACTAGGAGGAACCAGTCTAGTACAATTAGCCAGTTCAGTCAAGATTACTACAAGGCAACATGACAAGGATTGCATGCAACCATTGGAAGCTACAAGAGGCAAAGAAGAATCCTTCCCTAAGGCCTTCAGAGAGAACATGGCCCTGCCAACCCTTGATTTTGGACACCTAGCCTACAGAATGTGAGAGAATAAATTTCAGTTGTTAAAAGTCACCTGTTTGTGGTACTTTTTTAAGGGAGCCCCAAGAAACTGACAAATTTGGGCAGGACTCCAAGCATCAAAAATCCTAGATATAATATCTCAGTAAATTTGGGCATTATGGTATCATAACAGAATACCACAGACTGGTGGGTTTATAAACAAGATGAGTATATTTCTTATAGTTCTGCAAGCTGGCAAGTCCAAGACCAAGGTGCCAGTATATTCAGTATCTGGTGACAGTTCACTTCTTGGTTCACGGAGAGCTGTCTTCTTGCAGGGTCATTACAAGACAGAAAGGGCAAGGAAGCTCCCTAAGGTCTCTTTTAAAAGAGCAAGAATCCCATTTATGAGGGCTCCATTCTCATGACCTAATCTCCTCCCAAAGGCCCCACCTCCAAATATCGTCATATTGGACATTAGGATTTAACATATAAATTTTGAGGGGACAAAAACATTAAGTCTATCACATCTGCCCTCTCCTTTTACGGTAAAACTATAGGATTTATAATTATAGAGGCTGGTTATTGGCTTAATAAAAATATCAAGATTTCTCTTTCCTACAGACAGCATGAACATCATTATTCTAAAACCCCCTGCACAGAGGAGGTAGGAGAGCTGACACTATCATATATTTAAATCCCCATCTTGTTGGTGCTAAGCTATGGATCTGTGGCAGGGAATCATTTTCAATGCATTAACTTACACATTTATATTTTTAAATATTTGAGATAATAAGATAAACAAAGATCCAGTAATTCTCTCTAATTGAATCTGGTGTCTTACCCAATTCAGTTAACCTCCTTCTGGGTGAGCCACAGAGGTTCCTTGTCTAATGTGGTTCTATGATGCAATGTATCTGGCTCCTTTTAAGTCCCCATTACTATCTGCAGATAGCTTTTAGTTTTTAGTTCAGCACACACCCACAGTCCTTCTTGTAAATAGTCTTTATGGAGGCTACGCTTACCTTCAACACATTTTGCAAAATGCTGCATCTTTCCCTACTTGCTTGAGAACAACGTTTTTATTTTTTATTGAATGTCACAGCATAAGTATGATGTTTTCTTTGCCTGCTGTGTTCTTACTCACGAATTGCATGTAGAGCCTGTTCCTTGGCCCACAGAGTGCATGAGGGTGCACTAGGACATTTCCTGTGTAACCCATTAAACATCCTTCAGCGTCCTCAGCTCAGTTTACACCTACTACACTTCTAGCAAAAGACAATCTGGCTTTAGTTAACCCATCTTGCCATTCTCCACTGCAGCAAATAAATAGAGTAACTGTTTATTCTCATTAAGTTGTCAGATATTTTGATTGACCTTTATACTACAAAGAGGCTATGGCTGCATAGCTTTTCCATAGGATTAATGCTTTGAGTTCTCTTAATTTACTATGAAGCAATGTTCCAGTTAAGATGCAAACTCTTATTTATTCCAACAGAAATGCCTGCAGAAATAAGCTTAACATGTGATAGACTGATAGCAGAGTAAAACATAACAAAAAAACTACTATCAATAGCCATTATCAGTCACACCAAATTGTTGGGGAGAATGCATTAGTATTCACATCCTAAACCTGGAAAAATTTTCCAATGGTAAATTTCTATTTTCCCATTTACTGTATAGAATTCTGTTAGCATGCCCTCTTGCCAAATAAAATGGAACTATTATTACAAAGTATTTGTAGTATAAGACTTGAAAGGCTTGATGTTTAGTTGGGAACAACACTTATGCTTCTAAAAAGCAGAGCTATTTAATGCAATAGCTTTATTTGACATCTGTTTTTAGAATTTATAATATATCTTTAATGTCTAAATGTTGAAAGCAATGTTGGATAAGATAGTGGTCACAGGTAAGCATTAATTAGGAAAGACTTCCTTAAACAGAACTGAATTCAAGTTTGAAGGGAGTGATAAAGTAGACTGGCAGGGAGGAGATGAGAAGTCTAGGAAGAAACAGACCAGGATTTTCAGGTTATATAAGACATTCATAACTCCTCTCCTGGGTAACTCATAAAGCATATCTGTACCCAGCTTCCTTGATAATGGATACACTAGAGCTCATGACCTCTATAATTTAAAACTATTAATATTCTATTGAGATGAATTAAAAAAAACAAAAGTAGCATAAATGATTTTACTCATTATCCATTCTAAACTCATTCCTTTTCTTCTTTTTTTTTTAACATTTACTTATTTTTTGAGAGCTAGAGTGAGACAGAGCATGAGCGGGGAGGGTCAGAGAGAGAAGGAGACACAGATTCTGAAGAAGTCTCCAGGCTCTGAGCAAGCATTCAGCACAGAGCCTGCCTCAGGGCTCGAACTCACCAACCAAGAGATCATAACCTGAGCCGAAGTTGGACATTTAACCAACTGAGCCACTCAGGCAACCCCTAAACTCTTTTCTTAAAGAAAGAGGGAAAATGGGGCACCTGGGTGACTCAGTCAGTTAAGCATCTGACTTGATTTAAGCTCAGGTCATGATCTCATGGTTTATGAGTTAGAGCCCTATGATGGGCTCTGCACTGACATAATGGAACCTGCTTGAGATTCTCTACCCCTCTCTCTCTACCTCTCCCTGCTGTTCTCTCTCTCTCTGTCAAAATAAATAAATAAATGATTTTATAAAAAGATAGAGGGGAAAATATTTTTGTTAGTGGGGTATAAATATTTTATTTTAAAAGTACTACAGCCATTTTATTGTATCACCCTAGCTAAGCTGTAACCACCTTTCCCATCATTTCTTCCTTTGCACAGTTCTGGTAATTTTTACCTAAAAAAGAGAGAAGCTTTACTTTTCATTCTAACTCTTAAAAAAAAAAAAGACTTTAAAACAGAGAGTCATAGAGGATCATCATTGTAGCTTTGGGAGCCTTCTCTTATTCTTAATCCCAGTGACCTTCCTTACAGAACCTTTGATAGAAA
Source organism: Cryptoprocta ferox (assembly GCA_028646485.1). Taxonomy (NCBI): domain Eukaryota; kingdom Metazoa; phylum Chordata; class Mammalia; order Carnivora; family Eupleridae; genus Cryptoprocta; species Cryptoprocta ferox. The sequence goes on along the minus strand of CM053572.1, from coordinate 38,113,898 downwards.
TGGCTCCTGTGTGGAAAATAAACTTGTGAAAGATCTTGGTTCCTATTAACAGGCTCTACCACATTTTCCTGTAGGGTGTTAAGTTTGTCATTTAAATCCTTTGAGCTTCAGTTTCCTCATCCATGAATGGATGGTAATAATCCATACTTCATAGGGATGGTGTGGGAGATAACAAGATATCATATGTAGCACAAGAACCCAATGCTGAACTCGATGTAGAGGCTGACTCTGTGATGACTGAATCTCTGTCCCAGAGGTCACATGCACACATGTTGTGCTGTGGAAAAATGCAGGGGAAGAGAACATGAGTTCCAGAGTAAGCAGTGCCCAAGTCACTGATAGATTTCCAGCATCTAAAGGGAAATGCTAAGTACTACCTTTGGCAGAGATTTATGAGAAATTGTTTGCAAATTTTGTCATGGAATAAGAGTCTGTCCCTATGATTTGATGGTGAAGTCTCCCACTTCTGCTCTCCTTAAACAAAAATCTGAGACAATGTTGCTCTCCAAGGCCCTGTATGTACAAGTCTACCCTACCCAATTCACTCCATCAAAACCTTGGCATTTCAACTCATCAATTCTCTTTTCATCTTCCACTGACCTCAAAGGCACTGAAGGACTAGATCACCAAAAAGCACTGATCCTTCCCTAGAAGTACAACATGATCATAACACCTGAGGAATGACCACATTAGAGTTCTCAGGTCCCGAAGCTCTGGTTCCCCTGAGGGTGTCATGAAAATCCCCTAACGCCCCAGAGTTTTCTATTTGATGACTCCTCTGGGAGCCTTCTTCATTACCTTCTGCAGTGCCTGACTCTCCCTACTTTTCATCTGCACCCGCACTGTGTTCTTTTTACCAGGTCTTAATACATCAGTCCATCAGATACAATAATGATTGCTAATGAAGGAGAGTAAGGGAAGGGGTTCATGTTAATCAACCATGTGCTAGGAACCACATCAGGTATCCACTTATGCCCTTTAATTTAATGAGTTTATATATTCATAGACTTTCTGGAAATATGGCTTTATGTCTAAGAGTGACTGTAAAATACAATTTTGGAATATGTGGGGTTGATTGTGGTGGAGAGAACCACATGTATGCCTCTTCACATCTCATCCTCATGGAAAGATGCTGACTCCACCCAGCGGTGGGCTAGCGCTGAGTAAAATACCATGCCCTTAAAATGTGGGTGTAACCTCAAAGTCCTTGCTACTGAATTTACCCATAGCTTATCATGACTGTGCCCTGACATTAAAGGTGAAAGGGAAAGGAAGATGCCTGTTGGAAGGAGATAAGGGGAACAAAATGTTAAATATGGCTTTAAAATTGTACTGTGACCTGCTCATAATTGGTTGATGTTCTCTCTCAGAAAGAGGCTCCCTCATTCTGATTTCTACAGGCTGAATTGGTCCATCTAATCCCGTTACTTTTTGCCTTCTTGTATAAACCTCACTGACTGTCAGAACTTCGCTCCTACACCAGTCCGTCAGAGCACAATAATGACCGCTAATGGAGAAGGGCAAGGGAGACAATGACAACAAGGAAAGAATCACCACCACTTGATACAGCCTCTTTCAAGGACTTCCACACATTCTGCATAGATCACCTCATTTATCTTTACTGCATCCCTAGTGACAGGCGGGGAACTGCAATGATAGAATTCTACTTTAAAAGGGATGCAGTCACAATACAGAGATTGTGACTTGTCCAAACTATCAACTTCAGGAATAGAATCCACAGGTTCTGTTTATTGTTGGTGTGTGTTGAGGTATCCTCTCATGACACTTAATGAAGATGGCAAGCACTAATATTTAAGGAGTAGGAAAATTGAGCTAACCCTCATCCCACCCTGCCCTGTGAACAGTCTTCAGTCACTTACTAACATAACGAAACACAACTTGCCTGTGATGGTAAAGAACCTGATTACACCAGTCTGGGAAGGATCAGTGGCTATAATCGCATTGGAATAATTCAATTGGGCAAAGAAGAGAAAAGCCTGTAACACAGCATATTATATTTCACAAACATATTATAAATGTATTTAATAATGATGAGCTGAGAAGACATCAATGATTTTCAAAGAAGAAGACTAAACAGAAGTTCATCAATATATTGATGTCATTGAGACAAAAAAATGTTCAAGATTCTAAAATGCTGTTGTTTGATCTGAATTATTAGTCATACTGAACTCTCAGGCTCACCAAACTTCTGAATTCAGTCATCCTTACTGCTCCAAAGGTTAAATTTAAAGACGTGACTAGGGTTCCTGGGTGGCTTAGTTGGTTAAGCATCTAACTCTTGCTCTTAGCTCAGGTCTTGATCACATGGTCATGAGTTTAAGGCCAAGGCCCACTCTGGGCTCTGCACTGGGCATGAAGCCTACTCAAAAAGAAATAAAGAAAGAAAAATTAAAAATTTTTTTAAAAGTATGGAAACATTCCAAATAATTGCAACTTACCCGTTTAATACCAAAATGGTTATTTACCATTTGGGGATAAAAACTTTCCGAAAAGTGCAATAGAAAGAGGACACAAAGCAGAATCTCACATTTTCTCGATGAAATTCTGCCACTGTTAGGAACAGTCGTGGCTCCAGTATAAACAGACACTGAAGCTTTAAGGGACTATTGAGGTGTGTAGGGCCACCTTCACTTCTCTGAGTGTTTTTAAGTCATTGGGTATGCTTTTAAAATTTCTCCTGTTTCCTCCCGTGCTGTCATGTCATACCACAACCTACTTGTTACTGTCATTACCTATGTCTGGTAATCCTGATCCCTCCCTCACCTCCATGCTACCTGCCACTACTTTTTGAATAAGTAAATGAGCTTCACAGCATAAATCACAGGTAATGGATGAACATGAGTTCTGAGTATCAGATTGCTTGATATGATTAAGCACATTCCTGTTTCATTCCAAGGATACCATTAAGTCAGATGTGAAACTCCCTTTTCATACATATCACTGTCCTCTGATTAGAGGCACAATCTCTTGGTGCCACCATTTCCAAATTTGTAAAATGAGGATACATAGACATGCTGTGAGGATTGAGTAGAAAAGTGCGTGTAAAGCATCTGGTACTGAGCCTTGCCCGTTGGAAGCCTTACTAAATAACTTGTCTTCATTGACATTGTTATCACCTAGATGGTTTTTAATTTAAGAAGCTGCAGAAGTTACCTCATAAGAACAAGCTTCTTTTCTGTCTGGTCTAGTACCCCATTAACCACCATAGGAAGGGGTGAGATGAGACATAACTGGAGCACCACTGTAATGAAAGGAACACCAGGTGCAACCTAGAAATCTGAGTCCAAGTGCTGACCTAGATGTAGTATTACTACGTGCCAGGCACTGTCCTAAGTGTCTAACATACATTAACTAATTCTAGTTGTCACAATGACCAGTAAGGCAGGTGCCGTCATTGGCCCCACTTTACTGATGGAGACACTGAGGCCAAAAAAGTGAAGTAAGTTACCCCCAGTCACATATTTGACCAACCGTGGAGCTGGGATTTAAACCCAGACAGACAAGTGTAAGTCTATGTTTCACAGCCAGTCAGCCCTATTAGCTTCAGTTTTCTCAAAGGTAAAAGGAGAATAATAATCCTACACTGGAACTGGCAAAGGTCACAGAAATGTCAAGTATGATTGTTACTAAGCTGCTTAGCCAAAGTGCATCATTATCTGTATTAGGGAAAGATTATGGCTGAAGTTATGTCACCAAAGGTGTGATAGGAAAACTATTCCAGGGACCCGAGGCCAGCAACTACAAAAATTTTAGTAAACCTCAGTACCATTCCTGAAAAAAAAAAAAAAACTGGAAATAAGTGATAATCTTTTGGAAGAATTATTTGAATATTTAAAAGCCTTTACTCTGTCGGTTAGGGGCAATACTTTTTCATGACATATAAAGAAACTCTTCTCCTAGGAGTTCAGAAATGACTGGACGAACATGTGTTTAAATGAGCGTGTAAAAGTATGTGCTGTCCTCTGAATGGTAAACTCACATATTAGAGTGAATTTATTTTGCTTCCCAGGTCAGGGTAATTGCCTATTGATTCTCAGGAAGGAAAAAAAAAAAAGTGGCATTCAGAACCTTTGCTCTTTCATTTCTGAACAGAATAATAGCCTAAAAGGACAAATGGCATTGTTTACCAGCACCTCTCAGAGAAAGGGCCAAGACTTTTCATAATTACTTGCATATAATTGGTGTTCCGTAAACATTTCTTGGATTAAAAGCTTAAACCCTGTATAAATAGTTTGTTAGATTCATGTTGCATTCCTGATCAAAGAATAGATAATAGGTAAAAACACAACAACCCTAAACTTTTGCATCATTCAACATCATACCAACAGACATTAGTATATATATGGCAGTTTCTAAAATTATGTAGGAAATCTCAATGCCTTGTGCAGTGAATACACAGAACTGTACTGAGTTTGAAATTGTTCCTAGCAAAACAATAAAGATGAATTTAAATAATGGTTTTCTTGCCTTCTTAGAATTTACAGAGGCAATGAACTTGGTTTTGAACAGACAAGTTTTCTTAATAAGAGGAGAGAGAACATGAGAGACTGGAAGAAACAAGGGAAGAAGAAAGGAAAGAAAAAAAAAAAGCAAACATCTAGAGATATTGAAAAAAGCTTCCCCTACACACGAATGGTAAATGTCCTTGTACCAGGTAAAGACTTTGACACTGTTGACCTCAGAACCATATTTGGCAATCATGTTTTCAAAACCTTTCTAACAATCTCATGGAAACTATAGTAAAGATGGTAGTTTTGAAAAAATTCAGTAATTGTTTGATGCTCTACCACTTTTCTGTTATTTTCATTTGATTTGTGTATATTTCTATAGAATTTCTAGGAAGCACTTTATTCATAATTTTAAAGGTTATATCAATAAAAAATGTTAACATGAACTAAACACATCATGTGCCCAAATCATTGCACAATGTCATTATTATAATTCTTTCAAGTATAATATTTTAAATCAGAATATAGTGGCACAACTATGCATACCTCAGAGCTCTAAATAAAAAGTTAGCATCATTTTGGAATACAACTTCTTTTGTTTAATGTTTATTTATTTTTGACAGTGAGAGAGACAAAGCATGAGTCAGGGAGGGGCAGAGAGAAAGGGAGACACAGAATCCAAAGCAGGCTACAGGCTCTGAGCTGTCAGCACAGAGTCCAATGCAGGACTCGAACTCACGAACTGCGAGATCATGACCTAAGCTGAAGCCAAATACTTAACCAACAGAGCCACCCAGGCATCCGTGGAATACAACTTCTGATGGTAAATTTTTAAAAAGAAGATTTATGTATCTCATTCAAAATTTTGAAATATGTCTATGAAAACTTCGTTTTTCCTTAGTGGAATATTTGATAGCTATGAGGCATTTATGAGCTCCAGAAATGTTTTGTTGCAGCTTCTTTAGGATATTTCTCACCAGATGAATTTGGCAGGCCTACAATTACCTGGTGCATTGCTAGTCAAATGTGGTCCCTCAACCAGTGCCCTTCATACAGGTCTCTATTACTGGGCTACAACAAGGTAAGCAGAAGCTTGATGAGAATGTAAACCATCCACATCAGGTAGCTGGCACTTTTTAAAAAACAGTGTAACTATTTTCCTTCCCAATGAAGGAAGATGTGTATTAATTTCTATTCTGGGACAAGTTCTTTTTTTTTTTTCCAATGTTTATTTATTTTCGAGAGAGTGCAAATAAGAGAGGGACAGAGAGAGGGGAACAGAAAATTGGAAGTGAGCTCTGCGCTGACAGGCTGAGAGCAGAGAGCCGGATGGGGGGCTTGAACTCATGACATACGAGATCATGACCTGAGCCGAAGTCAGATGTTCAACTGACTGAGTCACCCAGGTGCCCCTGGGAAAAGTTCTTCTGTCTCCTTAGGGATCAGTAACTGTTTATGGACTGGCTACTTTGAATGACAGTGCTCTAGCAGACTTTTAAGTACAAGACACTCCAGTGTGATGTTTAACCTGTAGGATTCTGGAGGTAGGCAAACCTGAGTTTGAATCCTGGCCTAGCAACTCAGTAGTAAAAGGACCCTGAATGAACTGCTCAAGGTTTTTAATACAATTTCCTTATCTATGAAATTGGCATAGATCTGTGTCCTACATATGAGATAAAGCTTAAACTAAATAATCGAACATGATTAGCACAAAATCTGCATATATTAAGAGCTCAGCTTAAAAAGTGCTATCTTAGAGGTGCCTGGGAGGCTCAGTCAGTTAAGTGTCCGACTTCAGCTCAGGTCATGATCTCACAGTTCATGAGTTCAAGCCCTGCGTTGGACTCTGTGCTGACGGCTCAGAGCCTGAAGCCTGCTTCAGATTCTGTGTCTCCCTCTCTCTCTTCCCCTCCCTTGCTCATGCTCTGCTTCTCTCTGTCTCAGAAATAAATAAACATTAACAAAATTAAAAAAAATGTACTATCTTATACTTGTTACTTCCACATAATTGAGAAAATTATAACTTCGCTCTCCTCCATACATCTGTGATTGACAACCAAGACCACGTGAAATATTTAGACCAGTTAGGATAAAAATTTCCTTAAGCAATGAGGCACGATAATTTAACACATTTCAGGTTAAATGCCTGAAAGGCTACACATAACACGGAAATGTTCCTTTCTCCTGAAAGAAGGAAATGAGTGCCTATTTCAGAAACAGCTGTCATGGTAGAATAAACAGGAGAGAGAAGAGGACTTAGCATTTGATGTCAGAACATCTGGGGATGAACCCTGATTCCTAACTTTTAGAGGCTGCTTTGACTTGAGGTAAATGAGGCCTTCAATGAGAAAATAAAATATCCATACACATATACATGTGCATATATACATTGCATAGTGCTTGATGCAGAAAAGGCTCTCAAATTATTTTGTTTCTTTAGCCATTACTAATTGTGTGGCACAGTTGGTTTGGTTTTATGCAGAAGTATCTTTCTTAGTCTGGAATCTGGTATTCCAAATATTTTAGTCAATATCTGCATTTATCGTCTTGCTCTCCACTACTGACTTATAACCTTACCAAGTCATTAAATATAAAAGGAAATCCTCCCCAAAGTCCTGCCATATCTAAAATACTTCTAGAGTTGCATCAATATTCTGTAAATCATTGACATGTCCAATTAATCCCAGCTCATGACATTGCCATTTTTATAGCATTTAATTGCTTGGTTGGCATGATTTCAAGCAAAGACAGTAAAAATAAAATCTGGATGGAAGAGTTACCATTAACTTCAAGTTCACTTATCTCTGTTTCTCTTTCAAGCCCATAAACCAGGTTCTGTGTAGACAAGTAGGGGGAAGAAGACCTTCATTAACCTCTTTTCCCCAAACCCAGTTTTATGGAAAATTATGAGATAGCAATTAATTATCAAACTCTGCATGGGATTACAAACTAACACCTGGCTGAGGAATATGCATGGAGACAGAAAAGATGCAGGTAAATGAATAAATCATGCCTATTAGCATAGACCCATCTCCTTGTTGCACCTTGCACATAGGTTGTACATGCTCCATGACTGCATCATGTATGTGTTGATGTTTCTCAGCTAACCCAAATTTATTCAGGTCCTTTTCATGGTTTTTCTTCACTGTAATTGCCTCCTAACTACCTTGTCCTGCCTCAGAGATTATCTTTCTTCAATTTATCCTCCCTAAGGCTGCCGGAATGAATTTTCCAAACTGCCAATCTGATCATGTCACTTCCCATTAGAATCTTTCAATGGCTTCCCATTACCCTCAGGATAAAATTCAAACTCCTTAGCCTTATCTGGTCCCTGCCTATTTCCCTGGACTCAGCTCATATTATTCTCTCACTTCATCTAATGAAACTAAGGTATTTTTAGCTCTTTACCTGTTTCATATTCTCCACAGTGCCTTGGCCATGTTCTTCCTCAGCCAAAATTATCCTCTCCTTTCACCACATATTGCCTGACAAATTCTTACCTGATAGTCACCACCTACTAGAGGGCTTCAATGGTGGCCTCCTTGAGCTTTTCATGGGCTCCCTTTCTTACCTCTCAGTTAACTTGCAAATCCAGTAATGAAATGATCAGTGTTCATCTCTGAACCATTGAACTGTAAGATTCCAAAGGTTGGGTAGGGTCTTCCTCTGTGACTTTCTCATTTCAACGTCTATTACAGACTTGGCACATAGCAGGTGGTTAATCAATTATGAATTAACAAATATTCAAAGTGCAGAGCTGAAGTTGTATGATGGCATATCTGAAAACTACCCAAGCCAAATATAAAATATTCTCTCTGGAATCCTTAACAGTCAAAGCCTAAAAGAGACAATATTTATTCATCTTCAGTTCCAAAGAGCAATAATGGTGAGGGGGACGACTGGACACACACAGCACTTATCATCAGTCCTGGGCAGTCCGTTTGCTAGGTTCTTACCCCATATCTTAAATAGTGTTCAGATCAACTTGGTTTCCTGGCTGTATTGTTTTACACAAGGAAGTATACACACATCAAGTGTGAGCACAACCCATAAATAGTCCACACTACTATACAGTCTTTTATATTAAAGGAAAGATTGCATTCTTTTTCAAAGGTCATAATAATAAAAATAATGTTCTGGTTTTCACGCACTTAAAGTTATCCAATTAGCTGCAGTAAGTTTTTTCAGTGACTCAGATTAGGAGTTTTAATTTAAACTGTTTGCTTAATAGGGTCAGTGTTTCACTGGTCTCAGCTCCACTTGGAGGCTAGTACCCAGCCTGTGTCGTTCATTGAATAGTGCAGTTTGCTGCCCCCAAGTATGGAATCACTACGGTCATACAGAGAGCATTTATCCAAGCTGCCTTCTGGCAAGTCTTCACAGCCACAGCAGATCTAGGCAGATCGAAAACAAATACACAGAACGACAACTTAGCTGGAGTCTGGACACCAAAGGGGAAGAGGGCAGGAGCCAGCCCTTTGTGCTACCGGCAGTCACATGCTGGAACTCCTGAGGAACACAGGGTTACGTGATGGCGGAAGTCAGTGGTTGAATACACACAAGGGCTTGACCAAATGTTAGTCATTATGTGGCATTTGAATGTGTCTCTAAGAGGCTGGGTCTGTACTCTTTTCTAAGACTCTGTGGCCTTAAAGATCAGACATTTGGACTGCAGGCAATTTAGAGACATGTGAGCATTTTCCAGATGAAGAATCAAGCAAATGGTGTGATTTGTTCCCTCTTACTTCTCAAATTATAGAGGACTCACATTTCCCCCCAACTTGAGCAAAGTGAGGCTAATATTACATTTCCTACTCTTGTGTCTCCCAGGATTAGGAGTGCATAGCATGCATCAAAGATTAAGCTAATTATCTTCTAGACAACATTAGGAAAAAAATCAACCAAAGTTCTCAGCTTTATATTTGAGAATATTCTTTGGGTCTCTACTTCTCAAAATTAATAGCTTTTCCTCCTGAGGCAAATCCTGTTTCTAGTTTACTTGTCTGTCCTCACCTCCCCTTCTTTTTCCTCTAGCTACAAAGAAAACTTTGGTATAAACTAAGTAAGAGATTTGGCTCCCAAGGAAGTCTGTTAAGAGATTAGAGATAAATAAATGCAAATAGTCACAATTCTCTGAAATGGAAACTTAGGCTTCCCTAGAAAATGGTTTCAGCATTTTGTAGGTGAGCTACTTGCTGATTGCTCATTACCATGTAGTTGAAAACAACATCTGTTATGGTAGAGCCAGGAGGAAATCTCTTAGATTGCTTATTAGTTTTCCTTTTTCTGCCTCATGTTTACTGACAAGTTATATCTTTTAGATGATGGGTATTTGTGGGGCTGGAAGATATTTGTCCTTTAAGAAGTTTAAATGTTAAGGACTTTTCTGGTCAGGTTCCAGAAGAGCCGTGCCTGCTACTCCCCACCCCACCCCCACCTCTGCCAGCCATCAGCCCATCCTCAAAGGGGAAGCAAATGTGCTGCCTTGCCAGGTCCCATTATCTGGCTCCCTAGACCCTGGCTTCCTGAGGAAAAGCAGGGAGAAAATGACCCCCTTTCTCAAGTTTAAGAAGGATAGGAAGGCCCTCTAAGTTATCAAGTATAAAACAAAACAAAGCTGTAATATTAGCTCCATAGTCAACTTTTCTTTCTTTGGACTCAGCAAAGTGGAAGAGGAGGGCCACACAGCCACCAATCAGTATATGGTATACTGGAATTCCAATGCTGAAAGTCCAAAGCACACCTGGGGTCATCACTAGGCACATACGGAAGAAGAGCTATGATCTTTTCATTAATTGCTTAATAAACGTGCTGTCAAAAAGTGCTCCTGGACTACCTCCCTCAGAACCACTTGAGAAAGGTTTTTAAAAATATCTCTTCCTAAATCAGAATCTCTGGGATGAGGCCAGGGAGCTGCATTTCTTCATAACCATTCAAGGGATTCTTATGAACACTCCTGGTCCCAAACCCCCATTTATATACCAATACCATTATGTTTTTATTTATGTAAAATAAGCTGCTATAATTTCTCTCTGGGGAAGACATTTTGAAGGATGGGCGTGTGAAAACATGAGAGCACATTTACCTAATTCTAAAAATATCAATTTGTAGTCTTTGAGCCATTTGGGCAATTTTGTCTTGAAACATTTTTTTTTTCATTTTTTGATAGATTTTCTTCGTTTAGGGAGAAACTGACAGCACTGAATTGATCTAGAGCTAACCAATTCAGTAAGCTTAAGTGATACATTTATTAGACTAGGTTATCAGGTCCCTATATATAAATAATGTTAATCATTGGCTATTCAACCACCTTGATTCAAATAGGACTTGAATAGGACTATCTGGATTATCTGATTATATAGACACTATCATAGACATTACTGTAGCAAGAGGAAAAAATCACTTAAAAATGATGCTTTGGCATTTCATTTAAATATGGGCTCTTTCTTTGATATTTACATTTATGCTTTGCTTTTTTTTTCTGATCTTAAGAATGGTAAGCAGAGAACTTCTAGTGAATAGTTAAAACTAAACATCTTGCCCCCAGTTAGAGTCAACTTGAAAAACTTCATCCATAAAGTCACATATGGCTTAAGAATCATTGATTTTATCTTTTACAAATCAAGAAAGCTAATACATTTAGGAAAACCAAGTCTCCCAAAGTTTTATTGGCTAATGTCATCACCGAACTATGTATAACAGCAAGGCACATTCTGGGGCAGGCGGACTGTCCACTCCCTTTGCTTAGTATTCTTTAAAAATGAACTTCTTGGGGCACCTGGGTGGCTCAGTCGGTTGAGCATCCCGCTTTGGCTCAGGTCATGATCTCGCGGTTTGTGGGTTCGAGCCCTGCGTCAGGCTCTGTGCTGACAGCTAGCTCAGAGCCTGGAGCCTGTCTTCGGATTCTGTGTCTCCCTCTCTCTCTGACCCTCCCCTGTTCACACTGTCTCTCTCTCTCTCTCAAAAATAAATAAAACATTTAAAAATTTTTTAAATAAATAAATAAATTAATAAATAAATAAAAATGAACTTGTTCCACACCACTTAAGACTTTTGATTGATAAATATAATAAACTAAGGAAGACAACTGAATAAAACCATATGACATGATCAGAACCAGCTGACCACCAGAACTATAGTCTCCAGCAACCTGCTACTTGTTCATCAGGATACTAACACAGCTGAAGTTCAAAACACTCAAATAGTAGCAGGAAATGACAGGAGAGGACACTCTTTGGATTTTAAGTTAATATAACACACACACATGAAAAACAATCCAGTGACTATAAATTATACCATATTTAAGGGCCTTAACCATTATAATGAATATATGCCTTAGGTATGCATATTAAACTAAGAAAAATTTCCTTCCCTTATTAAATATGCATCATCTATAGCTCAGTTTATATGAGCACAAACTGAATGTTATATAGTATAAAAGAACTTCATCATAAGAGATTTATAGAATTATCCAAGTTTGATAATTAAAGAATAACCTAGAACATGACAACTCTGAGATTATGGATTTGAGCAAAAAAAATCATCCTGCATCAATTTAATATAGATATTAAACAAATTTATTAAAATGAAGACAATTCTGATGAAAATTTGGTAACTTGAGGAGGTTTCCCTCCTTATGGAAATAATGGCTACTCCACTATAGGTAATGACCTACAAAATGAATACTGACAGGCAAATAACAGGTATCTGGATCATAGTGGAGCCCAACCTAAGATATATGTTCTACCAGAATTCACCCCTCCTCCCAGTAGTTTTCCTCCTTGATCCCATAAAAAGGGGGTTTTCTCTTTTGAGGAGATAATGGCAGCATTAGCCTTTCTCTCCATACTTCTCCCATGGGAGAAATGGTCTGATTGGTGAGATGGGAAGAAGGAACCTAGCATATGTGGCTAAGCCCCTTACAGACAGTCTTTTTAAAAGTGGTCTCTGCCTATGATGCTCTTATTTGCCTCCTGTACACATAGTGGGCAGCTTTTAACATTTTGGGGAAAGAATTAGCTAGCCTGCTTTGACCAAAGATCCTTACCTTGTTCTTACTCTGCAATAAACAGTATCTAAAAGTGACTAAAAAAAAAAATCTCTCTGACCTTGTCACCTTCTACATTGATTCAGAATTTGGTAGAAACAGATAAAGGTATAGTACATTACTTCCTTCCTCCACCCTCTTACTGGAATTTGTCTATATACAAAGACCTACCCTATAGTTTGGTCAGCCCAATAATAGTATAGTAAAATGCTGCAAAATGCTATAAATTTTTCCACTGTAAAATAATGAATCCTTACAACTGATGGTGATAAAAGATAGGTTACCATGGGTGTGGAGGATTTATTTTTTAAATCCAAATAAATTGGAATTTTAAAAAAGGAAGAACTACATATAAATTTATAAAATAGCTGACACTGTTGGAGAAATTTTTTAAAGCAAGAAATTATGATATTTAAGAGCAAAATCTCATCTTAAATTATTCTTTCTAATAAATAATAGTTACATATTTTATGAAATAAGAGGCCTTATGAAAATTGATAATGTTCGACAATATTGGCCTCTTTGGTGGGAAAACACCTTGATTTTTACCTGACTTTTCTGAATTTATCTTGACCCTGAGCTTAAAATCTGATAGTTTTTTCTCTTCCTTTCCGGTATAATCAGCTCTATTTTTCAAGTGTATAAGGGCTAATGATAAGTCCTATGCTTTGAGTAAAAATTAAAATTATTTTACAAGTACGAATAATGAAATTGAAACTAAACTGAGAAAGGAAAATAGATGTTGCATAAATTTATGAATTGATATTGCTCTGGGAATCAAATAATAGCCCTTTACTTCTCAACACCCCCTCTACCCTAGCGCTACCCTCCCTCCCCACACACAGGGGCACTCACATATGCACATGTGATAAGGGAGAAAATAAAATAAAATGGAGTAAGCACTGCTAAGAGTGTTATTTAAAATAGAGCTGGGAGGACACGGAGGAAGTGGGGCTTGGCTACTGCTTGTATCTCAAATTCTCAGAATGTATGTTGAATTCAGCTAAATGCCAAGAAATCTGCTATACATTAAAATGGGCATAAATGGAGTGTCCTAATACTAGCAAACAACCACATACAGATTACTGTTACTGTACCTATACCTGCACCAATCCCATTTCATTCAAAACAACTTGCGCAAATTCCCTCTTTGCTCTTTAAAAACTCTAACCTTCTTTGTTTCTCTGGGTCATGCTTTCCATTTCAGTCGAATCTGTGTCTCCAGGATTGCCAGCCCCAAGACTACAAATACACGCACATATTGTATTTGGCAGCTTCCAGTTTTGACCCTTATTAGTGCACGCGTTCATACACGCACACAAGTGTACAGGGGCGCATGCGCACACCACAGGGTCACAACTGCGTGTCACCTGAACCTCAGGAAGGAAACAGCAGGGGCAATACTGCATTTTGCAAACATCTGCCTCTTGAACTTGTGGATTAAAGGTATGATTAGAAATTCATTATGTTCATTAAAGAGGAATTTGAGTCCAAGGAGAAAGGTGTAAGGGAAACTGCATTTTATGATTTGGGGTCTAGGACTAACTGTCAAGAGTACTCCAGTGGTCCAATCTGCTCAAGCCAGGAAAATCAGTGCTGTGGTAGGATGAAAACTGAGTCAGACTTGGAAGCACCTGTATTTTACACTTGACTTTTTATCGAAAAATCTGCAAAGAAGCAGAGGAGATGTTATCTTTGAATTAGGAAATGGTTTTATAAAAAAGAGGCTTTGTGTTTGCAACCTAAGATTCTTTTTCCTTGGGGTGCCAAATTAAAATCTCTGTCACATTCTAATAAACAGCCCTCAGACAGAGACTCTAAAAGTCCCCTTCCTCAGGCAAGTAACAGATTTTAAGGGAGAACAAGTACTCTAATGCTTGTTAGACTCCAAAGACGGTAGTAGCTGATCCACAGGAAGACAAAGAAGTTGTTCAGAAGAGACTGCTGGAGATAGCCCTGGGCTGGAATTCTAGCACCATCTTTTGTCTCACAGATAAGATAAAAGGCAAGGAGGCACTTTGACCACTTCCCAGTAGAAACTTTTGGGAACTCCAGGTTTGCCTAGGGATTTCCAAATTCTGCCCAAACAAAGCGTTTGTAATTCCATAGCCTGTTCCTTTCTGTAAGTACCTCTTTCTATCTTGGGTTTGAACCCCTTGCTCTTAATGCACTGTTATTTGCCCTATATCTTATGAACTTAATGTGTAAACAAGAGGACTCGGCCAAGAGGGAAACAATTACAAACAATGGTTTGAGGCCTTGAATCTTCTAGCCTAACCAACACAGATCTCATTGGGGTTTAAAACAGCCAGAATCACCTTTTGATTTGGTATAGTAGTGCTTTTTGGCCCAAAAATAGTTTTAAAGAAATCTAGATAATAAACTCTTGGTGTATAACTTGGTTTTCTATGGTAAAGAATGAGGTAAAAATTATAGTAATTGGGTAAACTATTTACCCAAACACTACCCTCTCCTCTGGAATAGTCTCAGGAAATTTCTGGTTCCAGGAATCCCTCTAATGTTTTTGATAAATGGGGACGAGATTTCTCCCCTATGCTGGAACTTGCACTAAGTGGGTCTTTTATCTGGAGCAGGAGAATGAGGATGAATGTGAGGGAGTCTCTCTTACTTAGCTCCTGAAAAGGGGCGGGGCAGGGTGTCACTGTGAATTATTCCTTCATGTGATGCTAGCCATCCAGCCAAAGACTTCTTCAGCTACCATTTAATTCACTAACCAAATTTGAGTTTACTTCAGAATCACCTGGGGAGCTTTTAGAAGATAAAGATTCCTGGGCCACCCTTTTTCAAAGGGTCTAATTCTGTAATTCTGGTCTGGGACTTAGAAACCTAGGTTTTAATTTCATTTTTTAATGTTTATTTTATTTTTTGAGAGACAGAGAGACAGAGCATGAGCAGGGAAGGGGCAGAGAGAGAGAGGGAGACAAAGAAACCAAAGCAGGTTCCAGGCTCCAAGCTGTCAGCTCAGAGCCTGAAGCAGGACTCAAACTCACAGACTGTGAGATCATGACCTGGGCAAAAGTCGGACACTCAACTGACTGAGCCACCCCGGGACCCCAGAAACGTATGTTTTAAACAAGCATACCTTGCAACTTCAGTGTACACAGGAGGCGGACCACATTTTGATGGTTACATCATGAGATTCCACCCTGAAAGCAACTTCGTGATCACTCAAGGAAAATTGTGCTAAGGATGCTGATGGGGGAAAGAAGCGTAAGAGTGTAAAAAAGGCAAATAATGGAGAAATTAAATGAAAACCCTATAATTTATCTGGGATTTCTACTGTCATGCATTTCTGCCCTTCAATTTCAGTAGCTACTTTAGTTTGCTGGGGTTGCCATACAAAGTACCACAGATTGGGTGGCTTCAATAACAGGAATTTACTGTCTCTCAGTTCTGGAGGCTAGACTTCTGAGATCAAGGTGTTGGTAGGGTTGCTTCCTTCTGAGGGGCCTGAGGGAGAATTCTATGTCTCTCTCTTAGCTTCTGGTAGCCTCAGACATCTCTTTGCTTGCAGAGACTGCTCTCCCTATGTCTTGATAGTGTCGACTCCAAATCAGGTCATATTCACAGGTCCTGGGGGTTAGGAATGTTACATATTTTTGGAGGATATAGTTCAGGCCATAACATCAGGACCAAAAGATTTTTACTTAATGCTAATCCAAGTGTTAAAGATATGAAAGAGACAGGATTCAAAAGAAAGAATTGTGAACTGAGTTCATCATGGAAATGCCTCATCCTATATTTAAAAACTTCTAGGTAGTTAAAGGTCATGGCCTCATTACAAGAAGTCCCACGGGAAATCAAGAGCCTAAAGGAAGACTTAGATATCAAACTCATTCAAAGTAGTAATTACTGCTTTCTCACTGAAAAGAGAATCTAATGTCTATTCCCCCCCATAAAAGATTCTTTCACCTATTTGCTTTGGCCTTGAAGAAGAAAGACAGATACTGAGAAAGAAAAGCATTAAAAAAGAATTGATGCTATCTTTGTATCTTGAAAAAACTACAGACTAAAAACTGAAGTTGAACCAACGTCAGGGGTCTCATGACTCATAGGCTTGCTGCCGGGACAGGCTATGCGATTTGGAGGGCCAGTACAACATTAAATGAGGGGTCCCTTATTAAATATCTATTAATAACTTCAGGATGGTGACAAAACATTAAGCCAAGTATGGGGCCCTTGTGAATAGGAGCGCTCTGTGTGAGTGAGCATGTCACATGTCAATGGAGCCAGTCCTGTTGCCTGATCTGGGGCATAGATGTATCTTGTAGGTATAGCCTGGAGTGGTCTTAGACTGGAAGAGCCAAAAGCTTTCAAGGACTGGACCAGCTTTTATGGTTCACAGCATTGTCTTTGAATGCCTAAAAAGTTGAAACGTGTACCAGAATTGATAAGCAGTAGTTACTATGAGCATGGGATATATTTTACCATCCCTAGAAGTGATATCTGACTTTAGCAGGGATATATGTATTTTTAAATCTACTCTTTTGCAGTCAGTCTCTCATCCCTTCTTCTCATCCATCCCCCAAATGACAACTGACCTCTTTTCCATCACTACAGATTAGTTTTGCCTGGTATAGAATTTCATATAAATGCAATCAGCAATCTGTACTCTTTTGTGTTTGGCTTCTTTTGCTCAGCATAATGACTAGGATTCATCCACATCGTGGCCTGAATCAGTTCATTTTACTTTATTGCTTAAGCGAAGTTATTCTAAGAATATAGCCTAATTCATTTTTCCATTTACCAGTTAGTATACATTTGGGTTGTTTCCAATTTGGGGTTATTGTGAATAAAGTTGATATAAACAGTTATGCACATATCTTTTTATCAATATTTTTATTTATGTTCCAGTTCTTTCAGGTAAACACCAAAGAGTAGAATTTCTGGATAAATGTATATTCTAACTTTATAAAAAAATAGTAGTTGCACTATTTTACACTCCCAGAAGCAATGTGTAAAAATTCTAGGTGAACCATATCCTTCTCAATAATGGATATTGATAGTCCTTTTAATATCAGCTCTTCTAGTGGGTGTAGCAATATGTCACTGTAATTTAAATTTGCATCACTGATGACTAATAATGTTGAGGACTTTTTTCATGTGTTCATGGACCATTCATTAAAGTGCCTATTCAAGTCTTTTATCCAATTTTTTAAAATATAGACTTTATTTTTTAGAGTAGCTTTTAGGCTCACAGAGAAATAGAACAGCAAGTTTCTATATACTACCTCTTCCTACACACAGCATCCCCCACCATCAACATCCAACCCCAGTGTGGTTCACTTGTTACAATTAATGATTGCGATATTACATTGTGATATTACTATCAACCGAAGTCCATATTTTACATTAGGTTTCATTCTTGATGTTCATACAGAAGATTCTCACTGCCCTAAACCCCCCGAGGGCTCCATCTTTTCAATTATCTCTCCCCACAAACATCTGACAGCCACTGATCAATTTACTTTCTCCATAGTTTTGCCCTTTACAGAATGTCATACAGTTCTAATCATACAGAAAGTATGTAGCTATTTCAGATTGGCTTCTTTCATTTAAGAATATGCATTTAAGTTTCCTCCATGTCTTTTCAGAACTTGACAACAGATTCCTTTTTAATGCTGAATAATATTCCATTATATGGATATAATGCAACTTGTTTATCCATTCACCTACTGAAGAACATCTCGGTTGTTTACACATTTTGAAAATTATGAATAAACCTGCTATAAATGGTCATGTGCAGATTTTTATATGCATAATTTTTCAGCTCATTGGGTTTTTATCCTCTTAAAAAGTGGGTTGTCTTTTTACTCAGTTTTACTGAGAAAGAAATTTTTAACTTGAGAGGAAAGCCTTTCTTAGATTTTATTCTTGGTAAGAAAAACAGTGACTACTAAAAATACATTTTAATGAATAATTTAAACTTCAAAAATGTTCTAAAGTATCAAATGATTTCTTTTTGTATCAAATAGTTTCTGATTACAATTGAGAAATTAATGACAGCTAGGTCTATAAGTGTTATAGCAAGAGGATCCTTTCAGACTCTAATAGAATGTGATAAATCTTTTTATATTGTATAGCCTAAAGTATAATTGCTACTTACTGGCCTTTGTAGACTCTGTATAGAATTTTTTAAAAATGTAAAATCTCATACTTTCCTCATGAAATTATTGCTGCACCACTGGTATCAATAAATTAAAATGGAGAATGGTCTTGGCATGGCAAATTTCTGGAGAACTCGCTGTTCCCTAGTTCTTATCCCCTGGATACTGGACTGTTGGTGTATCATTTACCTATTTCTGTGTAGATAATACTATAAATTGTATGTAATCTTATAAATTTGCAATAAATGCTCCTGCATAACATTTACGTTTGGTAGCTTAAAATAATAATGACCGTCTATTTAGTTCATATATCTAAGGGTCCATAATTTGGGCTATGTTCAGCTGGGTGGTTCTTCTGCTCTTACCCAGACCAATTCCCAGATACTAGTTCAAGTGCAAGTTCAGACTGGTCTGAGGTGATTTCCTTTCTATTCCACCTGGTTTCTCCCCTTTCACCAGAGTATTTTGGGCCTGTTCTTATGACTCTAGAGCATGTTTCTGAGAGACTAGATATGCGCAAATCTGTTTAGGCCCAGATTTATAATTTGCATAATATCATTTATAGTGCATTTTATTGGTGAAATCCTGTTCCAAGACCAGTCCAAATTCAAGGAGTGAAAAAAGAGACTTTACCTCTTGATGGAAAGACCCCAAAATCCTATTACAAAGGGGTGTGGGCATAGAGAAGAAAGTAGTTGTGACCTTTTTTGCAAAAAATCTACTATAATGGAGAATTAGGTCAAGGGAGGGTCCAGGAGAGGCTCTGAGTCAGTTAAGGTTCTGGAAGGCCATTCGAGGAGCCTGAAGTAGTAACTCTTTACCAAGGGAATTTCGATGGAAGTATTTCTGTGTTTTGACAAGTAATGCAGTCACCTGGGTGAGCATAAAGCCAAACATCAGCCCCAGAAATAATGTTACAATGTGATGTTTTCAAAAGTAAAATATAATCAGGTGACTACCTCCATTATTTCTACTTTCTTGTTTATTCACACCAAGAGAAATCTTAACAGTTGGTCCAATGATGCCTCAATTATCTAACCTCACTCCTAGAGCCTAGGAGAAAAACCAGCATTAATACTGATATTGTCAAAATAAAACTATTAACATAGCTAATATTATATTATCTCAGAAAATGAAATATGGAATCTAGTTATTAGAATCTGCATATAAATGGAAATAGGGATCATGAGTGAGAGCTATATAGTTTAACTGCCTGAGTTTACATATTCATTAGTAGAAATATAAACATTTAAATCATGATCCAACTCATAGTTCTGTTACCTTTAGAAAACAAAAAAAGCATATGTTCTCAAATCAAAAATCTTTAGTCTCAGAACCATGTTGGAGCTTTGATTCCAAAATATCAGTCTTTCAGTAAATAATATAATAAGAGAATTCTTTCAATTCTCCTGCTGAAATATGACCCATCTTCTTTCCACACCATATAGCCTAACATACAATTTCTATATACTGGCCTTTATAGATTCAATATAGAATTTTTAAAATGCTAAAGCTCACATTCTCCTCCAAATAAAACAACTTCACCCCTCTCTAGCTCACCTATACTGGGGTTCTCTGACAGTCACAACACCAGGTCTATGCAAGGATTAGGAATATGCCAATAATGGGGTGCCTGAGTGGCTCAGTCAGTTAAGTGTCTGACTTCAGCTCAGGTCATGATCTCATGGCTCATGGGTTTGAGCCCCACGTCAGGCTCTGTGCTGACAGCTCAGAACCTGGAGCCCACTTCAGATTCTGTGTTTCCTTCTCTCTCTGCCCCTCACCCGCTTGAGCATGCTCTCCTGCTCTCTCTCTCTCAAAAATAAATAAACATTGGGAAAAAAGGAATGTCAATAATTACTTGGTAATAAGAAGCCAATCAGTAAGTTTCTCCACTAGTCACTGAACCACAATTTATTCATAGGAATAAATCCTTGAAAGTGAAGAAGTCATGACTTTCTAATCTTTGAATCTTAATTTCTGGTCTTCACTTGTCACTTTCCTCCTAGCACAAAGCTAGGCAGATGGTAGTGGCAAAGCAGTAATTGAAACAGTAGTGGTATATATAGCAATGATCAAAATAGAAACCTGGCCCACCTGCACAATAAAACATCCTTATTAGATTCAGTTTCTCTCAGCTCTTCCTTAATTGTAAATCAGCAGATGAAGATAGTCATATGGAATAAGGGGCTGAGGGCCAATGGCTGTTTTTACCCTTGGAATTGCATTTCGTAGATAAATCTAGGATAACCATTAGCTTACGGCCAGAGAATCAGGGTCTGAAATATGTTGGAAATAGTTTAAAAGAAATTAGGTTGCAGACAAGACAACTACACACACATTCTTTGCTGCACGTATACGGCAAAGCAATAGAAAACATGAAAATATGACCTACCACATGAGCAGTGGTCTCAGTGGTCGGTGATATTTCCTGTTTTGATGAGTAAAAATATTCCAGGGTGATTGCAGTTTTTGACTTCTCCATAGGCCACAGTTAAGCTATGGTTGAAAGGTGCTGTTTTTCTCAGAGGAAAAGCTCACGGTCAGTGAGGCTCACATGAGAGAGAATTAAGAGGATCCACTTGTACTGCTCCATTCTCACTGTGACCTCACTTGCTGAGATTTGGCCAAGGTGAGGGAAGCACTCAGAGATGTACAGCCCTATGTTCAAGTGTGAGGTCTCCCTAAGTCAAGGACTTGGAATGACATTTCTAGCCCGTCAACTTTTTTTTCCCAGGTGAAAATAGCAGCTGGAACATTCCACTGCCACTAAGAATATTGAGGTCGTTTTCTTGTTTTAGTCACAGGACTGTACAATGGTATTAAAGGAACTCAGAATATAGGGAGTATTATCACACCTTACAAAAATTTCAGTCAATATTAGTTTTGTCCCCATAGCTGCTATGGAAACCATCTTTTGAGGACCCATTATGTGTGTCTTCAGATGCATTATCTTGTTTAATATATTTACTAGAGTCTGAGGAAGTTGGTAGTGTTGTCTGAAATTTTAAGAAGAAATGAAGCTCAGGTTAAGTAATGTGTTTTTACCATATAACTGATAAGTAGCATCCAGATCTGCTTGTTTCTATATCTGCTCACTATCCACTACCCCTCACTATTTACTGCAGGACAATCTAAAGGTAAGGACAGGTGACTCTGTATTAATTGCCTGCCCAAATGTATGTACCTCCTTTATATTTTCTGCCTACCAAGAGCCAGTTTTAAAAGATCATCGAAGCAACAAGAATTTTCATTCATTGCTGGCAGTAATGCAAAATGGTACTGCCACTTTGAAGACAATTTGGCACATTCTTAAAAAATGGAACATACTCATACCATATGATCCAGCAAATGCACTTTTTTGCTGTTTACCCAAATAATTTGAAAACTTAGGTCCACACAGGAAGCTACACATGAATGTTTATAGCAGCTTTATTCATAGTTGCCAAAACATAGAAGAAATCAAGGTGTCCTTCAATAGGTGGATAGATAAAACATGGTACAGCCAAATAATGGATGTTATTCAATAATAAAAAGAAAAGAGCTTTCAAGCTATAAAAGACACAAAGTGTATATTCCTAAGGGAAAGATGACAGACTGAAAGGCTATATACTGTGCAATTCCAAGTGTCTGGGAACTGAAGAGACAGTATAAAGGTCAGTGGCTGCCCAGGTTTGGCAAGTGGAGGGACGCTGTACGATGGGAAGGGCAGACTGTGGAATATGGAGATTTCTATGTCACTGAAGCTATTTGGTAGGATTCTGTAATGGGAATTTCATGATATTACACAGTGTCAAAATATATAAAATGTACAACCGGAGGAGTGAACCCTAATGTAAAATACAGACTTAAGTTAATAATATTGCATCGATATTGGCTCATCAACTGCAACACATGTACTTAGCTGATGTAAAATGCGAAGTGACAGGAGAAATTGGGAGGGGGAGCATTTTGGCAGTAAGGGTGGGCGTAGTACATGGAAACTCTATATTCTCTACTGGAATTTTTTGCAAACCTACAACTGCTCAAAAAAAGCATTTTATTAACTTATATAAAAGCATCTTCAAACTACAAATGTACCTTAAAGGCCTCTTATGTGTTGAAAGCTGTTGTTAATGGCAGAGTCCTGATTATGTCACTATTGCCAAGTACTCAAGATATAATTAGGAAGATAATGTGCACCCATCAAACTGTTAAGTAACAACCCAAGGATCCACATACTTAAGGACACAGATTGAGTGGAACAGATGTAAAATGCAAGGACCTTTCAGAGAATAAAAAATACAGCATGGGGTTAAGAGGGTGAATTTAAATTGCCACTTAGTATTGACTTAAAAAAACAGGGGAATTAATTACAAATGTGGCTGTGGGTAAAGATCGAGGGACAAAGAAGGATCATTGTAAGAGGGAGAAGAAACCTCCAGAGTTGGAGATACATAGAATGTGAGGCAGAGGGAATTGCAAGAGGAAGAAGGGTCTACTGTGGAGGTGTCAGTAGGAAGTGGCATTTTGGGACATGGGTATCTTCCCATCACTGTGCTTCTGAGCCCTAACTAACTCTTGCTGAAGCTCCTCTTCTCATTCTGGTTTGTTTCTGGACCAAGCCTCCAGCTAAATAAAATAAAAACCAAAACCTAAATCATCATTGTTTATAGGATCACCAAACATATTCACTAATAGGAATGTTACACGCTGGAGCTAAGGGCAAGTGGTGTGAAGGGAGCATGGCATGCAATTGCATTTTGGTGTGCCCTTTTGCTTCGTTAAAAGCTGGAAGAGGCTGTAGTCCAAGTTCAGAGAAACAGGGGGAGAGAATGAGAGAGAGAAAAACAGAGGGAGATAGACTGAGTAAATACTTGAGTGAGACTCTAGGTTGAATGTTTACTTGGTCTCTCCAACAAGAAAACAATCATAAACAGGTTCTTTTTAATACTAGTCTAGACGAGGTTTTGCAATGTAGCAGGTTCCTAATTGCAATAATAACTGCCTAGAATAATTAAGCAGACACCACCAAACATTTCTACTGGGTGAATCCATTGTCCTATTAATAAACAGCCATGAGGTTACCTCTTTCTGGAAAAACCTCTTTGGCTGGTTTCATCCCACATAAGGCTCAAGCTAGGTTTGTTCCCACACATTCTGGATGCTTGAGCCACAAATGGTCCTTCTTGTCTGTGAAAGCCTACAGAGGCAGGCTTTGCAGCTGGCCGTTGTGCTGACTGTGTGCTGTTGCTAATTAAAGGCAGTAGCTGTGAATTCAGTGTGAGAGCCAGAGCGCCCATCACTTGTGAACAGATGACCTGGATTTGCCTTCTGGAAATCCTCTTTCCCCCAGCTTAGCTACTTGCAAATTGGCTCTCTAAATATCCTTTCTCAGGGGAGGGACTTTCTTTTTCATCTTCAGATCAAAGCCCAAACCTGAAAGATGTCTTTTTTTTTAATCAGTAATTTCATATCCCAAATTATCACTTCATCCACAGCAACCCACAATAGCTCTCCAGCTGCTCATCGTCTTTCGACTCTGCCTCTTAGGTTGCTGGGGTGGATTTATTATTTCAGGAAGGCTTCCTTTGGACCAGCCTTCTTGCACCTCTCGCCCTCCTGTCATCACACATTAGAATGGGAAAACTCGCTGTCAGTCAAAGCACTCCCTGTTCCCAGGGTAGCTGAGTCAGTGCAGCCCTGAGAGGAAGCTTGAAGGAGGCTGTTAAAATCTATTCATAGATGAAAGCGGTTCCTGCCACAGTGAGAGGTTGCTAATGACGCATGTATACACCAGGAGTGACAGAGGAGGAGGAGGATGCTTGAGTTGGAGGAGGGGAATAGAAAGGGGACTGCACATTGGATCCGAGAAGCATAGCAAAGCTTGATGTGGACCACGTTGCCTTTGGAAAGAACGAATTCCAAGAAACTCTGGTGTGGAACATCTCTTTAGCGTTAGCTGCCCTGACATGATTCCATGTCTGAATCTTTTGTCTGAATTCTCCTGTGGAGTCATGGCCCTTGTGTATATGGACAAACACTGATGGGCCGCTCAGCTCTGAGATGCCCACAGGATTTCTGACAAGCTGTTGGGGGGCCCTGCAAGTGTGTGGCAAAGAAAGGAAAGGGGATGGTATGGAAGTTGGAAAGGGGAAGACAGTTATCCATTCAACCTGGATTATTTACCAGGCTTTGTTCTAGGTCTGAAGAGCAAAATAATACAGTTTAGGTCCTGAAAGAGATTATAGCATATTAAACTTTAGAGAGTTATCCAAGATTTTTAAAAAATACCTTGATATGTTACTACTGGTATATAAAATAAAGATCAAAAACTTTTGTTTACCACCTAAGACTAACTTATCCTGATTAATGCAATATGCAATAGAACCATCTATGGAGATTATTGATTCTCCACTGCAGATTCCCTAGTATTCAACCCACTGTCAACCATGTACAAGAGCCTACCACTGCCATGTTAGCTGTTGGTATGTAACCAATGCCAAGAGTCCCCTGGCCCTTATTGGAACCCGTGAGACCACTAGAAGAAGGACCTGTGAGGCTATGGAGAGAAGTAACAGTCAAGGAGATGATTTTGCTGGACAGGAAAGTGCTGTTTTCTCAAAAGTGAAAGATTATGAGTTTCTGTCCCTGGGATCCTGATTTCATGCCAGGAAAGAATACCAAGGACACAGGAAGGCAAAGTAGCAGAAAGACCACCGACCTTGATCAAGTTGGGTTTTAGTCATAGCTCTCTCACGATTTGGAACTATTCAGGGGACTCAACATTCTCATTGGCTGGAAATGATATTTCATAACCTAAAATATCTCTCCTAAAATCAAATGTTACGATTTTATAAAATTTTAAGATTCTTAATTCCCAAATTTAAAAACTCTTCGATATACTAGAGAGAGGTAATACAAAACCCACCTGGCACTTTTCAGTAAAACCGACTGCTGCTTCTCTACCCCCCATCCCAGTCCTGACCTCCCTCCCCACCCCACGACTATTTTCCTAGTATGTCAGTGTTCTGACAGGGAACAAACCTCTCTTAACTCATGTGAAAGCTTGAAGAAAGTATGTAATATGGAAGAGTGGGAAAAGTTCCTGATGAAGGATGAGGATTCTATCCTTATAACTTCCTCTGTGATTTTGAGAAAGTTCACCTATTGGGCCTCTGTTTACTCAAGTGTGATTCCCCCCAACTCTGCCCTGTACACACATGCCAAACTGTGCTGGAAACCTTCCAGGTTTGGGGATTATGTGCTATAAATGCCTTGTCTATCTTGACAAATACAGCATTCACAAAAATAGGGCAGAGTGTTTATTAAAATGCAGATTCTCAAGCCCCAAACTGACTGAATTAGGATTTCGGTGCTAGGAAATAGGCAACACATTTTTAAGCTCAGTCAGTACATTTGATGTATATCAAAGACTAAAAATTACTGCAAGAAGGCATTCACATCCAGTGATCATATTAGCAGCAATTAACAACGCCTTCTGAATCTTCTCACTCATGGCACTCACAGAAAATGATGCTAGACATATGACTTGCTGGGGCGAACAGAAGTCCCTTGTATCTAGAAGCTGTGTAGGGTGAGTGGGGGGAGAGGGGGCTCGCATACCCCAGGCTCTGTCTGTCAGCAAAGCTGAGGGATAACCATTTCAGACCATCCTTCACTCCTCTGTAGGGTGTGCAGAGGCATAGGAGTTGGGCAGCTCTGGTGTCAGACTGGCAACGTAGCCAGAACATGATGTAGAGGGGATGAGATACTGGGAAACAGGAAAAGTTTCACCCTGACAAGACTCTAGGAGGCTGCAGATGGGAGGCCAAAGTGGTGGATTCTGCTACATGAAAGAGCTGCATCCAGATCCAGTGAGCTGGATGGAAAGAATAAAAGAACAAGTGGGTTGGGCAAAGACTAGGGGTTTGATAAGAATAACTCTAAAGGTTTTGCCAACTTTATCAACCTACTTATTCCTGGCCCCAGCTATAAGCCCATTTTATACAAGGACCCTGTGTCAGTGAGCTGAAAAACAGCTTCCTCCAACCCACAAACACCTACCCTGTGCCAAGCACCATATTCAGAAACAAAGCAGAACGTACACAAGGCCAGGAAATATTCCCACGTGCCTCTTCATTGCCTGGGGTTTTCTACAGGCCTTATCTTGGCCCAAAGGCTGGTTTTTCAGCAGTGATGCCTTGCCTCTTTCCTTCACATTGTCTGAGTCTGAGCTTAGGCAATTCACCTAAAGCAGTAGTATCTAAGGGAGAGTCCTACACATGAGCACAAAGTGCACGAATATCAGAGAAATAAGTTTGAGCACATTCGTGTTCCTCTTAGGACACTTTATCCTAGAATATGCTCTAAGAAATGATAGTTGCTACATGTCAAATAAAATGCATCATCTGTGTGCACAAAAGAGCCCTTTTTAATCCTTAATTATTATCATTAAACACAAGTTTAAGCACTCTGGAATTTCATACTGGGGCAGGGCTCTGTGATCTTCAGTTTCCCCAGAGGGCTAGCTGAGTGTAGTAGGCTCACAGAGATTTGGACTTAACCACAGATCACTCCCTTAACTAGCATTATTTGAAATTATTTTGGGGACAGTTGGTTGGATGTAGAAACTATGTACCCTGGCTACATTCTTTTCGCTTGGTGCCTTGTTTATGGAGGTGACCACAGTCCTCTTTCCAAAACTAGTGGAGGGAATTCCCCAAAATTTCCCAACACACTGAACATCCCTTAAAGGCACAAAATAAAACTTCTGCAGTAGATTCTTCAGCTTGCTATATACCCACTTCATTCATGTTAATAAACCAAACCTGGGGCTATTTGCATTGCTTAGGACACCATTCTGCTTCAAGGTCATGTTTGTGCTAAATGTATCCATTTCGTGCTTGCACTGACATCTTGCTACACACTTAAGTCTGTGCTAGTCCTGTCAGAGTTTCAGAAATATTACAAGAGTTCCTACCATAGAAGAGCTCACGGTCTAAGAACAAAATAAGTATTGTCTGGAGCCATATAAAAAAGTGGTCAGAAGCAGCAAACTTGTGTCGTACAGATTTGGGCTCAAATTCCTGTTCCCCCACTTTTGGGGCTGCCTAAACCTGAGTCCCATGCATAGTCTCCTGAGTCTACATTTCCTCTGCTGCAAACTAAGGATAATAAGAAATACCCTAAAAGGTAGTTATGAGCATTAAGTGGGGTAATGCTCATAAGGCATTTAGTACTGAGCCTGACTCCATAATGAGGACTCATTAAATGGGGGTAAAGTTGGTGACAGTGACAAAACAATAGTAAAAAAAATAGAATAAATATCTAATTAAAACAAAACCCACAAAATATGGTAGGTCTGATGGGAGTTTGGAAAAGAGAGAACCCCTTGGGGTTGAAATAATCAAAAAGGTTTTATGGTAAAGAAGGATCAAAGTTGCATGTGGAAGGATATGTAGAATTCAGACAGGGGAGGTGAAATGAGCTGACATTGCAAATTGAAGAAAACGACTACAACTAGTAAAGCCATTTGAGCAGTAAGGATGCCAGGTTATAGCAATCCATTCAAGACTTCAATATCAATATATTACTTAATTGTGTGACTAAAGCAAAGCAAGGAGCCCCCAAGAATCTGTGCTGTTGAATTTCCTAGTGACCTCTACTAATTGATTCTATTATATTTCAAGAGGCAACACCCTCAGGTATGCAACCTTTAAAATCAAAGAGCTTTAAAATCAAGTTACAGATGACATTGTTTACTAATCCATTGACTTTAAAATAAAGAAATTATTAAAAGAGGGGGAGGATTATGTGGCTGAGTCCAGTGTAATTATAAGGATCCTTAAACATGGAAGAGAGGTTGAAGAGGAAGTCAGAGTTGATGTCATGTGAGAAGGACTCAACTTACCGTAGCTATCTTTGAAGATGGAGGAAGGGAGCCATGAGTCAAGTAATGTGAATGGCTTCTAGAAGCTAGAAAAAGCAAACAAATTGATTCCCTGAGTTTTCAGGAGGCTGACAATATCTTGATGTTAGCCTAGTGAGACCCTTTTGGACAAGTGACCTCCAGAACTGTAAAATAATAGATTTGGGTTTTTTTGAAGTCACCAAGTTTTGGTGATTCATTATACCGCTGATAGAAAACTATTACCTCAGGAAAAGTTTACTGAGACAGACAGTCCAAACCTTCATTACATGTTTAAATTTCTAAGAGCTCTTTCTCATACCAAGAGGATTTTTTTTCTTTTATACTATCTTATTCATCCTTTATTGGTATAACAATAGCCAGAGTAACAGGAATACTGTCTTTAATTTTCTATAAAGAAAATTACCATCTAGACTTCTCTATGCAGCTATAATACTTTCAACATTGAGGGTGAAGCAAACACATTTTTGAAAAATACTGGTGGCATTTACTATTCATAGATCCTCTAAAATTCTAGAAAATTACTAATGAATATACGTTTGAAAGAAAGAAACTGAACCCAAAAGCAAAGGATGAAATGCAAGTAGTAATAGTAAATTTTTAAAAAATGGTAACAAGTGTGAACAAGTCAAAATAATCATTAATTGTTAAACTACAAAAATAATAACAACTAATGTGGAAGGTATAACAAGAAAGTGCTATGGAGATGGTGGATGATAATTTTGGGTAATTCAGAAGATGGGTGGTTACATTTAAAGTTTTCCAAAACTCCTTGCATTGTTGGGAGAAGGGTAGAAATGTTGAGTAATTTTAGACTTTAAGTCAAATATATGGATTAAAGTGTACATACAATACTTAAAGAAATTAAAAATGAATGTCTGTCTCCCAAAGCAGTAGAGGAGAGAAAAGGGGGGGCGGGAATCAATACACTAAAGTCAAGAGGAAGAGAAGAACAAAGGAGAGAGAGGGAGTGAGGGAGGAAAGGAGAGAAATACGGTAGGCCCCTTATTCATATTTCACTTTCCACAGTTTCAGTTGCACTCAATTTGTCAACCTTAGTCAGGTTGACCCTCCTTCTGATGGATCACCAGAAGGTCAATAGTAGCCTAATGCTCTGTCACAGTGCCGACGTCATTCACCTCATGTCATCTCATCAGGTAGGCATTTTGTCATCCTACATCATCATGAGGAGGGTGCATAAA
Organism: Cryptoprocta ferox; assembly: GCA_028646485.1. Classification (NCBI taxonomy): domain Eukaryota; kingdom Metazoa; phylum Chordata; class Mammalia; order Carnivora; family Eupleridae; genus Cryptoprocta; species Cryptoprocta ferox. The sequence goes on along the minus strand of CM053572.1, from coordinate 38,084,142 downwards.
GTCTAACAAGATGTTTTGAGTGAGAGAAAGACCATGTCCATGTAACTTTTATTACAGTATGTTGTTATTATTGTTCTATTTTACTATTATTATTACTTATCATTGTTGTTAATCTCCCACAGTGTCTATATATATATATATACATTAATTTTTATCACAGGTATGCTCGTATAGTAAAAAACAGTATATGTAGGGTTTGGTACTCTCTGTGGTTTCAGGCATCCACTGGGGGTCTTGGAATATATCCATTGCAGATAAAGAGGGACTATTGTACAGACTCATTGTTTGTACAGAATGTCCCTCAGTTTGTTTGTCCAATTTTTTTAATGAATAATTCAGGTTATTCATTTTAAAAATTGTTTTTAAGGGATACTGAGTTCTACTTATATCACATTAGGAAGTATGTAAGATTAATTTTATTTTTTCTGGGGACACCTGGGTGGCTCAGTCAGTTAAGTGTTAGACTCTTGATTTCAGCTCAGGTCATGATCTCATGGTCATGATCTCATGGTACTTTTTGGCAAAAGAATGACTTCCAACTTTTTTCACTGTAATATTACTAATTCTGCTCTTTGAAATTAATAAATAATTTGAGACAACACTTGGATACCCTGTAAATATACTACTGATTACTAAGCTTTTACTTATCACTCATCCATTGATAGTTCGTGCCTGATTCTATGATGACTATTTACTGGCAAAGGGGTGTTTATATAACTGCATCATTCTCTTCACATTATTTGTTGGCAACATATGTAGAGTTTTCCTTTCTCCATTTATGTACACATTTCATCATTAAAAAAATTTTTAATGTTTATTTTTGAGAGGGAGAGAGAGATTGGGAGAGAGATAGAGCATGAGTGTGAGCAGGAGAGGGGCAGAGAGAGAGAAAGACACAGAATCCAAAGCAGGCTCCAGGCTCTGAGCTGTCAGCACAGAGCCTGATGCAGGATTGGAATCCACAAACTGCACGATTGTGACCTGAGCTGAAGTCGGACACTTAACTGACTGAGCTACTCAGGAGCCCCCACATTTCATCATTTTTAGTTTTGACTCATTTATTTTTATTTTATTCAGTGAGTTGTACTTTATTACCTTTATTATTTGTTAGTCAGTGGGAAAGAAAATTAGTCCAATGCTTCCTTCTATGTCAAATGAAGAAAATCATAACTATAATGTGTCAGAAAATGCAGAACACAGTCTAAAAACCTAATTTGCATTGTCATCTTATCCAAGATTATGTTACCACATATAGAGCTTTAAGAATGTTCCTTTCCACATTGGAGATGATTTAGAACATTAGACAGATGAGACTTTCAATCTTCAACTCTACTTACTATCTCTCTAGATAGTTGGGAAATTATTTTTCAATTTTCCTAACCCTCAGTTTTCTCATCCTTAAAACAGCACTAATAAAATTGCATCACAATATTGTTGGGCAAATTAAAGATTGTGCACGTAAAGCACCCAGCATATTTCTTGACCCATATATGATGACTACGTAGTGTATTCATGCAAAATGTGCATTTAAACTATACAGATAGGCAAATAATTAAGCAAACACATCTGGGAGTTAATGAGCTAACACTGGGAAGGATCATGACTAAGCAACATTGTGATGTCATCTTCCCCGTTTTGTTTATTTTCTTCTATACCTCTGGTGGGATTCAAGTCCTACTCACGGATTGATATTTGAACAATTTACATCTTGTCTTGCTTGGTTTCATCATGGTGAGTGATGAAGGTTATTTATCTAGTCAGTAGAAATAAAGTTGTAAATGTGTTTCTACTTTGCCACATCACCACCTCTGTCACTGTGATGGAGCGCTGAAAGCTTCTTCTGGAACGATTTACTTGGTTTTAGGCAGATTAATTGATACCGGAAACACACTCATTTCCATTTCAGGTTCAGAGGAAATTGTGTCTCCCCTTTGATCCTTTTTGTGATTTCAGAGATTTAGACAGCTTCCAGGCCAGTCTTCTCATGGTGCACATGAAAAGGCTAGGACCACGTCTAGCCAGCTTAATTAGCTGTACATCTGCTGTCAGAAACAATACATTCAATTCAGTAAGACATGAAACCTGGTGGTCTGACTGAAAAAAAAAAAAAGCCCTCTTTAGATCTATGTTTCATGAAATACACATAGACATTAAGGAATAATTTTAAAGGGAATCCGCACATGGACAAGGCCCATTAGTTTAATAGAAACTGTCATCTGCCAGTGGTGGACATCAATAACCTTAAAATTTTTAAATTGGAGGGATTCTCAGAGAGGGTGGAACCAGTACAGGTGCTCCTGTTTTACTGAATGAAGGGCAGGAATTATTTGATCCATAAAGAAAAAACCCAGTGTTCCTCCCACTTCATACTTTTCCCCAAAGTTATTTTGTAGCTGGCATCAATTGTAAACACTGTATGAATTAAATTTCTGCTCAAGGACAATTACCTGATGCTGTCATCTTTTGATGAACTCTCAGTAACAGGAAAGCCAAACCCTGAGATTCTGGTCCTTTATTGGTTGGAGTAGAAAGGAAATGCAGCGTTTACTATTTAATGTATTTATGTTTGAAACAGAACCTGATATTTCTTAATGAAAAATGACAATAAACCCTGTGATGAATACTGACATAGATAAATGAGGAAGGTTGGAGAATTATTTTAAGAGAGAGCACTGCTTAAGACAAGAAGACAGCAAACAGACACTTGACATTCCTTTTTCTTTGGAGGATCTCTGATTTAGTAAATAATGCCAGAAAAAAGTGATAAAGCTTAATGCATACAGCAGAGGTGTTAGCACCATCTTACTTAGGCTCCTCCCATCACTTGGTACACTGTGTAAAAGCCAGTACAGATAAATATTACTGTGTAGTTGCAGCAATGAGAATAAAAAGCTTGCTTGGGGATCCCTTTGTAGTCCTTATAGGGATATTATGTCACCACTGCACCATCTCTAAAGTTTTTTTTTTCTGAATTATTTGAATTCAATTTATGAAACCCACATTTGCATGCAATCGAAACAATGTGCAGCATTTTGCCTTTGCAGCCTTTTGCTGGCAGGGAAGAGATAGCCCCTGATCATGGCTTTCCACACAGCTCTTCGGCTCGGCAGCCTGAAGGAGCAGAAGAAAATCAAGTTGAAGAGCTAAGTGGGACCACTGACTTCAAGTGGAGAAATTGAAAGGAATGCAGCAGAGGGATAAGTTAATTCTGGGCAGCAGTGGAAGTTCATTGTCTATTTCTGATTCTTAGTAGGAGTGACTGGGTTCTGAGGAACACTGAAGAGTGATCTACTACAAGTGACCCCAGTAAAGCCTTTGTCATTTAATTTCTAATGTCTCTCAAAGCTGAGTTCTGATTAAAAAAATAAAAACAACCCTAGTTCATAAATGTATGTGCAACCCTATGTTTACAGCAACATTATTCAAAATAGCCAAACTATGGAAGCAACCCAAGTGTCACCTAAAAGACGGATGGATAAAGCGTATGTTGTATATGGGCTCCTTGGTGGCTCCGTCAGTTAAGCTTCTGACTCTTGATTTTGGCTCGGGTTATTATATCACAGTTTGTGGGATTTAGCCTCGTGTTGGGCTCTTCACTGACAGCATGAAGCATGCTTGGGATTCTTTCTCCTCTTTCTCCCCAAGCATGCATGTGCACATGCAGTGGTGCTCTCTATCTTTCAAAATAAATAAATAACCATTTTTTAAAAAAGAGTATGTGCTATGTATATACAATGGAATACTGGCCAGCCGTAAAAAAAGAAAAATGAGCTCCTGGGGCACCTAGGAGGCTCAGGCAGTTGAGCATCGGACTCTTGATTTGGGCTCAGTTCATGATTTCACGATTCCTGGGACCTAGCCCCATGTCAGGCTCTGTGCTGACAGTGCACAGGCTGCTTGGGATTCTCTCTCTCTGCCCCTGCACTGCTCGCATTCTCTCTCTTGAAATAAATAAATAAACATTAAAAATATAATAGTGAGCTCTTGTCACTCGTGACAACATGAACGGAACTGGAGAGCATTATGCTAAGTGAAAAAAAGCAGAAAAACACAAAATATCATAGAATGTCACTTACATGTAGAATTTAAGAAGAAAGAAACAAAAAAAAAAAAAAGAGAAACAGAAAAATACAGAGGACAAACTGGTATTTGCCAAAGGGGAAAGGGAGTCACGGCAAGGCCAAAATGCATGAAGGAAATTAATAGGTACTCACTTCCAGTTATAAAAAAATAAGTCACAGAGATGAGAAGTATAACACAGGAGATATAGTCAATAATATTGTAATAACTTTGTATGATTACTATACTTATCATGGTGATTATTTCATAATGTATAGAATTGTCAAATCATGTTTGCACCTGAAAGTAATATCACATTCTATGTCAACTATTATTCAATAAATTTTTTAAAAAGAATAGTATAAAATATATCAAAGGCAGAAGGAAGTAAACTGGAAAGGTTACAGTTTTTAAATATAAGAACACTTCCTTCTGGAAAATATTCCAACACTATTTCTTTTCAAGGACTGCACACACACACACACACACACACACACACATTTATATAATTTGTGGGGTCCAGCGCAAAATGAAAATACAGGGCCCACTGTTTATGAATTATTAAGAATGGAAATATTAAGACAAAAGAGTATTAAACAAAGTGCTGGTCCTTTTAAACATGGGGTCCCCTCTAAGCTCTTATAACCCAGAGAATAATTTTCACTAGGCTAGAACTTCTCATCATGTAATACAGATTATCTTAAAATTTAGGGATGGGCTAAGTGATCATGAGATAACCTAATAAATGCTTTGAAGCCTAGATGCAGGGCAGGATGTGACCTCACTTATTTGCCCTCATCAAAATCTTTACTCCTATTTATTGTTCCCTTGTTGTTATCTCTCGTTTCTCTTCCCTTTTCTCCCTGCCACATATCTAACATAATGAGGACTAGAAGCATGATCTCATGTGTTTGTGTCCTTTTGAAAGCATCAGTTTATATTTTGTTTTGTTTTTAAAGGAGTTGAGTCAATTAAAAAAAATAAACTTTGTATAGCACTTCACAAAAAGGAGTTTGCCCACGTCACTCACCTTTGCTTGAGGTACCTGAAAGAATTTAGACAAAAAGTTTTATGAATTATAAGTATGCCTTTATAAAAGTTAAGTGGGACATTTTACTGGGATGGAGATAGAAAGTCTAATGGCTAAGATGATTATTTGTTTAAATTCTATTTATTTTAGCACCCACATGGAGTTGGGTTACATGAAGGAGTGGAGATTTGACCTCCAGAATTCCTGAGAAGTGGGTCAGCTGGGAGCATTGCTCTTGTGTTATCAGCCAGGCTGTCACTGTATCTGTCTGCCTAGGGGTCACCTCTAAGCTGCAGTTCGTAAAGGGCTTTGGAGAGAACTCTGCTTTTCCATGGTGTGTCACTCTCCTGGGGGGTGGGAGGGGGCACTCATGAAGGGCCAGGCTCACAACTCTTCCTCAGCCCTCAACCAAGAGGCACAGGGGAATATAAACATCCATGTGTATATAGTAACTGATTTTTTTTAATACAAAAGTTGTTGTGTGCCTATGTATATATTAGTTTAACATGTCGCTCAAATCCTCTAAATTTTTTTTACAATGATGAGTCTAATTTTAATTGTTTTATTTTTAGTTTTATATATATAATTTATTGTCAAGTTAGCTAACATACAGTGTATACAGTGTGTTCTTGGTTTTGGGGGGTAGATTCTCATGATTCATCGCTTACGTACAACACCCAGTGCTCATCCCAACATGTGCCCCCCTCAATGCCCATCGCCCACTTTGCCCTCTCCCCCAACCCCCATCCACAACTTAGTTTGTTCTCTGTATTTAAGAGTCTCTTATGGCTTGCCTCCCTCTCTGTTTGAAACTATTTTCCCCTTCCCTTCTCCCACTATAGTAACTGAATTTTAATAAGACCATTCAATATCAAATATGTATATTTGCATGATTTAAGATCACTAGCACTTGTGATTTCAGAAAGTAGCCTAATATGATTTTTCTCTATTTCAGGTGATATAAATAAGAATTTCTTTTAAATGTTTACTCTCTGGGATTGCATTACTACACATTTGTGTCTTGAGGAGGGAAAAAGAGGAGAGACTCTGCCTTACAAAAGGGGACTCCTGTCTCCTTCAAGTCTTAGATGGTCCCAGGTGACAGACACACCTTAAGGAGCAAGACTTCATGACTTTTTTGTCTGTTCCCTGCTGTAGCATCATCCAACAAAGGAAATACTAATCCTTGTCTTGAATAAATGATGAGATATATATGAAATAAGCCACACCTATGTATTAGATACAAGATAATGGTACTTTTATGCATGTAGCTAAATATAACACTAATAACAACATCTAGTACATATCCTAACAAGAAGATAATTGCCAAAAAAATTTTTTTAAATGTGTTGATTTCCTCCTGAATTTGGCCTGAGACCTCTGGTACCAGTATCTGTCCACCAGGCTACTTTAAGAGCTGAAAATGTGAGATGCGTTGCTGTTTACACCTTTAAAACTGCCATTCCTATTGTCTTTGGAATGTGAAACAGAATTATACCGTGGAAGGTTGACAGTTCTGACTTAACTACTTCCACCTTCAATATTCACTGTAGAACACAATATTTTATCGTTTAAAAAACTCCCCACTTATAGGGGAGTTTTTCTTGAACTGCAAAACAATGTAGCGTTGTGTAAATATCAAAAGGATTGTACAAATAACTCACAAATCTAAACCTGCACAGAAATAAAACAGAGCTTATACATGACCTAGACATTGACTTCAAAGCAGGTTCACAGAGATAGTTCATATTTACTGAATTGCAAATGTAACTTTGGCTTGGTTCCTTGGATTTCAATTTATCATGCATGTCTGGGAAACACATGCTCTTCAAAATTCCTTAAAAATTTTCAAAAGCAGCCATTATTTGCTGCTGATTTGGTGTCAAAATATTTGCACCCAAATGCTTTATGACAATTCCTATAAGTATCTTTCTTTACAATATATTTTAAACATTCTTTATTGTTAACAGGGAGCCATGCAACCGTTTCTCTTCTCCCTAATTCACTCTGTCATATTTAGACATGCAATGATGTTTAAGATTTCCATTCCCTGGAACAAGCTCACAAGTGACCTTACAAGAAAAAAAAAAGAAAGAAAGAAATCCACAAAAGACTGAGAAAAGACATACATGGTGCATTAAAAGAAAGGTAAAATATCAAGTAATTATTCATTGAAAATTGGTGAGTGATTGAAAACAGCTTATGATGGTATGAGATCTGCAGTAAAACAAAGTTTGTTCTTGGAGCTTAAGCAGATCAGAGTCATTGTCAATGTCAGGTAGCTGTCCCTGCCTGCTTTGGTCAGCAGCTTCTCTTGAGGCCGGGAAGGTTTATTTTCAATCTTCTAGTTCTCAGGACTGGTAAACCAGAGGGTGATTTGTATATCTCTTGTGAACAGATAGGAGGTCACATATGTTCTTTCCAGGCACATTTGGAGAAGGACAACACAAGCTGTTAGCAGTGTCAACTTGAAATCATCATTTCATATGTATGTGTGCACATGCGTGAAAGTAGAAAGAAAAACGTGAATAGAACAGTCCTGAGTGGGTAAATCACCTGGCTGATTTTTAAAATATAAAACAGAAATAGTATTTCTTATCAGCTTTCTTAGTATTTTAAAATTCTCCTATTTCTATATTCCTCATTTAATAGGTCCCAATTTTGAGTTTATGCTGCTGGTTGCTGGGATTCAGATCTTTAATGAATGAACTTATGAGAGTGACCAGCAGAAACTATTTTCCTAGCAACAAAGTGCCCTCCAGAAGTGAAGTGATCTTAAAGTAAAATAGACCCAAGACAATAACTTGTGCCTGATGACAAAGACCAGAGTAGAATGTGTGTATGCAGGTGTGCATGGGTAGCTACTGAGAAGGATATAGTATTTGTCCCTGGAACTCCCTATGGAGTTAAGTCCGGGTCCTGAGGAAGTGGAGAAAGGGAGGACAGGGAGGTAACAACTAAAAGGGCTATTTTCACTAAATCCTCTGGAAGACACTTGAGGCATTTATAGTAATGTTTCACACCATGTTCCAAAGTTTAACACCAAAGCTGAGAAAGAGACCCTCTTTGTTTCTGCACGGAACCCAGGCTGGATTTAGCCCCTTGAGAAGGTCCACATTCTTGGCCTGGTTTGCCACCAAGATCACTTCACAGTATCAGTAGCAGCCAAAGCTTGTGGCCCAGATAGACAGAGGCAGGGAACAGGATATCCAGTGCACAGTAGCATCCACCTAAGGGCCCAAAGCAAGAGGAGAATGACGAGATGGTGCAGTCTATATGGCCATTAGCAGGCCCTACCACTGGCCATGGCATTCCCAGAAACACAAAAATCACACTCTGAGGCAGGGGGAGGTCACATAGAAATGGACAGGAATGTCTATGGGGCAAGGTTCATTTCTGTGTCAGAACATTTACAACCTCCATGGCTTGTGGAACCTGAGGAAGCACGGATTATACCCCTCCTGTCATGCAGAGAACTGGATTCTCTCAGGATCCAAGCAACTCTCCTTTGCTAAATGGAGGCACTTATGGGAATTGCTTTTACACGTTTAGGCTATTTAGTGAGAGTTATCTGGGAAAGGAAGGGCAGTGTGTGCTATCTTTCTTTCCCACTCCATTTATCCTGTTTTCTTTCACCAACTTCTATTGCCCTATGTGTCTAAAGAGCAACATAAAATAATCTTAGACACCTCTACCCATTGTGTGAAACTCAAGTTTCTAACAATCACTATTCTGTCTTTCAGCCACAAGTTTCACATTAAAATTTTCTCAAAATACAACTCTGAGGAGACTTGCTTTCTGTTGGAATATTCCCATCCCACTGATAAGGAGTTTTGGAATTTTTTTGTGATAAAATATAGACAAAAGGGGCACTGAGGAGACATCCAATCCCAAAAACTGGGAGTAAGTGATGAAGGCTGCCTTTGGGACATTAGTAAAACCCATCCATTCTGTGTGGCCAATCATCAGTGAGAATCCACCAAAAACTTGTCTGCAATCATGTATCTTTACATCTAAGACTCTAATGAGAATGATGAGGAAATTTCTCTGGGTCCCAGGGATACAAAGGAATGTAGTTCAAAAAGCAATCACCTAAGCAATTGTGTCAAACCCTATTTGGGGACACACAGTGACCGGCTATCTAGTTTACTGAAAGCTTAGTTAGCACTGGGTTTACAAATATTATCTCATTGAATTCTCCTCACATCCTTGATAAGTAGGCATTATCATTACCATTCTGCAGATGAAGAAAAAGAGGCTCTGAAAATCTGTGCACTCCATCAAGTTATTTTTTCTAAGTGACAAAGCCAGAATATTTATTCAAGTCTCTCTGATTTCAAAGAACAAGATTACCAAACAGTAAGACTGTCTATATCAGAATCCCCTAAACAAAATTTCTGAGTCACCCCCATATAATTCAATTGATCTTAGGGTAGAAAGGCAATGACAGATTAAGTCATTTTCCCCTCTTCAAAGTTCAGTAGTATGGGAGCCAGTAAACCAGAGGTAGAAAAAAAAAAAACAAGCCATGTCCATTCAAGCACTATTTAGGTGACTGATGCCCTTTCTACCCTTCCAATAGATGTGGCCATTTGTGAAATGTAATATAATGATGCTCTGACACTACTATACTTATTCTCTAATGTATTTCCTTTGTTCTGGTCCTAACTCACCCAGCCTTATGAAAATGTGGCTCTCCATGTAGCTTGTTTTCCAAGAAAGAATATACTGACTTGCCCATCCAGTCATTGTATCCCTTTCACTGAGCTTTAATACAACAGTTTCTGCGAGTGTGATTATTGTAAATATCCACTGTGTACAAAATGTGTGCCAAAAGATGAGCCCATAAGCTGAAGAGCCATCCCCTAGCCCTCAGTGCACCTAGAAAGCAGATGCCACCTTGAATGGGTGTCTAGGAGCAGCCTTCTCCTGGTGATGCACACCTCTGCTCTCAGAGGACACAGGCAGGCCTTCAACTTCTCCCTGCAACCATCGGCGTTAGAGTTTGGTAAGAAGAAAGGTCACCTAACCTTCTGTTAACAAGTAAACAAATATTTCCAAACTGGTAAACACTTAGTAAACTGGATAGCTGTTTACACAGCCTTCTCCCAAAGGTGGTACAGTGCAATTGGTTAGTTGCTGCTAACTAATAGTCTGTCTTATCTTAGCCAGGTTACTTGAGATATCCCCCACAGCATTGTAACAAGAGTCCTGGATGGGGATTCACAGGGTTACAGACAAGTTTTTAGTTATTCTCACAGATGGTCAATCACACAACACAGGTATTTTGCTAGTTTAGATCTGAAATGATAATATTATTTTCTCTATCTTTAAGTTACTGGGCATTGGAGAGATACCCAATGACTCATACAAAAAAAAAAAAAAAGTTATATTAATGATACAAAAATATTTGTCCTGACACTCAAAGGTGAAGTCCTATCAAACCTGAGTTGTATGGAAATTTAACAATATTAAATTTTAGTTGAAAGATAGGCCAGAAGGATAATTATTAGAAACTGTAGTTATGAATAGTATTTACTAGAGAGATGACATGAACTTTTGTTGCTTATATTTGGTGAAATCACATAGGTGTTTTGATGTTGGCAACAACAAAAAAATCACAAAACTATGTTTAAGTTTTCTCAAGTATAGAAACTGCCATATCCTTGAAACAAGGCAAATGTTTTAAGAGCAAAGAAGAAACAGTTACATAATATTTTCAACAGGTGGCTTCAACTCCAGAGACCCGGAGGGAGCAGTACATACAGGAGGCTTTTCCTCTTGAAGCACCTGCTCAGAAGTTGTCTTGGCAGCTGCACATGGTGGGAGACCAGACCATGGCCCAAGGTCCTTCCTTTCATTCTTCCCTTTTAGCTCCTTTAAGGAGCCAAAGCCCTTGATCGTGAAGTTGGTGGGGATAAAGGAGCAGGGCTGGAAGGGACTGGGAAGCTGAGCCTTAATAACTGTCATCAGGAACTAGAGTGAATACCAAATCACCAAATCACCAAATCACCGGAGATTTTTCCATATGAATAAAGATTTAAGGAGACTGAAGGCATTTTTATTATATGCCTACTTTCTGTATAATTTTTAAGGGTAAATTCATGTAGTTTATAGATTTTTTTTTAAAGTTTATTTATTTATTTTGAGAGAGAGAAAGAGGGTGAGAGCCGGGGAGGGGCAGAGAGAGAGGGAGAGAAAGAATCCCAAGAAGCTCCATGCTGTCAGTGCAGAGTCCGACACGGGGCTTGAGCTCACATACCCTGAGATCATGACCTGAGCTGAAATCGAGAGTTGGTCGTGTAACCGAATGAGCCACCCAGGTGCCCCAGTTTACAGACTTTTTAAAATACAGTTCCAGAATGGGGAAACTATGATGCACATTATTTACAAAGCAATCAGATAACATATCTAGGCCCACATGTCATGGCTTATCATTTTTTTAAATTCTGGAGAATCCTCATATTAAAAGACTAAAGATTTAACTTTTAGTTTTCATGATGAATTATATTCTTTTGGCATCACAAAGTCCAAAAAACATGATATAAAAAAGAGTTGGCAAACTAGTCAAGGAGACCAAATATGACCCATGGCCTATTTTTGTAAATAAAGTTTTATTGGAACAAAACCATGCCCATTTGTTCAGTATTGTCTATGGCTTCTTTTGTGCTGCAATGGCAGTTGCACCTCATGGCATAGACTGTATGACTCACAAATCCTTGAATGCTTACTATTTGGCCCTTTATACAAAATGTTTGTCAACTCCTTATTTAAGTAAGGAAAAATCTTCCTAAAAACTGAGGTACGAAACACTCCTTTCCCACAAGATAACCACACATTCTTTCTTATTACATTTATCATAGAACTGTAGAGCAGCAAGAAATTATTGCCTGCTCTGAATTCTAAGGAGTTCAAACAATGCTACACTAATGAAAGGAACAATTTTAAGATTGGAGTGACTGGTTTGGTTCTTTCAATTAATTAATTTCTTTCATGGTAACTTATAAGGTTGAAGAATTAAAAAAAATGTTTCACACTATTTTTAAAGGACATATTTTGAACTCTCAGTTTTATAGCCAGTGTCTATTATTTCCAAGAAAGGGTTGACTAAATCATAACAAGGAATAAAGAAGATGTGTTCTCCCATGTTCATTGCAGTATTCACAACAGTCAAGATACGGAAACAACCTAAGTGTCCATCAGTGGATGAATGGATAAAGATGTAGCATATATGCAGTGGAATATTATTCAACCTTAAAAATTAAGGAATTCCTACTGTTTCCAACAACATGGATGAACCATGTTTAATCAGAGGGCTAAATTAGTGAAATAAGCCAGACACCCTCCCCTCCAAAAACAAAGTTAAGTCACAGAAACAGAGAGTAGAAAAATGGAAGTAGTTGTCAGAGGCTGGGGGAGGGGAAATGAGGAGAGGTTGGTAAAAGAGTACAAATTTTCAGTTTTAAGATGAAGAACCTAAGGGAAAACATGGAAACTGTAGTTGATAACACTGTATTGTATCATTGAAATTTGCTAAAAGAATAGAATTTAAATGTTCTCACAAAAAAAAAAAAAGTAAATGTATGAGGTGATAGATCCATGGGGGGAATTCTTTTACATCTTTTACAACATAATGTATATTAAATTGTCACAGTGTATACTTCAAATATCAATTTGTCAATTTAAAGCCCATGGGAGTGGGAAGAATTATTCAGATGGTTTTATAGAAATAAGATTTGAATTTTTTAACTTTATTTGTATTTATTTTGAAAGAGACAGAGACAGTGTGAGCAAGGGAAGGGCAGAGAGAGAGGGAGAAAGAGATTCCCAAGCAGGGTCCATGCTGTCAGCACAGAGCCAGACACAGGGCTCAATCTCAGGAAACTGCAATATCATGACCTACGCTGAAACCAAGAGTCAGATGCTTAACTGACTGAGCCACCCAGGCACTCCAAGATTTGAATTCTTAGTCCATGAATTCAGGTACTACATCTTCAAAAGAACTTAAAAATTAGCTTTTTTCCTAATCTTGGACCCTTCTGTTTCTGATTTATACTTTCAATAACATTACTGAACTAATAAGAGAATAGATCCTGTTAACAATGCGCAAAGTTCCATTCCTTTGACAAAGGTGCACTAAGCATGGACAAAGAAGCAGGCCCTGACGTGGGCACTTGAGCTGGAGCATTGCACATTGCACCATTTCACAGAGATGGTCCTCCATGAAAAGAGGAAATGTACCTGTCCCATCTGAATGGTATATGGCTGGTATCAGCCATGGTTTCCAGAGGGAAGGCCTGTCGACACACTTTCCCACTTGCGAGCTCAAACATCTACCACCTGGAATGATTTTTAAGTTAGTTAATGTTTACCAAGTGCTTAAATATCCTCAGATTAAAAAGGGCACATCAGAAAGAAGTGGCCGTGCTGGAATTTGGAGGCCATTCAAAAATCCAGCCAGGCAAGTCTAATGGTTTGTTTTCAACATTTATTTAACCTCCTTCTGCTATCAAGAAACCTGAGAGCACGCTGAGGAAGTTTATACCGCAGGAAATGGAGAAAATGTACATTGTTTTTGAGTTGTTTTGTTAAGGCTGCTGGATGGCAAGAGTGTGTGTTTTCTAAGTAAGAAAGTTTGCCCAGCTTGTAGGGATGTTGTAGGCTTAAGTTTTCTTGCCAGCAAGATTGGGTATCATGCCGTGCCTCCTTAGAAAAGCAAATATTGTTAGAGCCCTTGAAATAATCTTAAGTCTGTCCTTGAAATAACTATAAATGAACTTGGCCTCTGTTCCACATAGGCCAGTGAAGACAACATGCCACGGGGAAATGTTTTTGTCCACCCCGAAATGGCCAGCTGTCACTGCGTGCCAGAGAGTGAGGGGCACAGAATTGCCGGATCTGTGGGAATAAGCAAACAGTTCTGTTTTCTCCACAGAAACTCATTTCTCAGTGCTTTATATTGACAATGTGAGCTCTATTTACAAAGGGGTTTGTATGCAAAAGAAGCATCTACTAGGGGAGTGGCAAATATTTACCCCAGCAAATTTCAGGAGCTACACTACCCAGAGTGCTTTTTATAGAACCAGGTGATAACAAAATTCAAAGTGCTAGTTTGAGAGGCAAGTGTTTACTGGCATAAAAATGTTCTTTAATTAGTATTTATCTCAGAGTCAGGGTGACATAAGTTGCTAATTATGCTGATACAAGAACAGATTGAGATATTCTTGTATGCAAGGGAGAAAGGGGCAACAGACATGCCTTTGGGATTTGACGTATATGCATTTAAATTAGCTTGATTTGACCCTAAATTAGCTTGGGTCCAGTCTGGCCTTTAGTTTAGCCTGCAGTTAAAATAGCCTTCCTAGCAGTTAAGGAAACCAACCATGCTAGCTTTCGCCTCAAACATTAAGAATTCCAATTTGTATATGGCAGAGTTAATTTAGTTTATCATCTCTGAGCTTCATTAAGGTTACTTCTTACTCCTGCATTGATTAGTGGGAACTTTCTACATCTCCCAGGAGCTATCTCTATAAGTGCTCAAAAAAGTAATTTTTTAAGTAAAAAATTTTAATTGAGAAATATCTTTTATTTCCATTGAAGTTCTACTAAAATATTTCACTAGAAATCTTCCTGTATTAAAGAACTGTAAATATATGTACTGCTTATAACAGTGTTTAGTGCATAGTAAGAAGTCAAATAGCCATATATGTGTATATTTGAAATATTTACAAAGATGATTATTTATGAGGTGGTTTTTAAAAAAGGAGAGCCTAGACCACATTGTTCATTTTTCTCATGGCCAGTAATCATAGTTAATGCCTGTATACCATTTGTCATGTATTAGTTCCTATTCTAAACACTTACCATGTAATTCATTTCATTCTGAGGTAACCCTATGAGATTAGTACTATTAATTCACCCAGTTGGTCCATTGAGGATAGTGAGGCACAGAGTGTTGAGTAACTTGCTTGGATCCATGCAGTTAGTAAGTGTCACAGCTGAGACAGGAACCCCAGTATCTGGGGCCAGAGTTTGTGCACTTGAGCACTATGCTGTTCTGCCAGTCAAAAAGTCAGTTGTGCTCAGGTGCTAGAATCAAGCAATGCACCATAAATTCTCTCTTCTCCAGCACTCTGTTTAACACTTTTTACGTATCCATGCTTTGTTATCACTGTGATAGGTGTTCACTGTAGTGAACCCAACACAGAATCATTCTAGGTGAGTTCCATCTGAATCAGTAAGAGACTGCATATTTACTGTAATCTTACATTTGAAAAGGTAATAAACATGGAGGATCATAGAATTAATGAAATATTTTATGAATCAGTACTTCTTACCCCTTCCAACACACCAGATCACGCTGATATGAGTATGTGATAGTTGGGAAGTTAAATTTCAGGTAATGACTTTTAACCTCAAGGGAAATGCATCAGAGTGGCTAACTGCTGATAGAAAATCTTGCCAGTCTCAGTAACACTGAATGTTTACTTTCAGGCTGTTTAGTTTAATCACTGCCATATTTCTGGAACCTTCTTACAAAAGTAAGAATCCCTTTTCCACTCATTTCCTTCCTAGTAAGAGGACTTTTTGGGTTTTAGCTTCTAGCAACTTGGGTGACTAAGACCTGTAACATGTCAATTTATGATTCTGAAATGCGAATTTTTATTTGCTGGCACTTCATTTTTTTTTTTCTCTGCAAAATTCAGAACAGAGTATATGACCCAGAACAAAACTCACCCAGCAGCATTCTATGATATAGGAATAAAACCACTGTTTAACAACAAAGACAAAAGTTTTCACTTTTTTTGGTTGTTTATATTTGTAGTCTATTTCAACAGTAAGATTAACTTGCAAAGCTCCTCAGGGGCAAGTCTACTTGTACATAAAGTGAGCTATGTGTTAGCCATACAAAACCAGGGTAAAGGTTGGTGTGATCTAATTTGTAATCTTGCATATTATGTTAGTGCTAGATTCAAAGGTTGTAAGAAGAGCAATGAAACGCTATACAGGCCGTAGGAGAGGATCATGTTGCATTTCTTAATTACCATTAGCTGTGAAGTAATTTTCTGAGTTTAGGATAGACAACTAATTTATGTTGTAGATTCATGTGCATTAATTTCGGTCCACAAATGCATAGTTACAAGAACTATAACTTCCTTTGCGTTCAGCAATTCAACTTCATTTCTACTGCCCATAATCCTCCTGGACTGGCAAGGGTTTTAGACAAAAAAGTCTTTTCATGGATTGTTTTGGCCTCATTCCTACACTTCCATCAATGTGGGCACACAGGACAGCCATTTCATATTAGGGGTCTCCTCTATTCCCTGTGATGCTAAGAGGGAGCCCAAGCAGCCCTCATCTCAACTTCTTTACTTCTCCCATAATCCCAAAGAGAAGAAATCACTGTTTAATTCAGAGGTAATAGTGCTATCCTCATTTCTTGGACCAAGAGATTCTGCCTCCAACCCCTGTTTTACAAACATTTATTTATTTAATATTCTTTGCAAAACTTTCTAAGAAGGCATCAAGTCTTGAGTTTTTGGAAAGCAAGAGTCATTTCTAATTTGAACTGCAGGTGGTAAAGGTGAGTGAAAGTTTAGGGATGGAAAGGAGAAAATCTGAGAAGAGTAACATGGGCTAATATTTCAAAATAATGTCCTGATATTGGCATATTGATATGGATCAATACGCCAAGAGGCTGTGGAATATGGGGGTTGACAGCACAGGCTGTGAAGTCAGGCTACCTGGTTTGGCTCTCAGTTCTGCCACTTACTCACTGAGTCACCTTGAGTGACTGAATTTTGATGTGTCGGTTTCCTCAATGATACCAAGAGTACCTAGCTCGGAGGCTTGTTGTGATCTTTATATGTGAGTTAACACACTTAAAGCAGGGAGAACAGTGCCTGCCATGAGGTAAGCTCTGTACCACCATTAACTTCCATTATTATTAACAATATGATCATTAGGACAAAAGGCCTTACTCCTTACTTGCTCCTTTAAAAACAATTTTTTTAAGCTTATTTTTGAGAGACAGAGAGGACGAGCAGCGGAGGGGCAGAAAGAGACTGAGAGAGAGAATCCAAAGCAGGCTTTCCTTTGTCAGTGCAGAGCCTGATGCAGGGCTCAAACTCATCAAGTGTAAGATCATAACCTAGCCTAAACCAAGAGTCGGACGTTTAACAGACTGAGCCACCCAGGCACACCTACTCTTTACTTGCTCCTTATTGCTGACACAAACAAAAACCTTAACTTAGAAAGTTTCAACAGTGAGTTTGATGCATGTTTACTTTTGTATGGTTGTAAAGGCAGGTGTATGTACACAGTGTGATTAGTTCTCAGACTCCAGGAAAACTTATTTGAGGTTGAGGAAAGAAGAGAGCTTTCAGTTGAAGCTTCAAGGCTGTCACACCTGACAAATCTTTAATTCTTCTCATTAAAGAATACAGAACAGCCTCCTTATTATCTATCATGAGGTAATGTAATGTATTGAAGGGAAATCTTTGAGAAACAGCAACAAAAATGCCTTCAATGATAGCTTTACAAATTTATAATTATGCATACAGGGAGCCGTATTGAAATGACAATGGCATAAACACAGTGCATCTTATTAAAGGACTAGCCACAAGTAATATGTTTTATGTTACTTAAAGGGCTGGCTTCAATAAAAATCTCAGCTGTTACTTTACTATTTTGTGGTTTTTAGGCGTGAGGCATTGTAAGAAACAAAATCCTTCATTAGAAGAGTGGCTTTGCTTTATGGCATTCAATCCGGTATTTATGGTCTTCTTTCTTTTCATTAAAACAAATTTTATTCATTTGTTTTTTTATTTGTTTTATAATATTTTATTGAGGTTTTTACAATTATATTTTTTCAATCCTAGAAGATCTTTTTGCTTTTTTTTTAACTTCACCTGTTCATTTTCCTACCCAGTTTTATTGAAAAATAATTGACCTATAACATTGTGTTAGTTTAAGGTCTACAACATGACCTGACACATGTATACACTGCAGAATGATTACCACAGCAAGTTTAGTTAACACCCCTTATCACACGGAGTTATAAATTTTTTTCTTGTGATGAGAACTTTTAAGACCTACTCTCTTAGCAATGTTAAACTATGTGATACAATATTGTTAAATATAGTCCCCATGCTGTACATTACATTTCCTGAATTTATTTATCTTATAACTAGAAGTTTGTAGCTTTTGACCTCCTTCACTCCTTTCCCTCACCTTCATCCCCTACCTTTGGCAACCACCGTATAGTTTTCATAGTACTTATTTAATGTTTTACAGCACTGTAGGTAAATAGTGGCAAAGTGGTGAAAAAATGTAATCACCGTAAAATTATTCTAAGTCAGAATACTGTATATCAGACTGCCATACAAATAGGCTTGAGTGTGTAGCGTGGACTGGTCACAAACAGGGAACCAACTGCTCGTTTTTCTAAACTGAGTGATGAATTCAGCCTTAAGAGACAATGTCAGGGAATGTTGGAATAGCCATTATTTACTGGGCATTCCTATCACTTATCAACACGTCTCCTGCAGCCACCAAGCCACCAGGCCATCTAACACAGATTATTACAATCGTTTCCCAACTCGTCATCAACAGCTAGAATTCTCCTGATAAAACACAATCAGTTCATGGTAATTTCCAGTGACTCCTCAGTTCACGAAATAAAAGCCAAAACCTTTGCTATGCCCCCACAGGCTCTAAGGGAGGTATCCCTCCCTCCACAGTGTCTCTGACCTACCACTCCTCTGATTCTCTCCCCTCATAGATTCCAGGCACACGGCCTGAGGGGGAACGTGGCTTTTGCTGAGCTCTCCACCTGGGGTACCCTCTCCCCACAAATTTACAGGACTTACTGTCACTCATTAGGGCTTTGCTCAGATGTCACCTTCTCCAGTCAACCCATAGAAACCTGTAAACTCCCGCTTCCCATCTACCTTCCATGCCTTAAATTTTTCTTCTGGCACTTAGCACAATCTAACATGTTTTCTATTTTCAGCGAACCTCCACAGGGTCAAGCATATTTCTCACTGTTGTTCGCTGCTTTCTCCCCAGCAGCGGGCACACAGTAGGTCCCGAGGAAACATCTGTCCAGTGAATGAATTGTTACTCCATGTTTGGAACTATGCCAAGTCCCTTACAGGGTATTTCTTATTTCTCTCACTATAATCCTAAGAGGTTGGAGATACAGGAGAAATAACAGGAACTGACTTATGTTTTACTAGCATCACACTGGGTACTGGTGACAAGGTGGAAGCTATTGTAATAATCCAGGGCAAAGGGGCTGGCGGCTTGGAACAGGGAGGCTGCAGTAGAAGTGGTGACCACTGGTCAGATCTCAGGAAAAACTCTTTGTAGATGAAGACACTGAACTAAAGAAGTTAGATATCTTGTTCAAGGTTACCCAGTTGCCCAGTTATCACATGATATGCACTGGGTTTAGGTAAGACAAGCTGACTCTTCTCCACTGGGCTCTGCTGTTGCTTACATCATAGACCCTGGAAGACAACAAGGCTTCAGGGTGAGACCTGCCTGTGGCAAGCAATTTAACACTTGGTTCTCAGCAAAATGTGGCTAATATCTCTATGTTCTGAGTTCTTTTTGAGGACTAAATATATGAAGCATCTGTCACATAGACAGTAGATGCCTGATAAAATGTAGCTAACCAGGGATCAATCATTTTGTGTAGATGTAACCAAGGTTGTTTGTGTTTTATTTATATTAAAAGAACTTGTTAGATGATGGTTTTATTTAACTTGGATTGTTTTTGCTTTTGCAGGTTTTGCTGTTGTAAACATAAATAAGAATATTAAGGTTTATATCTCAGTCTCTGCCTAAGGAATGCTTTAAAAGGTAAAAAGAAAAGAGGAAGTAGGGGGGAATGACAAAAGAAGAATCAGAGAAAACAAATACTATCTTGATTATAGAATGAACTCCATAAATCATTTCCTTAAATTAAGATCTATAAAATTCTCAAGATTTTGACTTTTTGGATTCAGTTTATAATTCATTTGACAACCTGGGCCAATCCTGTGAGTTGCCCTGGCAACCAATTTTTGTAACATAAAGAAGTGCTAGCTGTTAATTGGTATTCCAAGTTAGTAGCTGGTGTCTCTGCTTCTGTGTCCATGGTAACGGAGCTGTCATTTTTTTTTCATCTCTAGCATGGTGGTGAGATTTGGTATGTGTGTGCCTTAATGCACATGTCCTTACTGGCACAGTGCTTTACTTAATAACTATAAATGTGCTCACTTCAGACCTATTAGTACTGTTGATAAAAAAAAAAAAACAGTTGCTCCAGGAATGTCAATTTCATCTTTCCTTTCCAGCTGCCATACATCGCAAGCTTCCATTTGGGGGCTGTGTGCTTTAGCATTTATATGGTTATCTGCACAGGGACAATTCTGCATAACTTTGCATGAGTGTATGGAATATGGTGTTTTAACTAGGCAAATAGAGCAAAAATTGTATAAATAAGAAATACTTTTTTCAAGAGCATTTATCCGAGGCTAAAGGTAATAAATATTGACTTGAGGGTTAAATGTCAATCTAGAGAAATGAGGCCCAGTGTTTCTATACTGAGAAAATATTCTCATTCTTTGGTTAGATGGTACAGAAATACCTCATATATCCAATTTCTAGTAACTTCCTATTTAATAGAATATAGGGGCCCTCCCATTTGTTACCTTTCCTCTCCCCATTTTTTCCTACTCAGAATTGAACTGCAGTTAGCTCTTTTCATTTTTGATTTTCACTAGTTTTTTTTCAATCCCTGAAGCAGAATTATTTCCCAATTACATGTGGTCGAATAATTAATCATAGTCTTCCTCATCATTATAAATACACATAATGGAGGCAAGGAAAACAGGTTGAGCCATGTATAGCAATTAATCCTCTTAGAGAGGTAGCAGACATACTAGAAACCAAACTTTCATTCAACACTGGTTTCAAACTCTCAGCTTTCCATTTATTACCCTTATGTCCCTTGGGGAAAGCAAACATATCAGCAAAATATTAAAAACAAATTTAAATACCTCTTTTCCTTAATTTTCCTCATCTGCAAATTAGGGCCAATCTTGCCCAGTGATAGGCTCATCAATATTTAACAACCAGCTCTCTAGGGCAAGGAGGATGACTCATTTGTAGGATGTATCAATTTCCAAGGTGTAAATACTCCCACCACGGCTGATTTCAAGCTTCCAACATGGTGTCATTGAACATGGAACAGGAAAGAGATGCTGATAGAGATGCTAAGACACTCACAAGCCAGTGCATACCGGCTCTAGCACATCACTAGTAAGTTTGTTATGAGCCTTAAAGGAGCTATGCTAGGTAAAATACTGAGTACATAACAAGCTCCAAGCACCTTACTTCTTTCTCTTCTCAATGAAGTATTTTCCCTCTTTGTTTTTATTGTTTAGACAAATTTTTAACAGCCTCATTAAAATATATTTCACCTACTACACACATCATTTACATACCATCATATCAAATGATGAGATACCATAATTTCACATACCATTTAATTCTCCATTTCAGAGGTCTGTTGTTGGCCACCATATCCACCTAAGACTTATTTGTGAAAAATGATTTTGCACATGTGGTGGTTTTAACACATACCTGCAGATCCTTTGCCACTCCTCCCTTAAAAACGTGGTGCCTAATTCACCTTCCCTTGAGTGTGGGTTGGACTTAATGAGTCTAAAATAGGGTGGATGTGATGGTGTATAGCTTCAAAGACTAGGTCATAAAGGGCATTATAGTTTTCTCTTTGCTCTCTCCTTTGAAACGTTTAACTTTGGGAGAGGGCAGCTGTTGTGCCATGAGAACACTCAGCAGGCCAATGCCCCGTGCCCTGTGAAGAGATCTATGTGCTAAAAACTGAGGCCTCCCATTGACAGCCGTGTCAGTGAGTCATCCTGGAAGTTGATTTTGGAGCTCCAGGCAAGTTTTCGCACAACTGCGGTTCTTACTGACATCCTGACTGTAAACTCCCAAGAGGTTCTGGCCCAGAATCACCCAGGTAAGCTGCTTCCTAATTCCTAATCAACAGAAAATGCCAAGTAATGAATGCTTATTGTTTTAAGCCACTAAATGTTGGAGTAGTTTGTTACACAACAATAGATCACTAATGTGGCATGATTCATATTTGTCCAAAAGCCTAAGACTTCAGTGCACTAGTGTGAGGTTTTAATTAAAAGTGTAGCGAGCATGGAGGAGAACACTAATATTCCCAAGGACTGACAGAGTTTATAATGCTGTGGTGGGGGTCCTGCTGTTTAGATTTATTATTAATGACTTATTTGTTGGGTATGAATGGCTCATCACCATTAAGGAGTTTATGTGAAGCATAGGAATTGAACGTGGTTTTCGGTTAATGAGCCACTTGATCACCTGTGATCTGGGAAGTCTGAGGTAAGAAGCACTCAGGAATAACCTGAAGGTCAACTTGATTAGTTTGCTGAAAGTGCATGAGGTTAATTAACTGGTGAAATCACTCCACATTCCTGGAAGCTCAGACACCAGACTTAATAGTTACTCCTGAAGCTGCTAGCGGGTCATTGGTAGACGAAAGAAATGTCATGTATTTCTTTTAAGACAGTATCTCCTTTTATGCTTTTCAATCAATATTTAAGTGCAAATATCCTTGAAGTGCTATATTTTACTTAAAGCTTTAAGTGGAATTTTATAGTAAGATCTAGTAAAGAGGTTAAAAATATATTTTTTAATAATAAAGTATATCTGGCCTATTTTTTACCTTGAGTTTTATACTTTAGATAGTAGATTGTATAATCCACATATATTTTACAGTTTACTTTTAAACACCAAGGGTTTGAAGTGCACAGGTTCACTTACACATGGATTTTTTAAATTATTAATACAGTACAGTACTATAAATGTATGTTAGGGGCACCTGAGTGTCTCAGTCAGTCAAACCTCTGACTCTTGGTTTCGGCTCAGCTCATGATCTCACAGTTCGTGAGTTTGAGCCCTGCACTGGGCTCCAAGCGATTGCTGCAGAGTATGCTTGGAATTCTCTCTCTCTCTCTCTCTCTCTCTCTCTCCCTCTGCCCCTCCTCCCTACATGCTGTGTGCTCTCTCTCTCTCAAAATAAAGAAATAAACTTTAAAAAAATGTATTTTATATTCCTGGAAGATGTTCTTAAACTTTATTATTCTAAGCTTATTTTATCAAAAGAATACAGTATCCAATATATATAACATACAATATGTGCTGATCAACTATGTTATCAGTAAGGCTTCTGATCAACAGTAGGCTTATAGTAGGTAAGCTTTTGGGGAGTCAAAAGTTACACATGGATTTTTGATTTTTCATCATCCCTAACCCCTGTGTTGCCAAAGGGTCAACTGTACTTTCTAACAGTCCAAGACTAACGGCACATATGTAGTTCCCGAGTACAAATACTACCTCTTCAGACTTTTGTGTTTTAACTTTGTGCTGCTGAAGTGACCCAGCAGCGGCTCCAATGACCCAAAAGAATGACATTTTGGAGGAAAAAAATCCCAGAGGAGTCTTAATTACTTCAGGGGATCACTAAGTAAAGTATGCTAAAGAAACACTAATTGTACTTAACACACATACCTACTGTGAATGGAAAAGGGTACAGAGGCACCTCCTAGAGATTTATCTGTAGGTGAGGGTAAAAAAGAAAAAGAAAGGTATTTTACATTTTTTCATAAAGTCTTCTCTAATGGGTTTGGTTCAAAGATGCTGCACAAATTCCAACTAAATTAACTGAGATGGGATAAAACTAAAAAATTCCTTAGCAAATCCATTTCCCAACTGTTCATAGTGGACTTTGTTCCATTTTATTCCCACTTCTTTAGGAACAGTTTCTTAATCAGCCAAACAAACCTCAAGTGGACTATCTGGTTCTGTGACTACCTGTATTTAAAGTTGACTTTTTTGAAGTAGGCAGGGAAGTATTTTCTTTTCTTTTTTCATGTTTTTTGCTTTGCTGCAGTTTGTTTTAAACATAGCTTCTAAGGAGCACCTGGGTGCCTCAGTCAGTTAAGCATCTGACTTCGGCTCAGGTCATGATCTCACGGTTGTGAGTTTGAGCCCTGCATCAGGCGCTGTGCTGACAGCTCAGAGCCTGGAGCCTGTTTCGGATTCTCTCTCTCTCTCTCTCTCTCTCTCTCTCTCTTTCTCTCTCTGACTCTCCCCCACTCACATTCTTTCTCTCTCAAAAATAAATAAATATTAATAAACATTGCTGCTAGAAAGAAACAGCTGGTCCTGTTCTTATTTCTTAAATACTGAAAAGACATGAGGAAGAGTTCTTTTGATTCAATCATTTGTTTTATTGAGTGCTAGCTAGAGGCCTGCTGAAGAATTAATGTCACAAATAATCCATAATTCCTTAGTTCCTACTATTGTGATTTTTCAATAAAATGGCCAGTTAGAGGAATTAGGTGATAACATGAAGCAAAAAGTTAGTCAGATAACAGTATGACAACTTCCACAGTGTCCAGCTATTGACAGTGACAGGAATAGGATTAGCTGTCAATCCCTAATTCCATGCCACGTGCCTTTTCTCAACAATACACAGCTTCTGTAAGCCATGGAGCACCAAATAGTCAAAATTTACCTGGAGATCATTTTATGGCTGTGTGAAACTATACCAACAAATTGCCTTTTCCAAAAACTCACTATTGCCCTCATCCAGAACACTCGAGACAGCCCATTTCTGAAGCTGGTCTAACTTTTGCAGGTCTAACATTTGCATGCAAGTTCAACCTTCATCATCAGCAGACTGTCACACTTCTAATACCCTATGAATATCTCTGTTAACTAGAAACTATTTTTTTCATTTAACTCCTCCCTTGATACCTCATCATTTCCTCATATATGCATCTATTTTAGTGAGGTCAATCAAAAGCTATTTAAAAAGAAAAAAAAGGCTAAATAATGTGTTTCAATGGCCAATTTGTGCATAAAACTGTGATGAAATAAAGTTTGAAAACAGTTAATATTAAGGGAAAAGAGTCATGTCTGAATCCAAAGGTAATTTCAACTAACCATTTTAATCTATAGAAATAAACACTCTAAGATTATATATTTGAGTCATAACATTTTTCCTACATACTTTTGATTATGATACCTAAAGTCAATAAATATCATAGTTGCAAGAGCAATGATGCAGCCTATGAACATTTTTTTCAGTGCCTATATATATGTGCTAAAGTGGTAATTTCGGTAGAAATACAAAGGTGAATACATGCAGTCCTTGAACTCAAGGAGCTCACAGGTCACCCAGTGCAACTCCTTTCTGTGGGGTGAATCCCTTCTGCTGACAAATACAAAACTTTTATCTCTTGAGTTTCCTTTAATAGGAATCTATGGCAAATCTTTTTCATGTTATTTTTACCTCTTGCTCCCTCGTTTGCACTCCAGAGACACACAAGATATTCATACATGCCTTGAGCATACATTTAACAAGTGCCACCAGGTGTGAAGCACTAGGCTCTATGCTGGCTTTGGGATGTAAGATATCACGGTCTTCCAGGAACTGTCAATCTCAAAGGGAAGACAGGCACAGACTTAGGAAACTAGTTAGATAGTAATAATGCTATGAACAACAGATGTAAACAAAGTTGTGGTTACAGAAAGAGGAACCAGTAGCTTGGTTATCAGGATTTGGCAGAAGGTTTCCATAGGAATTGAATCACCGCTGCGAAGTGAACAAAGGATATAGAAGGCTCAAGGGAGAGAGGATATCTGAGCTGAGACATGAAGGATGAATAACAATTTGTCAAAATGTCAATAGGAGAAAGGATATTTTAGGCAGAGCAAAGAGAAAGTACATAAAGTCAAATAGTTAGGAAACACTCAGTGATGTGGAGAATAGGAGATGTTCAGCATGATGAGACTGTGAAATTGTGTCTGTGGGTCACAGAGAGAATCTGAGGGGGGAAAAGAAGATGGTTGGTGAGATATGGGGCTTAAAAGTTATGTGGAAAAGAGATTATAAAGACAGGTGAGCCATACTGTAAAATGGCTATTTAAGATTTTCAGCAGTAGAGTGACATGATTATATTTGTTTTTATAGAAAGATATCACATTTGGGTGGGAGGAGAGTGGTGTGGTAGATGGGACCACACTGTGACCATGCTTTTTGGAGGACCACTTAGGAGATTACTGAAATAGTACAAATATTTTTATTCTCCGGCAGAGTACAACAGTGAAACTCAGACAACAGTGAGACGAAGGAACATTATTGTGATTTAGGAAGACAACTAAGTGGGTTTTCACTAGGCAGGACAGACAATAAATTCAATTTGGAGCACATTGTCCAAGCTCTTTATGGTTGTAGTTTAACCTGGGTTTAGCGTCAGATGCAATCAGGAAACAAAGACAGAGATTGCCTTCAAATATTTGAAGATGCCCTGGTGATAATGTTCAGTTCTCCATCTAAAGTGGAAGATAACAACTTTTGGGAATCTGGAAATAGATGGTTTTCACGAAGTTTTTCTTTCATGGTTCAAAAAAACAATCATTCTTATCTCTCTGCTTCTGCTTGGGAATGAGGGGATACTCTGCCTTCCTAAAAGTATATCCAAAATCTACAGCTTAGAATAGCTGAGAAATAAATTTACTCATTAACTTCTAGTATTTCACTCTGTCTTGTTAATGTCTGCACAGATATTAAGGGTTTATGCAGAAATCAGAAGTTTAGTAGGATTGGGATTTATTAAAACTCTACAGATCTAGATTCCTAGGGTCAAAGTGAATTTATCTTAGCTGGGTGTATTATTTCTTTTGCCCTCTGATCTTCCTTCATATTCCTGTAGTGAGTTTCCCATACATGGTTTATCTACTTTGTGGATTGTGTGATATGGAGTATTAATTTTTCAACTCAAGTTTACTTTTCTCATTGTCTCAGAGAAATTTTGGTTTGCATCCATCCCATCTTTCCACGTGCACTGGCGGGGGGGCATATTTTGAAAAACAGGTTAAATAAAGACAATTAAAAAGATGAATATCTATTTTACCCCATCCTCTAAAATACACATTCCAGAGAAAAAAATGTAAAACGTGTTTGGATTATTAGAACTTTGTGTAAATCTCTTAAACTTTCAGACTTCAGTTTCTTCATATGAAAATCCATCTGTACAATATAGAGTTCTAGCAGTTTTCAACACAGTTGAAGTTTTGTACATTTTGGACAAGCTATTCTTTCCTTTTGGAAATACCACGTGTGGATAATCCTCAGAGTATAGGACTTGAAGGGATTACATGTTTGCATCTTAAACTATTGGTGCTTGGTGTACTCTAGGATGATTCTCAAATCTCACAAATGGAAACTCAGTTCAGACCCTAAGCATAAGAGACTCTTCTCCACAAAAATCATAAACCCTCTTTCTAGAGGCACAGGGCACACACCAAAAAGCAAATAAAGCAGTGACTATGGGATAACACTGATCTTCCAAAGAAAATACAACTGCCATAGAGTGTAAAATTGAAGCCTTAGAGCAGTAGAGAAGTAGACACTAGAGAAGTCCAGAAAGCTAGATTCATCATTTCAGAAAATACTGTAGAAAGCCTATGGCATTTCCAGTTGGCCAATACTTGGACTCTTCAAGATTATATTTAAACAAAGGCATAATCAAAGTGGGAGACTGAGGAAATCAGAACCCTGAGGCAACAAGCAGATATTCCAGTGCAGATAGCATATTCTAACTAAAACATGGGACTCCAGTTAGGCCAGAATTCATTAGGCAGGTACCAACAGTACCTTATCGGTATCATAACCCAATGTAAAACTTTATAGCTCATTGGCTGTAAGCATGCCTAGTAACGTGTAGTGATTCCATTGTAGGATATGGGCTTACTCATTTTCCACAAGTTCAGTCACCTTCTTCAAAAATTCATGATTAGGGGCACCTGGGTGGCTCAGTTGGCTAAGCATCAGACTCTTGATATTGACTCAGGTCATGGTCTCACAGTCTGTGAGATCGGCCCCCAAGTCAGGTTCTGTGCTGCCAGCACAGAGCCTGATTGGGATTTTCTCTCTTCCTCTCCTTCTGTCCCTTCCCTGCTTGTGCTCTTATTCTCTCTGAAAATAAATAAACTTATAAAATTCGCAGAGAATGACCCATCTATCACCTGCACATGGATACTTGACCAGATGCAATGACCCGAGGGTAGACGCAGAGTGCTACTCTAATATGGGAGTTTTCAAGCATGACAGGGTTAAAGAAGTGATTGGATTATCTATAGGAGCAGAAAAACAGCAGGCTCCCATGAAACTTAAAGTTAGCTTGGTTAGCTTTTGAGGATTAAGTCTGCAGATGCCTGAAAACTGGACAGTAGAGAAAAGAAGGCTCAATCCGGAGTTAATGGGAAGGTCTGGTGCTCAGACAGACAGAAAGGATGTGGCTTCGGCACCATAAAAGTTGACAGGGTGCTTCTTGCAGTGAATGCTGTAGGTAATAGTAAGACTGAGCAAACCAGGAAAGACAAAATGAACACAGGGTCCTCTGATGAGAAGATATGGTAGATGGCTGGGGACAAGAGACAAGGATCCAGTAGGGCCTGAAGCGAGTAAGGTATGCCTTAAAGGCCAATCTAATTATGCTACCAATGAGATACAGGCAGGACACTATAAATTAGGGGTCAGGAAATAACAGTAACTCTAAGTCTATTGTGGACATATGCTAAGCACTTTATATATATATTTATCTCATTTAATCCTTACAACAGCTGGAAAGGTAGGTATACTATTCCCAGAACAGATGAGGCAACTTAGGAGTATCAGCTCATGTAGTTGTTTGAGTCATGTTTGTCACAGTGTCATTCAGGGCTCTGCCAGGGACCAGAGGGTATGCTCAAGTGGAGATCCTGCAGAGAATTTAAGGAAGTGAATAGTCACAGGATGTAGATAGACTCTGCAGAAACCAAGAGAGCTAGCAACAGGAAGGGACTTTTCTGCCCAGAGCATGTGTCACCTAAAGAACCTATGTATCCTCCTTCCTGGGGCAGAGAGGGTCTGGAGGAAAAAACCAGAGATATCCATCCCAGGGAGTACATTTCTGCTAACAACATAGGTCAGTGGTTCAAAATCTTTCCTGGGGATACAAATAACTTGAGTTTTAAAAAATGCAGATACGTGGGTCTGCCTCCCACCCATTCCAGAAATTAAGAACCGTTAAGTCTGGAGCAGGACTCATGAATGTGCTTATTCCACAGAGCAAGATAGTCAGCAAATATTAATTGGATAACAAGATGATAAATATCTCCTCAAATAAAGAAAGAGTGTCCTGTTTTCGTAGACTGCCTTTGGGAGCCTACTTTCCTGTCAAGGTGTTATCTTCAGGGAATTTCTGGAAAGGAGAGTAGCATCCTGTAGCATCATGGTCAGTCTGTCTGTCTGTCTAACTATGAATAAAGGCTTTGAGGTTAGTACCAAGTCTCAATTCTTACTCTGTCACACAAAATATGAGACCTTGTCCTTTGTAAGCCTCAGTTTTCTTACTGCAAAAGTAGAGTGATAGGACCTAATTTATAGGGTTGCAGTAAGGACTGTCTGTAACAAAAGGTAAAAAATAAAAAATAAATACCTTTAGCACGAAGTAAATGTATCACAAATAGTATCTGTGTTACTATTATTATAAACTGTCATCACTTTTAAAAAAAAAACTTTTTTGTTAACGTTTATTTATATTTGAGAGACAGACAGAGCATGAATGGGGGAGAGGCAGAGAGGGAGACACAGAATCTGAAGTAGGCTCCAGGCTCTGAGCTGTCAGCACAGAGCCCAACGGGGACAGGGGTGGCCTTGAACTCACAAGCAGTGAGATCATAACCAGAGCCAAAGTCAGATGCTTGAATGAGCCACCCAGGTGCCCCAAAGCTGTCATCACTTTCTTGTGCTTTGTCATAACCCATGCTCGGCAATAGTATTAAATGTGTATACAGAGTCAAAGCTGCAATGTGGAACAGAGTAGATAGCTCAGTAAAGAAGACTGTAAGCACTTTACTCATGTTTAATAATGCAAATAATGATTTAGTCTTTGTACCTTGAGGCTTTGTGTGTCTGGAAAAGAATAAAAAATGTTTCTCCTTTAGTTAGTAAACAGTGAATCCTATTGTCTTGTTTGAGTGTGGGTGGGCCACCTACTGGGAGTCTTTAAATCTCTCTCAGTTCCTTCCTAGTGTCCCCAAGTTTAATCGTAGAAATTTCTGGACCATCCCTTCAAAGTAGTCATTGAAGCCCTTCCAGCTGTGATGCTGCAGGACCCAAAAATCCTAGGTTTGGGTAAAGTCTATGCTATTAGGAAGAAAGACCCCCAGCCCTGAAAGAAGTAGCCCATGTGTCACAGGGCCAAGAAGAAGGACAGTACAGAAGGAGGAAGGCCCTGTTTGAAAGAAGACTGGTTTTGTTTTGTTTTTTTTTTTCTCCTAGGAACAGAAAGTAGGATTGAGAAGTTTGGAATGGGCAATGGACCAGGTAGGGAGGGTGGTAATCTACAAGATTCATCCCCCAAATAAAGACAGTAAAAACACCATTGGCAAAGATTTGTCACATTTTCACAGATTAAGGGGGGAGGGGGGAAAGGGGCTGTTCAGGAGCTACTGTGAATACATTTCAGAGGAAAAGAAAAACGGATGTCAGGGTGAATTATTTTGTCATTCTGCCATGGATTAAACAATGGGTCTCAAGGAAGGCTGAATTTTGTCCCTATGGGACATTTGGTAATGCCTGGAGACGCGTTTGGTTGTCTCAGTGTGGGGCAGAGGAGGTGCAAATGGCATTCATTCAGTAAAGGTCAGGTATGCTGCTAAACATTCTCCAAGGCACAGGCCAGCACCCCTTCCCCAACGAAGAATTACAAAATCCAACACCTAAAAGGGCTGACGTTTGAAAATACTGATACGGATGATTTCTAAACATCTTTAGCTAATTCAAATGTTAGGAGCTTCAGAATTCTACACAATAGTCATCTGGATCTCTAGATAAACTCTGATTAATGCAAACAGTTACAAGTACTAGGAAGAGTTTTAGCTGGCTTTATGCCACCCAGTGTTGAGAATCACTTAAGCCGTTATGTACTAACTGCCACTTTATCTTGAAGGAAACTTGATAGCTGATGTCCAAGTCCATTCTTAGGGTATTAAAATTTTAAGAGGAACAAACAGAAGAAGTTTCACTAATAGTGACTAAACCAATTTATTGTTTAAGATTCCTGATTCATGTAGAAGGTGCCAGATCATCAACACGTGTGGGAGGAAAGAAGATCTGTGGTGTAATTCTGCAGCACAAAGAGGAGAAAGTATTTTTTAACGTTAATTCTATTTTAAGCACCACACAAGGCCATTTAGAATAACTAAATAAATATTTAATCAGTTCCTCTGTTTTCTTTTATCATATATATAAGCCAGGGTTATTAAAGGTATCTGTATGGCCAATTCTCTGAGAGGGTAAGATAGGCTTTCTTTATATTTTGGTCCCTCTATCTCTTTCATAGGGTTCATCAGTGGATTTTTTTAAGCTCCTTTGGGAAATTTTCCACTAAGGGAAATACTTTCTGATATGAACTTAGTTGAAATTTACCTTGGCCAGTTCTCCTTCCTTGTGGTTTTGTCCCAATTTTTGTATTTTAAAACTTGAACAGGCTGGCTACTTCCAGGTTCACGTTGGTAGAAAAACCCTCCCCACCCTCTCTGTGCATTCTGTTGATGCTATTGTGTGTTTTGCACATTGGGCTCCATCTCTTATTAAGGTATTTGGAGCAAGGAAGGAAGAAGCCCAGGAGGAAAATTAGAACTTATTATTCTCAGAGACACCAGTGAATTCTTAAAGATCCATGTAATTAACTATGTAAGATATAACCTTAGCTCAGTTCTTTCGGTGTTGGAATGGTCCCTAAAATGCATCTTTTTAAGAAATAGGGATAGAAAAAGAAGAAAACAACAAAGAAAAGAAAACCTATAAAGAGTGGGTAAGATTTAATTATAAATGACTTCAATTCACCTGTCCTTACTTGAATACAGTATTACAAATATTAAAATCTATTGAAAACTGTGAACCTAAAGTGATTTAAAAGATTATAATTTACTTGGTTAAAATTCCCTTTCAGAGCCTAAATGTCCATCAACTGATGAATGGATTAGGAAGATGTGGTTCATCTATACAATGGAATACTACATGGCCATGAGAAAGAATGAAATCTGGCCATTCGTAGCAACGTGGATGGACCTCGAGGGGGTCATGCTCAGCGAAATAAGTCAGGCGGAGAAGGACAGATACCATATGTTTGCACTCATAGGGCTAACAGGAGAAACCCAACAGAGGACCACGGGGAGGGGAAGGAGGAAAAAGAGTTAGGGAGAGGGAGGGAGACAAAACACGAGAGACTCTTGAATACTGAAAACAAACAGAGGGGGGAAGGGGAAAGGGGAAAGGTAATGGGGGGTGATGGTCTTGGTGGAGGTCACTTGTGGGGAAGAGCACTGGGTGTTATATGGAAACCAACCTGACAATAAACTATAAAGTTTAAAAAATAAATAAATTAAAAAAAATAAAATTCCCTTTCAGTAAGCTCTTACCTAGGTAGTGTCTCCATTTCCCCCACGTGGGGGAAAAGTAAATGTAAATGTAAAGATATAGGTGTGTGTATATATATATATATTATATGTATATATAATAATATGTATCTATATAATTATAATATACAATAAATATGTTTACATATATACATATATTTATATAATTTTTTTCTTTTACTCTTTTTTCCTTCTAGACTCTGTCCTAATATAAAGTAAATTATTTAGGGGACTGTTTTCAGCTATCTACAAAATGACAGGCTGATCATAAAATAAAATGACAAATTCCAGATGGCTAAATCAACTTTGTTCGAGCTTTCAACTCACGTCACCTGACTCTAAGTCTTTAGAAGGTAGGTCAAGACTGATAGTGACCTTGTGGACCTTTGGTAGTCTTCCTCTGAGCCTTCTGTGTTGTCAGCAACTCTTTAGCTTCAAGCTTAAAAAAAAAAATCAAGCAGGTTCTCCTGGATGTCTCAGTTGGTTGAGTGTCAGACTCTTGATTTCGACTTAGGTGATGATCCCAGGGACCTGGTATGGAGCCCCTCATTGGGCTCCTTCCTGAGCATGGAGTCTGCTTAAGATTCTCTCATGCCCTCTCTCCCTCCCCCCGCTTTCTCTCTCTCTCCCGCCTTCTGATACTCTCCCCTTGCATACTTTCTCTCTAAAAGCAAGCAAACAAACAAACAAGAACCTCCACTCCCCCCCCCCCCCGCAAAAAAAAAACCCCAATGTCAGATCTTGCTTGCCTGGGATTCCTTTCTGGCTAATGTAATGGAGAGTTCCCTTTCATATATTGCTCATTGGTTTTCATTCTTTTCATTCACATTTACATGTTTGTGTGTGTGTGTGTGTTTTGTTTTTGTGGGTTTTTTTTAATGAGGATGTGCCAATAGTCTACTCTTGGG
>CM053572.1:38002601-38050460 GCA_028646485.1 Cryptoprocta ferox | reverse complement strand
ATTTGGTGTATTTTCACCTTTTCTTTTACATTCACAGAAACGGAAATTAGGCTTAAGGGATTTGGAAAACTCAAACTATCATCAAGAAATTTTTTTATGTTTTTATTATTTTAAACTCAGCCTTCACAGAGTAAAGGTGAATTTGAATTCTAAGTTACACCAATTTAAAAAATTAAATCAATTTTCTGTGCCAATAGGACAAGAAAAAACATGTATAGCTAAAAGCATTCCTCTGGAACATACCTTTTCAAATAATAGAAAAGTAGCAATATGGTCAGGAGACAAGAATCTACTTTTCCTTCTTTTGCTCATCCTTTTGTGAGAAAGCTCCAAAGAGATAAAGAAATAAAAACCAGGCAGAAAGAAAAAAAACAGAGGAAGGAAAATAAAAGAGCCAATGAACTGAACTATCTATGGTTCCTCAAGGGCCCATGATATTACAGTATAAATATATATAATGGGTCCCTATAAAAGATAGAGGGAGAGTGTTCTTTTAAAACACAGTAGAACCTATATGATCTGATTAGTATGGCCATCAAAGGGAATTATTTTTAATACCTAAAGAAGTTGTTACTTAATAGGGAGACACTAAAATGTCAGTCAAGTGATACTCCAGACTCTGAGGAAAACATGGATACTGCTATTAAGCTCCAAATCGTAACTGAATTTCAGTCAAGTCCAAGATCAGAGCACTGACCTGGCCTCCAGATTCCCAATCCAACCACTCTTCATCATGCCTTGAGTATTTACATAGAACTCTGAGATAAAGGAAGAGTGGTAATTCTTAAAGGGGTTGTACAGATTCAACAGCATGTTCCAAAATTCAAGTCTATCTGAAACTTCAGAACAGGACCTTATTTGGGAAAAGGGTCTCTTCAGATATAATTAGTTAAACTATATTGAGGTCATAGCATATTAGAGTGGGTCCTAAATCCAAATGATGTGTTCTTAAAAGGCCATGGAAAGGCAGAAACACACACTGAAGAAGGCTGTCACTGTGAATTGGCATGACATTTGAAATTATGAAGCAGAGAGACTGGTGTGAGGTAGTTACAGGATAAAGAATGCTAAGGATTGCTGGTAGTCACCAGAAGCTGGGGGAGAGGCACTCAACAGACTCCCCCCTAGACCACCTCATACCTGATTTCAGACTTCTGGCCTCCAGAACGATGATGGAATACATGTACATTATTTTAAGAAACTAGTTTATAGCAGTTTGTTATGGCAGCTGTAAGAAATTATCATCTTTATTTGTATCTTTTTTTCAAGTAAATTCTATGCCCAGTGTGGGGCTTGAACTCAGAACTCTGCCATCAAGAGTTGCATGCTCTACCAATTGAGGCAGACACCCTTCTTTGTTCCTATCTTAAGTCACATTATTTGTTTTAAATAATTTTTAAATTTATTTTTGAGACAGAGACAGAGCATGAGTGGGGGAGGGGCAGAGAGAGAGGGAGACACAGAACCTGAAACAGGCTCCAGGCTCTGAGCTGTCAGCACAGAACCCAAAGTGGGGCTCGAACCCACGAACTGTGAGATCATGACCTGAGCTGAAGTCAGACGCTTAACTGACTGAGCCACCCAGGCGCCCCTATTCATGTTATTTTAAAAAGCCTTCACATGCTGTTCCCATCACTGACCCACTTGGTTTCTTTTTCAGACTAGTTGACCTGGATATTAATGCTGGACATACTGAGGCCCTTTTGTGTCCTTCTAAGTTTTCTTCATGAATACTGATGTGTTATGCTGTGAAAAATTCTTGGATCTACATTGATATCACATGGCTTTTGTCTTCTTTAAAAAATGGACCATGTTTTCCCATGCTGCAATAGCTAATGCTGATGAGGCAAAAGAACAGGGAATCCACTTCACTGAAATCCAATGAAAATTTGAGAGAATCCACTTCATGTGCATCCAATGAAGATTTAAGAGGAAGTTCCATTTAAAATATGTAGCATATTGGAAGTCAGCTTTACGCAAACAATGAAGAAAGCTTAGAAAACAATGCTGTTGATTTCCTCTACTCTGAAGTACTCTTTGACTCAGGAAGATAACTCAGTTCTTACCAAGAATGAAGTGTCTGGAAATAACTGCTGACAGAGACCTCTCAGCAGTCCCGTAAGCGAACTGGCTTAAATTAAACCTTTCCCAGTCCTTTTTCCAGCCCACATTTACCGGCCTGTATGCATTGCTCCTGTTGCTAGAACCCCAGAATGGTAGGCATGAAGATACTGTTTTCATGCATCTGGCAGAGTATTTTCAGAAATCCAGCCACATTTAAGAGAAAGGAGTCCCACTGCAGTTGCTAATCCTACATTATTGTCCTTTGCAAACTTTGTGCTTAAGGAGATGAGAAATTTCCAGTGCCAGCCAGGTCACTAGGAGAAGCAGCCTGGGTGTGTGGTCTGAAATAGTACTTGTAGTTCTGCCTGTTTTCATTTCCTAGAACTGCTTGGAAATGAATGCACTTGATTTTTTTTGAAGGGGTGACCCTCTACTACTACTTTTGGGAATTGTGCCTTAATTTTAGGCTGCACATTGAGCTAGCTTCTATTTTTGGACTCCCTTCTGATTTCCTGATATGTTTGCTATAAATCAAATAAATTGTTTTAGGCCTGTGTTCATTCACTGGCAACATTGGAAAGAGTAACACATCGGTGAACTGCAAGGATGAGCTGAGTGTATCCACTGGATTTTTTATAAGACTCTTGCAAAGAGATGACAACAAGATAAAAAAGAAAGACTTGGCCTTTTGAAAGAGCATCTCAACTCCTTAAGGAGGTAGTGGTTTCAGGAAGAGACGATAAAGCAAACTGGAATGGTCAGTGTTCAAGTATGAATATGGACTTGGGAAACTGAGATAGGAATCTGTGGTCCACTGAAAGCTCAGCCGTGCATTGCTTAGTCATAGAGGAAACATGGTAAGGAAATGCAATATGACCCACGGTAGTTTAACACATACAATGCCAGCAGGATGGGGGTACAAGGCAATAAAACCAGGCAAACTGAGTAGAAAGGAGTCTTTTATGGGAACAATGTAAGAGGGGAACACATCTAGGAAGGAAATATGGAGCAGAGGAAAAGCTGTGAAATAAATCATGTATAATGTATAATCAGACCAAGACGTCAGGATTGTTGAGTAGCAGGCAGTGCTCTTAATGTGCAGTGATAACAAATAATCTTGATGTTAGATGTGTGTCACGGTTGGAGAGTGGAAACAGTGAGAAGAAAGGATTTCTTTATGGAAGACCTTTATTTAAATCCCAAGTCTGTGGCTATTGAACTTTGCAGTATCAAGCAAATTACTGCGTTCTTCTGAGCCTTGTCTATAAAATGTGTGGATAGTAGCTGTGTTTTGAGACTGTTGTGAATGTTTTAGAGACTGCATGCATGTAGGTTCCAAGCAGAACACACTAAAAAATAGCTCTTAACTAGCCTCATGAGGAAAAAAAAAAAAAAGAAGAGCTATCTAAGAGAAAAAGTTTGCTATTTTTCACCTTCAACTCTCTCCTCCAAGGGACAAAATGATATGGCAGTTCTCCATCTGATGGAAGGCACCTGGGTCATATAGACCTGTGGGAGTTCTTTGTTGGATTTAGGTATATCCTACAGTAATCTCTTGCATAGTAGAACTGCATTGTCCAATACAATAGCCACCAGCCACACATGATTACTAAATTGGAACAGACTACAATTAAAAACACATCCCTTTGGTTTCACTAGCTATGTTTAAAATAGTCAATAGCCACATGTAGTTAGTGACTGTCATATTACAAAGTATACCTGCATATGCACACATATGTACATACGTACATGTATATTTTCATCATCACAGAAAGTTGTATTGTCTGCACATGCTTGACTACAGTGGATGATTTGGACAGAATGTGTAACCACAGGAGAAGTCAAGTTGCGGGAAGAACAGAAGAGAGAAGCTGGAATAAGAATATAAAGTTGCTGAGAGTAGGCTCACTCTGAAAAAAAAAAATGCCTAGAGTAGAGGCAGTAAAGAGGGGAAGTTAAGATTAGTAAGGTGGGTAAACCTTAAGCTGTGAGATCTAAGGCCTGGGATGAAAGAATGTCGGCTGCATTTGAAACTCATTCTAGGAGTGGTACTTGGGGCTCTAATGTCAAACAAATAATCTATTCTATGGTAACTAATGTGGGTAACTGTTTATATAGAGTGACTCATGTGGTGTTATTGAGAACTACAAAAAAGTCAAACAGATGTTATCATAGCAAATAGACTTTCCTAAATGGATCATACAATTCAAGGAAGGATAGAAAGCAAAAAACACTGGGATCAAGAGTGAGGTTTTTCTATGAACCTGAAGAACATAAATCAAAGTCCTGAGAAAACAAGATGGAGAACTCCCTTCGTGAATCTGCCACTAGCATTCTAATACGCTCTGAATAAATATACGAAGAACTGGATGAATGGGATAAAAAAGCTCTGAAACTTGAAGATGAAACCACACACCAGCACTGCTACACCTGAAAGAAGGTGTGCAATGTCATTGTGAGAGGTGCACTTGGGGTCTGAGGCTATTGGTAA
The DNA here is from genome assembly GCA_028646485.1 of Cryptoprocta ferox. NCBI lineage: Eukaryota > Metazoa > Chordata > Mammalia > Carnivora > Eupleridae > Cryptoprocta > Cryptoprocta ferox. The sequence continues at coordinate 38,045,905 of CM053572.1, read as the reverse complement.
ACGGGCACAGCTAACATGTGTGAGCACTGACCAGGGGCCAGACCCTGGGCTAGGAACTTAAATATGCCCTGTCACAGGGAATCCCACAACATCCAACTGTGATTATCCTCATTTTATAGATTAGAAAACTGAATCTTAAAAAAGGCAAGACATCTGTTGGATTAGAATACCAATGGACAAATTAACGTCTTTACCATTGTCTTTGTAATTGACCTCTGTCCTGGTGAGATCAAGATCAATAATGGACCAAGAATAAAAAGGAGAAAGGGAAGGGAATCTTAAAAAAAATATTTTGTGTAAACATTTTTAATAAATGTTAAACTTTTTAAAATATTGTGTATTTCTTCTGTCCTCTCTGTTTTACCCATTATGCAAAAAACTACAAATAAAAATAAGTAAATCAAAATGAAGAAGAAAGGAGCATGTGTCCTTTTGATGTTTGGGCACAGCCCCTGTTGTCAGTAGTGTCAAGGGTTTTAAAGTCAGACAAGCTGGAGGGAGAGGAGTGTTCCAGACAGTATCACAAAGTCAAAGTGGTCCCTGAGGCCATTCCTTTCTGCAGTGGTTTATTTGAAGACTTTATTCTTTTATGAATGAGGTCTCATGTCTTGACAGATGGTTTTTATTGATTATTACAGGTTACCCTTTTCTCTAAGCAAAACCTCAGTCCCCAACTTATGTTTGGGAAAACCACCATCTTCCATAGTTTACAGAACTGAACATTTACCAATGGATCCACATGTTCTGACTCATAGCTCTCTACTTTTATAATTTGCACATATAATCAGGCATGGTTATAAACAATATTTTAAAAGCACTCCTAAAATGGAGATTAAGTCTTGACAAAGTATTGTGTCTGGGAAATCAGGGAGAGGAATGAAAACAAATTAAGAATTTCATCCTAAATCCCCTCTGTAGGGAATTGTGTGAAATCATGAAAAGGCTGTGAACAGTCATTGAGCTCATAGAGGTCAGGGTCAAAGAACTAATAAGTGGTTGAGATCAGAACCAAGGTTGATCTGATATGGACCCACTTCCTTATGCTCCTGAAATGTATGAAAAACAATGAAATGGCCCCTGTAAAAGAGAGGGTGTTGACAAAGGAAGACTTCTTAAAATAATTTTTTTATAGTTTATCGTCAAGTTGGTTCCCATATAACACCCAGTGCTCTTCGCCACAAGTGCCCTCCTTCATGACCATCACCCCTCTTCCCCTCTCCCCCTCCCCCTTCAGTCCTTAGTTCCTTTTCAGTATTCAAGAATCTCTCATGATTTGCCTCCCTCCCTCTCCCTAACTCTTTTTCCCCCTTCCCCTTTCATGGTCCTCTGTTAGGTTTCTCCTGTTAGACCTATGAGTGAAAACATATGGTATCTGTCCTTCTAAAAAATTTTTTTTAAAAAAACAATATAACTTAAGGAAAAAAATCATATTTACATGTGCACCAAAAATAATAAAACACCTAGGAATAAACTTTACCAAAAAGGTGAAAGTACTGTCCTTTGAAAATTAGGAAACACTGATGAAAGAAATTGAAGACAACACAAGTGAAAGACATTCCATGCTCACAGGTTAAAACAATAAACATTGTCAAAATGTCCATACTACCCAAAACAATCTATAGATTTAATGTAATCCCTATCAAAATAGCAATAGGATTTTTCACAGAATTAGAACAATCTTAAAATTTGTGTGCAACTACAAAAGACCCAAAATGCCCAAAATAATGTTGACAAAGAAAAATAAAAGTTGAGGTATTCCAGACTTTGAGTTATATTACAAAGCTGTGGTAATCAAAACAGTATGGCACTGGCACAAAAATAGACACATAGATCAATAAACAAAATAGAAACCCAGAAATAAATCCACAGTTATATGGTCAATTAATCTTCTAAACAGGAAGCATGAATATATAAGGGAAAAAGTCTCTTCAATAAATGGTGTTCAGAAAACTAGACAGCAACAGGCAAAAGAAGTAATTATGGCTAAAATAAGTGACCACTTTTTTTCATTATACACAAAAATAAATTCAAAATGGATTAAAGACCTAAATGTGAGACCTGAAACCATAAAAATCCTAGAAGAGAGCACAGGCAATACTTTCTTTGATACCAATCATAGCAACATTTTTCTAGATATGGTTCCTGAGACAAGGGAAACAAAAGAAAAAATAAATGATTGGGACTACACCAAAATAAAAAGCTGATGCACAACAAAGGAAACTAAAAGGCAAACTACTGAGTGGGAGAAGATATTTGCAAATGACAGATCCGGTAAAGGGTTAGTATCAAAAATATATAAAGAACTGATAAAACAACCTCCCAAAAAACAAATAATCCAAATAATAAATGGGCAAAAGACATGAACATAAATTTCTCCAAAGAATACATACAGATGGCCAAGAGACACATAAAAAAAATGCTCAACATCACTGGTCATCAGGGAAATGCAAATCAATACTACAATAAGATACATCACCTCACACTTGTCAAAATGGCTAAAATAAAAAACAAAAGAAAGGAGGATGTGGAGAAAAAGGAACCCTTTATCACTGTTGGTGGGAATGCAAACTGCTACAGCCCCTCTAGAAAAGAGTATGGAGGTTTCTGAAAAAGTTAAAAAGAGAATTATTCTATGATCCAGTAATTACACCACAGGATACTTACCGAAAACATACAAAAACAGAAATTCAGAGGGACACGTGCCCATGTTTATAGCAGCATTATTTACAATATCCAAGATATGGTAACAGCCCAAGTGTCTATTGATTGATGAATGGATAAAGATCTGGTGTGTATATATATATAATGGACTATTATTCAGCCATAAGAAAGAATGAAATCTTACCAACTGCAACAACATGAAGTGAGAGAATATAATGCTAAGTAAAACAAGTCACTCAGAGAAAGACAAATACGATATGGTTTCATTCATATGTGGAATTTAACAAACAAATGAGCAAAAATAGAGAGAAACCAAGAAAAAGACTTTTTACTATAGAAAACAAACTAATGGTTATCAGAGGGGAGATGGCTGGGGGTGATGGGCGAAATAGGTGAGGGAATTAAGAGTAAACTTGTCACGATGAGCACTGAGTAATGTATAGAATTGTTAAATCACTACACTGCACACGTGAAACTAACACAACACTATGTGTTAACTATATTGGAATTAAAATTAAAAACTTAATTAAAAATTACTAAAAATAAAAAAGAAATTTAAAAAAGAAAAAATAAAATGCAAGTTAAGTGCTATAAAAAATACTTATTTTTTTTGACAGCTAAGGGACACAGTAGTTTCACAGAAAAAAATAAGGACAACCCTTCAGCAACATGTTTTAACTTCATCATACTTTTTCTCAAGATATGTTAATTTGCTAGGGCTCCCCTAACAAAATACCACAGACTGGGTGAACTCAACAACTGAAATTTATTTTCTTACAATTCTGGAGCCTAGAAGTCCAAGACCAAGGTATCACCAGATTTATTTTCTTTTGGGGTCTCTCTCATTGGCTCGCAGATGGCCACCTTGTAACTGCATGGTTCTGATGGTCTTTTTCCTGTACACATCCCTGGCATCTCTCTATCCCTCTTCTCGTAAGAACATCTGTCATACTGAATTAGTGCTCATCCATCTGACTTCATTTAGCCATAATTAACTCTTTAAAGACCCTATCTCCACATAAACTCACATCCTGAGGAGTACTGGATATAAGGACTTTAACATACGATTCTGGTGGCACACAATTCAGTCCAAATCATTTGGATAGCTATGTTCCACATGACTCAGCAGCTCTGCCTTCCACAAGCCCTTCTTCTCTTTATTAGTGAACAAAGTTCCGCTTAGTATATTAAGTTAAATTTGAGAACCAGAGGAGATTAGACCTCAATTAAAACAACAGGGTAACTGAAATATCGTTCACTGTATTTCAGCAAGATTTCCATCCGAGAATCTAACACTGGTGTCCAAACTGGAATCAGTGGAGCTCCAGTCTGCCAACTGGACATGATGCTGACTTTATAGTGGCATTAGTCGATAAATCCAAAAACATGTACATTGAAGGGCACTGAGCCATGTATTTACTGTCAAGGACTACATTTTCCCAAAGTCCCTACCAACGAGAACTGCTCATGATAGGCTTTCCCAGAAGGGGTGATATAGGAGCTCATGTGACCAGCAGGACTGGGAAAGCTGAACTAATTGACTTGAGTCTTAAGTCCAAGAGTTGCAACTAAAGGGAACACCATGTGGGTTAAAGAAATGAGGATTTGTATGGGTACCTGTGTAGCTCAGTCAGTTGAGCGTCTGACATCGGCTCAGGTCATGATCTCACGGTTTGTGAGTTCGAGCCCTGCATCGGGCTCTGTGCTGACAGCTCAGAGCCTGGAGCCTGCTTCGGATTCTGTGTCTCCCTCTCTTTCTGCTCCTTCCCCACTTGTGCTCTGTCTCTCTCTGTCTCTCAAAAATAAACAAACGTAAAACAAATTTAAATAAAAAATTGAGGATTTGTATAGATGACAATCTAAAGAATGAGATTTTTGTGACACTGTGGATGGCCTCATTGACTACTAGGAAAGCACAACCAGAATGCTCCAGGTGATCATTGTACCGACAATAATAATGAACTTAGATATGCTTGACTACAGCATGGAAACCTGAAAGTTCTTGCTCCCACAATGGAGAAAACTCCATCTTGGACTTCTTGCCAAATTCCATATACATTCATTGGCATCGATCTAACACTAGAGCTGGTCCCTCCACCAAAGCTGTGGCAAACAAAGAAGCCTAAAGATCTGTGCAGTGGTCAACATGGTTTTGAACCTGTTCTGGAACCAGGCCAGTGTTTTCCTCTTCAGTGTTACATTGCACATGCTCACAGACAACTGCAATATCTTCCTACTAGTGGTGAACTGGAAGAGTGAAAGAGCTGTTGGTGGATTCCAGGGTGAACATCATCACATGTCCATGGTTCCAGATTGAAAAACACTGATGCAAGCAGCAGACTCATGAAAACGGTGTCCAACATGTGGTCTTCTTCCACAGCATCTTGTTCCTGAGAACTTGGACTGCAGGCTGGATACTTTATTTCAGGCAGCAGAGTTCTCAGCAGGGATTGTCACAGTAACAGCTAGGCCAGCCTGGATAGAGAACTATACACATATGGTGAATATTTGGAGAGATCATCTTGTTTCGAGGGGGCAAAGTAACTTGCTGCACTAAGATCTTACCAACACAGCACTAAGAGTTCTTAAGAAGAAACTAAAGTGGGGCGCCTGGGTGGCTCAGTCGGTTAAGCGTCCGGCTTCGGCTCAGGTCATGATCTCACGGTTCGTGGGTTCGGGCCCCGCGTCGGGCTCTGTGCTGACTGACAGCTCAGAGCCTGGAGCCTGCTTCCGATTCTGTATCTCCCTCTCTCTCTGACCCTCCCCTGCTCGCGATGTCTCTCTCTGTCTCTCAAAAATAGATAAAAAAAAAAAACACACACACACACACAAAGAAGAAACTAAAGAAAAGATGACATTTGATGTCTAGTTTCCAGATCCTTTGGGAGAGTTATGAATTTATTAGACCTGAGTCAATACTGCCACCCATGGATTTTGGCCTTAGGAAATTCTTGATATAACAATTCTTCATTGTCTCAACCATTTTCATATGGATTTCCTGACTCAGAAAGATAGGAGTTGCCACTCCAACACAGACACACAGCTCTTCCCCTCCAAACACACATTGTCCTCTCTCCTCCCCATACACATTTTACCCAATTTTTTCTCCAAAGAAACATTTCACCCAATACTTTTAACTTCAATAGCTACAGTAGTACCACCTGCAATGATATAAAATAACTTCCTAATGAGGAAGCTGAAGATAATTTAAAAAATCATAACAGACACTAATATTTCTACTCCGAAGAGTTTTGTGTATCTTGTAATAATTCCCTGATTCATTATCCATTTCCATTTACTTAAAAAAGAGCACCATAAATACGAATCTGAGAGAGATCCAGTTATACTGGTAGTACTCACTAAGACAGTGATCTGTTAATAAGAAACTGATGGAACCTGAAAGTCTTTGGATCTAATGTTTAAGAGTGACAAGACATCTCCAGAGTTATTCTCTTATACCTGTTCAGATATAAGGAGGAAAGGAAAGTGAAAGCAATGAAGCCATACAGGCAATGAAAACTATGGTTGGGTATTCATGGAAAGTCCTTTAAAGGTCTTTATCCTAGCTCAGTTAGCACTGAAAACAGTTCCTTCCTAGGCTTTCCCACTTTTGACTAGAGAATTTAACAATTGCAAATGTTTACTATTCAATCACTATAGATCAGACACTATGCTATACTTCACTTGCACAATCTCATTTAATCATCACAACAACCCTGTGAGATGGATAAGCTGGTTGTCCACAATTCACAAACCAGAAGACTGAGGTTCAGAGGGGCTAAGTAATTTGCGTAAGTTCACACAGCTGGTGAAAAGGTAAGACTTGACTCCAGGCCCACTGTATGGTCCTGTGATGCCTGAAAATAAATATTTTGTTGCAGGGATTAATTAAAAGTAAGGGCACATGGACAATTCCCATAAGACTCGTAAACTCAGTATCTTCTAGCCATGGCAATCCTTACAACTTCATACACATTGACATCAGTGACTCCAACAGTGTCTCCTCAATTCAGCTGCTGCCCCTCCCCCACCTGTGCTCATTTAGAATCTTCTAGATGAAGCCTGCTTTTCATACTGTTGATTTAAATTGAAATGGGTGTGTCCAGAATCTGTTCTAAAAATTAACCTTTTTGTATTATTCCTACTGATGTTGTCACTTTTTAGTGTTTTATTTGGAGATCTCACAGGATAAGAACAGAGTTCTTAGGGCTAGAAATATTTCTCATAGAAATTCCTTCTGTTGGAGGCTCTCCCTGTAAAAGTAGGAGCTAGGCAGGGCTATGTTCTGGCTCTTGGACATCTGTACCAACCTTCTGGGGCAGAAAAGTAAGTTGGAAGATTGCTGCCACGTTTTGGCTTTAGAAAGGATGAGAAAATGGAGTATTTTGAGAGAGCAATGGAAACACCATGAGGACAGAAACGCTTTGATGCTCCAACCACAGGGCCCGGCACAGAGGACACACCGCTCAGGGCTGCACGCTTACTGTGACAGGCTCTGCCCTAGATGCTGAGTGGTCTACATGGTCCTTGCCCTAGAGGGGCTCAATGAATGATGAGGACACAGATGAATCAATAGGGAGTTCTGCTGAGTTGCTATTGCACAAGGTCATTCATTGTGTTAATACTTGGGAGGAGCATCTGATTCAGTCATGGTTTCTCAGAAAGTTCCATCTAAACTGAGATAGAGAATGAGTGGAAGTTATCTAGAAATTTTAGTAAAGAGCCCTCAAAGCTAGCACTTTCCAAAACTGCACATACCTGGGGAGCTTCAAAACAACAACAACAACAACAACAACAACAACAACAACAACAAAAACCCAGCAACTGGTACCTGAAGCCCATGTATGGAGATTCTGATGTAATGGGTCTGAGTACAGAAGATTTTAAATTTCCCCAAAAGACTTTAATGTGCAACCAAAGCTGAGAATCTGGGCTAGTGGCCAAGAATACTGGCTGCATTTTAAAGTCACCCAGATGGGGACACCTGAGTGACTCAGTAGGTTAAGCATCTGACTTTGGCTCAGGTCATGATCTCATGGTTCATGGGTTTGAGCCCCATGTCAGGCTCTGTGCTGACACCTCAGAACCTGGAGCCTGCTTCAGATTCTGTGTCTCCCTCTCTCTCTGCCCCTCCCCCACCTGTGCTCTGTTTCTTTCTCCCTCCCTCCCTCTCTCTCTCAAAAAAATATAAACATTAAAAAAAATTTAAAAACAAATAAAGTCACCTGGAAAGCTTTCACTATAGAAAGCCCAGAGATCCCCAAGCAGTCCTGTCTAGGACATGGTATCTGAGAAGACTTTCCACCATTCAGAATCACTGTTACATATTAGCAGCACCTGCAAGGGTCCAAAACAGAAACCACAGGCAGTGCTGTGGTTGGGGTGTATAAAGAAGTACATGGGCCAAATGAAAAGAAAACTTGTTATCCAAGTTTTTTTTTGTTTTCCTTCATGTGAATAACAATGGGTAGTGAGTGGTTTAAGAAAAATAAGTGATATTTTAAAATTTGCTTTCAAAACACTGGATGCAAGTGTACAAAAAGTACGTTTAGTTGTAAGTGATCCTTGGGCAGAATGATGCAGGACTCGGGATGTTGGATGGAAGACCAGATATTTTTGTATCAAATCCCTTTACTTTCAGAGGAAGATGGAAAATCAAATTTTTTTTCCTGTTCTTACTCAAGTCCTCTAGGGAAAAAGAAATGCATCATTAGTCAGACTCTATAGGATCCCTACCAGGGCAAGGGGGCAGAGGGTAAGAAAGAAAGAGGAAGTTTCCTGAAGATGGGGATCCCACAGCTCACCAGAAGATTCCAGCTACCTCTTTTCAGAGAGTAAGGAATCAGTCTCCTCTTTTTAAAAGGACAAAGAAGGGCAAAAACTGAGATGGTTTGAAATGAAATTCAAGAACTATATTTATCATTCTACTAGTGCGCTTTCAGCTCTAATGAATATCTTATCCCCCTCCCCCCTTCAGCATTTACTCTTATCAACTTGACTCCTGGGGTTTTTCCTTGGGGCTGTTTAGGAAAAGATGAGGCCATGGGGAGAGGAGGCTCATACATTCTGTCTTTCCTGGGTGACTGTCCCTGCTGGGAAAACAGCTCCAAGCCTTTCATGATTCAGAAGTCTGAGAAAGGCGGCCACTCATGGGAAAATGATGACTTGTCACCACTCAGCACACGTGTCATAAGAAAAGAGCGTGAGGTATACCTGCACACTTCCTGCACACATCCTTCAAGCGGCTGCTAGCCTGGGGGAGCTCGCTGAAATCAGCATCAATCAACACAAGGTGTATTGTGAGTCCTCTCTCCCTCCTTAAGTTACAGCTGAAGAACGTCACTGCAGCTTGGCACTGAAGGTGACAAATACTGCTGAAACACACACACCTCTAGGCTCTTTTAAAGCTCTCTTCTCTTCATAGTAATATTAGGTAATTAAACATTGAACTATTTCAATAACTTTCTTCTTAAAATTGGGAATTTTTCATTAGTGTGAAGATGCTCCTGCTGATAAAAGAATTCATGGTGGCCCTGAGGTACAGGATTCACTGTGGTCTAAGGGAGGCCAATAGAACCAAGAAGGACCCTCAGGGCCAGGCAATTAAGTATCTAATCTACATTTTCTAGCTGGAGTAGGTTCCACTAGCTCTTTGCATTCAATTATCCATGTGGCTTTTAGTTCTTTACACTTGCCTTAAACTCTTTTTACTAGGTCAAAAGAGTGGCTTGCCTTTTTCTTTTCTTCTTTAAAAAAAATCAATACCACTTATTGATCTTCTGTTTGCCATGTGCTTTGAAAACATTGCTTCATTTAATCTTTTCAACAGTTCTGCAGTGAGTTAGTATTTCCAGTCTTTGATGGGAGAGTGAGGCTTGTAGGAGTTGAGTGACATCCTCAATGAAGTGTACCAAAATAGGGCCAAATCTGGGTCGTGAATACACGCCTACCTGATTTCTGTTATCAGTCTCCTGTCTGTACCTCAGTATCTCTCTTCCCCAGGGAACCCTGTCCCTGGAGGCCAAGCATAGAATATAATTCAAGGAATGTTGTACTGTTCAGAGAATCAACCCCTCCGGAGAACTCAGCTTTATCTGCAATAGTTTGCCCATCGATTCATCCTCCCCTTGATTCATTGAGTATTTAGTCACCAACTATTTTGATCCAAGCACTGAGAGAGAGTGATGAATACATTAGGGTCCCTGCTCTCATAGTTTGGTGTGTCAGAGGGCAAAATGGACACTACATAGTAAAGCAATAAATATTTGAGATACATTTAGAGGGCTAAGTGCTGTGAAGACAGCAGAGGAAGGCAAACTGGTAGAAAGTGATTTGGATCAAGGCGGTCAGAGAAGTCTTTTCTGATGAGTCATGTTTGAGGTGGAAAGGGAGTGGTGGGAAGAAGCCAGTGATACAAAGACATGCCAAAAAAGGATCCCAACTAAGAGGAACAGCGAGCCCAGAGGTGTGGAGGCTGGACTGAGCCTGATGTTGTATGGCTGCTACTTTCTCCCCTCCAGGAGACATGTACCTGACCTTTAATAAAGGTGGTCATGGTGTTACTTCAAATTATCTAAGTGTACATAATTCTAAACCAATTCCTATTTCCAGGAAGATTATCATGCTGACAACAATGACACCTGAAGGCGTTATATTCTAGAAACAAAGTAGAAAATCTGTAGCCAGTATTTTTGAGCAATTTCTATCTTACCAGTCCTACATTACCTCCCTTTATATGTATTACCTCATCAATCCTCATTTAATGGCAGTGCCCAATATTAGGTCTGTTTTATATGATGGTTTTATGTTTTATATGATGAAACAAGGGTTAGGAAGTTTGGATCAGTGTGCTTGTGCTGTTGTAACAAATTACCACAAACTGGGTGGCCTAAACAAAAGAACTTCATTTTCTCAGGTTCTGGAGTTCCCCCATTATGGTAGAACTCTCAGTTGTCAAGCGAGGAGAACTATTACTAAGTACCTCAGGAGGTCTTAGCTATGAAAAGGAAATCAACAGAGAATTATTCACTCACACTTCTCCCACACAGTTCTGTGGACCCTCCTGTAAACAAAGCCCTGGCCAGACCCTGTGCTGGCCCACCAGGATATGCCTGGTCAATTCTCAGATGGAATGTGCTATGCTCTGTATGTCTCTCTGTCAACAAAAAAACAACTGATTCACTCTTGAGTGTTTAATGAATGAAGGGCAATGACCTATTTACCTTCTTGTATATTTTGCTGTGGCAAACAAGTTTAATCACATCATAAAGTAGGAAGCTTTGAGTGGGATTACATTTAGGTACAAGTTGGAGGAAAAATTTTACAGGTAGATCTACGTCTGCAGGTCTTCTCTGTGACAATGCACTTATTCACATAGAACCTTTCAGTCTCAAAAGCACTGTCATGGGTATTATATCACATGCACTGCGACAATCTCTGGGTTGAGGCAAGTTGGGTGCTGTGTGTTACTGATATTCCCCGCTTCCTGTTGGAGGAAGTGGAGGCTCGGCTGGAAAGCGACCTTCCAGGTGGGACAGCTAGGAGGTGCTGAAGCTGAGATAGAGCCTGTGGCTTCTGCCTCCCCCTCTTCCACACAGTGATTCCCTGTGTCGTCTCCTTGGATACTCACGTCTTCTCTGCTTTGCAGAGACACGTTTCTATCCTAACACTTATGCTGAGCAGCTCTGGGAAGTGACTTACACAGAAGCAGATCTCTACCTTCTGCAGGGCTCATGTCTTCTGTTTCAGGTCTCGTTCTGAAGATCAGCTTTTTGGAGAACACTCTGTGACCTTCCTCTCAAGAGTAGTCTCTCACTCCCTCACCCCGTTACATTTTATCCCATGGTCCTGTTTATTTCCTTTATGGTACTTATTACATTTCTATAATTACCTTGTGTGTTTGGTTTTTTATTTGCTTCCTGTCTCTTCCAAGATAGGGCAGGCTTCATCAGAAGATGGGGTTTGGGAATCCTGCTCACTGCTCTGCCCTCAGCACCCTCAGCACAATCTGGTACATAGTAGATGTTCAGTAATGACACTAGCTAGGGAAATAGGAGTAGCACTACTATGTAAAATTATCCTAAGGCTAACAAAGAGGGCATGAGGAAATTCACATCCTGGTTGAACCACTTACTCACTCTGTGATCTTGAGAAACTTATTTTAACCTCAGTTAAGAGCTAAACTGTAGTCCCCCTCCCACCCCAGCCCACAACTTCAAATTTGAATGTTGAAGCCCAAACCTCCAGTACCTCAGAATAGGACTATACTTGGAGATGTGGTCCTTAAAGTAGTAAAAGTAAAAATGAGGTCATTAGGATGGACCCTAATCCAGTAAGACTAGCATCCTAATAAGGAGAGGAAATTTGGACACAGGCACATACAGAGGGAAGACAACGTAAAGATCCAGGGAGAAGATGACCATCTGCAAGCCAAAGAGAGAGTCCCCAGAAGAAACCAGGCCTGCTGACACCTTGATTTCAGACTTCCAGCTTCCAGAACTTAAGACACTGAAAAACTCTTGTTTAAGTCACCAGTCTCTGGCACTTTGTTATGGCAGATTGAGCAAAGTGATATAATCCATCTAAGCCTTGGTTCTTTCTGTCTACAACAGGATAATAATGGGCATTACTATTAAATGAGGATCAGTGGGATGATATGTCTAACGGGACACAAGAGTTACAGTAACATAGCACTTACTCAGAAATACTAGCCACCAATTTTCTACTTTTTTCCTAGATTTTAACTTTGAATGTCATAGTTATCACTTACATAATCTTAGCAGGGTTCAAATAAGATATGGTTTAGAATTACACAGACCTATTTAATTTTTAACTGTTATTAAGTATTCAATAAGTGTTTGCTGCATGAATAATTTGATTTGTAGACATTATATATATATTTATCACTATTCTTTTCTATTCTTTTGATAGAGAATTCCCTTTAACTCACAACTCTGTTTAACACATAGGAACACCCATCTAAAGCAGAGGGAAGATTCTCATTGTAATGAACACAGCAGTTCCACCTTATTACTTTACATATACATTTAGTGTGAGCCAAAACACATCCATGAGAAGAAAATGATTTCTAATTCCTTTCCGAAGCAGTATTATACCATGAATCAAGAATTGCTTTGACTAAGATACCTGGGTGGCTCATTCGGTTGAGCATCTGACTTCAACTCAGGTCATGATCTCACTGCTCATGAATTAGAGCCCTAGATTGGGCTCTGAACTGACAGCATGGAGCCTGCTTCAGATTCTCTGTCACCCTCTCTGCCCCCCTCCCTGCTCACCCCGACTTGCACTCTCTCTCAAAAATTAGCAAACATTAAACACATACATATACACATACATATTTTATATGTAGGAATATGTAGGAATTGCTTTGTCTAAATACTACTACTTTCTCCCAGGAGAAAAGCCAAACCCTTAGATGTTTCAAGGACAGCCCTTTAAAAACAGAATAATAAAGCAGCAGGATGTTTCCTAGCCCCCTCCTTCCTGGAAGAGGTTCCTGCTTCCCAGAGGTTTGCTCTAAAGGCAGCACCATCACCTCCAAGCATACTCTGCATTTCCTGTTGGTAATGTCCATTAGAATATGTGGTAACATGGATGAAGGAAATAACACACACACACAAACACACTCACACACATGCACTCAAATACTTATGTGTCAGAGGAAGGAAACTTGGGAGTTGGAAGGGGCCCTTAATTTAGGGTAGACACACATTGTTTTTATTAGCTTATCTGTATCCTCATTTGAGATTATATCCATAGGGCCGTTTCTCCCTTAGGGAATATCAACACCTGGGTTTCTTCCAGGGCCTTCTGAACCCACCTCTGGAGTTAAAAGCTCTTTTCTAGTTCCCTGTTCACCCAAGTGAATGAACCGGAGTTTTACAGATCTTACATGAATGACTAATGAAAGCACCTGCAAGAGAGGACGATCAGCTACAATCCATGTGCCCAGAGAATCCTCCCAAACCTAGCACACTCCCTCTCCCCACCCTGCTTTTTCTTCTCCAAGGAGAGGAAGAACTGGTTAGAAGAGAGGAAGTATTTTTTTTTTATTTAGCAATTGACAATATGCAGGTTTACACAGCATCATCAGCTGAAGTGTTATTTCCTTTTAGTAAATGCTAAAGTAAGATTTAAATATATTGCAAGAATACAGGAACCATTTGTTGTTGGTTTTTTTTTTTATCACTAATCACTTATGGTAGTTTTCACATATCCTCCTGCAAAGACAAGGGCAAGAGATGGTCAATTATTACGAAGTAATAAAAAGCTGGTTTCACTTTGTTACTTTGTTTGGTTTGTTGTGTTAACATGAGACTGTTAAAGACATATGTACTCATTTCCTTTGTTTGTATTTTATTAGAACACTAATTACTGTTATTACTCTTATTGCCACTCTTTATAATAATATCTTACCTTTAAAATGCAGTCTTTCATCCTGAAATAGCCAAAGCTGTTTACAACCCATTCAACAAATTAGACATGAGCCTCACTTCACTCTCCCCTAAAATGTACCCCCTTCCTCGAGTGAAATCCAGCAGCTGTGTAACTACATGCCTAGCCCAACCTGGGAAGTCATTAAGGACAGAAATGGCTGGATCATGATACTCAAGCTACCCAGGGACTAACCACGGTGATAACAGGCCCTAAAAAAGGAGAACAAAGGTGTTTTATGAAATGTGGGCCTTGATCAAAAACCTAAATAGGTAGACAAATGATTTGTCTTCTCTTCTGGACCCAAGCCTAAATCGGGTAGAGGTACAGGTTAAAAAAAAAAAAAGTTATTTTTGGTCAGGTAAAGGGGAAAAAATTCTTGATGTTTCATGAGAAAGTGTCTTTAAGGTAGAGAGTTAATACTACTGAAGCATTTAACCTTTGAGATGCATTTGAACTGAGCCTGTTTTTTTTCGTGTTCACCTTTTACTATTCACCTTATATGACGAGAATATTGAGACCTATTTGAGTCTCATCCTGTTTTATGTTTTGTTTGTTTGTTTGGTTTTGGGTTTTTTTTTTTTTTTTGGTCCTCCAGAGAGTTTATCTGACCACCATTAATCTTTTTTGGCTGTCTAATTCAACCACATTTCCTTTTTCTGCAATCCACACACAGAGAGACCCTTGGACCTTGAAGAATTTTAGTGGAAGGTATGTAAACAAAGTATCTCTTTCTCCAGTATTTCTGTGCTCCTCTGATTTGGAGAAAAGTGGGCTTGTCATAAATGTATTTTTGAGATTTTGGGGGCAGGGAGAGAAGTAGTAAGCCATCTGTTTGTCCACTGTTCTTGTCCATACCTCTCAAACAGTCCATCTCTGACCATTCCAAATTCTCTGTCTCAGCAAGTCCCCAGCAGCCCTGGCCCAGCCCCACGCTGTGATCTTACCTGAAGATCAAATCTCCCAGGGTCTCAAGGACACTAACTATGCTTCTTCCACACCTAACCTCCTTCTGCCCCTGCTCAAACTTTTGTGGTCATGGAACAACTTTTCTGGAGAAGAAGACCTCAGGTAGAATTCAGTTTCTTTATCAAGTCTGGAGCAAATTTTCCTGGACTGCATTGATAGTGTAGCTTAATTAGAATACCATGGATTATGGGCCTACTTTAGAAAGCAAAGCAAACATCACTCCTTTGAAATCTGATTTATCCTTCTAGTCATCTTGGATATTCTCAATGAAGACTTAAATTCATTTAGCTATGCTACTAAATTGTTATAAAACTAGAAAAATATTGGCAACAAATTTGTTTTTTTAGAGTTTTGTTTTTGTTTTTCAGTTGGGGGAAGATTCTAAGGGGAAACACATTTATAGCTGATGAATGTGCTTTCCTCTTATCGATTTCCAGGGAATTTGGAAGGTTCCAAGTAGTCTTTTGTTTTGTTTTACACGCAAGTTAAAAATCAGCTGTCAAAAAGGCAAGGTTACCGTATAATATCATCCACCAAAATTCAAATTCATTTTTATGTCATTTAACCATGACATACTCCTTTGTAATATGCAAAATAGTTTAAAGGATTATGTGTACAATGAATTCTATAGAAAATTCATTGCAAATTTTGGGAGTAACGGTACTGGTGCATTTAAATATGACTGTAACTCACTTGATTATAGATTGCCAAATTTTAGGGTTATCTGAGTGTAGGACTAGTATTCAGAAAATTTCTACTTATCAGTTGTACCTGGTGATGTGCAAAGATTTGTGTTTGCATTAGTTATTCTATTTTGCCTGAGAGGAGGAAGGCAATGAAATCTTAAAAAAATAATGTGCTTATTCTAAAGTTCTTCAAATCCCTGCATGTTACTGAGCCCATGGATTGGCATCACTGGATTTTCCATATTCAGAACTTTGGCAGACTAGAAAGAAGTTTAACTCATTACCGCTTTGCTCTTGACCTCAAGGTACCTCTATGATTTAAGTTGAGTGACCCTACAATCTTCCCTTGACAATGAAAAATACTCCCAGATTTCTGTTTGTATCCAGATGTTGGACTATGTGGAGTTGCTGGCTAATGAGATTAAAATATTCATGAAGTCTTTTTATCACACAACTGCCTGGCCTTGCAGCTAGAATGGCATCATCATGTCCATTTGCACCAGAGGAAGTGTGTGTAAGCAGAAGCCAGCTGGACCACATTTTGTTGACACAGTACCACAGGCATGCTGTGATTCATTTGGCTATTCACCTGGCTCTTCACTTTGTTAGGCCCATGAAGTCAAGATTGTAAGGATTTTCCCCAAGGTAAGTTTGATCTGACAGAAACATGGCATCCAGAACATCAATTCAGAAACCTAAAGTAACCATAATACTAGAAAAAGCTGAGAAAGCACTTCAGAACAAAACAGTATTTTAAACTTTCCCAGAACATTATGTATTCTCCTCTCATTTTTAAATTATAAATAAACGGGGGTCATCAAAAATTAACAGAGAAAATGAACTTCAAAGGAATACATTTAGTTTGAAGAAAATAATTTTTCTCTGTTTTAAATAGGGGGCAAAATGAAGCTTCCCTTTCATGTAGTAAACTGTGCTGAAAGATGAGGGAAGTTCTCAAAAATCATTTTGGAAAAGATGGGTAGAGTCCCTACCTTGGGAGTCTTTATATGTGATTCATAGATAAAGCAAGAACCGCTAGGGGAACTGGGAGCCACAGTGAACATTCAATCAACCTGTATAGCTAGGGATACAATTCTATCAAGGTTTTATTGTGTAAGCAGAACGCTGAGCTTTGAGGAAAGTAATTTTCTGCTAGGAATCAAATGCTTAACTAAGTATCTGGTGTTGCAATGGGGAAGGATGGCAAGAATATTGGAGCGTGTATACTAGAATGAAAAAGGCAAGACCGAAGAGTTAAGTAGTTGGGGGGCAGTTCAAAGCCAGAATCTAGAAGAAGGATCACTGTGAGTAAGAGTAAACAGATTGGCTTCCTGGATGGCCCCTCAGATTAGAAGTAGCATCTTACTTTAACTACTGGAAGAAGAATGAGCCAAAGGGCATAATGGTGCCTAGAATCAGGAGGTGAAAGAAGTCAAAATGGATGATCGAGGAATCCAGAAACCATTCCTGGGCTACCTTATCTGTGTCTCCACATGAACTAAAGTTCTAAACTTAGATAAAGAGTTAGATTAACTGGTAAGATAGCTTATGGAGCCTCTGATGGAAACATACTAGGGGTAGAAGTGTGAAGAATATTGTCTACTGAATGAATGCTATTATGAGATTCCTTTGAAAACTATTTTAAAAAATCAAAGACCCAGTGTACTCAGATAATGATCATAAAGGTATGTTCTTTTCAAGTGTATTTTCTCATTACTTCATACTTTTCTCAAAGTTAAGGTCTCCAAATATCTTTTTTTTTTGTGGCACAGAGAATTTGCTACAATTTGCTGAGACCATTTGCCAATATTTCAGTATCAGAGCCTCTGAAACCTGGTATTTTTTTTTTTATTTTTCAGTTTGTTAAAGGTAATCGTGTGTGACAGGGTGAAACAGAGAAAGACAGACTGAATACAATGGAAAGGGAAGAACGGAGGAAAGGACAGAACATGTTCCAGTGGGCTCAAGAAACCACACCTGAGAGCCAACATCCAAGGAAAATGAAAGATTAAAAAAGTGAAAATCATACATTTTATTTTATTTTAAATGTTTATTTTGAGAGAGTGAAAGCAGAGAAGGGGCAGAGAGATAGACAGAGAATCCTGAGCAGGCTCTGTGCTGTCAGCTCAAAGCCCAACACAGGGCCAGAACTCAGGAACCCGTGAGATCCTGACCTGAGAAGAAATCAAGAGTCAGATGCTTAACTGACTGAGCCACGCAGGCACCCGAGAATCTTACATTTTAAATTTGGTGTGTATATATTCCTTATTCTTCAAAGAAGCACATTTGAACTTATTATTATTTTCATTGTCTCCCATATCTAAAAGGCATAAAATGTGCAAAGATGACTTCTATTTCTAAGATCTCCATTTCTAATGTAGTCAAGGCCTCCATAAAAGTATTGAAATCAGTTATTATGTAAATTATGTATCACATGTAAACTAACTGGTGCCTCAGTTCCATGACTCATTCTTTCATGATTAGAATTTATAAAGCTGGTTGTGCACAATTTATTTTTTTTATTTTATTTTTTTTCTTTTCTTTTTTTTTTTTAAACTTTATAGTTTATTGTCAGGTTGGTTTCCATATAACACCCAGTGCTCTTCCCCACAAGTGACCTCCACCAAGACCATCACCCCCCACTACCTTTCCCCCTTCCCCTTCTCCCCTCAGTTTGTTTTCAGTATTCAAGAGTCTCTCGTGTTTTGTCTCCCTCCCTCTCCCTAACTCTTTTCCTCCTTCCCCTCCCCATGGTCCTCTATTGGGTTTCTCCTGTTAGACCTATGAGTGCAAACATATGGTATCTGTCCTTCTCCGCCTGACTTATTTCGCTTAGCATGACACCCTCGAGATCCATCCACTTTGCTACGAATGGCCAGATTTCATTCTTTCTTATTGCCATGTAGTATTCCATTGCATAGATAAACCACATCTTCTTGATCCATTCATCAGTTGATGGACATTTAGGCTCTTTCCATGATTTGGCTATTGTTGAAAGTGCCGCTACGAACATTGGGGTACATGTGCCCCTATGCATCAGCACTTCTGTATCCTTGGGTAAATCCCCAGCAGTGCTATTGCTGGGTCATAGGGTGTGCTTGTGCCTTTTACATTATATTGCTGACTATAAATGAGGGGTTCCCCAGAAAAATAGGGAGCCACAGCTACTAGAAAAATCTCCTCAGGTGATTTTAATGAACTAGCTCTCTGACAACCCTCTACCCCCTAGTCTTCAACAAACCCACTTCTGTGGATCACATGTGAAAGACATAATCCCCACTTATCACACCATAGAGCATATTGCCTTCCTCTTCTCCACTCCCCCCTTTGGTGGTGTAGAAATTATAAGTGGAAGAACAAAGGAGTGTAATTTTAAATTGATTGTTTTATTTGTGGAAACTGCCAAATAAAGATTATTAAAGTTGGCTTCTACAATGGTTTCTCAATAGAAACCATTACTTCTAGAGAAGAATATCTTTGTTCCAAATCAAATCAAACATTCAATGAGAACACCATTAAATAAAACCTTTAGTCAAAAGCGTAAAATAAAGCAAATTCCTACCCATTACTCTATGAGAATTTAACAAAGTGACCATAAACCTACACACAGATGCTGCAGAATACTGTTAAATGTTGGGTTTTATAATAAAAATTGGGCTGTCTTTTCTTATTAAATAACACTTGCCCACAAATATGTGTGTAAATTCAGCTCTAAGTACCCTATAATGGGGGTTTTTTTCCCCAGTAAATCATCCAGGCTTTGGATCTACTATTTTAACTGTTGTTTCTTGGTAGAGAAGTTCTAACTAAATGTTGTAGATTAACACATAGGATTCTCATGTAGGGTAAGCATTTTTCCCAGTTAATCATCCCCAGTCAGGGCTAGACAAAATGTCATCTATGATAAGCAGAGGAGGAATGCAGGGTGTCTGGACTCTGAATTAGAAGAACAAAGACTTCCATTTGGGCCAGCAGAGAAAGCTAATCCCTGGACCTGATCTTCAGATAGGAACTCTGAGTCTGAGAAGATGTTAACAGTGTTGAAACTCAAAACTTTCAATAATGTCTTAAGCAGCATACTGTGGTTTAGTTGGGCATTTGAATTGTAAAAGATGAAGATGGTTTCTATGCTTGGAGCAAGTTGCTGTCAAAGAAGGAAGCATCCAGGAAGAGCCATTTGCCTCACTGGATAAGGTAATCAGGAAATCTCTGAGACCACAAAGTTTCAGAGCCTTAACAGCAATGTGGTCTTTGTGGGACCACCTAAAGTCACTTCCAATTCCCCTTCCAGACCTTATCCAGGTCTAATCATTGCCACCTCACGAACATATCCTCATGGGTGAACACTTTTCAAGTCCTCTTTGAGTATCATCTAGACCATTACCAAAGCTCTTAGCTGCTCACCTTTGCAGCTAAGATCTGTTCTCCATACAGATGAATCTCTTAAACCTATTAATTGAATCACACTACTTCCCTACTTACAAGGTGCTAATGATTTTCCATCACAAGAACACTCAAATCCAAATTGCCACCAGGCTATGCAGGACTCTCCATCTCCCCCTCTCTTTCACCCTCACTCATGTATTCAAGGCACCAGGGCCTTTCTTCTGAAAGGTCAGAGACCTCAGCTCAAATACCCTGCCCTCAGAAACCACTGCCTGACTACCTTGTCACTGTTTGGTCACCCAAATTTAATTCTGGCACAATGCTTATACGTTCCTTGTATTTATTTATTTGATGTTTGTTTATTGATAAGCCCGTAGGTTGGATTATTGACTGCTTCTCCCCAATAGTATGCAAACTCTGTGAAAGCAGGGCATTATCTCTATCCCCAATGGCTGACCAGTGTTTGGCATGTAGTAAGAGCTCAATAAATACCCACTGAGTTTACATGTGCAAATTCCTCAGGAATTGTCAGATATTGCTTCAGCAGAGAAATCATAGGAGACTCCTATCATCCTGGGAAAGTAGAGGAATCAAAATCATTATTATTTAAACTTCAAAAATAAATGTCTTTTTATATTATATTCCAAACTGATGGAGTATACTACTTGTTAACCCTTATATCAAAAATTATTTTTAAATATTTAAAGTGTTAACATTTTTTATTCTTTTGTCCTTGGTAGCTAATGTGGACCTGAGCATATCAAATTACTTTCTTCTTAGCTTTCAACTCCCTAGCCTATATCTCCTCTGACAAGTAGTCATTTGCCATTCTGAACTCCTAAAATACTCCCTACTTTCCACATGTACAGCCACGATTACAGTGCTTTTTAAGTGGATGTTTACAGGTCTCTCCTCCCTAGCTCTTAGAAGGTAGGCAGCCCATGCTATTTGCATCTATAGTCTAGCACCTGGAATTAAACCCATTACCTGCTAGCTGTTAAATATATGATTTCAAAAAGGAAAGCTGATATTTATAATATAAAATATATATATCTGTAGGTTTTAAACTCTGTTTTATTTTGAGATCTTCCCAAAAAAAGAAGGGTACAGAGTTTACTGAAGTTTTTGGAGTAGGCTTTGCAAAAGTATTTTTCACAAAATGTATTTTATTTCCTATCCTACATTTTTAGTGCAAAATTAACAAATTGGTATAAGATTGATTCTGTTTAGTTGCCCAATTACATTTAAATTTGTTCAAATGAATCTAATTAGTTTAATACTACGATTGTGACCAAGTATGATATAAAACATTTGAACCAATGATTCCAATATAGTTCAGGAAGAAAATCTGAACAATAAGTTCAGCTAATTCAACAGCATATTTCAGGAAAAAATTTCAGTCTGGCCATAGATTTATTCATCTATGCTCTTTCTTATTGTGAATAATATTCCCAGGAATATTATTCTCTGGAGTCCATTCTCATTTCAACCAGGGACAGAGTTTCAGATCATAAGATTTCTCGAAGAGACTAATTCCTAATTCCTCTAGGCTGGCCAACATGTCTCTAGTAGACTGCAATGACAGATTGATGCATTCTCAGCCTCTTCAGAGGAGCAACTCTAGATGGTGAAAGGCCTCAAGCCCTTTGGAAATTTAACTATCCCATGTGAATTTCTTTTTTCCTAGAGCAGACCATCAAAGTGATATAACTCTGGGTGGTGATGAGTGAGGAGAAAATCTCAAGTCAGCCTAATTGCTTCATCTTCCATGATACCAGCTGTTCCTGCTCTTCATCCCTGAGAGTGTCCCTAATACATAGATGAACTGCAATGATCTTCTTGTCTATATGCCTCTGTCTCCTTAATTCAATGCTGACCTTTGTGAGAACATACATTTTCTTAATCATGTCTTCATCCCTAGCTCCTAGCCATGCACACAGCATATAGCAGATACCTAAAAAATAGAAGTATTACACTGAACAAAAGCAGGAGCAATCGTGGTCTTACAAGGTCTCTTCCCTGTAATCCAAGTATCCCCTAGCAACAGCTCTCATTTCTTCTCTCTCTCTTTGGCTGTTTCTGGACTTGATGTAAGAGTTTGAGAGTTCCAACACCTGCTGTAGATTAAGAATATTACCAGGCCAGGGGCGCCTGGGTGGCTCAGTCAGTTAAGCGTCCAACTTCGGCTCAGGTCATGATCTCATGGTTCGTGAATTCAAGCCCCATGTTGGGCTCTGTGCTGACAGCTCAGAGCCTGGAGCCTGCTTCAGATTCTGTGTCTCCTTCTCTCTCTGCCCTTCCCTCATTTTCTCTCTCTCTAAAAAAATAAACAAACATTAGAAAAAAAAAAGAATATTACCAGCCATGCATGGGAGGGAAGCCCACTTGTTAAAGTGTCCAACTTAGATGAATAATAATAAACAGTTATTATAAAAAATAATGACTCAACAAAGTAGACTAGTTGTCTCTTAAGTAAGCACTTGAGTGAGACAAACAAAGCCACTGGAAAGAAATCCTGCTCCCTGTTGCTAGGCAGAAATCAAGTTGGCTTTACTGAGATGGTAGTAGTTTCAATTTCCTATTTGCTTCAGGTAAGTTAAAAAGAAAAAACATGGGGCAATGGAGAAGCGGGCTTCCCCCAGCCCACTTAATATGTTTGCTATGATTATTATCTGATAATCTTACAGAAACCATCTTGGAGAAATGGAGTTAGCAATAACTGGACACAAAATGAGATAAATTAGGGCAGAGAACTAAAGAAAAGCACTTTGATTACATTATGATTAGGCTATTAAGACAGTTATGTGGTCAACAAAGCTAAAAAGAATGATCAAGACTATGGCAAGGACAGCCTCATGGAAAAATCAGGCAAGTCCTCCAAGGATAGTGAAAGGAAGAATTTAAAGTAACTGAAGAGGCCCTGAGCTTGAGTGAAAAACAACATGCATTTGGAATCAGACATAGGTAACTTTGGGATGCTACTTCTATGCATCTAAGAAGTTCCTTAACTACTCAGGGTAAGAATGACTTACTTCTTAACTACCCAGGGGCTAGTTCTTTAATTTCTCTAAGCCTCTAAAATGGGGACAGAAATTTGGTTATCAACTCTCTTCCTGAAAAAATATATACATACAAAAAATTTTTGCTTGTATTTTTAAGAAGTTCACAGGTAAGTACAGCCCATTTAGAATCTTGAGAGTAAAAACATCTACCAAAAACTTTTTTGACTCAGATAAATTTTCTGTCTCATAGGACATTTCTAACTTGGAGATTCAAGATGGTAAAAGAGCTATGAAGAAATTCGGTTTATCAGTTGAAATTTTCTGATAACCAGAATCGCTAGGCTTCAACAGCACATTAATAATTATGATAATGATGACGCACCTGGGTGGCTCAGTTGGTTGAGCGTCCAACTTTGGCTCAGGTCATGATCCCACGGTTTTTGAGTTTGAGCCCCACATTGGATCTGACTTGCTGCTATCAGTGAAGGGCCAGCTTAGGATCCTCTGTACCACTTGTTCTCTGCCCCTCCCCTGCTTACACTCTCTGTCTCAAAAATAAATAAAACATTAAAAAAATTATTATAATGATAATCCATAGTCAACATTTTGCAGAGCATAGTCCCACATCATTGTGTGTGTGTGCGCGTGTGTGTCTGTCTCAGAATAATCTCGTTTATTTGTTTAAAAATCCACAACTCCACCTCTGGAAATTGTGACCTAGAAGGTGTAGAGTGTGTCCAGGAATATGCATTTTTAACAAAAGAATCTTGACCTTAGTTCTCATATAAAGTTTTTAAAAAGATAAAATTTCAACTGTAGCCCATCTGGATTCATTATTACAGGAAATACCTATTTGTTTGCTTCTCTGCATTTTATTTATTTTGGTATCCTACTCATTTAAAGTCACATAATAACAAATACTTCAGGTCCCACCATTTGAACTACTTATTTGAAAGATTTCTTTCGATGGCAGAGTAACACTTATCATAGTTATATGTAGGACAAGGAGCTTCAATGAATCCCATGTTCTCAAGGGAAAGAATAGTCAAAATATGTGCCTTAATGCCCATGCACTGGAGTTCATGGGTTTTATTAGTTGGGGACCCTTAGGGATATCAATAGTACATCAAGAGGTGAAAGCAAACACTAAAAGCAATGAATAAAGTTTACAAAAGCCAAACAAAAGATGGCAAAAGCCTAGCAGGATGGGACCACTGGTATATGAGCAAATAGCCATTAATAGCTCAGAAATTCCCAAGGCCATTATGTCTTATGACCTAGGAATAAAATCAATGTCCATACTGATTGCTTAAGTTATTAAAAACAATGAAACACACATGGAGTAGTTTTAAAATGAAGTACAGGATACACTTCAGAAAACTTTCCATCTAACATTTGCCAGTATAAAACATTGTATTGTTCAGCTCTCAAGAGAACTACTATTGTCTGCAATTATTCATTTTTAAAAAATTTTTTAATGTTCATTTATTTTTTAGAGACAGACTGTGAGCAGGGGAGGGCAGAGAGAGAGGGGGAGACACAGAATCTGAAGCAGGCTCCAGGCTCTGAGCTGTCAGCACAGAGCCCGATGTGGGGCTTAAACCCACAAACTGTGAGATCACAACCTGAGCCAAAGTCGGACGCTCAAATGACTGAGCCACTCAGGTGCCCCTGCAATTATTCACTTTTGAAAGATAAAAGTATATGTCATCCCTTACTATAAAGGGCTCACCAAAAATACTTAACAATGAAGCAGTCTCCCTTCAAACTCTAGCCTCACTGAAACTGCAGAAGAAAGATGTAAGAAACTACTGAGACATGGGGAAGCTTCCTAACAAGACAAGACAAAACTAGAAGAGATTAATTTTTATCCTTTATGGAAAAGTAGGTTAAGTCTTCACCAAATTTCTCTCTTAAAAATCTATGTCTGTATCTATATCAGTATCTATATCCATAGTCTCCCGCAGAGGAAATTTCATAGAAATTAATAGAAAAGCTGTAGGCTAATCCTAATATAGGAGGATAAAATTAGCATCAAAAGGAAGCACACACAACTTCAGGGAAAAAAGCAGCAATGAGGAGGATTAAAACCCTTCCATGTGAGGTTCTGCCTGGTACAAACTCTGGTTCACCCTAGGGTAGGTTCAAGGGGAGTCACCCTAGAGTCATTTCGGACACTTGGTGGATTCTCTCCAAGAGAAAAAACATAAACACCAGGGATAAACACTTGATATTTTATCTAAAGAAAGTGCCATCAAAACTGCTGTCAAGGTCATATATAATTAATATGCCATTAAAGGGACTTGAATAAACCCTAACCCTGGAGATTTTCTCTTTCCTCACAATATGCTGCTGGTCTGAACAGGTTTAGGCTCACCTTGCATCTTCTGCTTTCACAAAAGCCACGAACAATGGAGAGATAATGGAATGCCATTAAGAAAGTGAAAATAGGAATTTAATATGAACCCCTCAGATAATCCTTGAGTGCTGGTGCTGTTTCCAAGTGCAAAGCCAAGAATGATGGTGGGTAGTAATTCTGCTTCCGAAATGATTAGAAGTTCAAATAGGGCACATAAAAAATAAATATGAGGTATCAGAAGGAGATTATTCTGTACTCGGATTGAATTACTTCCCTTTGGCACTTGAACTCTATTTTCTTGTGAAAACCATTTTTCTTAAAGCAGTGAGCTGTGGCTGCCAGCTAGCCTTCATTAGTGAGGTGGCTGGATGGAGCCTAAAGGAGCATGAGGGTGTTAATGAGGTTTATTTTAGGCTGTGGAGGCTAGTGTCCGCTCTGATGCTGCGGAGCAAGCTGCCGTGTTTGCATATTCTTCCGCCTGACACTGAAATACATTATTTAAATACCTAAGCTGTGAGACTGGAGATCCTGAATGATTTGGGCAGAAACAAATGGAAACAGTCTCGGCAAAATTATTAAAACTCAAAAGGGAAATATAGTCAGTAGGGGTTAAGAGGGAAATACAGACAATATGAAAAGGTTAAAAAAATAATTTTGCTATGAAGCCTCCTCCCCAACTGCCAGTTCAGAGCTTGATTCAGCTTACATTTTCACTGCTGGGTATCATTCGACAAAGGAAAAATATCCACAATATTTTTGATAAAAATGATCTGAAGATCGCCCCTGCCTCAGGTAGGGGTGTCAGAAACTTTACCTCTGCGACTGCGCAGCCATCTGGGAGCTAACTTACATACACTAAAGCCACCGATGGCATCCCAATATCCTACTTGTTTCCTTTGACTATCAAGACATTAGGAGCAGGCCCCCAGGGAGAATACAGGAGCCACAGTGAAACGCCTTCTGATGAAATGCCTGCGGCTATACCACCCTCTTACCAGAGCCCTCTGTTGGTCAGGAGAGACTTCTTTCAGTGTCCCAACTCTGATCATGTATAAATATCCCGGGCTCTGACCTATCACATCAGCTTGAAAATCTGCCCACCAAAGGAACTCTGAGAGGATGAGGAACTGGAAAGTTGTTCTCTGATTCATGACTCCAGCTCCAGCTGTACTTATGATAATGGATCGGGGCTGGGCACCCTTGGGAAAATGTGTGTTTGGGGGAGGAAGATGCCTGGACAGTATACTGAGATTTCCTTTGCTGCCATGAGCAATTTGTGACTTAATGAGTATATTTATAGGTACATTACAGGTTCTTTATCATTTCAGAAATCAATGAAGTAATTTCCAAAGGAAGTTAGAGTGATCTATGCCTATCAGCTGCCCCTATTTAATTTATCGTAAAGAGGAAAAAAAATCATCCACTAGGGAAAACTGGAAATGAAACAGTTTTTCAGAAAGAAAACTTCTATAAGATTGAATGAAATGTTATATAAAGATACTGCCTAAAACAAAAAGAGTGTTTCTAGTGAGTAGTGTCTTTCTTTTTAATTATTAAAGCAATCTTTATTTCTTTATCACAACTACTACCTAATGATAAGAGCTACTATTTATTGAGGACTTGCTATATTGCCAGACCTCTGCTAAATATTTTGCATGGCTTACTTCCTGTAATCCTTATACTCTTCCCAGAGTATAAGAAAACTTTACAGAAAAAGAAAACGAGGCTCCAAGAGATGTAGTAACTGTAATCATTACAGCAACATTAATAACTTGCCTAAGTCACATAGCGGGGTGAAGTGACAAGAGGTGGCCTTGAACCCAGTTCTAACTCTCTTACTCCGAATCTGTGCTCTTAATCACTATACCATATTGTCACCACTGGGCTGAAGTTATTCAACAATTTAGGTAAATATGTGTTTTGATCTGGTAATTTTATACAGTCTTTGAATATAAATTCACGTATACATACACACACTTATCCAATTCATTTATTCACTCCTTCAACAGTTTCTTATTGGACAGATACCTCCTGTCAAACTCATGCTAAGCCCAGGAGACTTTGAGATGAAACATAAAGTCTCTCTTCTCTGTGAGTTTCTATCAGGTAGAAAGAATGCTATTTCCAATACAGCATGTTCCATAATGAAAGAAAGAACAAAGTGATGAAAGCAGAAAAGAGGTGGGGCCTTATTCTCCAGATACAGCACTGGAAGAATTCCGGCTCCCGTCAAATTACCAGATATTTTTCCAAAGCTACTGGTCTCAATTCAAATTTAAGATAACAGCAAAGAAGTTGAGGTTGTTTACTTAGTTTGAGGAAAACTCCCATCTGGCTCTCTGCAGACCACACCGGAAAGGGTGTATTTCTAGACAAGGGAAATCTCCTTCTCCCAAATATAGAACCTCTAGGAAACTGTATTCTTAATTTAGAAACCAACTTCAAACTTTGGTGCTTGCAGAGTGGGTGGGTTGAGGTAAAGCATAAGCGTGGAGCTTTTACATGTATCTCATTTTCTTCTTTCTAGTTCCTTGGCAATCCTTGAATTAGATACAAAAAGACTTGCAAACACTAATTTTTATATTGTTTGCACATAATAGACTATATGTTTCCTTGGTTGGCAAAACATGATTTCTCTTCAAAATTAAAGCTTTCAATATAACGAGAAATGGCTTTCAAACGCTGCAATATTCATTCTGCAAAAGCCCTGTTGAATAGTGTCTACCCTGACTAAATCCTTGTTTCTTCCTGGCTGACAAAGGAAAATGTCTTGTAGATATAAATGTGAGAAAAGTGATAAGGATAGACAGAATGTTGGAAAGTGACATAATTTTTAAACTTTATTAAGATGCACGCTGGTATGTATTGTACATTTTATACCAAGCATTCACCTATCTCCATCGGTCCTAACAGTCCTATGAAATAAGCCAGTAAGTTTTTCTTTCCTGTCTTCCAGTGGAGGAATTGGAGTCTCTAAAATTGTTATGTCCTCCCTGGAGATCATCCAGCTAATGAAAAGAAGCAGAAGCTGAACTTAGCTACATTTGCACCTCGGTTCAATGCTTTCCACTATGTGGTATGCAAAACTGTAACTATAAATACACAGCAAGCTCTCTAACAGTAAAAAAAAAAAAAAAAAATCATGTTTAATGATACTAATGGAGTAATATATAAGGAAAGCATTTATATTTTTAATCAATACTTATTATAAGCAAGTCATTGCACTAAGAGTAATAACAAGAATGCAGAGATGAATGGTGCTGTACCTCTCTTTAGCCATGGAGATCTATGTATATGCACCAATGCATACATGATAACACATCTTCCCTAAACACAGTCTGAAATGTAATCTGAAATCAAAATTAGGAAATAAATCTCTCCTTTTGAGATGTTTCAGGCAGCTGTAGACTTAGATGTACAGAAACAGCGATAAAATATTTATGTAGGATCTTGATTATACTTAAATGTACAACCCTATTCATTGTTTGAAATAAGCTTTATGTCACAACTACCTTCAGAGTTGCCAGGTCTGGCGGTCACATTTGATGTATTAGAATTTCTAAACTATGCTCTGCTATCACATACCAGATTCATCCCATACTGACATATTCTGACATTTGCTATCAAGATTGAGCTCCTAATTAAGCTGCTGGATTAGGGAATTTTATAATGAAACTCTTGGTAGAATGTAGACTGGTGAGTTTCCTATTTCATTTTTTGTTTGCAGCTATGAGGTGTGGTATTAAAATCCTAAGCATTCCCTGAGACTGCTGCAGAACAGAATACTATTCTTACTTACTGGATCCTAGAAGGTGACTGGGTGGACTTCTATAGTCTGTGTATGGACACTGTCCTGTCATACAGGCCTGTAAACCTCTCTCTGTGTTTGCACCTCTGTCTCAAGGATGTTTCTTATCCATCCTTGGCGCTAGTTATATAATTTTTTCTTTTCTATTCCCCAAGAGCAGACTGTTTTTTGAACATCTATTTCAGTGCTTTTTACAAATTTTATTTACTTTTTTGATTTTTTTAATGTTTATTTTTGAGAGAGAGAGAGAAAAAGAGAGACAGAGACAGAGAGAGACAAACAGAGTACAAGTGTTGGGGGAATCGGGGGCAGAGAGAGAGAGACACGGACCATGAGATCAAGACCTGAGCCGAAGTTGGACCTTTACTCCACCGAGCGGAGCCACCCAGGGGCCCCTCAGTGCCTTTTAAATGAAGCACTTTCCTCCCCAAAATACCCTTGTCCCCTGGAATTCATGTTCCTTTGTGAAGTTCAGACATATCTATCAACTCATCAGAATCTTAAATATATCTTGAAATACATTCCCTTAGGTAAAAAATAATTTTGTAAAATTGCTTTTTATATTTTCTGTTTAACAGTTCTGAATTTTGTCCTTGACTGAAAAAACTCTTGCGTTTCTAATTCTTTAAAGTAAAAGGCAGGTAATATTCTCAGATAAGCAGTGAGCCATTGTCATTAATCACTTTTAAGACCATTAAAATAATTACATAGAATAAAAAGGTTAAAAGGTTGTTTTTTCTTTCTTTCTTTTATCCTCCTGACTTTAAAAGCTTAATTCTAACCCTGTTCTGAAGATTATTTTATGACTATATGCATACTGTCAAGCCAGATGACATGTGTTCATATAATCTATGAAACATTAAGACTCTAGTGAAGTCTAAAAATGATGTCATTTCCTCCACACCATTTACAAAGCTTTGTTTTTAAGGTAGCATTGTTGTATTATGATTTCTACTGTTTCACAAATGGTCCCATTGTCCTGGGTACAGACTCCATATCTGGAGTAGAGATTGAGAAGGAGAAAGGTAAGGACTATCATTTACTCTCATTGTATATAAACCTGGGACTCTAGAGACAAATGCTCACCAGCTCATAGTTACAAATGATAAGCAAATGATTCTGTAACTAGTACAGGTGAAAAATACATCTTTTTAAATGTAGGAAAATCTATAATGTCTACCCTATATCTTTTCAGAGTATCTAAAGATGGAATAAAGTTTTGTTTTGATACAGAAAAGTTTAAAGATAAAGTTTTTAGAAAGTCACATCAAGATTATTTGTGCTATCTTGACAAATGCCTTTCAACAGCTAGCATTTGACCCTCCTTTTCAAACTGTTATCTATATATAATTTTGACATTAAAATATGTATGAATCATTACACCAATGTCCAGACTGAGATACCCAATATTCACATTATCATAGGGATTTTGTTTTCTGTTCTTTCAGGACTTCAGTATTCGTCACTACAGATTACGTTGCAAAGAACAATTTTGTCCTTAGTTTGGGGGGGGGCGGTTATTGATTATTTATTTGGGAGAAGCTCCTAAAGAATTATTGACTCAACAGTGGACGTCCTTTGGGTTTCCTGCTTCATGTGGCTGTTGCTTTTCGGTACAATTATAGTGTTTTCCAGTCCCAGCATCCCTGCTATCTTTACCTTGTCTGTTCTCACAGCCTGCTCCTGCTACTCAACACCACTCCTCCTCCCCACCCCCCTCCATGGGCCGGTTATTGTGCACAATACATGTGTTTCTTGACACTTTTATTAAATTAGCACTTGCCTCAACGTAAGCATGTGGCATTTCATGAAAAGACTATAGATCTTAAGCAGCACACAACATTCTGGAAAAAACAAACAAGCATAGTCTATAAAGAAACAAAAATTACTGCAGAAAGTTTCAAGCAACTGAGGCCAGAATCTTGCACCATTCTGCATTAGCAGCTACTTTATTTGAGGGGCTCTTGTTCTCTTTTCACTAGGTGACTGACACCTGTAAGGGAGAGGGATCACCCTCCTTCAGGATTATTACTAACATGGATGTGTCATATCAAGTAAATTATATTGAAGTCTGCTGAGGGCATTTTCAGGCCAGGCTTAATTCCCACAAACAAAATGTTAAGTTGAATTAACCCAAAATGGCTGAATCGCCAGGAAAAAGATTATTTTATCTATTTATATTGCTCTAGAAAGAACAATGGAGGCCATCGTATTTCTAAGATAAACAATAGTATTTAGTCTTGTTTTGAACATGAAATGTTTTCTTACATACAGTGAGAATTCATTGGCTAGATTTCTACCTTCAGCATACAAAAGCCATTAAAAACAACCTTGATTATCTAACTTAGCAACACATGCCCCCCAAAATTTACTGGTCTGGCTAAAACTTCTCCAAAGATCTCGTTTTTGTTCTCAGAAAGCACAACATGCAAATGGTCTTCTACCTTTGAACTGGTTATTGCTATATTTATACTTGTTTTCTCATAGGATGCCTACAGAGGCAGAGTAGGAGCTAAATTGGGCTCTGATAGGGTTTCCTCATCCTGAGCCCATTTTTTGAGCACACTGCATTCATAAATAGCTTGCAAGGCTTTGGGCTTCTGAGGTCACTGTGCTTCACACAATTGTTCTCTGCAAAGCTACGTGAAAGACAGTGGCTGAGCTAAGACCTGGAGTTCCTGGAAGCTAGGTTTCTCAGCATTGAAGAGCTATCTCTTCTCACACAAAAGCACAGCTAGGCTCTAGAGGGTGACCTTGGTCATTGTTCTTGAGGCCTGTGATTTCAGAAGTGGTGGTTACTCCTGAAATGATAGGACCAACCTCTGAGCGATACCATTTTGCTCTCAGGATTCCTATATAAATAGCAAACTGGTATCTGTAATGGGATAAATGGTTTGTAAACTCTCCTCTGTTTAAAAGGAATGCAAATTAAAGTATTATCTGAATACTTTTCACTCCCACTTCCCTGACATTCCTCAGGGTTAATCCTAACAGCCCTCAGGGAGCTGAATCAGTAAGAGGAATATCCTTGTAGAAATGTGGAGAAGGTGAAAAATGTGCCTAATGTTTGGCAGAAGGATGCAGAGGTTTGAGGAGGTAGAAGAGCTTGAAAAATTTGCTAATTTGTTGATATGAATACATTACATAGATACAGGGAGATACAGTTTGTAGCAGCAAGTAAGACATCACAGCTAAGTCTTCCCTGTTACACTCATTTTTTTTCAAGTGATTTTCTTTTATTCCAAATTACCTACTATACTTTGTATAGCCTGGAGCCTGCTTAGGATTCTGTGTCTCCCTCTCTCTCTGCCCCTCCCCTACTCACATTCTGTCTCTCTCAAAAAATAAACATTTTAAAAAATTCAAAAAAATACTCTCAAGAGTTTCCATTCATTTTCATGAAATGAAAATGTTTGCTTTTCATTAATGCTTTAAGTTAACAAATAAGAAAGAAAGAAAAGAAAGAAAGAAAGAAAGAAAGAAAGAAAGAAAAAGAAAGAAAGAAAGAAAGAAAGAAAGAAAGAAAGAAAGAAAGAAAGAAAGAAATGACTTGGCTACTTTTCTTCAGGGCTGCAAGCTTTCCAGTAGAATTCCCTTTGAGAAAGAGTAGATAGGTGGAGGAAACTGAGAATTTGATAATCACATTTTTTAATTTTTTTTTGAAGTTTTATTTATTTTTGAGAGAGAGAGACAGTGTAAGCAGGGGAGGATCAGAGAGAGAGGGAGACACAGAATCAGAAGACAGGCTCCAGGCTCTGAGCTGTCAGCACAGAGCCCGACGCGGGGTTCAAACCCATGAACCATGAGATCATGACCTAAGCTGAAGTTGGACGCTTAACAGACTGAGCCACCCAGGCACCCCTAAACAATCACTTTTAAAATGAGGTCAAATACAGTATATCTTGCACTTGTTTCTCTCTACACATGAGGGCATGAAGTCTTAGCAGGCTGTGAAATACTTTATCAATTGTCATTAACCATTCTAGATACACGAAGTAATGTCAAGTAATATAATTCACTACTGTGAATATTTCACTACTATGAATTTCAGATAAGGGATAAAACATTACCATCATTAATGCTCCCCTCTGTCCCTCTCTCTGAGTGCATTTTCCTCCCTCTTTGCAGACATAACCACTGACACAACCACTGGACATTACTTTGAAATTTATTTGAAGTCAAACCACTACCTAACCAGTACCACTGTCCTCCATGGTACTAAATGTTAACAACTTATGTTGCTATGCAGTTTCTGATGAAGGTAAGAATGTGAATATGTTTTAGTTACACATATACTTGAATATATCTTTACCTGCCCAACATAGGAAATGTTTGAGGATACGCTGTCATTTAAAGCAATGCTTTTAATATTGTTAAAATACATGCTCATAGGAATATGGACAGGAAATTAAAATATCTATCTGGTTATTTAAAAAGAATTAGTCTTTTCATTTGAAAACAAGTCTGGTGACTTTTAAACTTAAAAAATAAATAAATAAAACAGTTAGGTCACATAAGATTATATTTGACCTCCTGTGTTTGCACTGGCCCTAGCTATATTTACCCAAAGCCATATATCCTTCTTCTACAGTTAACACTATGTTTCTCCCCTGGGCCACATTAGTGGGTACAGAACATAGACACATACATACACACATGCAGAGTAAACAGCCTCAGCGGTAAGATCCTCAAGACCTCAAAACCACCTGTTGATCCATTGAAATCAATATTAACTGCCTATTTGACAAAATACACGATTATTAGATTAAACTGACAGGTCAATAATAAAAATGGACCAACTAAAGAGCTTTTTACTTCAACAAAACAAAAAGTGGCAAAACAGTAAAACATGAAATTGCTAAGGTCATCGTTTGTTTTTAATAAAGTCAACCTTAACTTCTTTGAGCTTGGTATTCATTACCAAAGCTCAACTCAAGAGCTCCCTACTTTACACCATCTACAAGAACTGGGCTACCATTTGGCTTTTGGTAACACTCTTTAATCATAAACATATCCTGAAATTTGGGAATAGTCTTGGGGCTGTTTATCTGGAGGTGCTAATGTAGACCATGAAAGTTTAAGATACATATGAATGAGGAGGGGCAATGGCACCTGGCATACTGAATTTTATTTTAAATAGAGTGCAATTAACTCCTCTATTTGAGTACTGAGGCACCTGGTCTTGGGTCTGGTGGCATGATTCCTAATATATTCCTATAAATAAAGGAATTAACAACCCTCAGTTTTAAGATGATGTAAAATAGGTAGAATTTATTTAGAAATTCTAGAGAGGTTCTGATGTAGCAGGTGATAGTGACAATGTAGAAACTAAAGGGTAAACATCAGGTGGTTTCACTTTGCATTACAGAATACTGATGTACCCATCCCAGTTGGTACTTCCAGTCACCTAGACAGAAGGTGAAGGGTGCTGCAGAGAAGCATCCAACTAATAGATTGGTGGCTTATTTGTCCACTTGGGAAGAGGAGACATCACAAAGAGTGAAGACGTTATTGCCTATTTGGGGGTTAAGAAATCATCCTAGACCTAAACATCCCACCTTATCACAAAATCTTTCCCCATCTCTGTTTCACTTTGTCCAGGGACCGCAGCAGAAATATTTTCTAAGAGTCCCTCTAGTATCTGCTAAGATACTCTAAAACCTCAATAATGTATGTTGTAAGAGAAGGGTGAGAAACTGATATACAAGAGCAAACACAAGGAGTCACTCAGCCTTTATTCTGCTATGCTTTACTTTAAAAAAAAATTTTTTTAACATTTATTCATTTTTGAGAGTGAGAGAGACAGAGTGTGAGCAGGACAGGGGCAGAGAGAAAGGAAGACACAGAATCTGAAGCAGACTCCAGACTCTGAGCTGTCAGCCCAGAGCCCAGTGCAGGGCTTGAACTCATGGAACATAAAACATGACCTAAGCTGAAGTCTGAGGCTTAACCGACTGAGCCACCCAGGTGCCCCTACTATGCTTTAAAAAAAGAAAAAATCTTAACCATCTAGATCTATTTCTTATCAGAGCTTACCACATTTTAGTAAACCTCAACAACTCAGATTCTCCATGAGTACCTGAAATGTTACAATTCAAGAAGTGAATCCGAATTTTCTGTTTTGCTTTCAATTCACTATAATTACCTTAGGAGGAAAACTTAAGAATAAAAAATTAAAATTCTTCTACTTTCTTGTAGTCTTGAGCCTATTGTTCTCTGTTAATTTATGATAAAATCATTAATCTATCACAACTGGTAGAACCACACTGGGTGTTGACTGGTTTTGGTGACAGTACTGTGACATGAGCCAAGAGAAATACCATACCAGCCTGGAAGTTGAGGAGAATAAAGAAAAAAGCTATTACAATCAGGAAGATCTAGGACATTCCCTACCTGTGTTACCTGGGAACGAGGCAGAAGGAGAAACAAACCTGGAAGTCAACTATGACTTGTTTATTCTTCTGGGGTTTCAGATCTCTTTCTAAAGATCTCTAGAGAGACACAGAGAAATGTTTCTTTATTAGCAACTTCTCACTCCCCAATCCGGCTGAAGACATTTTCTTAGAGGGAGAGAGAGCAAGGCCCTGCTGTAACATAAAGACTTGGACTATTCTTCAGGGCAATGGAAAAGAGCTGCCCATTAGCCTGTGTGCAGACATCTTTTAGGTAATTTCAGGCTCAGGTTAATGAAAAGCTCAACTCTTTCTCATCCAAGCTAATAAATACCTCTTGCTATTTGCTGGCTTCTCAAGATGGTCATCCTGCAGCCCCACTATTATCTTCCAAGACAGGATTTTAGGAACTAAGTAAATTAAAAGACCTATGACTGAGAAAAATCACGGAGTCATTTTACCATCTGTCTAGACCATATAGATAGTCCTAGACAAACGTGAAGGAGACAGCCTCTTTCTTCCCTCTTAATTCCCTTTCCTTGAATAGAGCTGTCTCTCTCCTCATCTTTGTGGGGCCTCAGAGATGATCATTTTTCAATCCGTTGTGCTTTTTCAGCCCTATTAAATATCAGAGATAATCAAATCAACCATGCTGTGACACAAACCAGATGTTAAACCCACTCAAACCTCAAGTGATCTTTTTTTAATCTTCTATTTTTGGTGTTAAAGATACAGCCCCAAACTCGTTATTTTTCTAATTTCTTTGGGCTTTATTTTCAGAACTCAGTAAAGCATTATACTACTCTATTTGATTTTGTTATGAAATGATTTTCTCAAGTTATATGAAGAATATGGACTCATTTTATCCATCGCTTTAAGTATCAGTTGCCAGATTGTATCTCATTTTTAACTGGAGCTAACTTCTTACTCTACTCTGTTTTTAATGCCACTTTAAAAGGGATTGACCCAAGATTGTGAAAATGAGATGACTTATTCAGAATGAAACCAGTACAACTAACACATGATAGGTGAGATGAGCTTTCCATAGAAGTCACCTTATGGTTTGTGTGCATACCAATTATGTATTTCATTAAAATCTAGGTTCTCGGGCCCTAAATCAGAGATTCTGATTTATTATTTCTGGGGTGGACCCCATGATTCTACAGGTCTTAACAAGCACCTCAAATGACTGTGATGCTGATACCACAAGTGACACAATTTGAGCAACACCAGATGAAGGAACAGGATGTCCCATTAGACAAAGCAGGAAGAGTAGCTGCCAGAAATATCACCAAGATTTGATAGAAGTGAAAGGAAACATAGCCTAAACAATGACGTTAACAGAACTGTAAGAGAAAAGTGTAAAGATCAGCAGGAGGGGCTTTGCATGGAGCTCATACAAGGGAAAATCAAAGGACAGAAATTTGTGACCCCACAGTGTTCAGAGAGAGACTGTAGACCCTCGACATTAGCAATCAATATTTCATGGTGGTTACTGCCCTACAATGGAGACACATGCACCAAGTTCTCTGGGGCTTAATGACAGTATCCACAAAATTGTCTAGTTTATTCAGCAAACTTTTGATAATAGTTTGGCAATCTGTTACAACTCTTTAAAAGGGAGAAAAAGTCAACACAAACACCCTAGTCTATTTAACAGTTTTTATGTAATACATTGTTATTTTAACACATTGCTGTCTTGTGAATATGATTAGCAAGAGTCAGTTCCCTATGAGTTCTACACCAGGATGATCCCATCCATGTATTTCCCTCCTACACACACCTGACACAGTGAGGTAGTATGGAGAGTGAATGTCCACTGTCTGAATGACAGCTGCATCACTATTCAACCTCTTTGAATGCCAGTGCCTCTCTTGTAACTGGAGATTACACTTATTGAAAAAGGTTGGAGAAATAATCCAATAGGCATATAAAATTCTTCTACATAGGTTTTCATTTCCATTAAAATTTTCCTTAGTAGTCCACCTGCTTAGCAACCAGCTGAGCTCGTTTTATTACTTTTATGTAATTTAACATTGTTAGTGTTTGTAATCTCAAATACCATATATCCACCTGTGTGTCTCTGTGCATCTGTGTGTGTATAAGTGTGTGTGTGTGCATGCATGTGTGTGATAAACCAAAAAATTTAAAGTTGCTATCTCTGAGTGGTAGATGAAATTTTCTTTTGTTTTTCCTGTGTTTTTGAAACTCACATATAAAATCAATACCTAATATTTTCAACATTATCATTAAATGCCATTAATTTAATTCAGTGATTCTTAAGTTTGGTTGCAAACTAGAATCATTGGGGGAGCTCTTAAAAACTGCAATGCCTGGGATGTACCCAGGAGTAATTAATCAGAATGTCTAATGGCAAGACACAAGCATTGGTATTTTTATTAAAGGTCCCCAGGAAATTCCTCCTTGCCACCTAAGCTGAGAATCTCTGGTGTAATTCTAATGTACTTAAATTCAGTTCCTTCAAGATGTCACCTAATCACAATTACATGAGATTTTATCCTGAGATTCAAATAATTTTTTCCCAGATGTCTTAAAAGTAGTTTACTAAATCCTGCTACAAATAAAAGTGGCTAATTTTTTCAGGATCAGTATTTAATATAATTTCAAAATCTCAGATATTATTCTGTTTTGCTCATATATTTTTAAAGAAATCTCAATATCTGAAAATACAGATTTAGGATGTCATGTCTCAAATGAAAACTGATAAAGCTCAGATGGCCAATTCTTAGAGAGAGTTCCTGAGGACCTCCTGAGGTATCAGTGATGGTTAATCACATCAAATTGGATAGAGAAAGACCCACTAAGACATCACAAAGCCTTCTGGTGGGAAGATCCTTGAAGAGACACCAATACTGAGGCATTGGCTTAAGAAACAGAGAAACAGCAGATGGCATGGCATCAGGAGACTATGACAAAATTAAACACTATTTTACAGTTGATTAGCAACAGCAAGAGTCGACAAGAAGCTACAGGAGACCTCCCAGAAGCTGGGTGGATAATCAAGGTGGGGACTCTATTGGCAGAAAATGGGTAAACATCCAGGAATGCAGGTGGTTGACTTAGGGAGACTGGAATTAGGTAACCAGAGCAAGACTCTGGTATAGCCAAGGAGGATTACCTGGCCCTGATTCACAAGGTATTACCGAATTTCTTTTTTTTAAGTCAGGGATCTAGTTGCTGATGTTTGAGAGAAAAGACAAAAAGCCATGAAAATGAATGGATACACAAAGTTCAGGTTAAACTAGCAGTAAATCTGGCTCTGGAAGATTCTTACATTGTGCCCAAGAAACAAAATCCACGGCATCCTTAGGGCAAATCTCATCTTCTTGTCGAAGAAAAGCAGCCCCACATCTAGGAGTTTTAAGGTTACAGAGAATGCTGTTTCAGAATCTAGTGAGGCTTGCAAGGGTGCTAAACATGGGAGGAAGGCATTGTTCCTCTATAATATCTCAACTGGGACTTTGGGAATCATACTGCAGATGGACTTCTCCTTCAGCATATCTGTTCAGTCACACCCCATATCGAATCAATCACCAACTTCTGTCTATTATAACTCAATAGTAGCACTTACAAATATCCTATTAACTCAATGCCTTTGTAATTGCCCTAATTGAGGCTGACATCTCTCTCATGTTAATTACTACATCAACCTCCTAATGAGTCCCTCTACTTCTTCAAATCCGTTGTAGACCGAGATATTTCTGAGCATGACCTGTGTTTTTCTCGTTTCTCTTTTTGCATGCTATTTAGAACTCTAGCTTCCTATAAGTGTTTCCTCAGAGTAGCTCTCAGAACATCCCAGGGATGTTCCACCTGGGCTAATGAAGTTCAGTCAGTCTCTGGGATCTACTGTGTGTAGAAAGAACCATGCCTTTCTTCTGCTGTAGCCAACTGCTCCTAATACCACCGTGTCTTCTACATATTAAAAGCCCCTTCCATCTTCTAGAACCCAAAGAGCACCACCAGGCCACTGTTTCCATCTGTCTCCCCAACTGAGGTCCTTAAGGCATGGTTGTCTATACTCAAAGAAGTGTTAACTACTTGTTCTAGGGTCAGAGAAAAATCAACTTAGTACAGCATAATAACATCACTATTCTTTTGTCGTGTTTGAAGACACACTCATAGGTCTGATTCCAAGCTAGATACCCTATTATCCTTTATGGCCACTATCTAAAACTCCCATTCAGCTCCCTAGGTAAAGAAGAAAAGAAAGCACTCAGCAGGGCATACAGGAAGACATACTCCTTTTCTTAATATCTAGAATGAGATACCCATCATGGCAAGGCTGATGAACAGATAGAAATCCACAAGCCAGTCAAGAAGTACATAGACATCCAGAGAGTGATCAGCTGTTCAGACCTTTCAATGCCCCACTCGTTTTAATTTTGTTAGTTTGTTTTAGGGGCTGGGTAGCAGGCAATAAATGGAGAATAAAGTTTTTATTTTATGGAACTGGCATGAGAATTTGGAATAGGCACCTGAAGGCTTTCTTATTCTTCTAGAAATTCCTCTTTTCCCCCCCGAGACAGACAAATTAAAATAACATGATGTTGGTAGTTACATAGGGGGTATACAAGAATTAAATCTTATTCAAGTAGGGGAGGGAACCCCTGTAGCTTTTTAATCTCCTAAGACTAGACTTCATAAATCTTGGGTGTGTTTCAAGGAGCAAACCTGGAGGTTAAGGAGGGAGGCATCAATCACTTCATGGAGCGACCGGGGGTCGAAAATTTAAAAACTCTGTCTTCTAATTCATATTGTCTGGGTTACTTCTCTTTAGTTTATTTAAGTCTACTTCCTTTTGGTTATATCCTGGTATCATTAGAGTCTGGTTTAAACATTCAACCTGGTTGCAATTATACTAAGGAATATTAAGAAAAATGATACCTAGGACAGATAGCTAAGCAAGAATCAATGGCCCCTCTCTCTCAAAGCTCATCTCTAAGGGGGAAAATGGATCAGTAGTGACATAAATCAGGTCAGGAAGCTTTTCCTTTTAGAGCATCTTAATTCTGTTTCATAGCAAAAAATTGCTATTGAGCTTACAGAATTAAAGTCCTTTGGGTGAATGGTGGCAGAAATGCTGTAATCCTTGGAAAGCCTGAGATTGTACCATGAACATTCCCAGGGCTTTTACTGGAACTAGCCATCTTTTATTTGAGTTCAGGAATGCAATTTCTTCAGCTGAAATCAAGGACTCAATCCAGCTTCATGGATAAAGAGAGAAAAATGGAAATAGATGACCCAAGAGAATTTACAACTATTTCCTGACCTAAGCCACTGGTTTATTGTGAGTCTTGGAAAGGACTTGCCATTTTGTAATCATGAGGAAAACATGTGATGAGTAGTTTCCAGTATGCCCAGGAATAACCTGATACTCAAGTTTTTAGGAGAATGTCTCATGAAACCTCAGACTTGCCATGAGATTGCAGCTGAGTTCACTGACAGAATGTCTTTTGATCTCCATCCTGACAACCAGCACACTTATGAATTCTGTACTGCTTTAGTTTTCCATCTGGGGCATCTACAACCACTTGGTTTCTCGTCTCAACCTCATGCACATGCCCCCTTCATGCTTTCTCAATGGGTTAAACTGTATATCACTTTGAGAATATTTTGGAATCTGGAGGGGGGAAGAAAGGTACATGAGTGACCCAAGTGAGCCTCTTGACTCTATAGCTCACACCTCTCAAACAGAATCAGGAGGAAAACGTAAACCTACCAAAGGCTGTAACATACATTGCTTTTACTCATTTTACTAAGTATTTCAAGTATTTTTACATTCATTGTTTCCATTATACTCCAATAATCTTCCCTTTTCTGAATCTTGACTATTTTCTCTTTACTGGATAATCTACATTAACATAAAAGTAGATGGTTATTAGTTTTACCTTAAAATTATAATGTGACCCTTTTTCCCTTTAGTTTATCAGCCATTTTTTCTGCTCCTATTTATGAAAATCCTTCTATTCTTTCTTGACCCAATACAAACTCCTTCTTGCCTGACCACGGGAAAGTCACCAATGACTTCCGTGCTGTGGGACCCAATGGTCTTTCTAAGTTCCTCATGTTACTTGGGCTATCGGCAGCATTTGATAATAGGAATCACTCAGCCGTTCAAACACTTCCTTTATGTGGTTTTCAGAGCATCTATCCCTCTTGATTCTTCTAATTGGTCACTGTTTCTATGCACTCTTGCTGGTTGCTCATTTCCCTGACACCTAAACATGGGAGTGAAACAGGACTCAAGTTTTATAGCTCTTCCTTGGTTTAACTAAAATTAACTCCTAAGTTATTCCATCCCATCTCATGGCTTTAAATACCACCTATATAGTGTTGATGCCCACATTTCTTTTTCCAGCTATCATCTCCCCTCATTCTCCATTTGCATATCTACCTACTTATTGGACATCTCTGCATAGATGTTTAATGGGAACCTCAAACTTATGTCCAGAAGCAAGTTTTTGCATTTAACTACCATTAAGTTTTTCTCCAACTATGCACATTCCATCTTTCCAGACACTCAGTCAAAAGTCCATCAGAAGAGTATGTGGCTCTACTTTTCAAAATATGCCCAGATTCCTGCCATGTCT
The DNA here is from genome assembly GCA_028646485.1 of Cryptoprocta ferox. Taxonomy (NCBI): domain Eukaryota; kingdom Metazoa; phylum Chordata; class Mammalia; order Carnivora; family Eupleridae; genus Cryptoprocta; species Cryptoprocta ferox. Next base: position 38,003,574 of record CM053572.1, on the reverse strand, counting down.
CACAACCCATACTGCTACCACTGTGGTTCAAACCATTTTTATTTCTTCCCAGCACTATTGCAATACTTTCCTCACTGACTTTCATGCTTCAACCATGCCCCCTTACATTAAAATCTTTTTTATCAATTTAAATACAATTTACATACCATATAATTCATACCTCTAAAGTGTACAACTCACTGGTTTCACTGGTTTTTAACATATTCACAAAGTTCTTCAAACATCAACACTATCTAGTTCCAGAACATTTTCATCACTATGCTAAGAAACCCCAGCCCATTACGAGTCAATAGTCCTACTTCCCCAACCCCTACCCCAGCAATCACTCATCTACTTTCTGTCTCTATCATTTTGCCTATTCTATTGATTTCATATGAATGCATTCATGTATTTGCCTTTTGTGTCTGGGTTTTTACTTACTATAATATTTTTAACATTTATCCATGTTATATCAGAAATCACTACATCATTTCTTCTTCTAACTAACATTTCATTGTATAGATATGCCACCTTTTATTTATCCATTCATCGGTTGATGGGCTTATTTCACCATTTCACTATAGTGAACAGTGTTGATATTTATATTCACAATCACATTTTTGCAAGAAATCCATTTTTACTTCTCTTGGGTATAAACCTAGGAGTAAAATTTCTGAGTCCTATGTTAAACTCTATATTTCAATTTTTGGGAAGTGTTGAACAATTTTCAACACTTTTAAACATTTATTTATTTTTGAAAGACAGAGAGACAGAGAAAGAGCAGCGTAGGGGCATAGAGAGGGCGACACAGAATCTGAAGCAGGCTCCAGGCTCTGAGCTGTCAGCACAGAGCCTGACACGGGGCTCGAACTCATGAACTGCGAGATCATGACCTGAGACGAACTTGGCCGCCTAACTGAATGACCCACCCAGACGCTCCTACAATTTTCTAAAGTGACTATACTATTTTACATTCCCATGAGCAGTGTATGAG
>CM053572.1:37923877-38002501 GCA_028646485.1 Cryptoprocta ferox | reverse complement strand
GTAAGGTAGCCATGAGTCATGTATGGCTACTGAGCACTTGAAATGTGTATAGTCCTAATTGAGACATGCTTTCAATGTAAAATACATGATGAATTTCTAAGACTTAGTATGAAAAAAAACCAATGTAAACTATTTCATTAATGATAGTTTATGTTTTTTTACACATTCAAAGTATAATGTTTTAATATATTGCTTTAAGCAAAATATATTATTAACATGAACTTTACCTGCAATTTTTACTTTTTTAGTGTAACTAATAGAAAATCTTAAGTTAGGTAAGTAACTATAGCATGAAAATACAGTAGTGAGCTAGAGTAATCCTTAAAATGTTGAACTATAACTCTTCTACTTAAAACCCTCCAAAGGCTTCTCATCTCACTCAGAATGAAGTCTAAAATACTTATAATGGTCTGTAAGACCCTAACACCCTGGACTGCTACCATTTTCTACTATTGACCTCCTTGCTCACTTTGACCACACTGCCCTCAGGGCCTTTACACTTGCCCTTTCCTCTGTATGGAATGCTAATCCCTGAGATATCCACTTGGCTTGCTCCCATATTTTTGTCAGGATTCAGCTAAAATATTATCTCATTGGTGAAGGCTTCCTGACCACCCTATTATTTAAATGCCCCTATTCCACACTGTCTCTCTTCCCTCTTTCCCTACCTTACTTTTCTCCATTTTTCATCACCATTTACAAAGGTATTCATCTTCTAACTGATTCTCTTCCTCAAGAATTTAAGCTCCAGTGCAAGGTCTTTGGCATTTTGTACTCATCAATCTTCAATGCAGAAAACAGTGTCTGGAACATAGTAGATATTCCAGAAATATCTCTTGAATGAAATCTGAGTAAGCGATAAATTGTATAATTATATGGGATTAGTTTTCATTATCATTTTATAGATGAAAAACTGAGGCAATGACAAGTTAGTGACTTCTACAAGACTATCTAGTTTAGAGTTATGGGTTTTGAACTGGAAACTCAAACCTTAGATTTGAAAAATAATAATCTAATCACTAGATGGATGTGATGAGATTTCTTTCAAGAATCTTTTTGAGTTTTTACTATGGATCAGGCACTATTTTGGTGGTATGACACACTCTACCTATTCTAATAGGACAATAGTTTCACTTTAAGATAACACTTTAAAATTTTATCAGTCATACAAATGTTTTAATCAGCCATAAATTTTTTTTGTAAAGTAAGAATTACATTATGGGTCAAGTATATCTAATAGAATAGTTCTAAATTAGTGCTGAGATACTGTATATTTAAAAGACATTATAAACTGTGAAGTTCTATTCAAATGTGATGTACTGAGCCATTAACATAATGATAGTGTGTCCTCAATGTGTATTCCTTGAATGTTTAGCTTTCTTTTGGCCACAGGATTTCTATGGCTCCCCTTATTTTTTATCAATAATAATACCTCTTCTTCATGATCTGACTCCCTTGGCTTCTGAACATAAAATATCAACGAAAGGAACTTCACTCATTTGTGGGTTGAGTTCCACATTAGAATTTGCATTTTGTTATCTGCTCCTGGGCTGATTCTGAGGTGGAAGCTGTCCCATTCCAGGTAGTGCTTGCCTATCAAGGAACACTCAGAGAAAGGGACTTACATTTCAGAGTGCCCTGAGCTCTGTCATCAAGTGAATGACACCTGAAAAATTAAGCTAACCTTACATTTCCACTAAAATTTTTTTACCCACTATTTGAACCAAAGGTTTCATATTCCTACTTTCTAGGTTTTCTATGCACCAAAACACAAAACTCAACCTAAGGAGTATAGATCAAGTCGACAAGAGAAAAACTGTCATTTGAGAAAGGAAAAACAAGACTCAAAGAACAGACTGAATTAATAATATTTCTTCTATTGTCCATTGAATAGTTGTCTTGACAATACTTATTGTGTTCAGTGTTTTATTGTAACTAGGGTATTGGGAACTGGGAATGCATGTTATCTTAGAAACAATCTCACAAATGCTGGCTAGATTCCCAAGTAGTCCACCAAACCTCATTTAACTCATGATGTAAGTAATTGTGAATGAGAGAAATTAATGCTGGGAATAAGTGTTTCTTTAAAATATACTCAGTGTTTAAACATCTCCAGAATCTAAAAACCTTTAGATATAAAACACCAGTAATCTAAATTAAAAAAAATAAATAAATAAAATCACTGACACAATGGTTGAGTTATGGTTGCAGATAGAGTCCAGGGGAGACTGTGTTTAGGACTTTGGCCATTCCCCAGGATGGTAGAGGCTGAGATGCTAAGTTTTGATTGTGTCTTATTTTGCCTCTAACTCAGAAGTTGTCCTTTTTTTGATAAAAGTATCTCAACCACAAATATTAATCTCTTGTTCATCAGATATGTAACTTTTTTAAATTCCTAAATGGACTTCATGTATTCTCTTTTAAAATGTTTGCTCTTAGGAGCACCTGGGTGGCTCAGTCGGCTGAGAGTCTGAGTCCTGATTTCAACTCAGGCCATGATCTCATAGTTTTGGGAGTTCAAGCTCCACATTGGGCTCTGTACACTGACTGCACAGAACTTGCTTGGGATTCTCTCTTTTCATCTCTCTCTGTCCCTCCCCCCTGCATACTCTCTCTTAAAATAAACATTTAAAATTTAAAAAAAAATGTTTGTTCTTAAAAATACATAGAATTTATTCAATTGCTAAAGCAAAATTTCTTAGCTCTCTTGGATTTTTTATAGTCTCATGGTTTCTTTAGGTCGGCCCTAGTGCTTCTTTTATTTGTTTATTCATTTATTCATTCATTTATTTAGACTTTTGGCATTCCTTTTTCAAGTTCTCAGCTTGAGTACATACTATAGCCAAGTAGAGTCAGAAATCACACCAATCTATGTCAGGCCAACTGCATATTGTCTCCCTCCAGGAGGGTCTTCTATTTGATGCTTGTCTTCTTAGACTCTTTGGCCTCACTCCATCAAGATCAAGGCTAATAACTGCCTAGATGGCAGAGTTTCTCTCATTGTAGTTGACCAAGAATCCACAAAGGACTTCTAGTAACACAATGGAGTCATTTTTTATTTGGAGTCAGGTGATCCTAGACTTTAATCCAAGTGTTTTCTTCTAACTTGGTAGCCTTAAGAAATCATTTTCACTTCTCCGGACCTCAGTGGTATCATCTGCTAAGGAAGGACCCTAAAATGCCACAAAATTCTTATAAAACACTATGAAAAGTTATATACACATAGATGGAAAGTGCTCAATAAATGTTAGTTTTCCTCTCTCACTTCCTTATGAACCTATCTTGTGGAAACCCCAGAATGGAGAAAGCTAACACCCAGGCGGGAAACACTACTACAGGAAAGAGGTCCTAAGAGCCCTGTTTCCCTAGGAGGGTCCAGATGCTCTTCCTTTTGCCAACAGCAGGAAAAGGAAAGGTCCTGGGCCTCTGGGGGAAGACTCAGTGCTGCTTCATAGGATTGTGCAGAGCGACTTATGTGAAGGCAAGCACCAAGGGAGGGAAATGGGGGTTGAAAACTGGCCTCAGCTCGGCTTTCCAAACCTAGTGTCTTGGCTGAGGACTGCAGTCAGTCTGGAGGAAGCCTCTGTCAAAATGGTTTGCCCAGAAAGATACTTTTTGGCAATTTTTCTGTCTGGAGAGGTATCCTCTTCAAGAACAAAAAGGCAGCACTGCCAAGTGCTAAGAGAGGCTTTGATGAGTAAGCCCCATTGTCAGTTATCTTGGAGCTGTTCATATCCCACAGGAAAAGGGAATATTCACTTTAGAGTGGGAGGAAGGAAGAAGTCTTTCCTGATACAGCCTATGGAATGAGTGGTCCCTTTAAGAGGTATTTGAAAATTAATGACTATTATAAATTATCATATAAAGGAATTCTATATTTATAGATAGTTTTATTTTAAACCCTGACTTTTCATAAATTAGATCCAAATTCATAAAGGAAACACCTTATACCATTTCCATATGTAGAACTGGAACCCTTAAGTTTTTTAAACAGGTTTTTTTATTTTGAGAAAACTGTGGATTCACCTACACTTGTAAGAAATCATTCAGAGGTATCCTGTATATCCTGCACCAAGTGGTAAACCTTGTAAAACATGAATAATACAATCAACATAGTAGGCATTGTTTCAGTCAAGATGCAGAACATTTTCCTTACTACAAGAATCACCCGTGTAATAATGCCTTTATAGGGACACTCCCACCCCCTCCTTAAACCTACCAACCACTTATCTGTTCTCCCTTTCAATCATGTCATCATTTCAAGGTTATTATATAACTAGATTAATCAAATATAGAATCCTTTGAGATTCCCCCCCTACTCATAAAAAAAGAGATTAATCATGGACAGTGATCGAGGCTATTCCATGTATCAGTAGCTCATTCCTTTTAATTTCTGGGTAATATCCATGGTATGGGAAGACCATACTTCATTATGTTTGACCATTCATCTATTGAAGAGCATATGGGCTGTTTCCAACTTTTAGTTATTACCCATAGACACTTGCTGCTGTAAGAATTTATGTATAGGTTTATATGACCATGCATCATCATTTCTCAGAGATAAACATTCAGGAATTCTAGGTCATATGGTAAGCACATGCTTGATTTTTTAAGAAACTACCATACTTTTATCCAAATTGGTTTAGCATTCCAACCAATAACATATGGGTAATCTCCATCTTTGTCAGCATTAGTTTTGTCACTGTGTTCTATTTTAGCCATTTTGAGAGATGTGTAGTGATATCTCATAGTGGTTTCAATGCATATTTCTCCAAAGGCTAATGTTGAATATCTTTTCATGTATTTATTTTTATAGTCCATTTGTATATTCTCTTTAGTGAAATGTCTCTATCTTCCTCCTATTTTCTAACTGAACTCTTTTTTCACTTTTGCCAAGTGGAGGTTGAAGACCAGGTTCCCCTCTTAGCCTCCACTGACACCCACGGTGTGGAGAGCTTCTTGTTACTGCCAATTATGTGTACTTGTTGCAGCTCCCTGTGTGGTCACTCTGACACAGTGGGTAATAAAGGGTTCATTACCAACCGGCAGGAATTAAAGTCCCAGATCCCCACCTGGCCTTTTCTGATACCATTCTGATCGGTGCTGCAGCACCTAGTATGACCTCGTGAGGGTGGATCTAGGCTCCGTACTCAGACTGTGCTGGCTTCGCTAAGGGCACAGTTTTATTCTGTGGTGTTTAGCTGAATTTCCTTAAAGTTCTCTGTCTTGCAAGGAAGCCCCTTTCCTAGTCATCTGTCTAGAGAGAAAGTCTGCTCCCCTGCCCATTTTGCTTTGTTTTTGTGGGCACTCATTTGTTTTATGAGACAAAAAAAAAAAACACCCAATGACTTCACTACTCTGTCATGCTTCAAGTTCTCAGGTTTCTTGCTGGTCTGCCTTCTTATCTCCAGCTTTCAGAGTCTTTGTATGTTTGTTTTATATATAATGTCAACATATTTTAGTTGTACATAAAGGGCAAAATAGGGCTACTCCATCATGCTGGAAGAGGAAACCCTAGATACAAGTTATAGGTTTTGTAAGTGATCCTGTAAAGGACATTGTGCTTATTATTAACTTTGATGTATTTAGAACTTGATCTTGTCATACTTACCCTTTTGTATATTTGTAAGAAATCTTGAAATTCAGAAGAACTTTCACTGGATTTTTGGTAATTGTGAGTACTGACATTATGTGCCTTGAGAATTATAGTAAGGAATCAATAGCGTATGCTTCTGACTTTTACTGAATATTTTATGTAACCCTTTTTAAAATGTACTTACTTATCTTGAGGGTGGGGAGGAGCAGAGAGAGAGGGAGAGGGAGAATCCCAAGAAGACTCTGAGTTTTTGCTACTGAGCCAGACATGCAACTTGATCTCAGGAATGGTAAGATCATGACCTAAGCATGTATCAGGAGTCAGACCCCTAACCAACTGAGACACCCAGATGCCCCTAACCTTTCTTTAGACCCAGTCAACTTTGCTATGTTATCGTGAAATTTTCATTATTCTGTGTGAGTGTGTATATATGTGTGCGTTTCTCTCATCCTTATTTCATCCACTCATCAGAAATAGAGGAAAAATGTGTGGTTTACAAATGAATGGTATGACTTTCTTCCATGTCAGCCTCCTGCCCAGATAGTAGTTAGTGAAAAAGGGCCAGCCTGTTTAGAATGGGAGATGTTTGTCTTTACATAGACAGTAGTTAACCTTTGACCTCTGTTGTGAATGAATAGATATTTCTATGCATTATTACACTGTGTGTATATATTCCACTCAAGGTTACCTAGGTCTTAATGCTGAAGATTAATTTACAAACAATTTTTGCATTGTCAAAACACTTGGAACTTCCTGAAGAAATGGGTGTTTTAAATATACCAAAACACTGCACTCAGAAGTATACATTATGGATACTTCCAAGAATTTACTATCAATTGTAATGAGAAATATGATTGGGGTATTGGATTTCATATGAGGTATATTGGTGGGATAAGTAGCCAATCTCAAAGTTTCTAGAAAAGGTGATAGGGACCTTGATCACTAGACTGCAAGCTCCCTTACAGCAGGGACTATGTTGCATTTTTCATGACCTGTCCTACACTAAGTAGTCGGTATGTTTCCTGAATGAATAAATTAATGGAAAAACAGGATTTACACCTGTAATTACTATCTCTTCAGAAATTAAGACCAAAGAGAGGCCACTTCTATTTGAGCAGGCAGAAATTTCTTTAACAGAATTAAAAAGTATCCTCAAAATCACCTCTGGGAAACTTCCTAGGAAAGAATTATTATATACCATGTCAGCTCCCACAAAAGGAATGATCCATAGGTAAGGAATTACAGACCTGAACTTTCCCGAAAAGTGAAAGGGATCTCTTGGATATACTTGGGTGATGATTCAGCTAGACTGGTTCTTCTCTAACCACTTTCTTTTGCTTTCTTATTGTTGACACTGGACATTTTCCAGCCCCACAGCTGCACCCTCTACAGAATTGCATTCACATTTCTAACATGGTTATAGATCTATTGATTTGGCCAGCAGACATTGGTATGCTGTTTGTGCTCAGCAAATGCCAAGTGCATCTTTCAGACTTTACCAGGAAACCAAATGCATCAGGAGCTTTGGCTGTGACTATAACAACTGACCCTTGAGGGAATGAAACAGAAGTACAGAATGAAAATTTCTAGCTGAAGTTCACATCTTATACCTCCCCACTCTCACCACATGTCAATATTTCTTCTGCCAGGTTCCCGTGTAGCTGGAGGTGATGACAGTGGTACCCACACCTCTCAAAATATGCTTACTCTTATAAAGGAGAAATAATCCACCGGATATCCACTGCCTCCACTCCCTAATCTCAAGGTAGCAATCCCCTGGAAATTGTATGCAAAGTAATATCTCTATGTACACCCTCTAAATTTTATAAAGAGAGGGTCTTGTGGATTTCTTCACGTTTTTAAAAGACTTGACTGTCTACATAAATGTGTTATACAATTAGACTCTTAATTAAGGTGTTGGTGGAAAAGAATGATAATATGTTGCAAAAAAAAAAAAAAAAAACCAGGTCAAGCTGGTCCCTTTTGAGAGATATTAGAAGGCTCAGATGTCTGGCTGCTAAGGTTTTATAGGTCCTGTCATAATCTTGCTACCAGGTGAATACTACAATTAAAAAAATCTCTAAAACTCTGCTATACATACAAACATGCATTAACAAGCAGGATTTGAGAATCCCAAAAAGAGTATCATGTCTGCCAAAAGGAAAGAGCAGAGGAGAAATTCTTGAGAGTCTAATTGGACTGGCAATACTTGGAGGGCTCTGTGGCAGTTCACAGTATCTGCCGAGGGAGTACACATACCCCAACCATACACCAACTAAAATAAAAAGGTAGCCAGGTATGTCAATAGAAGAGAAAGCTTCCTTCTCCACCCCCACAATTTGACTAATATAAAATTTTACAGCTCAAAGATTACTCAATAATATGATTCTTAAGCCCATGCAACCCCTATCTACTGAGAAGATGAAAAAGTTAAAACTTGGTGAAATATGGCAAAGATAAAAAAGAGATTTTAAGTGGTAGATACACTAAGTAGGGAGAATTTTTTCAAGTGTAATAACTAGATTAGGAATTAAAATCCATGTATTTAACTTTTCAGGGGCAGGCAAAGTGTTTATCAAAACAAAGCTAAGCAGAGGGATGAGCAGAATAGACAAAAATGCTTTTGAGTAGATACTGGACCCAGTTCGATCACAAGGGATAAACTTATGATCAGGCAATGAGCTAATGAAATATGGAGAGTACCATATGGAGAGTAGAAGGAATACAGGGAAGAGGGTTCCCAGTCCAGACATCTGAGTCATAAGGATATAAGGTTTGGAGAAAAAAAAAAAAAAAAAAAAAGACAAAACAGTAAGGGATTCCTCACAGAAGTGCTTCTTATTTGTTTTGTTTTGTTTTTAAGTTTATTTATGTATCCTGAGAGAGAGAGAGAGAGGGAGAGATCATGTGAGGGTAGAGGCAGAGACAGAGAAAGTGAGAGAATCCCAAACAGACTCCACACTGTCTGTACTAAGCCTGAAACAGGGCTTAATCTCACAAACCATGAGGTCATGACCTGAGCCAAAGTCAAAAGCTGGATGCTTAACCAACTGAGCCACTTGGCACACCCAAGTGCTTCTTATTTGTAATGAGTGGAGCCTCAGAGACCAAAATACAGAGCCTGTAGACACGATGGACAATAAAATGAGTTGAAAAGGGAGAGGATAGACCTAAAGTGAGATTATCAAGAATTATTCTTGAGGGTGGTCCTCAACACCACCACATTAAGCACTGATGTCCACAGCTCCTCTAGGCATGATTACTTAACCATTTGAATACTTCTTCCTCTAGACTTCAAGTCTTAGCTGAGACCCCTGCAATAAAAAATTAATGGAATAAAAATAAACAGAAATTTATTCATCTGTACACCTCACAAATACATGGGAGACACCTAGGGGAGAATGACTAACTCCCCAAGTGACTTTGAATTCAGGCCTAGGGATCATCTTAATAGGGATGGAGGGAACTTCAGGGACAGTAAATGATTTTTTGAAAAGATAAACAGCTCCTTAGAATATACGGGAGGTGTGATAGTCTGTGACGCTTGCCTACATGTGGTGTGGACTTGACTTTTCCTTTCCTGTGACAAGAGTTCATCTTCCCTGGTTGATGAAATTTGCAGGGAGGAGATTTATGACAAGTGATTCCTTTTTGGAGGATATGTCTTTTGGCAGATGAGGGAGTTGAGAAAAAGGTTTTGACTGCATTTGTTATTTTTCAAGTACCTACAGCTCAGAATAATCCATTTGCCGAACTGGCATTTTTGGGGGTGGCATATTCTCCCTGTCATGTTCTGCTTTGGACCCAACTGATTCAGACAGTCCATGTTACTCTCCACCAAACCTGAATTTCAGTGAAAGAGAGGCTATATGGAGGTAAAGGCCAGGGAAATTTTTACTCAAGATTCCACTGAGAATTAAATTCCTTCCTAGTCCAATTGGCCACCCTTGGCATTTATACCACCATCTTGTCTACACTTATGACTTCCTATTTATGGTTGATGTACATGTTCATAACAAAGCAGCAATTAATCTCCTTTAGCACAAGAGCACAGAAACCACAAACTTAATAGCAGAGTTTGTTTTCTACATGCATCCAAATTTGACCAAGCACAATGGACCTTACAACTGCATCAATTCTTCCTGTCCCCAACTTCTCCATGACCAATGGGACAGTCTCAAGTGTTCCCTCTTTTAACCTATGGCCTTGTAAAATTAACTAGATTCTGAGTTCAATTTTTCATAAAATGCTCACATTAAAAATAAATAGGTGGCAGAAGCACGGGAAAAATTAAAATCCCCTCTTCTTAAGGATGCAGTGGCAGAAAATAATGCATATGTATTTCTATGTAGTCGAATCTCTATGTAATTTTATATAAGCAATTAGGTATATTACAGTGAATGCATCGGTAATGCAGAATGTGTAGTCAACTAGAACAAAAAAGTAAATCATTGCTCTAAGAATACACACTGCCTTAGAAAACATCACCAAAGTATTTTTTAATAAGTAACTTAACAGTGTTTTAATATTAGGGATCCTGGAGCAAAGTCAAACTTCAGAATCCATTAGAAATTGATCTTCTGTGTTCGACTGGAGAAGTATGTTTGATTCTACGATAGTGTAGTACAGTCATGATCAATTTATTATCTCTCACCAGCTCTTTTTTCTTCCAACTTTTCTCATTTTAAAATTCATAGATATTTCAACAGCAGAGTGATACATCTGTTTCAAATTCATTTACATTTTGTTTGTTGTGATGTTTCATATGAGCTATTAGTAGTTCCAGAAGCTTTTGGCTTTTATGGAAGATATTAAGTTTTTTTTTTTTCCCCTTGAATAAGGCCGGAATACTTTACAAAGAATAAAAACAAAACAAAACAAACAAAACAAAACTACTAGATCAAACAAACTAGATCTCCAAAGCTTCTAGTTTAATTTGAAATACAAACTCAAAAGCTTCAAGTAGGTTTTGAAAGGCGATACAGCATCTCCTTCCAGCCTTGCAGTTAAAGACCTCGGGAGGTCTTATTTTCCAGCCCACCAACACATTGCACATTTGTTTATTTTTAATGGGGAAATGTTTCGGTGAGTGCTCTGATTTTATTGCACAGTGGCAATCTTTCTACGAGCAAGTTTGGTAACTCAAAGAGACCTCAGAGCTGTTTTAGACAAGGACTTCTTGAACCAGTTGAGAAGTAAATCAACCTTAACTTTGCAAAAAGTCTAAGTGCTACTTATTTTCAGTACATTAAATTTTGTAAAATGGGTTCAACAACTTTAATAGAACAACAACAACAACAACAACAACCACACCACCACCACCCCAGAAGTCTATCTTTTGTTCTCTACGACTGGAACACCAAAGGCAACCATGTAACCCATCACTTTACTAATTTCTTAAGCCCATTACTGTATCTTTTTATCTTTTTTCCCCTTGAACCACCAATTGATTTAGAGAACATTATAAACATTCTAAATATAGACATTCTCATATTTCTTAATAATAATCTTTTACATTAGCCTCCTGCTTACACAGGAGATGCTCATGAAAAAAAGAAGATTTGACAAATGACTCTTCATCTTTTAAAAATAAGTCAATGTTACTGACAGCCCTGAGCCTGCTTGGGATTCTCTCTCTTTCCCTCATGGACCCCTCTCTCTCCTTCTGTCTCAAATAAATAAAACTTTCAAAAAAGAAAAATAAATAAAATGTGAAAATAAATTGAAAAATGGATGTGAACTCAAAAGTTGAACATGCTGCACTACATTCAACCAAGAGTAAAGACACGTGTCTTTACTAAAATCTCTTCTCTTTGGTTCAGTGCCCTATGGTTATTTCATGATAAATCATGTCATGTTTCATGGACATGGTTTGCCTCTTTTCAGAGGGAGGCATCTCTTAGGGAGATCCCACTTAGATTTTTGAAGAACTATGAAGTGGAGGGAAAACCGAGTGGCCATAACAAAGTTGTAGCAAAGTCAGATGATGTGAGCAACAGTGTTAACAACACAGCTGGGAGAAGGCTGCAGAGATGACCTGGACGTGAATGGAGGTTGGGAGGCTATGGTGACCTCATAGCTACTACAGGTAAGAGTGCTTGTCCTGTGCCAGGCAGAGCTCCACATGCTTTACATACATTAATTTATCTAATCTGTACAACAATCCTGTAAACTCATACCCTTTTTCCCTAACATCGATAAACTGAAGACCGGAGAGTTTTAATAACATGTCCAGCCTACAGTGGAGCTGGGATTAAAATCATCTCAGTCTGTGGTCTCCTGGGTGGCTCAGCTGGTTAATTGTCAGACTCTTGATTTCAGCTCAGGTCATGAGCTCACAGTTTGTGGGTCTGAGCCTCTCTACTGTCAGCATGGAGCGCACTTCAGATCCTCTATCTCCCTCTCTCTCTGCTTCTTTCCTACTCACACTCTCTCTCATTCTCTCTCAAAAATAAATAAACATTAAACATTTTTAAAAAATCCTCTTAGACTGGCTCAAGGCTCTATGCACTTAACCACTGGGCTACACTGCCTCTCATTTGCTACAGGAGAGAGATTTCAGGAAAGAGGAGTGGAAAATGCAAAATACAGAGTTCAGTTTTCTAAATTCCTGAGGAAAAAAAACAAAAGGCAGATGAAGTTTCCTGTGATCCTTTCTTTAGTGGTCTTTCAACACAAATGATCTCTCTTGGTCTAATGGATAAACTAAGAAATAGTATTTATTCAGTCAGGCAAAATCAAATGAAAGTTGAATTCCCAACCATGGATGTCAAATAAATAATATAAAAAGCTTAGGAAACACCAACTTAGATTTTAAAATCCAAAGAATGCATTTATTCCCAAATAGTAGCAACAAGAAAATAAAGCTTTACAATCAAAGTGCCATAAAATAAAAACTCCCCAAAAGATGCCTGTGAGAATAGTGACTGCCATTCCCCATCAGCACAACTTCCTGAGAGATGAAGTTATTCAAACAACTGCATTTGTGCATTGTAGGAAACAGGGAAGTTGGCTTTTTGCTTTTGATGGTGTTGCTGTTTTAGAACCATCTGAATTTTGGAGAAAGGTCCTAAGAATTTCATGTAGGGATAGTGGTACCTTCCTTCTTGAGGATGAAGCCTAACATCTCTTTCATGGATAGAGCTGCTTCTGTATGTTTGTTCTCCCTCCCTCTATTCTTATTAAGAAAATGACTGACAGGGAACCAAGTCATGCCTTGAATTGTTACCTCCTGTCTCATCCTAAGTAAGCTTGTCTTGGAACATTCTAGAAATATTCTGATCATGCTTGGTTTTGCTTTTTGGATCAATGCAAACATCTAATATATATTTGCTTTAAAGAAACGTCCCAGTGTGGGCTCCTAGGTAAAAATCCAGAGCACACTGGGAACATTTGGTTATTCTGTGGCTAAATGATTTGGCATCATGGAATCCAAACAGTCCACACCTACATTTCCTGTCTGCAGTTGACAGCCCATACCACTGCACCCACTTCCTCCAGGAACACCTTCAAAAGTCATCACTTACATTCTTCCAGCTCACAGTTACTTTCCTGGAGAGAAGTACACTATGCATTTCAAGGGTGATGAAACAGTTTCTGCAAACCTACCTGGATGCCCTAAGTTGCAGCATGTAATCAACACAACACTCACCACAGTGAGCTCAACTCTTACAATCTAAAGCTCAGGAAGCTAGGTAAGTCTCAGTGACATAGTACAGAACAATTCTATCACTTCCCAGCTTCAACAGCATAAATCAAAATACCTAAGATATGTTCTACTGCGATTCATGCATTATGTATGGTTTTTGAGATCACTCATCCAAGTAGCCATTTGGTCTATTTTGGAATATGTAGTATGGTGTTTTATACAATTCCATGAAAATGTTCATTATTCTTACATCACTGATCTTAAAAATGCTACTGTAAACAAGACTTAAAGACAGTGAAGCCAGGGGTTTGTATACAAAGAGGCCCTTTTCTTTAAAGGACAGAAGCCATACATTATCCTTCTCTAAGTTAACACTGATTTCTCTTTTTATTTTTTAAAAAATTTTAAATTTTTTTATTATTTGTTTTTGAGAGAGAGAGAATCAGCATGAGCAGGGGAGGGTCAGAGAGATAGAGAGAATCTGAAGACAGCCTCCAGGCTCTGAGCTAGCTGTCAACACAGAGCCCAACGCAGGGCTCGAACCCACAAACCTTGAGATCATGATCTGAGCCGAAGTCAGACTCTCAACCGACTGAACCACCCAGGCATCCCTTGTTTCTCTTTTTAAAAATAAATGAATTCATGCCTTGCTCCCCTTTGCAAAATTATTCTACTACCTTTTGACAAGAATAGTTGGAAAATTTAATATTCTTTTCCTTGAGATTGAAGTGGAATACCCCAAAAAAAATTCAGCTAAGACATTTATAATCACAATAAAGAGGAATTTGAGTATTATGGCACATAGCAAGTACTTACTGAAGGAAAGAAGGAAGAGATGCACAGAAGGGCTTTCCAGCACTTTCAGTGGGATGTGGTAAAAGCCTCAGAGAGGACAGGTACAGATTTCTTGAAAGAAAACCAACTTGAATTGGTTGTGACATACATGGTTCAAGGAGAGATGAAGTTAAACTGCCCTTTGCAACCCTTACCTCTCTCACTGATTCTCATCTGTACAATGGGAATAAGACCACAGAAAGTTATCAGGGTCGAATAAATTCACAGGCTTAAAGCATTTAAAACAGAAACCAGGACACAGACAGTGGCCCATCAGAGGACTTACCTTCACACTGGGCTTTTCCTTCCCTAACAAGCAATGTAAGATGCACGCCAGCAGCTAATGAAGGGAAGGAGTTGAAGTCAGGCAATACCAGTTTACCTAAAAAGCCCAGAGTCCTGTGGTTTGACCCCAGGCAACTCATTTATTTATTTTCCCTTTAGTTTAATAGAATTTAATAACTAAGCCATCAAGTTAGGTCTCCTGGAAGTCCCAGAAAAAAAAGTATTATAATGATTTGATGTAACTTATAAACTAAGTTTCTGGATTTTGTTAATTTCCCAGTCCATGGCACAATAAGAATTGAGCCCTCATTTCTTCTTTCTTTCTTTCTTACTATGGTAATTACATGCAGGCATGGAAAGGCCATCTGTTTCAGTGTCCATGTGTCCTGTTAAGCACAAGAAACCTTTTCCGGTTGCCAGGATTCACAGTGGTGTTTCTACTCCAGCCAGGCTTTCAGTGTTTCATTCCTTGGGGATTAATATACACACCTATGTGACGAAGATCACGTGTGTGAGGGGGAGGCCTATGTAGGAAAGGAGGGAGGGAGGGGATCCTGGAGTACAGATTCCTTGTGCATCACAAACGTGATTGGACGAAGAGAGAGGAAGGGGTTGTTCCTGTGGTTCAGAGGACCCTAGGAGGTCCCATGTCCCTAATGCATATCAAGTGGTATTTTTTTTCTAAGCTTCTCTTTTATTTTTTTAGAGACAGAGACAGAGAGAGACAGAGAGAGAGAGATGGTGCACATGAGCAAGGGGCAGAGAGAGAGAGAAAGGGAGAGAAGCAAGGTTCACCCGGAGCAGCCCTCAAGCTCATGAACTGTGAGATCATGACCTGAGCTGAAGACTGAGCCATCCAGGCACACACTAACCTTCTCTTTTAAAAGGCCAAACCCATCTGCTTTTTCACTTACAAAAACATGCTTAAATAAAAATCTTTTCCAGCTCTCTCATTTTACTTGTGAGAAACTGAGGCCTTGAGAGGTAGAATGACTTGCCAGTGCTCCACGGCTTGTTAGTAGGAATAGAGAGCACTAGGACCCAGGTATACTCAGTGCCAGTCCAGGCTCCTCCCAAGCTTCTACTCTGCATGGTCAACCTGACCAAGTGACAGGCATAATCCGAGACTGTTGGTGTCTGAATTTAAAGTCAGGGGTGCTTCAAATAGTGCCGAGCAGTTCACGAATGGTAGGAACTCTCACCATTATCAACCTAGGCTCTGCCACTATCCTTCCTCTCTGGGAATAGGCCATCTTTTATTCCAGGTCTTATTCTCTCTTACTCCCCGTGGTTTATTCTTCACACAGCAATGATTCTTTAAGATTCAACTCTTAGGGGGAAAAAAATACCATTCTTACCACAGCCCACAATGCCCTGCATTATCAAAACCTTGTCTTTCCCCACTAAGCATGAACTGCCAATATTGAGATTCAGTCATTTTGGCTGGCCGCTTGCTTCTCAAATATGCCAAACACATTCATGCCTCACCTTTGTAAGAAACTGCATTATTAAAAATAGAATGGCTGTTTAAATAGGCAGAGGGGGTAAACATTAAAAAGCAAAGTCAAGAAAATAGGATTACTCTCAGAATTAATTGTTCCAAAAAACAAATAAACAAATCTTAAGATATCCTGTCATAAAACAGAATGAAACTCGAGTGACAACAAAGTGGCATCATTAGAATTGGTAATTAATTGGATGTGAGGTAGAAAGCCAAGAAGGAACCAAACGTGGTTTTCAGGTTCTGTATGTGATCACTGGAGGGGTGGTGGTCACATTCAATTTACTGACTTGGGACCACCTGGGATGAAAAGGAGCTATGAGCACCCCCAGTCTATGGAAGGATAGATTACCACAAAGAAGCATAAATGCTGGAGAAGAGTAATCTATGTGCAAGCAGATAAGCAATTTTCAACATTAATAACTCAAGCTGCCTTGATTTGTTAGGATAGATCAATGGCTTTCAGGATCAAAAAGTGTTTTCTTATTTTGTGGAACATAATTAGGCTACACGGGATTTTAAAAAATAACAAAGGAAAGGAAATTCTGTCTCATTTTTCCATTAAATAGATACAGCTGGGATTATGCTCTTGTTGATTTCTGGCAACTGAAAGAAGATTTTGAAGATAAAATTACCTAACTACTCTTGGCTTTACTATTGATAGAAGAGTAGAAATTAGCACCTAAATGAACCACTTTGTTGTCATGTTGTCATGTATCATGGATTTGATTAACCAATGAGTAAAATAATAAGTAAATAAATGTTTATTAAAGCCCAGAGATGTCATTTAGAGCCTTTTTGGAGGGTAGGCAGCTTGAATATGTTTTGATTTTAACAGACAGTAAAAATTTGATCTTGCAACTGAGAAAAATTATTAACAACAGATGAAAATATCAATTTTTACTAGTTGGAAAAGCACATGTCCAAAACACCTAGCTGATAACTGGAAAGAGAGACTATCAACTATTGTCTTAGTCCTCCTCCTTACTTGGGTGAGGAGGGAAGCAGCAGAGTTGGGTGGGTGAGTCTCACTGGGTCTTTCCTCTAGACTTTCCTTAAAACAACTTAATCTTTTTGCTTTTTCCCTCCTTTGGCCACATCACATCTAACTGACTGGGCTTTCCCCAGTCTATCTATCATCTTGTTCTTCCCTTTCCACCACCATTCACCTCCACCACCAGACCAGAAGGAAAGAGTCCCATCTAGAAGATACTGTTGCATTTTTAAAATTTAGTAGGCTTTTTATCTTAAGAAGAAATTTACAAGGGCGCCTGGGTGGCTCAGTCTGTTTGGTGTCTGACTCTTGATTTAGGCTGAAGTCATGATCTCATTATTCATGAAATTGAGCCCTAAATTGGGTTCCACACTGACAATGTGAAGTCTGCTTGGGATTCTCTCTCCCTTTATCTCTGCCCCTCCCCTACTAGGATGTTTCCTCTCTCTCTCAAAATTAATAAACATTAAAAAAATAAAGTAATGTAAATAAATGTAAATGTAAATAAAGTAAAATGTCCATATTTTAAATATAAGCCTTCTGAACTTTTATGTATGTGTACACACCTATAGCCAATACCGAGATCAAGAGGTAAAATATATTTATCATCCCAGAATGTGTCCTCTTGGTGTGCCCATGAATAAACCCCTAACTCTGCAGTAACCCCTATTCTGACTTCTAGCACCATAGGTGAGTTTTGCCTCTTCCTGAAATGCTTATGAATGAGATAACACACTATGCCATCTTTTATGTCTGCTTCATTTACTCAATCTAATGTTTTTAAGATTAATCCATGTTGTTGCATGTATCTGAATTTCATTGTATTACTGTTTTCAAAAATTCATTGTAGATTTATACCACGATTTTTTCTCTATTTTTCTGTGCTAGACATTTGCATTATTTCAGCTGTGTGAATAAAGTTGCCTTGAAATGTGTTGTGTAGATCTTTTTGAGAACATAGGTCTTATTTTCTTGAGGACTAGAACTTCTGCCTAAGTTGATCTTTTTCCATATGGACATCTGCATTAGTTTCCTGTTGCTCTTATAACAATACCACAAACTTAGCAGCTTAAAACCACACAAACTTTTATTACCTCTCTGGAGGTCAGACGTCCAAATTGGGTTTTACTAGGTAACAATCAAAGGGTTAACGGGGCTGTGTTTTTTCTGGAGGTTCTAGAGTAGAATCCATTTTCTTACCTTTTCCATCTTCTGGAGCCTGTCCATATTCCTGTGCTTAATATAGTCTTCTATCTTCAAAGGCAGCAACATAAAACTGAACACTCCTCTGCCTGCTTCTCCCTGGTTCGGACTCCCATCTCCCATCTTTAAGGACGCTTGTGATTACATTGGGCCCACCTGGGAAACCCAGGCTACTCTCCCGTGGTGATCTCGTCAGCTGATTCGCAACTTTAATTCCATCCAAACATTAATTGCACTTTGTCTCGTAAAGTAACATATTCACAGGTTCCACAGTTAGGACATTAACATTTTCCGGGGGTCATTATTCTACTTTACCACAACCTGTGAGTATTCCAGCACCAATTGTTGAGTTCCAGCACTAACTGAAATGTTGTTGTGCCTTTGTCAAAAACAATTGACCATATTAGCATAAATTCACTATGATTTTAATTTACACTTTCTTCATATCAATAAAATTAATTTTTCATTTGCTTGTTGGCCATTCAAGTATCTTCTTTTGTGAAATGCCTGTTTAAGTCTTTTTTTCATTTTTATTCCTTAAGGTTGTTTGCCTTTTTCTTTTTTTGAAAAATTTTTTATGTCTTTATTTTATTTTGAGAGAGAGAGAGAGAGAGAGACAGAGAGTGAGCGGGGGAGGGGCAGAGAGAGAGGGAGACACAGAATCTGAAGCAGGCTCCAGGCTCTGAGCTGTCAGCACAGATCCGACGTGGGGCTCTAACTCACAAGCCCTTAGATCATGACCTGAGCCGAAGTCGGAAGCTTAACCGATTGAGCCACCCAGGCGCCCCTGTCTGCCTTTTTCTTATTGATGTATGGAAATTCAAAATTTATTCTTTATACAAGTCTTTGTTAGGTATGCACATTGAAATGTTTTCTTCTAATCTGTGGCTTGCTCTTTTACGTTCTTAATGATGTCTTTTGATGAGCAGAAGTGTTAATTTTGATTAAATCAAACTTATTTTTTTCCTATATGATTAGTATTTTGTGTGAGTGTCCTTTTTACAAAATTCTTGCTTCCTCAAGGCCTTGAAGATATTTTCTTATCTTTTCTTCTAGAGCATCACTGTTCAATAAAAATGCAATGCAAAAAGAAAATGCAATGTGAGTCACAAACATGAGCCACATATGTAATTTGAAACTTTCTAGTATTCACATCAAACAAAAGTAAAAAGAAACAGGTGAATTAATTTTAATTTTTTTAACCCAACATATCAAAATATCGTCATTTCAAAATCTAATCAATGTAGACTTCATTAAAGAGCTCATTTACATTCTTTTTTTTCTATTACGTCTTTGAAATCAGTGTATATTTTATACTTAAAGCACATCTCAATTTGGACTAGCCATATTTCAAGTGTTCAGTTGCTACATGTGCTGCATGGCGGTAGTATTAGATAGTAAAATTCTAGAAGCTTGCAGATTTCACTTATAAATTAACGTCTATGATCCATGTCAAAATAATTTTGTGTATGTTGTTAAAAAGGGGTCAAGGTTAATTTCTTACCATATTTACCCACTAACTCCAACACATTTATTAAAAAGGCTTTCCTTCCCTCGTTGAATTATATTGGCTTCTTTCTTGAAAAGCAAGTAATAGTACATGCTGTATCCTCTATTCTGCTCCTTTGATCTAACTTATCTATCCTTATGCAATTTTAAGCTCATCTTTAATTACTGAAGATTAGAATAAATCTTAAAATCTGGTAGTGTAAACCCTCCAATTTTATTATTCAAGTTTTCCTTGCCTGGCTTATGTCTTTTGTATTTTCATATACACTTTAGAAGTAGCTTGTCAATTTTTTCTCAGGTTTTCACCATCAGGAAACTTTTGTCTTTGAACTCTGAAAATCAGCAATTTAGAATTATTATTAATTAGAAACAGAAATTAATTTTCTGTAACTCCAAATGGTCTAAGGCTAAGTACACAGCTGCTTTAGAAAAAAAAAAAAGGGACTAGGGGCACCTGGGTGGCTCAGTTGGTTAAGTGTCTGACTTTGGCTCAGGTCATGATCTCACAGTTGGTGAGTTTGAATCCTACATGGGGCTCTGTGCTGGCAGTTCGGAGCCTGGAACCTGCTTCAGATTCTGTGTTTCCCACCTTCTCTGCCCCTCCCCTGCTCACACTCTGTCTCTCTGTCTCTCAAAAATAAATAAATATTTAAAAAATTTTTAGAAAAAGAAAAAAGGGTATAAGTTGCACCCCTGCCACTAGTCAAAAATGCATGAAGCAACAGGACTCAAAGGCTTTCTATGACTGATCTTAAGCAGCTCTTCTCTTTTCACCTATAATGCCCCAAAGATCACGTGGAGATGGTCAATGTTAAAATAAGTAAGAGTGAGGATGGAGAAGACACTCAAAGAAAGGCTGATGCATACCAGATTACATAGAACTTTTGAAATAGTCTTAAGAGATTTACATTCTTTCCCAAATTTTAGAAAAGCCATAAAGACAATGTTTTTTAATAAATGTTAAAACAAAATTTTCCTCCCAAATACATACATTTATATATGTATACCTGCGTATATATAGGTATGTGTACATCTATATGTATATCACCAATAAATTTAATTCATTTTACAACCACAGACTCTAAGTTTTGAGAGATAAATAAAATGAAACATAAGAGAGAAAATTACATAATTTGTTATCACAGAATATAAGAGAAAAATCTGAAAGTAGCTCCTCCAATATAATAAATTATTGCAGTAAATCCTAGTTTATTCTCCATTTTATCAATTAACGCTTCTCAATTCACTCATATCCCTGTATATTTAGAGAACAATGATAATTTAAAATCATTATATTAACCTTCAGAGACTAGAGAATTTTTTCATATTCCATTTACTCAACACTAATTAAATATCTCTTAAGGGTCAGGTACTTAGTTTGACTGACTTTCTTCTGAAACACTGCACAGCAGAGTTTCTTGTTAATCCAATGTCAATCCAATCCAATTCTTGTTAATCCAATATCCAGATTCCTCTAGTAACTTCTTGGGTCAAATTATATACAAAAATAATCTCTCTGTGGGGATATGGGCTTCTCAAGAATTTGTAGAGACTTTGAGTCTATACCTTCAGAAGGCAAGAGTTGAGAATGAATGGGAAAAAATCATCTCCCTCTTCTACTTTCTGGTTGGGGCTTAGTTCCAAATCTGAAGGCCAGTCCTGAATGCAATTCCGGGAAGGAATGTGATTCTCCAAGAAATTACTTATCAAAACTTTATATGTCTATGAATCATGAGGGATGTTTCTTTTAAGAAGTCTTTTCTTTTCTTAGTCTTAGAAATTCTGACTCATAAATCTGGTATAGGACCTGAAAATATGCATTTTTAATAACTGCTGCTTATGATTCTTTTCTGCAAACTGTAAGTATTCATGATAAATGTCTTGGTCACATGAAGGAATTGGGCAAGGCCTGTGGTGTCACTACAGTATGATCAGGTCCATCCTGTAATGGAGTTTGTTTTTAGGAGAGGAGCCGGAGTAGAGAGAATAGAGGATGAGCACAACCCTCATTGCATTGAGTCTCTGTGCTGAACCTAGAACAAAGGGACTGCGGCAGACACTGAAGGCTGAATTCCCAGGAAGGGGAGAGGATGAACTTAGAGAGGCAGTGGAGGTGAGAGAGGATCTCCTGCAAGAAATGGGTCTAGAACTGGCTCTACAAAAATTGTGCAACAGAAATCATGGACCATTGAGTCAAACTTTATAGCTTCTTTTCCCCTTCTATTTTCTCTACAATTACCTTTCCCAGCCAAAGAATACTAAGTAATGACTTGCTGTGCCCCATCAGTTGATGATAAGGTATTGAAGTATACATGATCAGCTGTGAGGAGTTAGGACATGCAGGACCTGGAACTAGACACCCTATCACCTACATTGCAGTTGAGCCAGAGCCTTTACAGCAAGGTTGTCTGGATTATATCTGGACAGGGATGGAAGAAAGGGCAATTTACAGTAGTTGAAGATTCCATAGGGATCAAAAAGATATATAATAATCCTGAAGACCATTGTCACTCAGTTGGAGCACTGAGAGAATCAATACAGCAGTTTATTAAGCCATTAGGGGATAAATTGAGGAATGGCCAATGCAAGGAGATACAGTATACCTGTGTCAGAATCTTAACATGGTGTTAATAATATTTGGTTTGCTCTCCTTTGTTGGGCTAAGTTTGTGCTCTTAAAAATTGTAAATCAAACTAATAAAGGGTAGAAGCTTACAAGGAAAAGTCTCACTCCTATGATTGCAAGGAATTTCAGTCTGGTAGGCAAAATATAATATCTAGAGCCATGATACCTAAAACACTGCAGCTGACAGGTAGTGGTCCAGAACCACCATGTATATCAAGGACTTGTAAACAAGAGCACAGAAATTTTTCAAAATTCAGCTGGGGATTCATGACAAAAATTTAGGATCCAGGTGTAATCAGAGTTGTAGGCAATCACTATTGAGGACATCTCTCTTGAGGGAGCAAGACCCCAGACCACAGTGAAGTTTCAGGAGCATTAAGGCTTTGAAGGGATTTCTGCAGTGGGCACATTTTCAAAACTAATACACAAACATACGAACAAGGAGGGAATGTTCATATAATAATTATGCTCAAAGGTGATGCCTAATCATAGTAATAGGCCAGAATTCCAGCTGGCAGAACAAGTGTTCGAGGTCATAGCTGGGTCTCTGAACTCCACTCTATAAATACCTCTAGCTCTAGGTCAGATTTGGTCCTAGAGACAGGGAGATGGTCAACAGGTAAGTGATTCAAAATCAGAGACAAACCAGCTTGGCCCTGTCACAGGATCCTCTTCTCCAACCTGGAACTTTCTTTTTAAGGTAACTAGCCAATTAGTTGACCTAAACATTTATCAGTTTTATCAGAGCATCTTGGTTCCATACCACTAAGGCTTTGATCTTTATAGTACCCCTAACAGTACAAGTTTCAAACATGGCCATCTATTTAAGGGTGATTTTCCAATGAAAGACTTTGAAATTTATGATGAGATATCTCGTACTACAGATCATTTAGCTTGTAACAAGCATGATGATAAAATTCAGCTCACCGTTTTCAGATCTACTGTCTTAAGGTCCATAGAAAAGATAGTAAAAATTTCCCCAATTGAGAACAAAGGTTGTGGTACTTGACCTCAGAAGCCTGTGCTCCTCTACTCCCCCAGTGTAATTTCTCCAGTTATAATGTCTTCTTCATCTGTGCCTATTAAACCTACCCACATCTATTCAGTACACTTAAATGCTTTCTCCTTTCTGCTTTTCCTAAAAATCTATACACCTTTATTAGAGCATTTATTACTATATTTCAGAACAATAGTAATAGTAATAATGATCTATGATCATATTATGTCAAGCTCTCTCAAGAATGGAGTCCTTTGCAAAGAAAGAATTGGTCAGGCTTTTGTATTTTCAGGTTCTAACAGTGTGCCTGACACAAAGTAGTTGTGCAAGAACTTTTATCAAACAAATGAATAATTGATTATTCATTTTTCTTTAATTTTTCTAAAGAACTTTAGTAGTGTATTATTGAAAGAAAAAATATACAATGAATTTGTGTTTTCATTCAGCATTTTTTGCCTTTTAATACTTTCCTTTACTCATTGTATCCTTTCTTATCACCAAGGACTCTAGCAGAAATGCCATTGTTTGGAGAATAGCCAAGTGACAACATTATTCCTCCTCAAAGGAAGAGACTTCTTTAAATCTGCAGGAATTTTGCTCTATACCTTTGATGTGAAAATTTTATCATCTATTTCTGGGAAAGCTTGCTATGTTATATAAGTATATAAAGAAAGAAATGAAGAGAGGCTACCAGTCTCAACTTTTGCAATCTACAGACTTCAGCTTCAAAGCAAAAACGACAGATTAATTTCTCAAGTCTTGAATTTGACTTGGAAGGAAAACAACATTCAGATCTTATTTGCATCTTATGGCTCAGTTTTATAAATGGCAAAGCTGTAAGCTTGTGCACAGAACTCCGTCTGGGCCTGACATCTGTGCTCATGCATTGAACCCTAAAAGTGGTGATGAGCTTCCTACCTATATCTTCTTTTTGAAAGATGTCACCCTGAAATGTGTTACTGCCTGCTAGTGTGTGAACAACACCCCAGCCAGAACCCTGTAATTCTTTGCTGTTTGACACAATTCCCCCTCCAGTAATCGCAGTCTTTGTAATGCTAGCCTCTATTCTGCATAAGGTCATAACTCAGAATGATCAACCTCTTCCCAAACATCTCCTTATTTGTTCCTTTCCTTACCACCAGAGAGCTATGCTATTCTTTACCCTACTAAACTTGATTTTTGCATTCCCTTATCCTTCCTTGAGCATAACTGTGAACAAAGTGGATGTAAGGTAACACTGACAGGTGAGAAATCATGCTATCATCTCCCTCAAGAATTACACCACTTTGCAATCTGAAAGGTTAAGATTTGGGAAACCAATCATTCCAAGTGACATCTTATGTAAAAGACACATCTAATTTTATCATGTTGTTAAATCTGTATGCAGATGATTAAGTTTATGAATTTTTCCACTGCAGAACAGACACATTATAACCAGCCCTTGTCATCCAAGTCTTTTCAAACTGTATATACTTCATATAGTATGTGCATTTCACACATACACACACACACACACACACACACACACACACATACACATACACAATCATTACTTAGGGACTTTATACTTTCTTGGCAGACATTTTACCCTACAAGTCATATCATTTCTATTTAGGATGAGCAAATTGTGATTAAGTCAAAACCTAAAACAAGTCACATACATCTTGCTTACTTCTTTTCTAAATTCTAAATTTAAAAATTCTAAAAATCCAAGAAAAGTAAATTGATTTAAGAGTAAATTTTCTTTGTAAAAAATTAGATATTTGTATGGCTTTAGGTTGACAGTTCTAACTCATCCTTCAAAAAACTCAGTGCGGTGGGTAGATGAACTGTAGATATAATTATACACCAATTTCCAAATTTAGACAATGTACCACATGGGAAAACATATGGGGAGTTTAGGAAATTGTTAGGGCAGTAGGTAGTTACAGAGTTGGGATGAAAACTGTTTCATGTTCAAGGTCAGATCCTTTGGTTAAAAAGTATTTTCAAATGCTACACAGATGACTGTCTACATCAGAATAACCTGAGAGCTTTTAAAAATCAGGTTTCTAAAGCTAATCCCAAGAGATTTTCATTGAGAACATCATTTGTGGGACCTAGGAGTCTGTATCTTAGAAACTTTCCAGATGATTCTAACGGACAGCTAGATTTGGAAACCTGTAGACAGAAGCTTGTTTGCTCTGTGCATGAAACCTTTCAATGGAAAATTTTATCTTGTAAATGTCAGCTACAAATCAGGAATCTTTGAAACGTTAGCAAAAGATAGATGGTCCCAAGTTCTCAATGAATAGTAGAAACACCATGGAGTGGCTTCATTAGGCAAGGGAGGTCAATTAGCTCCTAATAATCTCCACTAAGTCAAAGAAACATATAGCCTAAGTAAAAATATATTCATCTTGTGCAAAAGAACCACACAGGGCTAGATCCCTGACCAGTGGCCCCTCTAACCTGGTCCTCTACGAGGAGTCCAAGGCTCAGCAATTCATGTACCGAAATTATGAAGCTGTCACAAACATCCATTCTATCCTTTTACTTCAGAGTAAATGACTTAAAGGAATTTCAAACTATTGAGAAACTATTGGAAAGAGAGTGAAGACTTCACTCAGAGTATAATTATCCAATGTATGCTGAAAATATTAAATATTCTTCAACTGTTAAGTGTATTATGTCCATTAGTTTAACTGAATTTCTTAAATCTCCTGTAACTTTTATAATAATTTGACTGTTAAGTCTACTATTTCTAAGCCATATGTCTAAAATCGCCCACTGTTGTGGAGATCTGTTCAATTTTCTTCGCAATAATCTCAAATTTTGCTTTATATATCTTGAGGATAGGTTATTTGGTGTACATCCATCCAAGAATATTATGCTTCCTTGGCAACTTGTTTCACTTATGATTATGTAACAAGCCTCTCTATCCTTGACAATGTTTCTTCCTTAAAATCTATCTTGATGATATTACTATTGCTTAGTAATTATTTGGTAGGTCTTTTATTTATTTCTCTACTTTCAGTTTTTCTTTCTCATATTTTAAATATGTATTTTATAAGTGCTTTGTGGCTGAATTTATTAAAGCCTAATTTTTACCATCAGTTTAACTGGTGAGTTTAATTCACTCATGATTATTATAATCACTATTAGAATTATTTCCATTTATTTTGTGCCTTTAGTTTTCTTTGCTTTTTCCTCCTTTCCTGCTTTTGACTAACCTGATTAAGTTTCCTCTGCCATTCTTTTCTTTCTCCACGAGTTTTTCTTTATACATCCATTTCTATTCTTTTAGTGGTCCCATCCATACTTTAGAGAGTTTAAAAGGTACTATCTTTCTTATGTCCTAAGATCAACAAAGATTAAGATCAGCAAAGATTTTATTTGTAGAAAGTAAGTTTCTCTCTGGAAGTATAAACATGAGCAAACGGTTGAATTTTCTGAAAACTTCAAGTCATAGTATACTGATTGATATAATAGTACTTCAGAACTGAGTCACTTCTGTGCCTTCATTTTATGGTTGTGAAGAAGAGACTGGGAGATACCTTGGAGACTCCTAGTATGGGAGGAAGGCACTAAGAGCTCAAAGTTTCAGCAAATCCACTTAGGGGGCTCTCACACCCCTCTGGTTGGATTTTCCAACTCCTCTCATATGTGAGGAAGGGGCAAACTGACGAGGTGAAGAGGTGCAAGTAACTCTCCATGGACTTCTTATGTATTCCCGAGAACACTGTGGGGGTGGGGGGAGAGGGAGTTCCCTGTTGGACAGATGTGGTACCTGACTTGTGATTTCTTTGAGGTATGGACATACTCTTTGCTTGGGAAGTCTGACTGTTCTTCATGAAGTCTTCAGGAAACTCTATCCCCTTATTGAGTAGCTGGACTTGCTGTTCTCTTATGAAATTTATGTTAATTCCAAGTCCTCTGGTTCTCTTCCCAGCTTTTCATTAGCTTCTCGTTCAGTTTTCTGTTCAGTCTGTTCCTGCCCTACAGATGGGCCCATCAGTCTGTCCAGCCCCAGGGGCAGGAGTATATTGATATCCCTGCCGTCTCTGTGGCAGAGCCATGATGATCTCCAGCCAGGCACTCTATTCTCTATGGAGTACCGACCTCCAAGGATCCCAACTGGATTCTGGAATCTGGCTTCCAGCTATCTTGATGAGGTCAAGACAGTGACAAAGGAAGAAGTCAGAGTCAGGGATTGGAACACAGCTCCGGGTAATTGTACAAATTTACTGGTTTGTTAGGATGCCTTCAGCTGCAAAAATCAGAAAACCTAGCTAAACCTGGCATAAGCAAGAAGGGTATTTATTGATTCAAAGTCTCAAATGGGGCTATTTTCAAGGGATACTCAATCTAGTGGCTTAAAATATATAACAAATACTCAAGCTTTTTTCCTCTTTCCCAGCTCCAATTCTCCCTATTATTTTATTTAGACAGGACCTCACTGTATGGTCCTGAGAATGCTGCCAATAGCTCCCTGAGCTATTTCTTTATTATTTGTGTCTGGAGTGGAGAAAGAATTTAATTGACTCAGCATTTCAAAGAAAAGTTCTGGGACAGTTGAAGTCACCTGCCCAGTCCTGGTTCACTCACTCCAATCTAAGAGAGAATGCTCTCATTTGTTTAGTCTATCAGACGATGCTGCCTTGGAGAAGTGCAGTTGACTTCCTTGATGCTACATGGATCCAAAGTTCAAGAATCAAGAGACACTGGGCAAGAAGTTGGTACTGGCAGAGGCAGCCAAACATCCACTGTGCTCAGACATGCTTGTCTTACCAGCTATGGGACCCAACAGTTCCTCTCCTTTACGTTTCTGACTTTTTACCTCAGGCAGACAGACCCCTTT
The DNA here is from genome assembly GCA_028646485.1 of Cryptoprocta ferox. Classification (NCBI taxonomy): domain Eukaryota; kingdom Metazoa; phylum Chordata; class Mammalia; order Carnivora; family Eupleridae; genus Cryptoprocta; species Cryptoprocta ferox. The sequence goes on along the minus strand of CM053572.1, from coordinate 37,974,469 downwards.
GTGGTTTCACTGAAAATTTTATCAGCATGACTCCAACCATCTCAGCCAATGTTTTTACTCTCTGGTTGTTCCTTATACTTATGTCTTCAGAAAAAGGAGTCACATCAGAAATAATATGATTGGAATGCCTGGGCAGCTCAGTTGGTTAAGCATCTGACTTCGGCTCAGGCCATGATATCGCAGTTTGTGGGTTCAAGCCCTAGGTAAGGCTCTTTGCTGACAGCTTGGAGCCTGGAACTTGCTTCAGATTCTGTGTCTTCCTCTCTCTCTGCCCCTCCCCCTCTCATGCTCTCTCTCTGTCTCTCTGTCTCTCTCAAAAATATACATTTAAAAAAAGAAATAATATGAGATTTCAATAAATCTATAGACTTTCTCATTGTCTAGGAGGCACTATTTTGATCAAAGAGTTTTAATGGGCAAATACATTTGCATATAAATCACTCTCTGGGATTTAAGGACTAAGATGTTGTCTCTGTTTTGTTTCGAATATTTCTGTTTTAGAGAAAATAGCTTTATTGCTATTATACCCTTGGGTATCTGTAATAGTAATCATTAAAATAAAATGATTAGTGTCAAATTAGCTAATAGTCTGCGCTTTTCAGTCAGAGGTTCATAATTTCTTGGAGTATAATAATACCAGGAGAATTCATTCTATAGCTGGACTATCTTTATGTAAAATAGTATATCTCTAATAGAGAGGTAAAGAGAAATTTTTGACTCATTCCCACATAGGTCTTTTTTTTTTAAATGTTTATTTCTTTTTGAGAGAGAGAGAGAGAGAGAGTAGGAGAGAGAGAATGAACAAGCAGGGAAGGAGCAGAGAGAGGGAGACACAGAATCTGAAGCAGGCTCCAGGCTCTGAGTGGTCAGCACAGAGCCCAACACGGGGCTCCAACCTGTGAGCTGTATGATCATGACTTGAGCTGAAGTTGGACACTCAACCAAATGAACCACCCAGGCATCCCCCACATAGATCTTATACTCTCAGAAGAGTCACATACTTACTTCATACCAAACTAGTAACTCTTGCTAGAGTCATTTCAGATAAAATCAGATTAAGTTTAGTTACCACGCAGGCCAGAATGCTGCCACTAGAGCAAAATACTTGCTGATCACTATTTTACTTCCCTCCTATGCACACAGTGAACTAGATTCTATATAGCATAAATCTGCCTCATATTAAAAAAGAGTCACCCACCTCATGCCACAGCACCCATCTCAGAGGTACAGATGTACAGAGTGAGCATGGGGCAAGGAAAAGACTAAAAACCCTGCAGTCTGGACAACGGATAATCAATCTGAGAGTCCATTTTTCTATCCGTTTGTTTCCAACAAGTATGGCAAAATCCATATGAAAAGGAAGCATGACAATGTGTATGAAGAGACATGAATGGGTGTAAAGCAGGCAAACATTCATTGGGTTGAGTTGACCAATATATTGAACGCTCACAATTTCCAAGCACATATGTATCTCAGCAGAGACTACTTAAGGAACAGCCCAGCTCCCTAAGACACAATCTGTGTCTCCCACACAGCTCTGGCTCAGGCTTCTCACCTTATAAATCTTGTATCCATGTCAGGTCAAGAGCACCAGCTTCCTGCTGGAGAAAGCCCTGGTGTGACCCCAGGTCTCAGCAGCTCCGCGCCCTTGCCATGGCTGTGAATGCTGCCGAGGCTACAGCTTGGCCCTGACTCAGAAGTGATAGGGTGGTCTTGGGGCAAAGCCTTAGCTGGAGAGGAAATGTTGTGCGACATCTCTTGTCACAGATAAGATTTAACGAGTCCAGAGGATGTGTGATTAAAGGAAGTCTACAGGAAGTTGGGCTGGAGCTTTTTGAGGACCATTTACAAGGCTTTTCGCCTAATCATTTGAGTCAAAAAATTAAACACATCAAAAAGTAAAGGGCAGCTGTTTGTAGTTGTTAAGGCAAATCCATTGAGTTTGAGGCTGGAGGGCTGGAGAAATGGAGGAAAAGGCTGATGTGGGCATAAAAGTAACTCATAATTACCGCAGACCCGAATTGATCAATTTGGCTCTAAGGAGTTCACAGCAGCTCTTACATAATGATTTGCAATTGTGAGGCCTGTGGCCAAAGGTACCAAATTTAAAAAGAAAACAGTGTACCTTCTTCTTCATATTCGGAGGGGGTAAGGTGGGAGATGGAAATCGAGACGTAGGGAACAAACTGCCAAAGAAGGGTTAGTCCCCTAAAGAGACAAACAAATAAATCCATCCCAGCAGGCATTGGAAAGCCTAGTCTCAGAAATTTAGACAGCCTAATCCATGGGGATTTTCACATGGGTACAGGTATTTGAAGATTATAGATACTTTGATGTTTTCCTTAAATTGGTGCAGGGCTGCCGGCAACATAAAAGGCCATAATTCTACAAAAATTATTTAATGAATGTAGACTGTTTTCTCCATGTTACCAGAGGTGGGTGAAAAAGTGAGTTTATAATCAGGAAACCTGGAATCTAGGGTTGGAGGTGCCATTTAGGAGCTGGAAGTCCTGTGGAAGTCACTTGTCCCACCCACACCTTGCCTTGTTCCATCTGTCAAATAAAGTTTGAATGAGTTTTTCTTTAAGAAATATGCCAGCCCTGAATTTTAGTAACTTCAACAGTTTCAACCACAACTAGTAATCATGGTGCAGTTTTATTCAGTTGGTTAGTTTAGTGAGATTATCTGTATAGACACCAACTCTTACTAAACATTAAATACCCTGAATAGGTAATACCCTGATAGGAATTTATTTGGTAGAATGCCAACTCTATCCCTTCTCACCACTTATGTTTTTTACCTTCTTGAGTCTGTGCTTAGCGCTTTAAACATGTTCCCACTCAACTATGACTGTAGAAGAGATAGTAGGCATCAAAAGAAAAATGTAATTGTTGAAACTCTCTAAGGTAAGCTTTATAACCCTCATTTTACAGATGAAGAAAGTCAGGCTCAGGTAACTGGCCTAAGGTCACAGTGCTAATAAATTGGAAACCTGAGGTTTAAATTCCACAGGTGCTTCAAAAACTGTGTTCTCTTCCAGACACCAGATGACCCACCTGAGTGTCCTTAGGAAATGGGCTATGGACCAGTTTAAAAATACTGTGATCCTCTCTCTGCCTGAACTCTACTCCCATAATCAGACCTCCATGACAGAGCACAGGCTAACAGGGCTCAAGGACCTTGGTTATGCCACGGACAAAGTTGCCATTACCCTTACGGCTCTCAGGAAGAGTTGAGCCCCACACAATCCCTTCTGTTATTTTGAGATTTGAAATAACATTCACACAACTCAATCACTTCTTCAGATGTAAATGCAGTCTGTGCTTGGAAATGCAATTTTTGTCCTATTATTGGTTGCTTACTTACTTGTAAATCAGTTTGCACAGTAGCCAGGAAGCATCTTATGATGAAATTAACAGACAGCTGGAATTTGACTGTACTTGTCTTATATTTAGCCAAATCAAAATTTGAAAAATATCTCAGAGTAAGGATGGGGTTACCAGGTGCCTTGTGAAAACTTCCTGGTTCCCTTTCAGTGAATCCCAACTATTTCACTTCTCACATGCTGGGAAAGGGAGCTGAAAAAAAACCAAAGTATTTATTAAGAGAAAGAGCTGCAATTCCTTTAGGCAGAATCATAGCAGGGGCTCTGTGTGACCTCCAGTCAGGAAAAACTAATCTAAGAATTCGCATCACCTTTAGGTTTATTTCCACAAATTGTCCATACCCCCCAAAAAAAAGAAGAAGAAGAAGAAGAAGAAGAAGAAGAAGAAGAAGACGATGAAGATGACGATGAAGACGAAGAAGGAAGAAGAGGAGGAGGAGGGGGAGGAGGAGAAGGAGAAGAAGAAGGAGATGAAGGAGAAGTAGCAGCAGCAACAAGATGTATGTTAACTCTTTAAAAACAATATGGGGAGATGTGTATGATGTTGGAGAATAATATATCACCTTCCAGGAAAGTTGGAGGGACAAAATAAAATTTATAATTGCCACTCTGGTTTGCATCTCTATGATAACTGAACTCAATCCTCTTACCAATGTCATAAGGGAAAAAGCCAAAACAAACATGATTATTAAAGTAACACCGTCCCAATATTAAAAAAAATAACTGCATTTTCCCAAAAGAGAAATAGCCTCAGTTTATTTAAGAAGATACAGTTTTAGGTCCAAGAGAAATTACAGTTTTAAAAATACAAATCAGAGGCATCTACATGTGGGAAAAATTAGACAAGCATGTCCTGAGAGGAAAGCATGGTACCTGTTTTCATGTAAATTACCACAAACCTTCGTTATACTCGTGTACTAGTAGCTTTATGTAATATTTCCAGGACTTAAGGGGATTGCACAGTATGAGCAGTAAATCCGCTAACACAAAAGCCCTTCTCCTAGCCTAGAGTCATAAGTCCTATTCACTTGCTCCCTCAGCTGTAGGGTGCAATGATTGCCCAGCCCAGGGCTCCTTAGGGGTAACCAGATAGTCTCCACCTATGGAACTCACATGCTACAGAAAGGCATCACAAGAACAGGGATTATTTTATAATTAGGATAAGTCCTGGCATGAAAAACTTGGGTTTTCAAATGTTGCTTTATGACTGAAGGGGATTATGGTCGATTTTCAAAAAGATTTGCGGGGCGCCTGGGTGGCTCAGTCGGTTAAGCCTCCGACTTCGACTCAGGTCATGATCTCACATTCGTGGGTTTGAGCCCCGCATTGGGCTCTGTGCTGACAGCTCAGAGCCTGGAGCCTGCTTTGGGTTCTGTGTCTCCCTCCCTCTCTGCTCCTCCCCACTCATGCTCTGTATCTCTCTGTCTCAAAAATAAATTTTAAAAAAAAATTTAAAAAAATAAATAAACAAAAAGACTTGCTTTTGTTAAACTTGACATTCTGGACTATAGAGCAAACACAGAGGAACTCTTCCTTCAGCCCATTTGGCTAGAGTTGATCTCACTGTGTTTGCCTGGCCAAGGGATGGCTCTTGTATAGTTTCCTGGGGCTTCTTTGTGCATTGACTACACCTGAGAAACACATCATGGAGGCTGCCCAGGACTTCATGCAGCTAACGCACTGCTCTTCTAGGCAGGTTCCAGAAGACCTTTCACAGTCTTATGCCAGAAATCTTTCAGAAATGATACATCAGTAGCATCTGTCCTATGCAAATTATCCCAGGCATCATCAGGGAGCAGGTCTGTGATGACCAGGCTAGCTTCTTGCATAAAGACATAGATTGCTGTACATTATTTTTTCTAAATAAATAAAACCACACAGATGCACACTGATCACAGTTGTTTCCCTATCTATCTGACAATCAATCAATAACCTATTTTGTGTGAATGCTACTCTATCCTTTCCCCGGTTTATGTTTCATGTCTTCATGCCTCCATTCTCAAGGCTGTAATCATGCTATGGATTCCACTAAATAAAACTGTAGAGGAAGGATACTGGCTTATTTGTACTAACCTTTAAACATATTTGGGGAGGAAAGCTACCATAGGGTAGCTTCATGGGCTGCAGTGACTACAGTCACACAGGGCCTGGGTTCAGGAGGGCCCACCTTTGGCACAATGCTCTGCTGTCACAGTCTTGAAGTCATTGATAATTTTATCTTTGACCTTGTGTTTTGTCTACTGCTAATATGAGTGGATTTGCCTTATAAAAAAAAGAAGAGGAAGTAGTTTAGGAATTTTGAGAAGAAGTGAAATTATTTTCTCAATGATTTGGAGGGCAGGGGTGTTGAGCACTGTGAACGAATTAGGGCAACAGTGCCCTGTCTGATAATGATGGGCCTTACATGCTGTTTGTGACCAAAAATTTGTCGTTGTATGATTTTCCCTAGCCATGTTCATCCATGCAGGCATAAATGGGAAGCTGTTGAAAAGTTAAATCTCAGCAGGGCTGAAAGCTTTATAGGCAAACACAATAGAGAAGAGCAAGGAGCATAAGAAACCACACTAATCTAATTTGGGTGAGAAGGAAAATAGTGACCTTGTGGAAGGAAAATCACTAATGAACACATGGATGGAGGGCCCATGAGTTTGAAGAAATGCTTCAATTGACAAACTAGAAGGAGTAAGTTGGGAAGACAAGAAATGCTGGTTAGTTGGGGGTCGGGGGGAGTTGAAATCAAGGCTTTGGAGCAGGCACAGTTATTGGTAATTACGAGTTGGGGGATTTGAGCACGGGAATGCATTGCTGAGATGGGAGATAAATGAAATGCATGAGAAGAGGTTTGGACACAGAGCCCAGGAGGCTAAGGAATGCGTTTTTGTGAGGTCCCCCCACCCCCAGAGAAGTGACAGCATCATTGGAGGAGAGAGGGGGAGCAAACTGAAAGTTTACATGGGTGATGGTAACCAGGAGGAACAATGGTGTTCTTGCCTCTGCCATACATTTTAAATTTGCTGGCTGGCTTGAGTAGAGGGTAACCATCACCCTGGTACCAAACATATGTATGAAGGGGGGCAGAAATTCCCTTTACATTGAAAAGTGAAAGAGATTTCAAGGTATAGTGAGGGTGGGAGGAGAATGTTTTCAAGTAATGAGAAAAGGGAAGAAAAATAATCTTTAAAAATCATTTAAAATGTCTCATTACTTCCCACAAAGATTAGGTCTGTCACAGTTCCAGTCAGAATCAGGAAATTATTGATACATTAGGTTATTATTGATACATTAGGTTAGCTTCATCAGTTGTGCTGGCTTTGTCTCCACATTTTGTTCCATGGAATCACATGCTACCAGGTTAAGATACCATGAGGCTCATTAGCAACATGGGATCACTTTACACACAATGATTTCAATATGGTCATCAGAGTCTAAATGTGGAAGAGGAAAAATATTACATTCTGTGTTCAGTCAGCAAGCAAGCCAACATTTCTTGGGCCCCTTCTATGTGTAAAACACTGTGCTAAACAATGGGGAATGTGAAAATAGACTAGATGCTATTCCTGCCTCAAGGACTTGTTAGACTCAGAGAGTGAAATCATGTCATGGCAATTGGAACCTTTGTATCTCCCAACAGTCTAACAGGGAGAAGAGAGGAAGAGCATTTATCAAACAGAGGTTTATATGTGTGTGTGTGTGTATATATATATATATATATATATATATATATATTATATATAATCTCTAACTAATCCATCCCCTCTGATGGGAAAGCCAAAATCCACACCTGCAGTGGAGTTCTAGGCTTCATCTGCATCTTAAAGTGGCAAAAAGAGCCACAGTCTGCAGTGTGGTAGAGGGGCAGTTGGATTCCAGAGACTCACAGGAGACTGAGCTGGCCATAGCTGCCTGGACCAAGGTGCCAGCAGCCTAACATTCCATTGAGCCAGTGGCTGTCTCAGGAGCAAAGGGAAAGGAAGAATCTGGGGACTCTCACAGAATGGATCTCATAGAGAAATACTTCATAACACTACTATTCACGATCCCACGTAAAAATTTAATTTTTTCTGTAATTTATAATGGCATTTATTTATATCCGAAGGCTGCATGAGCGTGCATATGTTTCACTGTGTCAGTCTTTAGGACTAATAATCAAACTGAAACATTAGGCAAGAATCTACATCTTCTGCTAAGATAACTGCAAGGAACACATCTGCCCGATTGTATGGGTCACTGGCCACATTGCTGAGATCATCTGTATTTTCTGGCTAAAGTAGTTATCTACAACAGATGCCCACTTTTGTTATATGGCATAAAATAGAACCCAGGGGACCCTCATATAGGGTCATTAAAATACTGAAGTGTTATAGGTTTGGTATATTATTTTTAACTAGCTTCTCTAATAAAATCTCATAATTAACCTGGGTGCTTAGGGAACAGGATGCTTTAAGGTTTTAGAAGTTATTTACTGTTTATCAGAAATGCTTTCCTTCTCTCCTCCAACCTCTTTACTAATTGATATTGATCATAATTCTGGGTACTATTTTCATTGAATAAGCATAGATTCAGGGCTGGAAAGAACCTTGGAAATGATGAAATTGGATTAGTGACTTATCAAAATCATGCAGTTATTAGGGGAAGAACCAGATATCAAAATATAAGTTGGTGTAATAAGAGCCCAAGAAAGAATATCCCCTAGTTTATTTTTCTTCACTAAATCTCTGATAATTGAACAAATAACATTTTACTAAAAATTAAATACAGAAATATATTTCAGATTATTTGGGGGTTCTGTTTGGTGAAAGAATATGATAATTTTCCTTCAATAGATATTTTAAGATATTTTTCTGTTCATATTGTTATTCTTCATTTAAGCCAGTGTCACTATTTAAAAAAAGGAAAGAAAAGTTAGTTTTGGCAGCAAGCAGAAAACCAAAGGTTGCTTTGAGTTATACATGGACTTCTTGATGTTTTTGTCAATTTAAATAAAAGTTCTACAGCTCCCTTTAGATGACTTTTACAAGGTCATTGCTTATGGATGAGTCATCACACTGCTACTGGAAAATGACTTTAGGAATAAGCCATACAGAGATTTCAAAAAGCCTTGTTTCTCACTATGACAGTTATGCAAGTGGAAAGAATAGCCTTGAATCCAAAGAAAGGAATAACATGAGCCAGGACATTTCAGTAACTACATAGACTATTTATTCCCAGAAAATGAACCTGTTTATCTCTATTAACAATAGAGTTGCGTACTGATAGTATTTATCTGATTCCTCAGAAAGAGATTTGCCAAAGTAATCTTAATTAATATGAATATGCCCATAGCTACCAGAATCTAGGCGGTTTGGCCAATTGGATTCCTAATGAGGCAGATGTCAAATTTAGACATAAATCCCTATAGCACTTGGCTTTGGATGTATGAGTTTATTATTGAGGACTAAAAGTCCATTTCAGACTATAGGTATGCATGGATAATAGATATGTCTCTGGATAATTTATTTTGTTATTCAGCTTGTTTGGGAATATTCGCTATTAGAATTCATACACATCATATTTTCATTGTTGCAGTTATTATTTCTGGGCCATTGAAAAGAACTGGATGCTTTACTAAAAAAAAAAAAAAAGAGAACAGCTTTATTTTCATCAAAGAGGGTTAAGATTTTAAACAATGCTGCTTTTCCTTAAGTTCCTCTTGATTAATTTCTTAAATAATGCCCCAAACTGAAATTTCAAGGGTTTTCCTTTTGGCATTTGACATGTATATGATTGAATTATATGCCACTGTCATTGTGTAATATACTTACTTAGCTTTTACTAGGTTATAATTACTTATAAGATATTCTCATATTCACCATGAGCTTATAAATTATATGTCCTATTTGTTGATCAACACCAGGAGGTAGCTAGTGCAGGCTCTTGTCGCCACCATTTCACTGCAGAAGAAATGAAAGCTCGGGAGTCATATGATTTGTTCTCTATGTCATAACTAGTTTGTGTTCCTTCAGGCTTAAGCTTTATAAAATTTAGACAGTTCATTGACATATGTGAATATTCTGACCTATATATATGGAGCTCTATTTGTGCAAATAAACAAAGTCAGTGCTTCACTGTATCTTTATTTTTAACTTCCTAATTTTGCCATCCTCTTGGATACCAGTCATAAGGGCTCTCAAATACTCTTGAATTCTGAGGGACATGATTTATACTTCCAGGGAGGACCTGAGGCCTCAGGGCTATTAACTTTTTGCTCCTGGAGAAGAGAATAACATGGTAAAAGGTTTAACAGAGGGTTTCCTGGGAGACAATCAGTTTACAAGGGCCTGAGCAAAATCAAGATCATTCCAAGCACCAGGACTATGACCATGTCCATGGCATTGTCCTTGTCCTGGAATGTAAGATTAATCTATGATCTATTCACAACCTCCTTGAAATCCCTTTAGAGCTCAAGCCTATTATTAACATAGGCCCTTAGAAGGCTATCGCCAGAAAAGACCTTGAAAATCATCAAGTCTAACATGTTCATTTTATAAAAGAAGAACTCTGAGACAGGCATTAATGGGTGAGAGAAGTGAGTCAGCATCTCACAGAGAGTTCAACTCAAGCTGAGGCTGATTTGAAGGCCCCTGACTTCCAGACCTGTGATCAAGGGCTTTCATATTAATTTACAAAAAGCCTTGGGCTAGAACCTCATAGCAATCATGAAGTAAGAATCTCATAATCATTATGTTAATGGATGAGGAAACAGAAGCGTGGATGTTAAACAATTTACTGGAGGCCACGCAGCCAGTAAATGGTAGAGATGAGCTAGGACATGCGTTCTTTCCGCAAAGCACAATTCACCCCACCAATTTGTAGCTGTTGGCTTAATCACTAAGTAACCTGATTAATCCCTTTATCACGATCTTGATTGTGATCACAATCATCCTCATTCATTCAGTCATTCATTCAACAACCATTTATTATTGACCAACTATATACCAGGTGTTCATTACATATTCATTTTTTTTAGATATTCATTTTTTTTTAAAAGCTCAATTTAAATACAGTCGAGTCTCACTATTTACTGTGGTTATATTCTATAAAATCTCCACAAACATTGAATTAGCAAATACTGACTCGTGGCACCATAGGAGCAATACAGGTGGCTGTGAGCCTCTGTCACATTTTCATCCACTAATCAACACATAGCTTTATTTATGTGTGTTTCTGTGTAAAGACTCCTTATTAACATATATAATGTTGATTCATTATCACTAAACTCAGCCAACAGCATCATAAGTCATACATGAAGGAACTTTAACGCATACATTTTCTCGGCAAGGCACAGCCCAGCCTTCTTGCACTTGGAAACACTGGGCAGCACTTTAGCACCACACCCACAAATCATATTAAAGATAAACTATCAACACAAAGAACAAAAACTCAAAAAGCATGGTATTAAATAGGTCCTGAAAAAGATGCTTATTAATAGTATGAGGGCTGAAATAGGAAGGTGTTGCCTTGTTTGACCACAGCTGGGAACATGTGTCTCAGGCGGCGTTACTTTTTCACCGCTCTGCGCATGTGCACCTCTAGGAATGATGACCCAAGTGCCTGGACTACCAGGTTGGTGGTTACAAGGAAGGAAAGTGAATGGGAAAATTCACAAATAATGAGGAATAACTACAATTAAACGATTTATTAAATTTACTATAATTGTTACTTTTAAAAGTTTATTTCTTTTTGAGAGAGAGAGAGAGCGCGCAAGCAGGAGAGGGAGAAGGAGAGAAGGAGACAGAGGATCTGAAGTGGGCTCGGGGCTGACAGTAGAGAGCCCTGTGTGAGGCTTGAACTCACAAACCAGGAGGTCATAAGCTGAAGTGGGATGCTAAACCGACTGAGTCACCCAGGTGTCCCTAAATTTACTATAATTATCGTATCAAATAGTATTTTCAAATTCAAAATATAATAAAAATAAAAATTTAAAACATTAAATATTCAGTAGTTTAAAAAAAGTAAAATCTGATTCCTGTCCTTGCAGAACTTGCAATCTATACCCAAAGGTAAACAGTAAACAAACAAACGTATAGTATAATATTTTAAAATAGAAACTCTATGAAGGAAAAGAATAAGGCATGAAAGAGAATAATATGGCAGGGGGCTTTTATTCTGGGTGGTCAGCATTAACTGAAATTTTGAGTCCAAAATGAGCACAGGAAGTTATCAATAAAAATGTTAACTCAGGAAAATTCTGGAGAATCTGCTCTCACTCTTACCTCTCTTCCTTGTTACCTTGAGAGAGGAAAGAAACACTCATAGCTCCTGCTGAAGCAGAAATTCTGCCAGAGAAAGATACATACATGTATAAATAAATAAATATGTATATAGATATATATAACAGATACACATACACATTTACTATAGATATTGATAGATCTAGCTATATATACACACCTAAAAGCCCCTGAAATTGCACTCTGGAAACCACTTGCACTCTGGAAACATCACTCCATTATAAAAGTTTTAAATTTTAATCTAAAAAGTCCTCTGTATTAGCTTTTATTCTTAATGAAGATATCTATATTCTCCATGGAATGATTATAGATAGCAACTGTTCAAGTCAAGATATAAAGACCTTAAAATGCTTTAAGGATGACATTAAATAAATAATTAGCACCTAAAAAGCAAAAGAAAGAAGAAAGGAAGGAAGGAAGAAGGAAGGCAGGCAGGAAGGAAGAAAACTGGGGAAAACATTTGCCACATAACTCAAGTAATTAACAATTCTAACATAAAAATGACTTCTGGATATAGGAAAGGAGAACAATGGGCGAGATAAAGGAACAGATAGTCCATGAAAGAAAGAAAGAAAGAAAGAAAGAAAGAAAGAAAGAAAGAAAGAAAGAAAAAGAAAGAAAGAAAGAAAGAAAAAGAAAGAACAAATGGCTTTTAACTATATGAGAATATGGTCAAGCTTACTAATAAGACACAATTAAAATTAAAATATTGAGAAACCATGTTTTACCTATCAGATTGGCAAAATTTTAAGTGTGGGGAAATAGGAACTTTTGAAAATCACTGCTGGCGATACAAAATTATAAAACCCCCGTAGAAGGGAATTTGACACTGTCTTCCAAGACGACATCTTCATTTACCCTTTGACAAACAATCTCATTTTTAATAATCCTTCCAAAGTACTATGGCAAAAATAAAAAATGATGTATTTACAAAGCTTTTCATGGTAGCCTTTTTGCAGTAGCAGAAGATCACCAATTACTAGAATGGCTGTCAGTGGGTATCTGCATTTCCTAGGGTTGCTGCAACAAATTACCACAAAGTGGGTTCCTTAAAACAACAGAAAGACACTGCGTCACATTTCTGAAGGCCAGAAGTCTAAATCCAAAGTATTAGCAGGGCCATGCTCAATTTGAAAACTGCAGAAAGGAATTCTTCCTTGCCTCTTCTAGCTTCTGGTGTTTGCCAACAATACTTGGTGTTCTCTGGCTTGTAGACACATCACTCCAGTCTCTGCCTTTGTTGTCACATGGCCATCTTCTCCCTGGGTGTCTCTCTCCTCTTCTATAATCATACCAGCCATATTGGATTAAGGTCCACGCCGCAAATGAACATAACTTCATCTTAACTTGATTGCATCATCAGAGGCCCTATTTCTGAGTAAGGTCACATTCACAGGTACCAGAGGTTAGGACTTGAACACATCTTTTTTTGTGTGTGTGAGGACACAATTCAACTCAACAGTAGTGGATAGACTGAATACACTATGGTACATCAACACAATGGAAATCTATGCACCCCTTAAAGGAAATGTAAACAAATCTATATACTAATATAGAATATTTTTTTAGAATATATTATTAAGAAAAAAAAGCAAAGTTAAGAGACGTATGGATAGTATGTAAATTAAATTACTATTTAACCATGCTTGGATATGCTTACATTTTTATCTTAAATTATCAAATAATAATGATGATGATGATGATGACGGAGTTACCTAAATAGAGAGAGAATAATATGGAAGAGACAGAAATAGAAGTTAAATTTCCATGGATATCAGTTGTTTTCTGGATTTGATTTTAGGACCATGTAAATATTTTATATAATTACAAAACAAAATTAAAATTTAAAAAGCAAACTCTAAATATCAAAAGCAAAATGATATAAAACGAATCTGTGTTTCCAGTTGGTGGAAATGATACAGGAACTATTCCAAATGACTATAAAACACAGTACTTTGAAAGTACATTCCTTGGTACAAAGAGAACTGTGAGAAAAAAAAAACAAAACCTGAAACCATTTTTCAGCAATCACATTGTTGGTGGTAATATTAAGCCTGTTATGTGTATCATATATATAAGAAAGAAAGAAATCAAGTGATTATGTTGGTGTTAATGAAAACCAGGATTTTGGCTGGAGGAAAGGTAATACAAAGTGAGATTAAGGTTAAATAAAAATCCTCCCACAGTAACATCCTGGGTACAGTGTGATGACGGTACTGTGGTTATATTGAAAAGAGGGGTTCTTGCCTTTTAGAGACAAACACTGAAATATTTATATTTACAGATGAAATAATATCTGGGATTTGTTTCAAAATACTCAGGAAGGGGGAAGGAGAAATGGATGGGGCTCTAAAAGAAACAAATTGACCATGAATGGATAACTGGTAAACTAGGTTATGGGTACATGGAGAATTCCTTATACCATCATCTCCACTGTCCTATGTGTTTGAAATTTTTCACTGTATATTTTTCTATACATAGTATATCTGGTACATATATATAATATGTGTATGTGTTATAAATATGAATATGCATATATTGATTCATGTTCTAAATATTTATATAGTCATATATAGACCTAACTGAAATTCCTTGTTAGAACCATAAAAATGTACAGATTTTTAAAATTTTATTTAAGTAATCTTAACACCCAACGTGAGGCTTTAACTCATGTCCCCAAGATCAAGAGTCTCAAGCTCCACCGAATGAGCCAGCCAGGTGCCCCCCAAACGTATAGATTTTTATTAATCTATTTGCCCTATCACTCAACTTACTGGCCTTGGATTTGGATTGCTTTGTGAGCAGTCAGCTCCCTGACCTCTCAGCAGCAATGTCTATCACAGTCATCAAACTAAACACATTCACCTTCCCTTTAGGACACTTATAACTATGAATAGGGGAATTCCATAAGAAAACAATAGAAATTCTAGTGATTCCCAGTTTTCTGTTTAATTTCTCAGCCCCAGTTACTCTAGATTTTCTGATACCCAGCATGAGGTAGGTGTGGCAAGCACAGCAGTGTGTGGATTGTGGGCATGCTCCTACTGAATTTCTGCAATAGGGCTGAAATATGTCACTATTGACACCTATTTCTTTCTTACGTAATACCAGATGCCTTGTAGGTTTGATCTAATTAAAATTTGTATTTTTTTTCTACTCTGATCCTTTGCTCACCAGATTAGTTTGCTCATCAGTAGTAAAGTTCAATGATTCTAAAGTGTGATGATTAATCCGATAATCACCCCTCCTCCCCTGGGAAGGCAGGAGTAAGGATTTGGAGAAGGAAATCCAGTGGAGTGGGGGAGCTACTCCAGTGAAAGGCTGTCCATGGGAAACATGAGGCCAGGAGGACAGAGGGGGTCCACCCTCATACTTCTGTAAACCCTCTTACTTCTGCTCTTCAGGGTCCACACTTAAGCTATTAGTGAGTCTCCTCTTTCTCATCTTCAAGTTATACTCACTTTTTGTTTTAAATGTAAAACTTTTTGTTTTAAATATATGGATACACATGTATGTTTGTGTACATTCATTCATGCCATGGTCCAGATGTTGATAATCATTAGTGGAATGAATATATTAATTGACCTTGACCTATTTATAAGGGCAAATTCCTCTTGGTTGTTCTTTATCTTCCATAGTATTCTCCATTCAGGTTCACTGTCCCATTCTAGATTTCTTCCTTGAGTGCTTCAGAATAGGGCTCTTAGGAGAAAAGATACAGCTTCAACCATTATGTCTGCTTTCCTTTGAGCTCTTTAAGTTTTATTTCTCTTTCCAAGAGTGTTAACACTAAGAACATTTTCTTTTACTGAGTCTTAGAGGCAATGTTACCCTCACAAAGAAAATCTCGGGACAAGAGCTAGGAAGGTCAATGGAATGTTCTAGAAATCCAAAGTAAGCTGTTGGTGTCCGGGACAACCTATTAGGATTTAAATTTAAAATAAATGGTTTGTCGTTTCCACACATCTTTAGCAATTTACATTCTTTGAGCTTAAAATTCCAAATCTTGGATTAATTTACTGTTGACACTGATGTGAGCTTATTCCATGTTCACTTGTGTGCAATACAGACTTGGCCAAAAAGCCCTCAAAAACTACCTGTGCCCATGGGATCGCCAGGTTTGAGATGGTGAATAGGAAGTTATGAGTTGATCATATTTCATCTGATAGCAGAAATCCCAAGTAGCTCTTCTCTATCTTATAATCTATGTTATACTTACTAAATGCATTAACTGCTTCCCCCCAACTGTTTTTGCTCAAAACTCAATATGCTTACTCTTGGGGTCTGACTTCTCCCTTTCTTGGAACGTTCTAAGAATTCTAAGAGTGAAAAGGATTTCGGATCACCTTTGGGCAAGGCTTCAACTTGGGTGGGGCTGTGACCACCGGGGAAAACCTGTGACTGAGAAGCCAAGGTGATCTGACAGCCAGTTATGCTAACATAACATGCTAACATGACAGACAGCATGCTAACTGGCTGTTTGGCATGCCAGTATGTAATGAGAGTAACTTCAAGTACAATTCAGATATCCAGCACACCACTAAGGAAGTGAGAAGTAGTGTGCTGACTTCAGGCTCTGAGGTTCTGACATTAGTGGACAGGAAAAGCCATGGAATGGGAGATTCTTCTGTTTTCCTTTCCGCAAATGGAGTCAAGACCACTGCTCTCCCCTAAAACAGAACGGAAGCCGGGTTTCAAAAAAGTGGAGGATGTGTCACTCTGAGAAGACTTGTAGTCACCAAGCCTAATAATTGCTAAAAATGTAGCAGGAGGTAAGCCTGAAGCAAAATATCTCTTGATTTTCAGGAGGGCGTTTCTGAAGGGGAATTGTGGTAAGCCATTGTTTTATTTCTATACACAGTGGTCATTCTTCTTCCAGGTACACAGTTTATACTGTCTTACCTACTCCAGAGAAGTGGAACCAGTGTTCTGGGGGATTACAACCAAATTTCTTTATGTGTATTGTCTTTAGGGAAGTTGTCACTTCATCCATGAAGAAAAAAACTAGAGCTACTTATAAAGAGGCATTTCAAAGGACAGGAAATGAAAGGGGATTCCCTTTACAAATCCAATTATTAAAAATATGTGATAAAGTTAGACTTACCTTCAAAATTGTGGAATATTTCGGTAGAAGACAAGGAGCCTTGTGTATGCTACACACTCTATGCCCTTAAAGCTCCTTTTGATTTGATTTTGGGGTCGCAGTTCCCTTTTGCCCAAGATCCTACGCAACCCCACAGTTCAATATTAGCTAAATGTGTTACTTTATTTCATTTATTTGACTGGTCTGGCAATTCACATGTTTTTTTTTTTTTAAGTTTATTTATTTATTTTGAGGGAGACAGAGACAACACAAGTGGGGAGGGGCAGAAAGAGAAGGGGAAAGAATCCCAAGCAAGCTCTGCACTGTCAACATGGAGCTAGACATGGGGCTTGAACTCATAAAACCGTGAGATCATGACCTGAGCCAAAACCAAGAGTCAGCTGCTTAATGAACTGAGCCACTCTTGTGCTGCTCACATGGTTTTACTTAGACCTGAGTCTGTGTCTCCATATTGAGGACAATTAGTAATTTCCTGACAGCTTTCAGTTCAAGTTCTTGATGTGTATGTCCTAGCTACATGACTTTGAGCAAATGATACAGTTTCTTTATCTGTGAAATATGGAGAATAAAATGCCAACATCACAGAGTTGATTAAAGGATTATATGAGATGACACATGTGTAATGTACTAATACATCCTGGTATGAAGCATATGTATGAAGTTAGTGTTAACTATTGTTAGATTTAGACATGCTGAGTCTGCAGTATAGGAAGCTTCTAATTCTTTCACTTTTGAACCTGAGCTTCCATTATTTCTAATTAAAAGCTGGGAGAAAGGAATAAAACCTATATGAAGTCAAATGGTTATTAGATACGTACAACTACACTTTCTATTAGAGCTAAGTCATGGCCCAGGTAAAGTTGCTTATGGTAATACACGTAGCAAAAGAAAAATGTGAATACCAAGCCTTGAGATTCTGGCTAATTTGTGGCTGTAAATTTTAGGATTTAATTCAATAGACTATTAGTGAAGTTTCAATGGTAAGAATGCTTGGAAAATATAGAATCAGCAAGTTTTTAGGTCTATGTTATGTTTAAATCCAGCATTATTCTAGAAAAAATGCCTTTCCCATTCATCAAAATTCATTCTGACTCCTTTATTCACAGTTGACAAAACTAGGTATTGGCTGTTTTTGGAAGTAACTCACTTGTGTTCTCATTAAAAATGGAGTCATCCTAATAAGTCATGAGCAGCATGTATAATTCCCAGTACTGGAAAAATATTAAGTTCTTGGTTAGAGTGTAAGATAATCCATAATTTAAGTGGGTACTGACTATGAGATCTGAGGCATTTAACTATAGTGCTGTACACGAACATCTAGAAGTTTTGACTATTAGAAAATGGTCCATTCTCTATTTGGTCACCATTTTTTCAGGAAAAGAAAGGATATTATCTTAGGATTTTTTGCCAGCTGTCTAGAAATGAAAATCAAGCCATAGACAAGATATTTAGTAAAGATAACAGATATGAGGAAAATAGAGGAATTCTATGAATTTGTGTGAACTTGAGTCTCAAATCACTTTTCACATGACTGTTCTACAATTCTTAGATTATTAACTCTTGATAGGGAAGGAGTAAATTTAATAAACAAAATCATCATAGTTTATGCCTGACCCCTGCATGTAAGCTCTCTGTGATAATGAGTAACACACATCACTTCAGGCTTGAAATGTTAGTGTTACTTCTATCTACCATTCCCTCTTACTCAGTCATCTTACTGGGGACTAAGTTACTACTGATTCTGCTTCTATAGTGCCATTTATTTCCACTCTATCCTTTCCAGGTTTGCAGTCAAAGCCCTAGTTCAAGCTTTCATTACCTCTCATCTGGCCCTTTGTAGCACCCTACTAACTGCTATTTATAATTCCTAACTTATTGCTTACAAACTCTCCTACACATTGCTGCTGGGTTAATGGTCCCACAAAATAATTTCAGTCCTGCCATGCATTTGACCCAAATAATTGACAATTTGGAAGTGTCCAAACTCCAGAGCCCAGAAAACTAGGCCATCTTTAGTATGGCCACTGTCTTTGACAACTCCTTTTACATTCCTTCCATACATCTTCACTTCCGACACATCATAGTTACTTTACAGTCAAACAACACACACTGTACTGTCTTATGTCGGAACCTTACTTTCATGGCTTTTGGTCTCCTTCAAGCAGCAGATGAAGTCCTTTAAAACCTTTCTTATTTTACCTTTTGAAACCTTTCTCACTCCTTCCTCATCAACCTATTAGATAGCACTAACTAACACAAACATCATTCTTGCTCAGATCATCTGCCGCTTAGAATCATCCTGAACCTTTGTCTGGACAACTATTCTGACTGATTTGATTTGGCACTTAAGATAAAATTATTTGTTTTTTCATCACCTAGTACTTTAGTGAAAGTTTGAACTAAAATAAGGGGTGAACATGGAATCAATTTCAGCAGATTTGGGGAGAAAGGAAGAGAGAAACTAAGGCCAAGAAAGTAAAAGACATTTCTCCACCTGGCACAGACCTGGATCTGGTCCGAATACAGCTGCAAGAATCGATGGAGACACACGCATAATCAAATCTACTGCATAAAACGGTTGTACAGCAAGAAAGACGAACCGTGCCCTCCCTGGTTGATTAGAGAGGAGAAAACGAAATGCTGACCTGCACTGTCATACGGTGCATGCACAGCTTGCTTTGGTACGGCACTGCAGTCTGGGAAAGAACACTAACACTGAATCCGGAGACAGACACTCCCTGTCCCGGCTGTGTAACTGAATCACTGTGGAACCTCCGGCACATTTTCTCCCTGCACTTTATCTTTTTATGAAACAAACGGCCCAGCCCTCTCAGGGCCCCTAGCACCCTGATTAATTGCATTATGATTTGTGAGTTCTATAAAAACTGTATCTCCCTTTGATGTAAACACTGGATACTCAGTAAGACCAGAAGAATGTTTACAGACATGTGTATTAAAATATCTTACAGGCATTTCTCCTTGATCTCTCGTTTGTGATATTGAGTTTAGATGATTATAAAATGTCTGACTCAGTCCGTTAAGCATCCAACTCCTGATTTCTGCTCAGATCATGATCTCAAGGTCATAAGATCAAGCCCCATATTGGGCTCCCAGCTGAGTGTGGAGGCTGCTTGAGACGCTCTCTGTTTGAGATTCTCTCTCTCCCCATCTCTGCTCTTCCTTCCCCTCTCCTGAGAGAGAGAGAGAGAGCATGTTCTCTCTCTCTCCCTCTCCCTCTCTCAAAAATAAATAAAATGAAATGAAAGAAAATGCCTGAATTACTTCGGAAGTGAGTAGCAAATTGACCTTTCTTCCCAGGCCATCCCTCCCCCTCTTTCCTGCTCCAACCAGAATCTTTCTCTCACCCTTAATCATGAAAGGTACAATCCTCAAAAATACCAATATATTTGATAAGGAAAGTATTTTTGAGCTTGCTATTTTCTCTACCTCATTAGTTGGTTCATAGCTCCTGTGGTTTCTAAGATCCAATATTGTTTATGTCCAATATTCACTAGATGTTTTAGTAAATGTAAGGGAATTCAAAAGTCAGATTTTCCTTGGAGATGGAATTTGTACCTTAAAATCAATGGAACTGGGGCACTTTGGTGGCTCAGTCAGTTAAGCATCTGACTTCAGCTCAGGTCATGATCTCATGATTGACAACTTTGAGCCCTGCATCAGGTTCTGTCCTGACAGCTCAGAGCCTCTGGAGCTGTTCAGATCTGTGTCTCCCTTTCTCTCTGTCCCTCTCCTCTCTCTCTCTCTCTCTCTCTCTCTCTCTCCCCACCCCCATCTCAAAAAGGAATAAACATTAAAAAAAAACCAACAATGGAACTGCCAACAATGCCTTTTAGTCAAAGGAAACTTGGGACACTAGTTCCTGTCAAGCTATTATTACTTATTCTGTTTCCCTTTTGTTCTCAATGGTCTTATAATTGGCATAAGAAGAAAAGAACACAATACTTAGGACTGAAACCACTGACTGAAGAGCAGAGGTGATTTGGTAGCTTTCACTTAGCAAATACCTTGCCCTCACGGCTGGAGCAATGTATATTCTCATTGTCATTAACAATACCTTACATCCACAGAGTTCCTAGAATGCACTTAACACATTCTCCAGTAAATTGCTATACCTTTCTAATTAGCTTTCAGGTAATGCACAGTATCTGTCAGTTTAATTGAACAGGCCCAAGAACAAGTTAATTTTCTCCAAACCTCCAAAATATTAAAAGAAGGAAAAGAATAAAGTATCTATTTGTAGACATCCTAATAATTATCAAGTGATTTCTAAGCCAATGATAGGAGATTGCTTCCTAGCTTAAGTATTTGCAGTTTCCAGCAGATTTGAATCTCTTTTCTAAAGACTTTGTTGACTCTGCCTGTGGTTTGTTATGATTCACCTACAGGAAAAGATTTGTGCTCTAAGTGAAAATGTTCAAGCTTCTTAATTTCCTAACAGAATAACAAGGCTGCCTGACTGTTGAGAACAGGCTACTTTCCTTATAATTAACAATAAAACTCAAAATAGCTGTCTTTCAGTCATTCTCCAGAGAGCTCCTGTCAAAAGTGAATTTGAGATTAATGATATTCAAGAGACATCATTAAAGCAATATTTATGTCAAGTTTTCTCCTTCTATTGAGTTCTAATAAGCAATGTACTTGGACTACATTAGCTTAATTCCCTTCCCAATTGCCTTCAGTGCTAAGAGACCAGCTGTCTCCTCCAAAGGTTGTTTCCATGATGTGGGGGACCACCATCACATTAGGTACCACTGCCACTTTGGCTGATACTATTATCTTGTTCCAGGTGTCACCAGCTCCTAACAGGTACCACTACAGATGCCACCACTGAAAATGCTAATATTTTGAAAGCATAACACCAAGTGGGCACTCTTTTCTCCACAATCTATGAAGTGCCTGAAAGCTTTTTAGGTCACCATAAAAATGATATCCTGATGGGATCTCCTGCTTATGTGCCAGACAGGCTCAGACAGTTTTCAAATTTAGCAGTAGATTCCATGTGGGCTCAACCATGCCACACTGGTATTTTAAATATCAACTACCTCAACTCATTTTTAGAAGCAGAAGAACAGTGTTATAAATCCAAACATAAGTAAATATCCACAGTTTTTTCATTTATAGGAGAAATGCAGAAGAGATTGTTCAGTGTCAAAATAAAGAGATTCATATGTGGTGCTATTTCAGAGCATCCAAGTGTAATTTACAGAACATGAAAGAAATGACTCTCATATAAACATAAAATTTACACATGTAGAAAAATTATTAATTCAATAATAAGGAAACCAGTGAGATGGCAAAGCTAGTTCCAAAAGCACTTGAGAAAATGGATTATTACAAACATTAACAAAGAAAGGAAAGGAAAGGAGGAAAGAAAGAAGAGAAGAAGGGAAGAAGGCAGGAAGGGAAAGAAAGAAGTAAAGAAAGAAACAAAAGAAGAGAAAGAAAGAAAGAAAGAAAGAAAGAAAGAAAGAAAGAAAGAAAGAAAGAAAGAAGGAAAAAGAAAGAAAGGGATGATTGAATGAAGTAATAATACAAAAAAAAAACACTTAATGTCCCATAGGATAAAGACACCATAAATTTTTAGATGATCTTTCATATCAGACATAAATATACAATTGAACATGTTTCTGGGCCAAATGAAATCGTAAATAACAAGTTAAACACAAATATATGCTCCTAGAGAGTTAAATAATCAAATGGTAAGCTTGTTAGTAGCCTCGTAAGAAGGATAGTCCTCGCCTCAATTTTGACTTATTTCTAGGTTTAGGATATTTTCTAATAGTCTCCCATTTTGGTCATAAATTATTGGCACAGAGTATTCCTGATTACACTAGAAAAGGTTGGTCTCATACTTTGGCTTGATAACTTATAGATACAGAGCAAGAAGATTAATTACTGCTATGAGCCTCCTTGAGCCTGCTCAGCAAATCTACAGCTATTGGGTACTGAGCAAATACTGAGGTCAGGGAATTAACTTCTTCCTGGAAATTTTTAAAAAATTTTATTTATTTTGAGAGAGAGGAGTGGAAGAGAGAGGCAGAGAGAGAGAGGGAGAGAGAGAATTACAAGCAGGCTCCACACTGTCAGCGCAGAGCCTGACACAGGGCCTGATCTCATGAACAGTGGGATTATGACCCGAACCAAAATCAAGAGTCAGATGCTTAACTGACTGAGCCACCCACGGGCCCCTCTTCCTGGAAATTTTTATAAGGAATCTTAGATTTTACTTTTAAGCACTTCTAATTATTTGCTTTTCTACCCAAAGGTAGAAGACCAGGCCCAAGAAATTTTCCTCAGTGTCTTCATCAGCTATGAAGCTGGAGCCCTGCAAACCAGGTATCAAGCCTGTTTTCCTCAGAGGACTTTGTAGGCATTGACTTCTTATGTAAAGTCAATCTGTGTCCCGTTCATGGTGGGCTTCTCAGAGCCGACCAAATGCGTGTTCCTCTCTAATATGACACATGAACCAAGGCCCTTGCAAAATCAACTTGTTTATATACTGGTAATTAGCAGAACAGATACTTACAGAACTCATGCAAATAAATATTTTGCCATAAAATGTAATAAGACCCAGTAAAAGTATTTGTTTCAGAATTCTGAGGAATTGGTGAGAATCAGATACTTTTTTTTAAATGTTCCACTTAGTTACAAAAGCATAATTGAGCATTAGCAATAAGAAGGCAAAGTGCTTCCTTATATACCAATCAGAAAATAGAACATTAAAACATTAACAATAATATTTAAAAAATAATCACATTTAATTTTCATTCATCAGTTCATTCAGTTTTATGTAACTAATTCTTAGTCTGCTGAATTTGGGGTCTGATCTTAGAAAGGCAAAACCTGGGGCACCTGGGTGGCTTATTCAGTTAGGCATCCGACTTTGACTCAGGTCGTGATCTCTCCACTTATGAGTTCAAGCCCCCAATCGTCTCTTAACTGACAGCACAGAGCCTGAAACCTGCTTCAGAATCTGTGTCTCCTCTCTCTGCCCCTCCCCTGCTTGCGCGTGCTCTCTCTCTCTCTCTCTTTCTCAAAAATGAATAAACATTAAAAAAAAAAAAAAAGAAAGGCAAAATGAAAATGATTATGAGAGGACATTTGGTCACTTGGTTATCATAAAAGGATGGGTGCTTGATAACAATAAATGGTGTAGTTTAACTACCTGTTCAAATGACAATACAATACGGGGAGGGGGGGGGAGGGGCTAGGTGACTCAGCAGTTTAAGTGTCTGACTCTTGATTTCAGTTCAGGTCATGATCTCATGGTTCATGAATTCCAGCACCATGTCAGGTTCTGTGCTGACAGTGTGGAGTCTGGGAGTCTCTCTCTCTCTTCTCTCTCTCTTCTCTCTCTCTTCCGCTCCCCTGCTCATGCTCTCTCTCTTTCTCTCTGTCAAAATAAATAAATAAACTTTAAAAAATAAAATGACAATACATTTTAAAATACACATAGAAAAAGTTACAGAATTATAGATAATCCTAGCTTTTTTTAAAAGTGAGAAAATTTTGCTTTTTTCCCCACCAATAACTAAGAATGTAAACCCAACACAAAGCAAAAAAATTTCTCTTGAGAATCATCTCTGCTCTAAGGGCAGATTACATAGTAGGTAAAGAACAGCTGTACCAACCCATTTACTTATCCTTTTAACAAGGAGAAAAGTCTATTTTTTTCATCAGTATTACTTGACAATAAAAGATTCACATACTTCTTTACAAAATGATCATACAAAAAAGCCCATCAAAACTGAGCTTGCTTGAACAAAAATCCTAAGGCTAGAGAACTTTCAGCTTCATTGCATGTTCCCAGTGATAATTCATGAACTATGGATAAAAACAGGGTCAAACAATGACAATTACCTCCTCTTCCCCTTTTACCTGTTCTTCCTTCTGGGGAGGACCTCCTTGGAGACATAGCTGGCCTTTACCAAGTAGGTAAATCTCTCCTGGGGCCAGATATGCCCAGTCTTCAGTTTCATAATAAAGAGATTTCTCTAAGGTCTGGAGCCTCATAACCTCTGGAGATGTAAACACATAGCTTCAGAATTAGCTTTGGAGTTTATCTCACAGTATAACCCCTTGTCTCTTGAGAAGATAAGTTATATTTTTCTTTTAGAGGAGAACAATTAACTAAACAAATGCCTACTTCAATTTCCAATGAACTTTGTATCTGCTTTGTTATATAAATTGCATGAAATTTTATAGTGACTTTGTGGTCTCCTGAGAGCTTCCTACAGGCAAGCAAACTGTTATGCTAACTTAATAATAAATCAAGAATCTTTCCATAGTGGTTGTGGGGAGATCTTTGTTGGCAAGATCTTTACTTCTCCAACATCTACACCCTCGACTTTTGCCCTTCTCTATGCTCTTGCACATCTGGATCGACTTCACACTTAATGTGAAAACAAACTTTCTCTTTTTTTCCCTTGATAAGGAAAAAACAAACCTCATTACCTTACTACACAGTTGAAGGTGTTTTCCATTATTGTTCCTTCAATAACTTCATCCACTAAGCATACCTAATATATATTGGTAAAATCTTAATATATAAGCATATATGTAAGCACACTAATGATATATAATAACATAAAAACAAGAAATGTATATATATATGTACTGAATATATATTCAATATTTTAAATTAAATTGGACCCTGAGTATCATATCAAGCTGACACACTACATAATTAATGTTGATATCATTAGTATTGACATAAAAATTTTGGACATAAATTTGAAAAAAAAAAGAATACAAAACAAGCTTTTTAAAAAAAAATAGAGGAAAAATTGAATGGGCAAAAAGTATTTGTTACAATTATGGATCCTTGGGCAAATCTTTTAATGCACTGGTATTATTTTAAAAGGTACGCTCCCCTACCCTACTTCTTTGCCTTGTTTCTAAATAAAAAGAATTCCCTACCCCTTGTTCAGATTTCCTTACGTCTTTTTTTTTAATGTTAATTTATTTTTGAGAGGAAGAACATCAGTAAGGGAAGGGCAAAGATAGAAAGGGAGACAGAGAATCCCAAGCAGGCTCCATACCATCAGTGCAGAGCCTGACGCAGGGCTCAAACCCACAAACCATGAGATCATGACCTGAGCCAAAATCAAGAGTCAGATGCTTAACCAACTGAGCCACCCAGATGCCCAATTCCTGATATCCTGATATGTAGAGTTCCTGAATGCAGATCACATACTGGTTACAGACTGCTGTCCCAAGGGTAGAAAAGAGACAATGTGGGAAAACATTGGAAAGAACATGAATTTCTTTTTACTTTAATTTTTATTTATTTATTTTGAGAGAGAGAGAGCATACACAAGCAAGAAAGGGGCAGAGAGAGAGGGAGACAGAATCCCAAGCAGGTTCTATGCCATCAGTGCAAAGCCCAACACAGGGCTTGAACCCACAAACCATGAGATCATGACCTGAGCTCAAATTAAGGGTCATGCCCAACCGACCAAGCCCCCCAGTTACCCCAAGAACCTGAATTTCAAAATCAGGGTTGAATTTACAGGAGCGAATCCTTGACTCATCTGCATTTAGTTTCGTCATCTGTAAAAAGATCATTTAGATACCTACTCGCCAGAGTTATCTTAGAATTGGTATGGTAGGTGCCCGACAATTAGAAGCTGCTATTATTATCAACATTATTGTCATTCTGCTTATTATCAGTTACTGTCTAACTGTGGCTACTGTCCTTAAGGAGAATATAATCTAGAAGTGGGGAATAAAACCAGTAAACACATATCAATAATTGTAATATGCCATCAGTGCCACAATGGAGATGGAAATAAATGGCTTTAGAAGAGAGAAAAATCACTCTTAAGAAATTAATTTCCCATTATTTAGACAATGACTAGTTTTCAAAACCTGTATTTTAATATAGATGTTAAGATCATAAATAAAAAACTGATTCATATAGTACAGTTTACAAGGTACACAGTGATTTCTACTCTTCTATGAGTGAGACTTTTAATCACTCAAATCTAGCAATGCCACACAGGAAATTGAAAAAAAAGGAAGCAAACTGAGCTTCCCGGCCTTCATGGGAGGATGAAGGCAGGGATGAAAGGGGGAGATGAAAAGATGTCCCCTCAAGGAGGGAGAGGACCCCAGAAGGGTAGGTATCAGAAAATCATAAATATTACTTTCTTTTGCACAGCACATGTACGTGGAGAGCCCACTACACGAGGTGCTCCAGAGGTGAAAAAAGCAAGTGAATTTCTGGGGCTAGCAGACTTTCAGCTTCATTATGTGTAAGAGTTCATTAATGGACTCTGGACAAAAATAGGGTCAATAAGAGCTCAGGTGGGAGTATTAAAAATATTTATTATTGGGGCACCTGGGTGCCTCAGTCTGTTATGTGTCTGACTCTTGATATCGGCTCAGGTCATGATCCTGCGGTTGTGAGACTGAGCCCGGTGTTGGGCTCTGTGCTGACAGCAGGGAGCCTGCTTGGGATTCTCTCTCTCCCTTCTCTCTGCCCCTCCACTGCTCATTCTCTATCTATCTCTCCCTTAAAATAAATAAGTAAACAGTAACAAAAAAGAATATTTATTATCAATGATTTAGCAACTAGAGAGCAAGGACCAGGAAGTAAAGAGAACTGCATCCCCATCTGTCCCAGCCCCTGAAGGAACTATGAAAGGGGGATCAGTGCAGTGCAGATTGGCACTGGAGGCATCTTCTCAAAGAGAACCATGATTTAGCTAAGAAGGTAGATAAAAGAAATTCCTGGTTACTTCTGAGATCCATTGTATACAAAGTGTATATAACAGTGTATAGAAAGCTGATATATAATGCAAAGGAGCAAAGTCACCTCCCAAATTTCTCAGCTCATATGAGAATTAAGCATCAATGCTGCAGATAGACCCAACAGTTTTCACGGGGAGAGGGCTCAGAGCAATTCTCTAGGTGTCTGATCCATATCATGCTTGATATGTTTTTTTC
The DNA here is from genome assembly GCA_028646485.1 of Cryptoprocta ferox. Classification (NCBI taxonomy): domain Eukaryota; kingdom Metazoa; phylum Chordata; class Mammalia; order Carnivora; family Eupleridae; genus Cryptoprocta; species Cryptoprocta ferox. The sequence continues at coordinate 37,946,738 of CM053572.1, read as the reverse complement.
AATATTTATTTCTTTATTTTGAGAAAGAGAGACAGATGGCATAAGTGGGAGAGGGGCAGAGAGAGAGGGAGAAAGAGAGAATCCCAAACAGGCTTGGCACTTTCAGCACAGAGCACCACAAGGAGCTCGATCTCAAAAATCACAAGATCATGACCTGAGGTGAAATCAAGAGTCATATGTTTAACCACCTGAGCCATCCAGGTAACCTTATCATTCTTGATATTTTAATCAAGTACAAATAAATTAAGTCTAATAAAATTAGGCAAATAAGAACAAAATAGCTGATGTTTATTAAACACTGTATGCCAGGTTTGGCGCTAAGGATTTTACATTCATTTTTGTTACTAATTTTTCATACAATCTTTTGAGGTTGGTACTTTAACACCAATTTTGGAGTCATCATGGTAAGATAGCTGAGTCAATGGCAGAGTGACAATTCAGTTGCAGATCTGTTTAACTTCAAAGCCCATGCTCTGTACAATGATTGCATTTACAGTGGTTTTGTTAAATGCACTTCTCAAAGTAACTCTAATTCTGATTTTTCCTCCCTTCCAAATATTCCCAAGAAGGAAAGGAAGGTGGTAGGAGAGAGTGGTGAAGGCACCATATGGTCCAGCAATATTCCATGGAACTGAACATTTGGGGACATTCGTGAGCATTTTTTTTTTATGAACAAATGTACTGCATATGGCTATTTCTACACAAAAGAATGAGTGTTCATATACACATAGAAGTGAAGCTAATTTATAGAACTCTGTTCATACAACTCATTTTAAGCTATTTATTGACTTTGTATGATTGATTTATGCTTATATGGCAGGGTTAAAAGTCATATAAGAAGAGCTAGAGCTACAAGTTCTCTTCAAGAGGGTGTTTTTCAGAAAGGGACACTTTAATAAGGTACATGGGGCAAAACGCAGGTCAGTAGAAGGCCAGATATCAAAAGGGAGATATAAATGCTGCTGTGCTAGAAAATATCAGAATTGGTAGTGAAAAGAGCAAAGAAGAGAATGAAAAGCACATGCGAGATAAGAGAAACAAGATACCCAAATAACATAGTATGTTGTAGGATTTTTGATTATAGGAATAACTAAGATTCAGTTTTAAGTGATTTCTGTTTATGAGTCTCAACATCAACCCCTACACTCTTCTCCCAAACTTTCATTCCAGTCTGGTACACTCACTTACTTGCACGTTTGTGTGTGTGCATGTGTGTGTTAGCAAAAAACTATCCTGCTATAGCAAGATACTCTATCAATGGTATTAATTCAGAAGACACAAGAACTCAGAACCAGAGATGATCATGACAGTGGAAATCTCTGAACAACCAAATACTGGAATGTACTTAAACTTTAGAGTCAGGGTGTCCCCTGCTGATAGAGTTACAAAGAGATTCGTGAACAAGTATGTATGCATGTCAAAACAGAAGGTAATAATGTTGAGTATAAGACTGTTGCATAAATGAAAAGAGACAGTTGGAAAGTATTTTTCATAAGAAAAATTTTCTTTTGAGATTTCTTCAATATCCTTCATTATTGAACCTAAAAGTGTATTTAATTATGAAGCTTAGCAAACTTCTATACCTGCATAGCTATACTAATAAAGACTGCAGGCTATCAAGAACACAACATAATAAAACTATAAATTTATGTCCAACATGAGCATGGAAATATCTTTGATGTGTAGCTGATTAACATTTTTGAAGAGAATCGGGAGGCAATAAATGTTTAATTGACTTATGACTTTTTCCTAGGGTGACAACCTGGCCTGTTTATATCACTCAGTGAAATAAACACAGATTGGAAATTTCCATGAAAGCTAGCATCGCCCTGAAAACATTTCTCTCACCATATAGAATGCCAGTTCTATTAGAGATGTAAACAAGACTATATGGACAGCACAGGTGTGCTTTTGGAATAGCCAGTAATATAATGCGGCACATAGAATGTGTCCATTTTAACCATGTCCCCAGGCCTTGAGAAATCATTTTGCTCAATAATCTGTAAAGGTGGTCGCTTTTCATCAGGCACCACTTGCCATGTCCATCATCTAACATGTCAACATGAAGAAGGGTCTGCTTCATACTATGATGGACTTATAACATACATTTCAGTTTAGGAAGGTGAAAAAGAAGTGACTTTATTTGGTCAGTGTGGAACATAGACTATATGTGCCTTTGTGATTTTTTTGTTTTATTTTGTTTTTGCTTTGGTGTTTTTTTTTTTTAACATTTGTGTCTTTTTAATCTAGAAGAACAATAGCTCACTATGTAGAAAACAGCTGTTCTAAAAACATTATATGGGTCTTATTACTGTTCCAGTGGACACCTTGAATTATGTCAACAGCTCTAGGAATATATTTAACTGAGGACCATCCATGATTCTTTGTGTCAATAATCCACAAGACCTAACATATGACTTTACAGAGACTTGAATGCCTTTGCTCTTAACTGTTACTGACCTTCTGAAAGTGATTCTCTTTGCCCCTCCTCTTCTTCCCTCTTTTCTTCTTTATCTCCTCTTTCATTAGGGATGATTTTTTTTTAATGCAGCAACTGCAAGACAAAAACAGAGCCCTATTGTTTCTCTCATTTTAAAATCACAACTATTTTCAGCTCTAATTATTCAAGTCTTTATTTAGAAAATCTAGCTTATTTTAAAGGGTAATTTTTTTTTAAATCTACCTTTCTTGCTTGTCAGAATGAAGCAAAAAAGATGATTGAGACATCCTCTGATGGCTTTTTCCTTGCTACTGTGATCTCATTTCTCAATGACACATAGGAACTGGTGCTCAAATTGTGCAACCCACGCAAACTCACTCTATTGGAACCAGGGTATAACCTCTATTCCTTATTTTTAAAACACTACTTTTTCAAAGGTTGGAAACTTTCTACCGAATAAGATTGTCATTTCAGAATCAAAAGCAGCCTGATGCAGACTTAGAAGTTCCATCAGCAGAGAAGTCTCACCCTTTGATACTCAGTGGATGTTCTTTCCAGTGATGTCCTAGTGCATATTTAACTACTGGCTGTCTGCTGGGGAAGAGGCAGGAAGTCATCTGATTTAAAGCGAGTGATGATTTCCATGATGTAAACACTGCCACCATGGCTGAACTCAAACCACTGACATGATGTTACTGAACATGGAATTAGAATAGCTGTGCAGTAACACACGATTATATTTCCCCCATACAGACATTGATGTAAATAACCTCAAAAACACAGATAACATAAAATATAGTAAAATAATTAGGTGATACGTTTTTAGCAGCTACTCCTTTTGTTTTGAATATAACTAATTTAATTGTAGGTTTATATAATTCAATTCTTAGTAATGGAAGTGTTTATGTAATGAAATTGGCTCATGACATTCTTGAAAAGTTAACAGTGGGTCCTTGCAGGCTGATACAGGCCAGCTTCAATACAGCACTGGCTCTTTATCTCAATGCCTGCTCCTTCCCAACACTCAGAGATTAAGGATGGGAGGAGGATGAGCAAGTGAATATTCATTGGACATCTAATGTGTTTGAGGCACTGTGCCTAATTATTTATAGATGATCTTAACAAAACTAGAATACTATTGGTTGTATATCTAGTATAGGCCAGGCCCAGCACTAGGCATTTTTTTTCCATATTACCTCATTACATACTTACAACAAATCTATGAAGTGAGTGTTAATATGCACTTTACCCATGAGGAGCTCAAGTGGCATGGAGGGAAAAAGCTTCCCCAAGACTATACCATCTAGTACGTGAAGATCAATCAAGTAAATTACGATCACCATGCAGGTGTCTTAGACTTCACATTCTCTCTTTGTTACTGACCCTTTAGACTTCACATTCTCTCTTTGTTACTGACCCTCATGGTAACTTTCTGAGGCAGATTTTGCTACTGCTTTTACAGATATTTAGAAACATCAGGGGATGGTTTCAACACCATATAATTTACAGATGAGAGGACTGTGCACTTTCAAAGCTCAGTATTTGTCTACCACAATAAACTGTCTACCTCGACCTCAACATGCTCCTTTTGTTGAGGATGTAAGTTTTATTTGATTTACTGAGTTACATGTAAGTTTCAGAATTAAGGAGTTACCACCTCAACAAAAGCATTTGTATATTAAAATAAGCCAAAGGGAGAAGACCGTGCTTAAGACAAAACAAAAGATTCATAACCATAAGTGTCAAGCAACAGCCATGAGCCAGGAGCTAACAGATTTTTGTTAACCTGCGGATCCTAATAGTTTTCCAGCAGTATTCTTATTCTGTCCATCAAAGAAAGAGGTTTCTACTCAATATTTGAAAGAGTTTGATTTATTGCCTGTTTAAGCAAGTGAGTGCTATACTTGAAAAACTTACCTGTTTTGAGTAAAATAGAAGGTTGATGTTATATCTGTTTAGCTTCATTCTTTCTTACTCAAGGCAGGCCTCCTCAATATGATACAGACGTTGACTCCCAGAAGCTCCAACCTCATATCTTTCTTGTATGTAATTAAAGAGACAAGAATATCTCTACTATCATAAATAAGGAACTTAATACCAAGTCTCTCTGATTGCTGGACTTGAATACCATGCCTCTTGCTGGACCAATCCAAGTATAGAGCAATGAAATCCCTCAGGCCTGAGTCACTTCCTACCTCTGTGGTGGGGACTAAGAAGTTGATTACTAGGAGTGAGTAGTCAGGGATAAGCAAAGTACAGTTATATTTAAAAATAATGGTAATGAGAATACTTTCTGAACAGTCCCAAACAGTAACTATCAAAATCCATTATAATAAAATGTTTTCTTGTAACACCTTCTACATTTTTCATGCCTGGTAATCTGATTATTGGTCAAGCAGTTTCCCTTCATTGAAACTGTCAAGGCTTTTATGGTAGAGAAAGTAGAAAATATTAAAACTGGCATAATTTGTATGAAGATGACTCTATTATTATATAATCCTCCCTGGATTTCCATAATTTGAAGTTGTAAGGAGTGGATTCATTAATAAGTTAGACAAACAGGGTCACGGTTTGCAAAATCACCCTTCTAAAGTCCACTTAAGGTGTGAGGATGGTGTTTTACCATTATGTGTCCATCTATGGGATGGATAATTCTGAAATGCAGGGAGAGGTCTCAAAGTTCTGGCATTGCACTTTCCACCATGGGGCCTTTCACAGATCCTCTGAGCAAAGACCAGTGGATTAAATTGGAGACTAAGAAGAAACAACCTTTTCCCCCAAAAGATCCATCAATGCCAAGGAGTGAGACAAATGTCTTAAAGAAATGAAAGTACGACCAATAAGAAAATAGGTACATTCAAAGTTACATGTGTCATGCAGTAAGTCATAAAATATGGGGATGTACTTTTATCTTGTTGGTGTAAAAATGAAGTGCATAAACACATTTCATTCCTTCAGTTAGAAGTATAACTACATCTTGGGCACCAGGGTGGCTCAGTCGGTTGAGCATCCGACTTCAGCTCAAGTCATGATCTCACCATTCCTGAGTTCAAGCCCTGTGTTGCGCTCTGTGCTGACAGCTCAGAGCCTGGAGTCTGCTTCAGATTCTGTGTCTCCCTCTCGCTCTCTGCCCCTCCACCTGCACATTCTCTGTCTCTGTCTCTCTCTGTCTCTCTCTCTCTCTCTCAAAAGCAATAAAATAAACATTAAAATTTTTAAAAAAAGAAGTATAACCACATCTTTCTCAGATTAACTTCAGTAGTTCCCTTACTTGCACAGTAACTAGCAGCTTTATGATCATAAGGTAGGCAGAGAGTATGGAAGACAAAACTAGAAAGGAAATCAGAGGACAAGAGAATGGTCCTTCACAGTAAACAGGGTAAGCCCTGACACATGGGACCCTTCTGTGGTGAAAACCTTGGCCTCCACTGTCAGCATGTTCCATCTCTTCATTTTACAGGTTTCTCAGGGATTAAAGGTGGCAGAAATAGGGTAATGTACACTTAGTTCAGGAAACCTAAAAACGTTTTGTCCTTAATTTCTATCTGTTCCTTTGTTATTTACTCCTCTTCTTTTGCTTCTGCATTTGGAAGGAAAACATAAGCAGAAAACACCATGTGGACTGTATAGGTAGCACTTGAAGAGGGTCCCACCCTTCATAGGGAGAGGTCACCATCTCTAAGTGTGAAAAACAGATGAGAAGATAACCATCAGGAAAGATAGCATAGTACACCAGGAGTTAGGATCTCCACTTTCAGTTTGGCCAATCAGATTCCTGTGCTGGAGATGTGGAAGTTTGCTAATGTTCTTCTACTGCTTGCAGTTGAGTACAATCATGGAAGGGCTAGGATTTTTTAAAACAAATATTTAGTTTCATGAGTGTCAAGAGGAGAGTTGAGCATGAGCACCTATTTTTATCTCAAGGAAGCTCCTTGAAGACCACAGGATAATTAAGGGGAGAGGACACAGTCCAGTGAAGGCTACCTTGAGTATGAAAGATCATAAGGCTGATTTCCATCATCCCTCAAAACATATTGGCACACACATATGCATATATGTGTATACACACATCACACACAAACATACACACACAAAGAAAGTTGCTAAAGATCCCCTTTTCTGTTCCAGAAAGGAAAAGCTCTTCTCAAATTCCTTATTCATATAACTGATACTCAGTACAAGTTCATTGCTTGAAAACTGCTCCAGATAGAAAGTGTAATTATAGCCAAAAGGGTAAAATATGTTACCCTTCTATGAAGTTGGTGTTTTGTTTTGTTTTGTCTTGTTCACAGAATTAAAATGGAACAAGGGCTTTGAAAATTTAAAAAAATCTGCAGAAACATCTTTCTTTCATGATTATGGGTCATTTTTATGTTTTTGTTTTATCAAAAAATTCTGGATATATAAGCCAAACTGAAATTAGATGAAATTCTGAAGCCTCAGTTTGGGTGGCCACCCCTTTGAGAAATATGTGCACATCTGTGTGGAATGTGTGAAGGAGAATGGATGAGCCTCTAGTGGATTGGTTTGGTGTGCAGGTTAAGTTACTCATTCTTTACTCATCCTTTGATGCAATATGAGCTGAACCAGATTACCTTGACTTGCAAGGATGTTTTCAAGGAATCTATTATTTTGGTGATGGGTTTTACTATTTCTTTCTCATATGGTGAAAATTTCCATGCTTAACGGACATCAGAGTCTTCTCCAGGTTTTTCTTAGGGAGCTGGGGTAAACAAATGGAAATATTTGGAGAAAAATTAAGAAAAGAACACTAAAATAAACAGATTTCATATAGTACAATGCTGTGTTAATGAAATTTTTATGGTACCCTTGATAGTGATTTTTCTTTTTTTTTTTTTTTGCTGAGAAAAGAACATTCAGAGGTTTACTTTTGTTTAAAATGTAAATATTTAACTTATTAAAGTTTTAGATGAAAAAAACTACTTATTTATTCAGCTTTTAAGTTTAGCCAAAAATTATTCTCTGTTTAGCAAATTTTCAAAAGTCACTTTGAAAGGATTCCCATTTAAAAACTTAGTTCAAAAATTTAAAACTGCATTTTATATTTCATTTCCTTTTCAAGTATTTTCTTCTCTGAAATAAACAAAATCCTCTCTAATATTAAATTATTCTTACAAATCTAACCAACATAAAGAGAAAGACTTCCTCTTAAGATTACAAGTCTTAGTAACTCAATTATGGATTTAATTTAAATTTACAAGGCTATTGCTCTAATGGGCCAAAATTCTACTAAAAACCACTTAAAAGTTATTAAATTCCAAAATATTTACTCATTTTTAAAAAATACAAAAATATTTACTGTATAGGCTGGATTTTCACAAACATTTTTATTCTCATTCTTAAATCTTCATATAGTTTATATTTGTGGAAAACAATTAACATCCAAGTTAACAGGGATAACTTTGTACCATTGGTTTTTGTCACCATCTGGGGACATCCAGGGCAGCTTTCTCCTTGATCCCCAAGGAAACTATGTAATATTAGGAATTGTCTTCTCAGCAATGTACTTGAAGATATTAACAACTACAGAGTTCAGCTGGTTCACTGCCTAGCCTCTTGTGGACATTCTTGAACTCTTTGATAGTTGTTACTCAATGACTCTATACTTCAAAGAGAGCATATTGGGATTGATACAGAGCCCGCCTCCATATTCAGGAGTCTACCTCCACATATTACATACATATAAACATTAATTAATTTTGATATCAATGCAAAACACCAATCCAGGTTTACTCCACGTATTTCTTTGGCTGAGATGACATGTAAATATCTAATAGTGAAGACCCTTAAACTCGATGAGACTCTCATAAACCAGTTTCCTTACTGGAGTTCAGGACCACATGACCAGTATACTCTACTAACATGAACTATTCTGATACATATTTCTGGATCTCTCCTTGGCCTGTGGATGAGTCATTTTGCCCTCTTGGTGACCTGATATATAAAGGAGGCATCACTACTTGTCCCCAACCTCATGGTATTATTAGAATTAATGAATAATGTCTCAGGTAATTCTTATCAAGAGAATTCTATCCAAGAATAACAAGCTGTAAGCTAAGTTAACGAGCCTCTTGTAAGAGGCTCAAGTCTGATAGGAAGGATGCTAGACAGTGTCCAAATCACTGTTCAGCCACTTATTAGTCAGTGAACTTGGAAAAGTCCCTTTTGTTTCTGATCTCTTTACCTGGGGATCCCCCTACCTGCCTCATAGGAAGGTTATGAGGATCAGAAGATAGAATATACGTGAATGGGCTTCTGATGAGTAGAGTACATAACAATATGTGCTCTATGTTACTGCACATGGTGAACTTATGTAGTCTGCAACTCTGTAGCTGATTTCCCATACTGTTGGTCCCAGGGCTCTAAACGGGTCTGGAAGAAGGTACTCGGGACACTAGACTGTGGTATCGGAAAGATAAATGTCATATAAATGTGTATTACTAGTCTGCATTTCCCAATTCACTGATATTTCCCAAAGCTTAGTAACAGAGAATTCTGGTACATACATAATCACACCTCTGGTTCATATTTGTCTTCCCTGGAATGAAAGACTGAGGCAACTTCACAGCTCTTAGTGAATGCTGTGAACAAGTGTTGGAGCTAACATCTTGTCTTAAAAAAAAAAAAGGCTCATTTTCTACCTACTCTGGTCTCTCATTCAAATCAAGTTGCAGAGGAAAGATCAAGAGGAAAATGAGAAATACTAATTAAAAGTTAATGTAAAGCCAAAAAGGAACCTTTAGTTTCCAGGAGCAATTTTTAAGAAAGACTATCTTGGACAAAATAAGAACATTTAAGTACTAAACGTTCTTAAAGAAATGAACACAAATAACAAAGGCTAATAGTGAGGAATTTTTAAAACAAATTTGAAGAAGTCTAGGGGACAAGAATTTGGGGTGAAGCTTGAGAGTACTATTGTGGGTGCATTATTAAAAAATACAGAATATATAACTGTGTGAGCTTATGTTTGGCTTGGGATATATTTCTTTGGTTACACCATCACTTGAATATTCCTCCAACAAATCTCTTTTCCTAAAACAAAATAATATCAGATTTAAAAACCTGATGGTCCATTTTTGCCATAAAGTAGAGAATTTTAGGTATTACATCTAACCCCTCATATTGGTGTGGTAAACAGGGTTCACAGTCTGAAGTGATTTTAAAGGGACAGGGAGATATATGGTATAATTCCTAAATTCTAATTCCCAGCTTTAATACAAATGTTCATGAGCATGAAGTCAATTTTTAGCAAAAATCAGAAAAAATAGATTGTATTCTTAAAAAGAAACATCATCATTTGAATTAACAAGCTAAAATCGGAGGCAGGCATATCAGAAATTTATGGGACTCATGTTACCAGTTTTTCAAAACCGTAGCAGAAAATCAGGCATTAAGATGTACCACACACTAACTATGATTTTCAATGTGTTACTTAAAAATAATAAAACAGGGAGGAGAAGTTATTCACTCATGTAGTCATTACTCAGGACCCAGAGCACTACATGTTTTGACTCCTTGGGGTCTTACATTTTACAGGTTAAAAGTACACATGAAAACTGATTAAGGATCCAAGAAAAAAAAAGTAAAAACAACGTAAGTATTAGAAGACAAGTCCTTTAGGTAAATATTTAAGGAATTATACTTATTTAACTTGGAGGGAAAAGGACTGTCTTCATTGATTTGAATGAAGCAGAGTGACTAGAGAGTTCCATTTCCTCCAGGCCTGAAAAAGAGGAAACAAGGAAGAAAGGGAGGTTAGTTATGAGGAAGAACTATCTGCCTATAAATGTTCTTAAGTAGCAACTAAGATTACCATGGAAAAGTGTAGGCTAGCTTTACCAGAGACCTTTACTTTCAGGAAGGAAACCATCTATCAGGGAGTTTATCATATAAAGCCAGGCCATATTTTTCCTGAGATCTTTTTCCAACTGTATTTATCTTTGAAAGAAATACTGCTCTTTCATAGGAAAATGTTCTTTACCATGCTTCTCCCACTCCTTAACACCACCCCCTAAGAAGCTACTTTATCACCAAATAATCTGTATAGCACAGGATGATTAAAGTTTCATTAGTCATTAATGGTCTTAAATGGTCCCCTTTCCCAGGGATGAATAGTGAAAGAAAAATAACTAGAAATGAGTCAGAATCAGACTGTTTCTCCTGGGAAGGATATTCAGTAAAGTTAATCTGTTTTAATGCACATAGTGAAACTTTGATTTCCATTTCTAGAATTTACTGTTAGTAGGAAATTGTCTTATCCCTTGAACAAACCTTACCAAGGTAGACATTTTCAAAGAACACAGGGATAAGTTCAAAAGAAGGAACTTTGGCAGCATAATTCTATCTGTCATTAAGGCCACAGCCTGTTCTTGGGATGATGAGTGCCAGCTTGGGATGACAATGTGCTCCACCTACTCCTGTCATACCAGCCTCCATGTCAATGTAGAACATATGGTTTCTCAGGGGAAGCTGCCGGTTCCCATCCCCAGAGCTTCCTGTGTCACCAAAGAATATCATGTTCTTATGGAAGAAAAAGACAGTCATTCTTAAATTCCAGTATCCCAAACCATTTGGGCTGTGTTTACAAGCCTGACATCAGAACTATTCCAAAAGTAATCCAGAACTAACTTTGGCAGGGGTCTATTTTTGTGAAGGTATGATCAGTTGTTACTCAGAATGTCAGTCTGTCCTTGTACACCAATGAGTCCTTGGATCATGTATAATTGGACTGACCAAGAATCAAATTAAGGTGTTAGAAGCATTCTATTACACTCACTCTCTTGTGCACCCCACCATGTGTGTGTGTGTGTATGTGTGTGTGCACATGCACACATATGTACAGACACTAATAATGCAGGTAACTCTAAATTAATTATGGTGGCTGCATGACATGAGGCCAATAGGAGTTTCATTTGAATTGAGATTCATGGACTAAATGAGAGATAAGGATTTCTCTTTCAGGATTTGGGGAACAAAGGTCAACAACTCTTGATCTCCAGGAGAGAATGCTGGAGGGAATAGATGTACACTGCGGTTATGGAGAATCGAGGACAACAAGCTTTCTCTAATACTAACTGGGGGTGCAGGAGGGAAGACAGTAAATAGGGATGGTTAGGAGAATTAGCAAGAGAAATAATTTTGAGTACTGTAAGAAGCCAACTGATACTTCTATACTAGACCCCTAAATTTTAAAATTTAAAAATATTAACATTTAATATCACACTGTAAAATATTAGCAATAATTGAAGAAGAGAATTTTGAGGCAAGTAATACTGGGCTTCCAGAAAATACCTGGAAAGGACTGAGCCAGAGTATGAAATATGACCATAGTATGACCTTCTCTTACCCCAGATTGAGGGAAGCTGGGAGTGAGAGCACAGAAACACTTAATAAGAAAACTTAGGTGTTTGATTTAAGTACCCTGTTCTGAGACTGTGTTAGCAGTAATTTATCTTCAATCACAAAGAAATAACATCGCTTGTTTTTCTACATGTGAAGGGAAACCAACTTCAGTTTTTGCTTTAGTATGGAATTTTTTCTGTTGGTCCAATGAGAAACAGAGACTGGTAAATAAGCAAAGACTATACTGCTATTACTTATAGCAATCCTAATAATGGGTATACTTAGTAGTCAAGCTTCTGTATATTAATGTCATTCTCTGCAATAAGCTGAATATGAAATGCTAAGAAGAAGTAGCCCCACAAGATCACTTAACTGTGTACACGTTACAGGACCTGTCTTATCTGGTAAGCCTATAGTTCCATCAGGCAAGATATAAAAAACATCAGACCTACAAGAAGTCAACTTAGTTGTATTAGTCTACACAATATCACTGACCGAGTGACTTCAACAACAGAAATTTATCTTCTCACTCTTCAGGAGTCTGGAAGTCCAGGATCAAGTGCCAAAGGGGTTGGTTTCTCACGAGGGCTCTCTCCTTGTCTTGCAGAAGGACCATCTCCTTACTGTCACATGTCCTTTCTTCTTTGCATGTGTACTCATGGCAGTTCTTCCTCTTCTAATTAAGAACGCCAGTCCTGGGGGATAGAGCCTCAGGCTTATGACCTCATTTAACCTTAATTAGCTCCTTAAATTCTCTATCTCTAAATATAGTCATATTGGGTTGGGTTGGGTCTTCAACAGAAAAATTTTGGAGAGACACAACTGAGTCCATAATACCAGCTAATTACAAGATGCTGGGGGAAGTAATCTAGTGTTTTGAGTTTTGGTTGGTTGTTTTCATCTACAAAGACAATCAACCATTCACTTGAAATGTGAGATCTGTGGCTTTAATTATTTTTCCTCTTGCAGTTTTGGCCCCTAATTGTATATTTAAATACTTTATTTATTTAAAGTTTTGAGGTTAGGGGCACCTGGGGGGCTCAGTCAGGTAAGTGTCCTGACTTGATATATAACATCACTTGTTATATATATATAACATCGCATCGTTATATCTCTTGGTCCGTAAGTTTGAATCTCACATCAGGCTCTGGGCTGACACCTCAGAGCCTGGAGCCTGCTTCAGTTTCTGTGTTTCCCTCTCTCTCTCTCTGCCCCTCCCCCACTTCTACTTTGTCTCTGTCTCTCTCTCTCTCTCTCTCAAAAATAAACATTAAAAAAATTAAAGTTTTGAGACTATACTTCCAGATTTAGTTATATACGCATATATGTTATCTATAATTTAAATGCAAAGTTTGACTGATGTCAGGAAACATTATTTGGCCAGTTTGGCCACTTTTTTCTAAGATAGGTCATGAATTATTCTCATTCCCTGTAGGAGGAAGCCCTTAGATATATGTATTTTGCACTAAGGGCTTCACTTTTCTTTCCCCACCTACCCAACTCAAGAACATTTGATCCATAAATTGGCCAACAACTTACAAAGAAAACTGGTATGGAAACATGGTCCATCAGCTTCCTTGTCTGTACTTTACAGTACAGGAAGTACTTTAAGAATGATGTAGTTAGCAGAGAAGCTAAAGCTGGAAGGGCCTGTAGAGAGCAGAGCCACGAGGCACTGTGGCCTAAGGAAGCAGTGCGAAGGCAGACAGAAAAGAGAAACACAGGTGCTGTAGAGAGAGTTAGCAATACTGGAATGGCTTTAGCTTCCAACCCTTTTCAGTTTAAGGTCTAGATCTGGTGCATTCTTAAAATAAAACTTTTTTTTTTTTAAGGAACTTGAGCCAATCTCTTTTTTTTACAAACATAGGAGCTTAATAAAGAAATGCAGCCTGAAAGACAACACTCTCTTTCTCCAAGGGCACACCAAACAGGCAAATCATTCTCGCTTCTTTTGATGATCTCTCTCATGTGTTGTCCATTTTGCCAGTACAAACATATAAAATATAACCTGTCTTTATCTATGAATATTAAAAGACAGTAATTTTTGGACTCCCAAATTGTGAAGTTTGCTTTGGTGGTACCTATTCCACATACCCTCATTCATAATCCCCCATACTTTTAAGTAATACTTTCTCCTTGACCTGACTTCCCATGCCCTTGGGTTGCCTCCTATCTACCCACAGCTTACTCTCTTTGGACAATGATTTAATATGAGACTTCTTCTACACTTCGTCCTCCATTTAAGGCTTATGTATATTTTATAAGAGAGGACAGTTCACTGCTTAGCTGTGATTTGAAAAAACTTCTGACAGATATATTCCACATGTACTAACTTATTAAAAGTTTAAAACTCTTTAAACTAGACCTCTCCCAAGAATATTAACATTTTTGCCACAGGACAAAAAGGAATAGGTAAGTGACAGTGAAATTTGGAGCACTAGAAAAAGTTGAACCCATCCCTTTCCCAAAGACTGAAGGCAACAGGCAGTGAAGTAAGCCCAGTTTGCAATACATCTCTTTGATGAAATTTGAAAACTTCTTGACCTGTAAGGTCCTTCTGAATGTTTTACTCCATAATGTACATAGTGTAAATCAGAATTAGAAAATAGAAGATGGTGGTGGATGCCTGGGTGGCTCAGTTGCTTAAGCATCCAACTCTTGATTTTGATTTGGGTCATGATCTCACAGTTTGTGAGTTTGAGCCATGCATCAGGTTCTGGGCTGATGGCAAGGAGCCTGCTTGGGATTCTCTCTCTCTCTCTCTCTCTCTCTCTCTCTGCACCTCCCCTGCTCATTCTCTCTCTCTCAAAGTCAATAAAACTTAAAAAAAGAAAACAGGAGATGGAATATATTTCAGGGTATCTGCCCAGGTTAGCTCTTTTCACTACAAAGATTAAGAATTTATAAGAGAGCAGTATGTGCAGTCAGTTTATCAGATATTCAGGTATATTTTGGCCAAAAGGCAATTTTCTAAATTAGATAATTATCATCAAAAGTGAGTTTCACTATTTTCATCCTTGCTGTCACTGTCATTATCATCATGGGGTATGTATAAGGAAAAAGGGGAGTGGAATGTAGGGATTCATGGCTTTTCAAGCCAGAATGTCCAGGATTAACCTTGGGCTGTACCACTTACTGTGACCTTGGGAAACTTTAGCCTCTCTGTTTTTTATTTATTACCTGTAAAAGAGAGATGATAATACATTATCTATTTCATTGAGTTTTTGTAAGGATTAAATAAAATAATATATGTAAAGCACCTAAAAATATGCCTGGCAGAAAACAGATATGTATTATGATATCACCAACTTATAGTTAGATACTACTTGACAATTTCCATTTTTTTATGTTTATTTTTTTTTAATTTTTTAATGTTTATTATTGTTGAGAGAGACAGAGAGCAAGAAGGGGAGGGGCAGAGAGAGAGGGAGACACAGAATCAGAAGCAGGCTCCATACTCTGAGCTGTCAGCACAGAGCCCTACGCAGGGCTCAGACTCACAGACTGCAAAATCATGATCTGAGCTAAAGTCAGCAGCTTATCCAACTGAGCCACCCAGGTGCCCCATATGTTTATTTATTTTTAGAGAGAAAGAGAGACAGAGTACAAGCAGGGGAGGGTAGAGAGAGAGGGAGACACAGAATCTGAAACATGCTTCAGGCTCTGAACTGTCAGCACAGAGCCCAATATGGGGCTCCAACTCATGAACCATGAGGTCACAACCTGAGCAGAAGTCAGACACTTAACCAACTGAGCTATCCAGGTGCTCCAATGTTCATTTATTTTTGAGAGAGAGAGAGCAACCAAGTGCATAGGAGCAGCAGAAAGAGAGGGAGATAGAGGATCACAAGTGGGGTCTGCACTAAGAACAGAGAGCTAGATATGGGACTTGAACCCATGAACTTGAACCCACAATCCCAGCTGATGTTGGAACCTCAACCAACTGAGCCACCCAGACACCCCTACAGGACACGTTTCAAAGTCTTGTAATATATATTAAGTTATTTTGTTTTTACAACTTTCCTCGAAGTGGGTAGAAAATGATACTTCTATTATGGATAAGAAAAACTAAGGCTCAAAGAATCTAAGTTAGCCAACAGCTATATTTAAAGCTCTATTTAAAACTGTCTTGTCTCCTAAATTCTTCAAGGTAGGCACCATTGGAAGAGCTTCAGAAGATCAGCCAGATGGGTCTACAAAAGCATTATCATGATTTAGGCAGTGGGGTAATCTTAGAGAAAATGGTCCTTTTCCTCTGGTTCTCTTTACTAGCCAGCAACACTTAACAGATCGTGATGGTAAACACTAGTGTGGTGGCCACTTATCTTCCCCCATATCTATCATCCTTATTTGTCCTGCTTACCCACTTTTTGGAAGGGTTCTAATTAGTTCTGCCTTTCATTTTCCAATAGGAGGATTTTGTTGCCCTAAAGACAAACCAGCTCAAAGGCTACAAGTGTTCTCTGCATTCCAGGAGAAACACTAATATAACTAAACATAATTCAAACAGTTGTAAACATTTTTGTAATGTATAACTCACAATAGAAGAAAATCAATTTTAAGCCAGTTTACTTATGAATGTCTACTTTCTGCTATTCCTATTTTCCAGTCTAAATGTGTTGTTGCTTTTATTCCTGTTTAAATGAGACCTTTTTTTTAAATAATTTATTATTAGGGTTTATTTTTCTATATTAAAAAAATCAACCAAGTACCTTAAATCAGTTAATCTAATACAAGTTAAATGAAGCAAAGGCTTTTACCAGAACTTAAAATGCATACCTGTCCTTCTTGATCATTCATTGCTATAACTCCTCTGACATAGTAATATATCCCCTGTCTTCCTAAGAAAATGCTATAGTATAGCAGTTTCAATTGTAGATTTAATGTGTATTGCAATTTTTTCCTCAGCAAGAATGCATGAGCTGATAGGTTGGTATTAATTTATAGTGCTCTTTGAACTTCTTTTAAATGTTCATGATGGGAAATAAAGGAGAATTAAAAATATTATCTTTAAGAAATAGCTAGGGTTTCTACTTCATTTGTTTTAAGTAAGTTTACAGTTCCCAGGAATTACAGAAATGCGAAACACTTTACACCTGAGTTTGCAAATATTACTAAACTATTCATCTCACTGTTATAATACTCCAGTCACTGGAGCTTCAACTCAAATATCACCATTCTGAGCAATCCTACAAAACTTGGTGCAGTTCTCAATCTAGATTAAATGTGCTACCAGTACAACCAGCAGTGTTGAATCAAACATGTTTCTAGGATAATCAACTCCTAGACCATCTATCAAGGCCAAATCCAATACCAACTCTAGTCAACATGTTTGCCTTGGACATTTCTCTTTTTCAGCAGGGCTGAGAAAAAAAAAAAGAAAAGAAAATCATAAGGAAGCTAAAAGACAGATATTGTAATGTCTGACAATAAGTTTAAAGAAGAGCCTAGACCCAAACAATAAATATAACCTTACTTGAACTCAAATGGCAATCATATTTGCAGAACAGTAAGACAGAGTGAATCATTTTGTAAACATGACTATCCATCTGAAGGGCCTTCTTTAAAATGCCACAGACAGAAAACTGTTGAATTATTAACAGAGCTATTACAGCCAGAAGCACTTGATTTCCAAGGTTATTACTTTGATAATGCAGAACCGACTCTAGCTCTCCCACGCTGAAACCTTTTTTGTCATGAAAATATTTTCTCTGGTTCATACTTTGTGGTCCTTTATGGTTGAAGAAGACCATAGTAAAATAATTGATAAAGAAACTAGGCTCCTCCTTAATTAGCCTCCTTAATAAACCTCTCAAAAGACATTTCCATGACCATGAGTACATCATCTTACTTATATGATAACTTTTGTAATGAAAAAACAAAATAAAATAAAATAAAAATAAATAAATAAAATCCAGAATTCAGATTAATCTCATTAAAATTCCCAGGAATGCACTGGCTATTTTCACCAGCAATATAAACAGTCACTTTTGAGAAGAAACCATAAGAAGAGGCAAATAATGAATTTCTAGATCTGGGCTTTGTATTTCCTTGTTCTTCCCTGAGCCTCCTGATAATTGTGCTTGAGCTTGTGTTTCCCAATCTGAAATACGGTATGTCTACATTTAAGCAAGGAAGTGAAAGATCTGTACACTGAAAAGTATAAAATGCTGATGAAAGAAATTGAAGAAGACAGAAATAAATGAAAAGATATCCTATGTTCATGGATCAGAGGAATTAATATTGTTGAATTGTCCATACTATTCAAAGCCATCAATAGAATCAATACCATCCCTAATCAAAAACTCCATTTTTTTTTCAGAGAAATATAACAAAAAAAAAAATCCTAAATGTGTATGGAACTACAAAAGACCCCAATTAGCCAAAGTGATTTTGAAAAACAAAAACAAAGCTGGAGGCATTATATTTCCTTATTTCAAACTATAGTTCAAAGCTATCTAATGAATACAATAAAAACATACATATAAACCAATGGAACAGAATTGAATAAGTCTGTATAAATTCATGTGTATACAGTCAACTAATGTTTGACTAGGGAGCCAAGACTACTCAATGAGGAAAGAATAGTCTTTAAAATAAATGATACTGGGGAAATTGGATATTTACATGTAAACAAATGAAATTGGACCCCTGTCTTACACCACTCACAAGAACTAACTCAAAATGGATTAAAAAAATGTAAAATCTAAAACCGTAAAAATCCTATAAGAAAACATAGGAAAAGATTTCCTTGACATTGGTCTTGACAATAACTTTTTAGATATGACACCAAAAGCACAAGCAACAAAAGCAAAAACAAACAAGTGGGACTACAACAAACTAAAAAGCTTCTGTGCAACAAAGGAAACAATCAACAAAATGAAAAGGCAACCTATGGAAAAGGAGAAAACATTTTAACCATAAATTAGATAAAGGATTAATATCCAAAATACATAAGGAATTAATACAACTCAATAGCAGGAAACATTAATAATCTGATTTCAAAAAGGGCAGAGGACCTGAATACACATTTTTCTAAGATATATAAATGGCCAACAGATACATGAAAAGTTGTTCAATATCATTAAGCACCAGAGAAATGCCAATCCAAACTGGCATAAGCTATCACTTCACACCAGTCAGAATGGCTACTATCAAAAAGACAAGAGATACCAGGGCATCTAGGTGGCTCACTTGGTTAAGCATTTGACTTCAACTGGGATCATGATCTCACGGTTCATGAGTTCGAGCCCCCTGTCTAATTCTGTGCTGACAGCTCAGAGCCTGGAGCCTGCTTTGGAATCTGACTCCCTCTCTCTGTGCCTCCCCCCACACTCACGCTCTGTCTCTCAATAAATAAATAAATAAATATTTAAACATTTTTTTCAAAAAAAAAAAAAAAGGAGATACCAAGTGCTGGCAAGGATGCGGAGAAAAGAGAATCTTCATGCACTGCTTATTGGAATGTAAACTGGTACCACCATTACACAAAACAGGATGGAGTTTCCTGAAACAAATAAAATAGAATTACCATATGATCCAGCAACTCTACTTCTCAGTATATGGCTGTAGGAAATAAAATCATTATCTTGAAGAGATATCTGCACCCCAATCATTAAGAACAATAGCCAAGATATGAAAACAACCTAAGTGTCCAACAATAAATAAATGGATAAAGAAAATGTGACTATATATATATATATATATATATACACACACATATACATATATATACACATACACATACACATAGATGTGCACACACACAATTGACCCATGAACAACATGGAGGTTCAGGGCACTGACACCCCATGCAGTCAAAAATCCATGTATAAGTTTTGACTTCCCAAACACTTAACTACTAATAGCTTACTGTTGACATGAAGCCTTACCAATAACATAGAGTCAATTAATACATATGCTGTGTGTTTTATGTATTATATACTGTATTCTTATAATAAAGCATGCTAGAGAAAAGAAAATCATAAAACAGAGAAATACATTTACTGTGTTTTTCAAAAAAAATCTGTGTATAAGTAAACATGCTCAGTTCAAACTGGTGATGTTCAAGGGTCAGCTGTATATATACACACACACATACAGATATACATATTTTGTATATGTGTGTATATATAATCACATTTTATAAATAGTAAGTATTAATATATTATTAACATAATATTGTTATTAATAGAATAATATAATTATCCAATCATATAAATATTATGAATATAATTCAGTCATAAAAACACTGCCACTTATAACAACATGAATGGAATTTGAGGGCACTATGTTAAAACAAACAAATTAGGCAGAGAAAGCAAATATGTATGATCTCACCTATATGTGGAATCTGAAAATAGCTGAACTTATAGAAACAGAATGTAGAGTGGTGGTTGCCAGGAGTTGGGGTGAGAGAAATGGAGAGATAGTAGTCAAAAGGGATAACTTCCAGTTATAGGATGAATAAGTTCTATGGATCTAAGCTATAGCATGGTGACCATAGGTAATAATATTGTATTGCATACCTGAGAACTGCTAAGTATATCTTAAATGTTCCAACACAAAAAGAAAAATTAGTAGTTATGTGAAGTGATGGATGTGTTAAGGAGCTAGCCTGTAGTCGGCAAAGTGATATCTAGAATGTGGTCAAAGCCTCTAGGCATAGAAATGTATTTGGAATTTGGTCAGAGTACACAGAAAAGGTAAAGGTGGGAGGAGATGGGCAGAGTACTGACAATGTCTAATACAGTTCCTCTTTTATCACACCTCTTTGTGATATTTCTGGCTATTTCTTTCTAGAGAGAGTAACTCCAGTTTCCTGGAATTATGAAATTTGATATCATCCTTTGCCTCACTGAAAGGCTATTTGCTTTAAAATCGGCTATACAGTAAGAGATATTCTACACAGGCACTTTTTATATTGAGAGT
Source organism: Cryptoprocta ferox (assembly GCA_028646485.1). NCBI lineage: Eukaryota > Metazoa > Chordata > Mammalia > Carnivora > Eupleridae > Cryptoprocta > Cryptoprocta ferox. The sequence goes on along the minus strand of CM053572.1, from coordinate 37,926,004 downwards.
TGAGTGGAGAGGTGGGGAGGCCTGGATTGGAATCACAAATGAGATTTTCCAAACCACATATAACACCCAGCAAACCTGATTTGAGACTGACTAGCTCCCTCCTACCTAGGGAAGTAATGCTCTGTGTTGAATAATGGAAGTTAATTGCAGACTTCAGGCATGTTTAAATGAGAAGAAAGTAAAAATTACTAAAGAGCTGAAATGTAAACAGTTAGTCTGTCACAGTCCTAGCCCAGTGCTGAGCAGAGAATATGTGATTTTAAAGCAATTTAAATTCTATTGTAGTAAATCTGATGTCATAACAAGATTCAACTAAAGTAGCTATTTTGCTCATAGGTAGGGCCTAAGTTACCATTCTAAGCAAATATTGTTCTTCATTGATGGAAATAATTACTTTATTGAAATGACTGGGTGACTCAGTAGGTTGAGCATCCCACTCCTGATTTCAGCTCAGGTGAAATATATGCAATCCCAGGGTCGTGGGTTCTAGCCCTGCATCAGGCTCCATGCTGAGCACAGAGCTTGCTTAAGATTCTCCCTCTCTCCCTCTCTCTCTCTCTCTCTCTCTCTCTCTCTGCCCCATGCCCCTCTCCTCTGCTTGCATGCACTCTCTCTAAAATAAAAAAAATAGAAAGAATTACTTTATTAAATAGAGCAGTATTGATAGCCTATATATAAAGCCATGATTTATTACTGGACAATTTTATTTTAAGAGAGTTTTAAGAGAAATATTCAATAATTAAAGGACATTAATAATTTTGGTATCTTGTCTCCACAGTGTTACTATAGTCTTAAAGACTCTAAGGGCTTACTATAATATACAGAAAGTTAATGAACTTTAAGAAAATACAATAATTCCTAATATTAAGTTAGAATTTTACTCTTCTTATGTTGAATTTCACAATATAATCTTTATCTCTTTGTTTTTTCAGCAGAAGTAAGGGTGTTTTAGATTTTACTTTCTGACAAGCAAAAGCATACATAAACAGGCATAAGTTCATTGGAAAATTTATGTCCAGCCAAGCTAAAATGCTCTGCTATTAGCTACAGAGGAAATGGTTTTAAATGAGATATCAGATGGCCTCCATCAGAAAGGATGGAGGGAAAGAAGAGAATCATTTTAAAATGGTCTAGCTTATTACTCAACCATTCAGTACCAAGAATAATGCAGAATTACCCAAAAGTTCTAAAATACTATATTAAGTGGAATAGATTACACTGGAAATTCTTACCTGAAAATCACCTCCCAAGGACAGGCAAATAATTGTTCTGGCAGAAATTCATGGTGAGGACAGATGGTATCCTGCCTAAGAGGCCAAGCTCTCATTCTGCATGAACTTTGAAGAGCTTTGGGCTTTCTAGTTATAATTTTCATTGGGGGAGTCTCATCATGCCAGACATAGAAACATCTTGGGAAACTCTTTTCTTAAAAAAACTTTCTAGTTTATTATTTTTTGACTTCTCTCAAAACAAACAAGGGGAAAAAAATATCATGGTAAGGAAAAGGAGAAATAAAGTGATTACTAGGATGAATTTATGTGCAGTGTACGTTTTCTCCTCATTGGTAAAAGCACCATCAATCAATATGAGCAGATAATTGTTTAAGGCCCACACATATAAATAAGATGCCTTTCTGTGCACAAACCTTGAACATAAAAATTTTACTAGCTAAAACTTTCTTCCATCATGTGTTAGTATCTTATTTCTACTGTAACAAATTACCACAAACGTGATGGCTTAAAACAAAAAACTTCTATTTCTGGAGGTCAGAATTTCAAAATAGATCTTACTGGGCTAAAACCAAGATGTTGGCAGGGATGGGTTCCTTCTGGAAGCTTGAGGGGAGAACTCATTCCCTTATGTTTTCCAGCTTCTAGAACCCATTGTACTCCTTGATTCCTGGTCCCCTCTTCCACCTTCAAAGTCAGGGCATAGCAGCTATGAATCTTTCTGTTAAACTCTACTCTACTTGCCTCCATTTTATCAAGTGACCACTTTGAGCCCACCCAGATAATCTAGAATAATCTTTTCAACTCACAATTTTTAATTTAATTACATGTGCAAAGTCCTTGCTATGTAATTTAAAATGTCCACAGGTTCCAACAATTAGGAGGTGGTCATCTTTGG
>CM053572.1:37883036-37923777 GCA_028646485.1 Cryptoprocta ferox | reverse complement strand
ACACCACCTTGGAGTAAGGGTCACCACACTCCTCTCACAGGTGAGGAAAGTTAAGCTTCGTGAAGTTAAGAGCGTCAGAGAACTAGAAATTTTAGTCTAGGATTTGGGAGTAAGCCAAAACAGCACTTCAGTCTGGGTATTTTCAGATCCAAAGCCAAGCTTCCTTCTGCACTTCCTGGCGTGTGCTTATATGTAGTCTGTTACTCCACAATGACAATGCAGATAGAATCCTAGCCTGCTTTGGCACCGTGTGGACAGAGAACATCTCACACATCTACCCAGAAAATGCAGCCCTGATTATGCAGCTTTCTCTCTAGAGCCCAGTGCTGCCTGGAAATGGCTATCAATTGTGTGCCTCTCTAACGATGATCCTGTGTCTAAAATGAATGAAGAGTGGTGGGGACGCCATGATGAACATATAGAAGATACAGTTTGTTTCTAATTGACCTGAAAGGTAGGTCATGTGTCCAAAAGAGGAGCTAGACCACACCTACACTGAAAGAGGAATGGTACTCGCAAATCTTCTTTGATCTAAAAACACCGAATCTGGGATCTGAGAGCTTTGCCACTTTGTCACTCAATTTGTTTGTGATTCTAGGCAAGTTTCTCATTTTGAAAGTGGGGGTAAATTGTTACAGTGAAGGTTAAAATAAAAGTTCTTTGGAAATCACAAATCTCAACAGGCCACTTAAATTATTTCACTGGATCCCCCTTTTCGTGGGATAAATAATCTTTTGTGTGGGCCATGAGGGGCCTGCATGAAATGTCCCAGGCATCCCAACCAGTATCTCCTTTGCCTCATTGACTCTCTTTTGGTTCTTCCAATGCTCATGCTCTTTCACACCTCAGGCCCATTACACAAACTGTTTCTTCTGCCTGATATTATCTTTCTCCACTAGATACCTGGTCAACTAATATATATTCTTTAGATTTCAGCACAGGGGCACCTGGATGGCTCAGTCAGTTAAGTGTCTGACTTCAGCTCAGGTCATGATCTCATGGTTCATGGGTTCGAGACCTGCATCAGGTTCTGTGCTGACAGCTCAGAGCCTGGAGCCTGTTTCAAATTCTGTGTCTCCATCTCTCTCTGCCCCTCCCCGACTTGTGCTCTGTCTCTCTCTGTCTCAAAAATAAATAAACTATATAAAAAATTAAAAAAAAAAAGATTTCGGCACAAACATCATTTGATTCCATTCTCTAACAGGCCAAGAATTCTTCCCCCCTCAATTCCTGGAATGCTGCCCCTCTTACCCTTTTTGTTAATTGTCATCATCCTTAAAATTTCAATCAAAAGTCACTTTCACGTGGCAGCCTTCCTTAACCACCACCCCCTGGCCTACTTAGATCTCCCTATTCTATCTTCTCCTAGCGTACTGTGCTTCTCTGGAATAACACTTGTCACAATTCTACTAAATGATTATCTTCTGCTTTCTTGTGTGATGTCCAATTCCTCCACCAGAACGAGTGTTTCTCAAGTGAAGAAGCTGCATTCAGCTGTTTGCCTAGCATAGTGCTTAGGCAAGTGCTGGGGCATTATACTAACAACACTGAAGGGATGTTGTATGAAAAGCACTTGACATTGTTCTGGCCAGGTTAAGTGCTCAATTCACCACATCTTTTAGAAGAATTGATCTTTCTATAAAAGCAGCACAATCAACAGAAACCCTTATGCATTAGTCTTTCAATAATTTATTTTGAGCAATTTTTCTCAAGCACTTACTCTGGGCAAGACACCACAGTAAAGCAGAGCATCGGATGAAAAAATAAAAGAGAAACAGTCCCACCTCTTAGGAGATTTTCAGGGATGAAAAGATAATGAGTAAATAAACAGCTTTAATCCAAGGTAAAGTATGAGAAGAATCATAACACAAGTCCAAAAAAAGTTACAGTGAGAAGAAATAAAGAATATAATGACTTGGGGATGACAACAGGCTTAACCAAAGACATGGATTTTGTTGGGTAGACAGAAATTTTAGGAAGCAAATCAAGCATGAGTATAAGTAGAATTTCTCAAGAAAGAAAATGAACATGAACAAGGTAGAGAGGAATACATGATTTATAACATATCACAGGTAAACTGTATTAATCTGCTGATTTTTTTTCCAAATAAGGTATTCAAAACTTATAGATTGATCACGTTCTAGAATGAGTCTGCCATGTAAATATAAAAATTAACAATTATCTCCATATTAAAATAAATGTATTAAAACAAATGTACCTAGATTCTGAGCATCAATATGCTGTATTCTGACATAAATCTACAGTTAACATTTTATGGAACACCCTGAACATTTCTCAAGTTTTTAAAAGAAAAGAATCCGGAGGATATATGTCCTATCTACTTGGGTAGACTGCCTTAGGTATTGTGGTAGATTAAATATAACTCCCAAATTCTTTGACATTCTTCTTCAACTCTGAGGCTTGTGCCTCTAACCCTTGAATCTGGGCTGGTTCTATGGAAGTGCTTTTACCCAAAGAATTTGGCAGGACAAATGCTACATCAGTTCCTGGGCCCAGGCCTACAAGAGAGGCAACTTCACTTCTTGCTTCCTGGAATGCTCCAGGAAAGCCAGCCACTGCTGCTGAGACTGTCACGTCGTGAGGAAGTTGGAGCTAGACATTTTGAGAGGACACATGGGGAGGAAAGACCAGCCAGTGCCAGACATTCCAATCATCCAAGACCAGGTTCTAGACATGTGGGTGAAAAAATCCATCTCCAGTATGGAAAAGAACCAAGGAACTCAGACCACAGCCAGAACCGCGGTGGCAGACTGCCCACAGAGCTACCTGGGAGATGCCCACACTATCATGGGGTGGAGAGGAACCAGCCATGCCAGGCGCTGCCTGATTTTCTGACCCCTGGGACTGTGTGCATAATAAGATGATTTCTGTTTTCATTACTGAATTTTCAGAAAGTTTGTATATAGTAATAGATAAACAGAGATGATGGTATTTTCACCAGGTTTAACTATATGATAAGGAGGGTTTTGTTTTGTTTTGTTTACAAACACACTAGAACTTAGAACTTGCTGTGTATTCAAAGGTGACACATGGAAGAATATTTACTGATTTGAGACATTCTACACGCTAAAAACATTTTTGAAATGTCCTTTACAGAAGCATTTTGTGAGCCAGGAAAGAAGAGGAGAAGGAAGGGAGGAAGGAAGAAAGAGGGAAGGAAGGAAAAATTATGGCTGTTATTTTATATTCACATCTCAAAGCTCAAATAAAGCAATTATTATCATATTCTCTAGACTTAGCTCTGGATAGCTTTTTCCCCTTTTTTTCTCTTTACTTCACTTTTTCAAAATCAGGCCTCAAACTGAAAAGTTGCCACGACTGAAAATGTTTTAAAACAGTGCTGGATACTCTAAAGGCATCTCAAAGGAAGGGGTCATTGAAACATTTGATTCACTTTCTCGATGCTCAGCATCCCCAAGACATCTGTTTTAAAGGACACAGAACTCATGTGGAGGCCTATGATCCTGTGAGATTAAAATAATCAATATCATTTTGAAGAGCAACTAAAGCTGAACACAATATAATCATTATGATAGTGAAATGGTGTCCTGAACTTGTTTCTTCTGCAATATCAAAAAGCCTAAGTGCCACTGTGTACTATATCTGTGTAGATGTATCCTTAATCTCTTCTTCTCTTTGCAAAAAGAAAACATGCAGTTTCACATAGCAAGGTTGATAGAAATAGTTCTGTCTCTTACTGCTTGCTTTTGTTTTGTTTTCAAATTTGTAAGAAGAGAAACAATACTCACTGAATAAGGTTGATTTATAGAAACAATGAATGTTTTTAAACTATCAAGCCCATTTCTGATACTTAGCAGCCTCTGAATCTCACATATTCTTACACATTAATAACCAGTTCTCCGCATATTATTATTGTGCTCTCTTGTTTGTTTTTTATTTTGATTTGAGAAGGAACTGTAACCACTTCCTAAATAGCTTTATGTCTTTGACAAGTGCATATACAAGCTAAGACCTCACTCAAACATCAAGGAACCAAATCTAAATTTTGAAAATATTTAAAGAGGTATAAAGTCCATTACTGTTTTGCATTATTGCAAAACTGTACAATAGGAGGTTAAAGGAGCTTATTTTACTTGTTGCCTTGTTTGAGAGAGGAAATGAAAGAGAGGTGGGATATGAAAACAATGCTACTGGGATGATGGATAAGGCAATAATGTTTAGACGACATAGCAATGGTGCTGTGATAAAGTACGGTCATTACTTGATATTATGAAAATGGGTTTGGGTAATTTCCTTAATATACCAACATAATATTCATGCCCTAAACAGAACTGAATAAGCCACTACCAGACATTGCTGGTGTGAGCTCCTGTTAGGCAGGACAAACCAATCTCTTCCCTTTTCTACATCTTTGCCCCTGCACCTGATTGAGAGCCTTGAACTCAACCAACACTGCCTGCTCTGGAATTTTAAGTTGTCATAAGCACTTTAGATATTTTCAGAAAAAGGCATGCGCGGGCTGTTCTTGTGTCACAAGATACCCTGGCAGCTACAGGAACGCTCCTATTTTAAGAAGGAAAAAAATTTTTTCTAAAGATTAACACAAGGTGACTGCCAAGAGTTTGGCTTTGGAAATGCCACCTACAGAGTTTGGGAAGGGTCTCAACGTGCATTCAGTGGCTCCTCAAGCATCTTTTTGAGAAGAGAACTTGAAGTCTTCAGAGCAGGTGCTGCCTGCCCCTCAGACAGTAGCTGGAACCACCACCAAGGGACCTGTCCATGCAATGGGCCATCCTGTGCTGTTCATGTCATGTTCATGTTACTCCCCTTTTCTGGCAAGTAAATTTTTGAAAACAAAGTGATTTCTTCAAGAATAGAGATCCTTCGAACACTCTAGTTCTATGGCACAAAACTCCAGGACAACGTTCGCATGGGGCAGCTGGCAATGAAAATGAGACATTCTGCTATTTTGTGTGATTGATGAAATGTGCAGCACACGTGCCTTTTGTTGGCCAGAAGTTCCCCCTCTGTACCCATCAGGAGTCTGAGAGCTGTTGTAAATGAATCCCCATGTCCCCAAACCAAACCTAAGAGTGGCTTTTAACCAACTACATGTAATCGCTACAATTTGGAAATCTGATAGAAGTGGGTGGGGGGGAGGGAAAGGAAAGAGAAATTAATTCTTAACCATCATAAGCCATTCCAGTGTTTGCCAGAGGCCTGACTATGAAACACATACTATGTTCAACACTCTCAGGGGTGTTGAATCTGTATCACAGCTTCTCTTGTTACCATATGTTGTTGATTACTTCATAGCATTTTACCATTTCATTATCTTTTAGGTGATTATTTTTACCACTGATGTTATTCTGTATTTTCACCTCCAGATTTTCACCAGGAGGCCTAAGAAATGACGGATTTAATTTTGGAAAAGAAACGTTGGCAACAATGAACCCACTTCCCTGCATGGCACCAATTAGCCGTACTGAGTACCAGCTGCAGTGAGTGGTAGAGAATGTGCATCCTGTCTTCACAGACAGGACATTCACTTCCAGGTTCACTCATTTATGCTGCCTGACTGGCGCTGGAGGCCTCTGGGACTGTGACTCGCAAACTCTCCAAGCTGGTTGATGGAAAAAATACAATTCGTTTCCATATTCTTTGGAAACTTTGTTTTTTCATTATTTCTACAATAAACTACAAATTAGGTCAGGGAGAATAGATTTACAGATTTAATAAAAAGCATTGAAAATTGTTAAGCAGTAGCAATCAAAGAAACAAACAAAAATACAATATAACCACTTAGCATGATTGAGTTAGCTCAACAAACCCAAATCCTGACTTACCCTAATGAAAGTGCTTTACGCATGTACTGCTAAGTACTGCTAATGGCAGTATAATATGGAATATTCATTTCACATCACAAGAAAAACTTATTCATTCATTCATTCATTCATTCAAGAATTGTTATTGTTGTTACTGTTGTTTTGACAATTACAACATGCCAGGCACTCTTCTAGGTGAGAGACTATAAAGAGAATTAGGCAATAGTTGTCAATCAGAAGTAGCAACCAAGAAGAATGAGATAAATTACAAAAAAAAGTGTATACAAAAGGTACTTAGAAATTAGAAAGAACTGTACAGAGAAGGTGAGATTTGGGGCAGGGTTGTGTATTATTCATTCATTAATTTATGCATTCATTCAACAAGTGTTTATTGAGTTTCTTCTGTATGTCAGGATGTCAGGAGTAGTTGTAGGCACTGGAGACACATCAGTGAACACAACTGACAAAAGTCCCTGTTCTCTTCTCTTGAAAGTTACATTCCAGACACACAGACAATAAACAGGGTAAATAGGCAAAGCATAGGTAAGTGTTAACGAGGAAGAGTAAAGAAAGATGACAGTAGAGAGGGGATTGACATTTTAGGTAGGGTGACCGGGGGGGCCTTGTACAGAAGGTTACATTTGATAAAATGTCTAAAGGAGGTTAAGGATTAAGCCACGCAGATCTACCTGGGAAGAACATCACAGGATGGAATGACTGTGGGTATGAAGGCTCTGAGTGGGGAACAGGCTTGTGAGGAAGAGCAGGCAAACCTCCTCACCAGAGGGAAGTGAATGATGTTGGAAAAAGAGGATATGCAGGCTGGGAGGCCATGGGAAGCCAGGCTGTTTAGGTCATGTGAGCACTGTGCTTTTTCTTTGCATGGGATGTCTGGTCATTGGATGGTTTGAGCAGAGGAGTGACAAACAGGTCATATTTACATTTTAATCAGTTCACTATGCTCTGCTGCAGGAAAAAGGAGGAGTGGAAAGAGGGAGACCAGTTAGGAGAATCAGCTAAGAGGGAGATGATATTTTTGACAAAGGTGGAAGCAGAGGAGTACATGAGAAATTGTCATATTAAATATATATTTTGAAGTGTGCCAACTGATGGCAGGTCAGGGGTCCTCCAGACCACCCCCAGGTTCTAGGATTTGCTCAGACTCATAGGACTCAGCAAATAGTTATATTTGCAGCTATGATTTATTATATGAAAAGAATACAAAACAAAATCAGCAAAGGAAAAAGGTACATGAAGAGAAGGCTAGAGGATAACCAGGTGCTAGCTTCCAAGAGCCCCCTCCCCATAGAGTCACATAGAATGTGCTTAATTCCTCTGGCACTGAATTGTGATAACATGTGTGAAATGCTGCCCATCAGGAAACTCATTAGAGACTGAATGCCCAAAGTTTTTGCTAGGGTCTGGCCAAATAAGCACTCTCTCCCTAGTACATACTAAATTTCTAGACTCCCAGAAGTAAGTAGGTGTCCAGTATGAACATTGTATGTACAAATAGCATAAGTAATACCAACCACTCTTACCAGTAAGGGAATAGTGGGAACTCTCCAGAAATTCATATTCCTCACCCAGCTGAGGGCCAACCATGCAAGCGGCTGTTCTAAAGACGACAGTCTCAGATTGGCTACATTAACTCTTTCCTGGACTGATAGAATATGAGGCGTGCAATAAAAAGCTGTTCAGGAAGAAAAATGGAGAGTATGGGGGTATTCCAGACAGTAAGAGAACATACATGGCAGAGGACAAGAACAAAATACTGGGTGTCTCATCCTTCACTTAGAGGTGTGCAATAAAATGCACTGGAAAAATGACAAAGATTCTAGCAGACGTGGTCCCTCTCCTTGTGGAGATTATTTGCAATTTAATAGGAAGACTAATAAAATAATCTTTAGATCTGTCATTACCTTACTAACCCAGGAGTGGTCAGCCCAAAGACAGCAAAACAGCATCACCATAGGAACCTCTCGGTGATCTTCACCTCCTCCTAATGCATCCTATTGTCTAAAATCAAATAAAGTTGTTTAAAATCTGATTCCAAGATTATTGATAATATTTAAGAGTTTTACTATTTTTCTACTTCTTAGATTATATTATAAGATCAAAAAATCAGAAACTATCCTTTAAGATCCATCTAGACGCACACACGAGAGGTACACACACACACGTTAACAATGACTACACCTCCCATAATGAACTTGCCCATTTCCATCACCGTTCCTTAAGATTACATTCTTCCCACCAGAGAAAAACCTCTCTTGAATCCATTCACATGATCCTGATTCTTTTGTGGGGCACCAGAGTTGTCCTCCCCAAGTCATTAATTATCTGTCTGGTATACTCAATACTGACCTCCTTTCTATACATAATATCTGTAGAACACAAGCACACCTTTTCCTGTGCTCTTCTCTTTGGTGATATGGATAAACGTTTTTTATCCAAGCATACCCTAAAATATCTAAGAATTGGGGATATTGTGGGGTTTTTTTAAATTCTAACTGCAGGGTCTACAATATAATTATGTGTGGCTATAATAGACCACTGAGTCGCATTTATTGACTTGATTAATGATTAATGATTGACTTGATTAATGAAACAACTTTACATCCAAACTTTCAGCCTAGATCCTTGCCGTATCCATATGCATTAGTTATCTATTGCTGTGTAACAAATTACCCTCAAAATCACTGGTTTAAATAACAATAAACATTTATCATCTTCCATAGCTTTTTTGAGTCAGGAATTTGGAAGGAGTTTATGTAGGTGGTTGTGGTTCAGGCTCTCTGATGTGGATGTAATCAAGATGTTGGCTGGGTTGTTCTCTGAAGGCCTGACTGAGATTGAAGAATCTGCTTCCATTAGGAGTCATTCATTTGGTTGGCAAGTTGGAGCTGGTTGAGAGCAGGAGAGCTTACTTCTTCTTCCTCTCACGGGCTTTCTCCTGGGGCTGCTTATATGTTCTTATTACATGGCACATGACTTCCTCCAGAACAAGTGATACAGAAGGTATAAAACAGAAGCTTCTATGGGTTTGTGACTTAATCTTGCAAAAGACACACAGTGTTACTTGTATAATATTCTCCTTGATCTATCCTTCACAGATCAATAATATTCAGTGTGGAAAAAGATAACACAAGTACGTGAACACAAGCAGGCAAGAGTTCCTGGGGCCATCTTAGAAGCTGCCTAACATGCTATATCTGATTAACTTTTACTAATGAGGGTTTATTGTCTCTGCAAAAGGGCATTACTTTACACAACAACAAATTGGAAACAACTGAAAATATTTTTAACAAATGAATAATTATTGGAAGCTTTTACATAAGGACTTGCCAGTCTTTAAAAGAATGTCTTTACACTGTAAGCACATCAGATTTTGAGGATAGCCTCTATGGGATAAGGTAGGGATTGTAAGCATCCTTGTTTTCCATCTCTTAGACTAAATCCCTAATTTCTTAACTAATAAGGCAACTTAAACCTCACAGCATTATGCAAATATTCCTCCTTTTTCTTTTCCTCCACTTATCCTCATATATATCCACTCATCTCCTCCATTTCACCTCAGTCCTGACTTTTCAACCCTGCAAAACAGTCATTCTTATGTGTAGGCAAAGCAAGTGTGGAGCCTGTGTGGAGTAAATGGAACTTAAGATCTCCTTCCCCCATCGAAATATTTTCTCCACCTGCTTACTAATGCCTAACATTCTGCAATTAACAAATTCCTTTTTTTCTGTGACATGTGGTTTCTTATCTCCAGTTAAAAATATCAATATTCTCAGCAAAGCAGAATATATTATGGTTTTAACAGCTGTCTGCTCATTAGTATGAGTTTTTCTGCATTTCTCCTGAAAACACATTTTCACAAAGGGGAAGAAGGAAAAAACACTTGAGGGAGGCAATCCCCCAAAGGGAAAAGGCAGGGTCGAGAAAGAGGAACCTCACAGAATGGTAAGATACACTTACAATTTTGTCCAGGGCCAACACTTTTATGAGACTTTGCCAAGGATAGAAAGTCAAAGGCCTCTAACCTCATTCTTGTACCAACCAAGCTCACTATATTAAACTGTATTTCCTTAGTACACCATCTGTCAGAGGCCATCAAAATGAGAAAATGAGGACAATTCCTTTTCCCAAAACAAAAAAGAGAAAGAAATGACTCATGAACATAAGCCACAGAGACAACAATGAAGAACTGGGAATGCACTACTTACAGAGTGGCTGTCTTGTTAAACCTTGAGCAAAAGCTTGTTTATTTTAATGATGACTTTGGTCTGTAAGCCTTTACCCCTGTTATTTATTCATAACCTTGCAGGGGTCTTGGATTCCTCATTTGCAAGTATAAAAATGAGAAGCAATTTGCACATGCCAGGTGTCTGGACAAATGCTCTCTATTATCTGCATAAACCAGATGCTCAATGATTTGAACCAAGTTGAACAGAACGCATACTGTTCATTCGCAAGCTGGCATCACACTTCTAGAGAGACCCTGGGTTTTGCAAAGACAGTTCTGCAGCTTTTATCAATTACGGGAAAATGATTATCAAAAGAAAATAATGACTTTTCATGATGACATGCTGCTGACTGTAATGGTTGGGCTGTCCAGTAGAGTTTAATGGCCTCAGATTTTTCTTATGATGCTTAATATATGCCCCCAAGAACACAGAGAAACTACACACACTAAAGCCAGGTTTACCCCCCACATCAAAGCAGCCCAGTTCAATTTTATTTGAGCTAATTGCCAGTAGAAAGAGAATTAGCACTTATTAACACACCTGCTGTATACCAAGCATCCTGCTAGGAGCTTAAGGCACATTATTTCATTTCCACAACTGAGTGGATCATAAAACATCCAATCTGATTTGATTGTGAAATTCAGTTTTTTTCTATTAACTAAATTAGACTGTGTGTTGCTCACACTTTTATTTAGAAAAATTGGCAGTTCTGACAGCTGAAATTGAAACCAAATTCAGTCCCCATGACTAATGTGCTCATAGCCTTACCTGTTGTGTGATGCATTCACACTCTCATGCTCATTGCACAGAAGAGAGTCTGATGGGCCTAGATCTTCAGGCAGGGCAAGGGATGCTAAAGATTTGTGGACTGGCTTGAAGCAGAGGAAGCCTGGAAGAGAAGGACAGAAGCTGGGTTCAGCCTCAGTGGGGAGCAGCCCTACCGACAGCAGACATGCAGCCACCTCGAGCATGGAGAGTACAATCCACCTTCAGGAATAGCCAGAAGAGAAACAATTTTCACAACTGGAAGGGGGAGCTCAGATGAGCATCAGGATGTCCAAACAGGACAAGAAGACACAAGAGAAACTTGACAACAGTATTAAGACCAGACCCCTGCACACAGAGGTCTGGCCCAGACCAGGAGGAGGCATGGAGAGGTAAGAGTCAGAAACCCTGTCAGCTGGAGGAGAAGAGTCAAAATCCTTCCCCCTATAAACCAGGAAAGCAGAAAGCATTGAACATCTGAAAGGCATAAGTGATTTCACAGAACAGCCTCCATCACCCAGATAACGCCAATGAGCCTGTGTGTCTATTCAAACAGACGCACAAGTTATGCTCCAGAATGGATGACATGGGCCCTCATCACCTCAGAGCCTTAAAATGGAAAGAGCCTTGGAAATGGTGCTCTCCAACATGTGTACCAGATAGAAGAACATGAAGAGAGATTTTTTAAAAAAATATTTACATATTTTTGAGAGGCAGAGTGTGAGTGAGGAAGGGGCAGAGAGAGAGGGAGACACAGAACCTGAAGCAGGCTCCAGGCTTTGATATGTCAGCACAGAGCCTGACAAGGGGCTGGAACTTAAGAACCACAAGATCATAACCTGAACCAAACTCGCTTAAACGACTGAGCCACCCAAGCACCCCTAAGAGGGATGTTACTTAATGGTAAACACCATCTACTATCACAGAGTTCTCCCACTGATGAACAGTGGCATGTTCCAAGGACATTCTTGGTATGCTGATATACTGATGCCCTCTCTGGGCACATCTGATAAATAGCTGCTTTTCCCTGTATTCTAATATAATTTTACGTCAGTGTTGGAACATATACCACTCCAGACTAGGGCTTCACAAACTTTGATGTGCACAGAAACCACTTGGGGCTCTTGGTAAAATCCAGATTCTCATTCATAAGGTTTGGGTGGACCTGAGATTCTTCATATCCAAAAAACTCCCAAATGATGCTGAGGTCACTAGTTCTGGCCCCACCCTTTAAGTAGCAAGGCCTATGATACGGAGAGGGGCTTTTTTTTTTTCTTTTCCAGCAACAACTGACTCACATAAAAATTCAATAACAAGCTACACAAAACTGGTATCTGAAAGAACACAGATTCTTGTTTTCTTGTTGGATAAGTATTTGGATATTTATATATTTGGATAATTGTTTCCATTAAACAATACCCTTATTTAAGGATTCATTCATATTGCAAGTAAATAAATTCTTTTGCTTGATGAAGTCAGGGGGACTATCAGGACCAAAGTTGAGTTTCCTTACCTCCAGCCAAGTACTGTTTCCAAGACATCACAAGACAATCATATCATTAAGACTGATCTTATACACATCACTGTCTTTATGAAAACTCCAAGAAACTTTAATGATGTTCCCATTTGTTAATTTGGATGTGTTACATAGTCTGGAATTTCAAAAGTTATTATACTGCTGCTTTGTTAGCATGATTGTTTTCTAATGCAAGTCACAAAGTTCACTGAATTTCTCCTGATTAAGAGAACGAGAAAATTTTTCCATGTAGTTTTATGGCCAAGAACTAGAATCAGTGAACAACAAGAATATTTGCTAAAATATTTTGGTGGAATTATGTGGGCATCAAAAAAATATGCAAGAAGGATTTCTAGTATGACAGAAAAAACACTGGATTAAGCCAAGTCACTTTGTTTGAGTTGACCACTCATTACCTGTGAAACCTTAAAAAAGCTAGTGATCCTCTCTGAACTTCTCAAGTTCTTCATGTCATAAATGAGGATAATAATCCCTAGTTTGCTTACCTCAGTGTTGCTGCTAGCCCATGGCACACCTTGGTGAAGATTATAAAATGTCCACTCTGGGGGCGCCAGGATGGCTCAGTCAGTTAAGCATCTGACTTTTGATTTCAGCTCTGGTCATGATCTCATAGTTCATGGGTTTGAGCCCCATATCGGGCTCTGTGCCAACAGTGCAGAGCCTGCTTGGTATTCTCTCTCTCCCTATTTCTCTGCCCCTTGTCAGCGCATTCTCTCTCTCTCTCTCTCTCTCTCTCTCTCTGTCTCTGTCTCTGTCTCTCTCTCAATAAAAAAATAAACATTAAAAAATTTTAAGTAAATAAAAATTAATCATAAAAAAATTAAACGTCCCCTCTGGGCAAATCTGGCCTGGTGCAGGTTCAGAGTTCTATGCTTGCGCAGACTAAGTTTGAGGCACCAAATGTCCTCTCAACAGGGACTCATGAGCAGTGAACCAACATGCCAATCCACGCCCAGCACCATGGCCTATCTATCTCATAACATAGTGGGAAAGATAAAATGAAGGCACTTTGCAAGATGTAAAGTGCAATACAATGGTAGAGAATGGATAAGTATGCATATGATCATACTAGAAATTTAGAAGGATTCAATACATGTCTATTTCTCAAAATTCTTAAGTCAACAGACACAAATCGTCAGGTATACACCAAATAAATTGGTAACAAGTAGTAGGTCTGTGATTCTTATCCAGAGTGGAGGGCCAGAGACATCTGAAATCTATTTAAAAAGACACATCTAGGGTACTACATCTGGAAGTTTCTGAATCAGGAGGTCTGAAAGAGAGAGAGTCTTTAACATTCCTATTGACAAAGTGTCTTTGATGTGCACCCTTGTTTGAGCATACCAAGCTTAGAGAATTCAAGCCTAGCAGATAATTCAGGTATTTTTAAACCACACTCATTTCTTTTTTTCTTTTTCTTTTTTCTCTTTTCTTTTTTTGGCCTGAATTATCCAGAGAGCCTTCTAACAAAAAGAAAAGCATCTAGCATAAAGAATAATAATAAACTAAAGAAGATGGTATATTCTCCATTTAAAAAATCAGCTAGGATATTACTCAATAAGTTGATGGCTCATAAACTATTTTTTAAAAATTTTTAATGTTTATTTTTTTAAAGAGAGATAGAGAGAGAGAGAGAGAGAGAGAGCATGCACTTAAGTGGGGGAAGGGGCAGAGAGAGACAGAGACACAGAATCTGAAGCAGGCTCCAGGCTCTGAGCTGTCAGCACAGAGCCTGTTGCAGGGCTCAGACTCACCAACCATGAGATCATGACCTGAGCCAAAGCCAGATCCCCAACTGACTGAGCCACCCAGGCGCGCAGCTCATAACTTATTTATAGAATGCATGTTCCATGATACATAACACATGACATGAACTATCTCTGTACAGTCCCATTTACTGAGCTACGAGAGCAAAATTCCTAATCTTGTTCCCTACATGCTAAGGGCCCACTGAGATGCAATGGAAATCCCAGATGACTATCTGTGTCATCAATTTTGGTATCCAGTAAGGCCATCATAAATCACATCAAAGCAATCAATAGTCATTCTGGATTTATATAAATCTACTATCATCAAGAGCAAAGGCAATAATTCAAACCCAAGTATAGTGGTTTGAACCACTATGAATTAAATCCTTTATGAAAATATACACATTTCTACTTCCAACTTAGATATTAAAGCATTTAGTTCTAGTCTTTCATCTTCTTTGCTGCTCTATATTCTAGGAATTGACAGAGAAGAAACAGTACTTGGTACCTCTTTTTGTTAATACCACTGGGAGAGGATGCTATAAAATTGTGAACTAAATTAAAAGGACCCATTTCAATCTATAAAGAATAAGCCAGTGAATCTCCTCAGGCTGATTCATTAAAGTATTGAATCCAGGATATGAGTACTCTACTTTTATAAATTCTCTGTACTTATGCTTAATTATCGCAGAAAAGTAAAAAGGGGAAAATAAATTAGACACATGGCCAGGGACTCTGAATTTTGAGTCGACATATTATTGTCCTCAACCTCACTAAACAGTCACTGTCTTTAGGCTAGAGGTGCACTAACCGGTGAAGAAAACAGTTGGGAATCTGATGTCTAATTAATTTTAAAATATTTGAGGGGAAAAAGAAGTCATCCATACACGATTGATTAGATCTGGCATGTGGAGCCTTTTTATATAATAGACTTATAAAGTAACCATTTATAACCAATGACAAGATTAGAAAAATGAGTTTCTAGTTTCCATGACAATTCAGACAGCATTCTAGGACCCACCTCTAATGGCAACACTTAAATAATGAGCATAAAGACAGATAAGGGAGCCCACACAAACTTGAATGTCAAAAGCTAAGAAGCTAAACTCTAGATACTGTAGAGATGATGGAACCCTTAACATAGGAAGTGACTACTGAGTAACGGAGAAATTTTCTTGAGGTAGAACTCAATCTGCTAAATCCAGGATGGTTCATGGATGCCCACACCTCACCCTATGCTAGAAGAGACTAATTTGTCATTCTCATGTCAGCAGGCAATTGCAGCTGACAATTTTGCAGAGTGCTTATCAGAGAAGAGAGAACGTTTTTACGCCCCACTCACTATGTAAATCAGTGTAGCAGATATAAACACATGTTTAAAACTATTAAAAGGAAAGCTAATGAAAATGTTCTATTTTAAAGTGTGAATTATGAGAAATGAATATAGTACCTCTTACTGTAATGAAGGGAGAGTCCTACTCAGTAGGAATACACAATACACAGGTAAAGAAGAAATATAAAGTACATTTCATTGTGACTGTAAAGTGTATTGTTAATTTTATATGCAAAAAAATGCTGCCAACAATGTAAATTTAAGACTCATCTTAATTTCAGAAATATTAATTAGAATGTGAAAAAATTGCATCTTTTAAATAAAATTTTTTTAAGATTTATTCATTTTTGAGAGACAGAACATGAGCGGGAGAGGGGCAGAGAGAGAGGGAGACACAGAATCCCAAGCAGGCTCCAGGCTCTGAGCTGTCAGCACAGAGCCCAATGTGGGGCTTGAACTCATGGACCGCAAGATCATGACCTGAGCCAAAGTCGGACGCTTAACCAACTGAGCCACCCAGGCCCCCCAAAAAACTGCATCTTAAAAGTGATGAAATATAGTATATGTAACTGTACTGTAGTACGTAATCATTCTCTCATTTAGTCAGTGAATATTTTTAGTACCTCCAATGAGCCAACTACCTGTCATCCAAAGTGTCAGTTTTACATTATCAATCAAAAGTATTGTTGTTTTTATGGACCCTAAGAGAAGAATCTCATTGAGTAAACCCACTGGCAACTCTGAACACGATTCTGGGATTCAGAACGAACACATTATGCAAGTAACTCAATAAGGCATGTTCCTGGCTGGTGGGTCGTGTTACACTTGCATGCAGGAAGAATGCTATTTTTTAAAGTTACAAATGTTAGTGCCAAAACCTAAGGCTTGTATATATTTATCTCCAATTTATAACTTCCTATGTTATCAACAAGAAGTTTCCTTACAAATTAATGTATTTCCCATAAAACAGTACAAACAAATTTTGCATGGGACTTAGGCCAGGTCATAAATGCTGCTTAAATCCCAACGAGCTGAATTATTACCCCCTAAGATACATTTCAGACCACAAGAGACCTTCCCAATACAGGACAGCTTCTCCTCCCTAACATCTCAGAGCTTCTGGATTATCCTCACATCCCCACACTGGTGGTAAGGGTAGGGCAAAAATGCCATACAATTACTCATGAACACCATGGAGAAGCTGAAGTTTCTCAGCATAATGGCAGTGTTCTGGTACGGATAAATCTGGTGGTGTCAGTTAAAGCTGACAGAGGGACACCTCAAAGGAGCAGCCATTGGCAAGTTCAGGATGTTCCTGAATTGGGTGTTTATATTTTCGGTGACAGACAAATCAGATTAAACAGCACAATGAGCCAGATTCTATACTCAGCCCCATTCCAGGTTTAAACACTCCTTACCCCAATCCAGAAAGATGGAGTCAATATCATTCTTGCTTGACCTTATGAAGTGAACATGTACCTCTTTACTAAAAGCCAGAAATAATGGAATCAGGTAACTGAGAAGCTAATTTACTAGTAGGACTTCAGGCAAGTTCCTCAACCTTTCTGAGTCTCGGTATTCTGACCTCTAATTATGAGGCCCAAAGTTTTGTGAAGTACAGGTGTCAGTTATGATCATCACAGGAAAATAAAAATGTTACTCTTTCTTTTCAGGAAAAAAAAGGTTTTACAACAGTAAAATGTTGTTGGTGTAATCTAGATGGTGGGTAGATGATGTTCCTCTAGACATACACTTAAACTTTTTCATAATAAACTGTTGAAAAAGAAAGGAAATACGGTTTACAAAGCTATGATCTTCTAAATGGGGCAAGATCTTCACCTCAGAGTTGCTCTACTGTCAAGAACTATGAAAGGTCTGAGATTATACCCTTCTTGCAAGCTAACAAATTAGCTGACACCGTCTCCTGGATGCTATAAGAAGATATAGGACTCCTGGTGCAGAAACAAAAGACTTCATTACTCACAGAATGTCAGCAGGTGGACCAGCTCCTCAAGCCCCACTTAGCACACCCTTCCTATCCTCATTTCAAACAAACAAAAAACAAAGAAAACCAAAAACGAAGCCATAATTGAAATAAGCCATAAAACTAGAAGCCATAATATTATGAAATAATGGTACTAGAATTTGTACAAAGACCCTATTGTTTTAATCACAATGCTTTACTATCATTTTCAAATTATGTCCAAAATACTGTACTTCTATCCCTGCCTATACCTAATTACATTGTAGTTAATGGTCCATATATGTGTCTTCCCCACTAAACTATAATCTTGATTGCAATATTGGTTGTTTTATTCTCAAAACCTAAAAGCACCTGGCTAGTATATACTGGATATTCAAATAGTACTGGTTGAAAGAATTTTTGTTTAATTAGTCTTCAGTAAATTAGTCTCAGAATAAGAAGCTACTTCTTGTGCTTTTTGGTGCTCTAGTCTGAGGATAACATCTAATTTCAGATGAATATTCATGATACGCTACAAAATAAGTTAAACATTTTTATTCTCATTTTTAAGATAAACTGTAGATTGAGGCATTTATGACATTATTTAAGATGATCTTCTCTGACAATTTTTAATGTCTATCTTAGTCTTGAAACACCATAAGCTGAATTTCTAAGGAATTTATTATGTGAATTTATGAAAGTTTTAACAATGAGTCGGAACAGAATAATGGAGCCTTGGAGGTCATCTAGTTCATTGCTTAAAAAAGAAATGAACAGAGGAACCACGTGTCCACAGAAAATACGCCAAAAAAGCCCAATATTTAAGGAGATCACAGTTGGAGATTCTAGTTAAAATGGAATTTGAAATATGGAGTCCCACCTAAGTATCTTCTCTGCTCCCCACTGAGTGGTCTTTGAAGGGTATTAGGGACTTTTCTGAGGGATACAGCTTGAAATCAGTTGATCTAATCCATACTTCTCATTTTTGAGTTGAACTACTAAAGACCTACAGTAACTCATCCAAGATGTCTACTGAATTAGTGGCTGAACTCACATAAAAGTTATTACCTAAGAACTTGAAAATTCTCAGTCTAGTGTTCATTCCACTACACTGCCCCTTAATTATTACAAAAAGAGAATAATATGACAGATGCAGTGTTTCCCTAAATGGCATTATAAATGAAGGTAACTAAAGCCAAAGTTATAAATGCTGACAAGAAGGCGCCAAGCTGGAAACAGTCTGTGTGAACTCAACTTTCAGAAGTAACATGTCAGGAAGCCTTCATCCAATCTTTTTTCTCCACCGATGAAAAGGCCATAAAGTCTAAAATTCAGCACCTCTTGGAGATGGGTATGCCCTTTTTTAGTGCAGGAAGGGGACTGGTCCACGTTTTTTCCCCCAAGGTGACTGGAAATTTGGTGCCTTCATAGCAAAATTATGAGATTTGCTTTGATAATGCTTAGGATGTTAAGTCTTGGAAGGGAAATTCCTAACTAATGTCACAACTTCAAAGTAAAGGTTGTCATCAAAAATAATCTAAACAATATAACAATGCTTCCAGCAACCCCTCCCCCAACCTCTTTCCTCTAACGGGCTCTTATTTAAGCCTACAACTGCATTAAAGTGTCTGAAATGGATAAAACCCTTGATCTGTCATCAGCCCCACAGGTAATATGCTAATGGTCTATTTTCACTGAAATTTCCAGTCCACCCAACTGCCTTCTTTTCTCCCAAAACCATGATAAAACTGCAAGAGCTCTGAAAACATAATTACCATTTTTTGATGATATTGCTTCACATGTGACTGTGACACACAGATGTTGCTGAGAACTGATGTTCTGGGGATTGATTTCCAAATTCCACATGGCTACACACACTGAAACCTATGCAGTGATCCAGCAAGGACTAAAAAAAATACCCTGTACATTATTTATTTTGCATGGGATTTCTTTTGATAAGTACAAGTAATATTACTGTACCATATGAGTAAAGAAGAATAAATGACATTTCGATAATGTCTAGAATAATAGCCACATTTGGGAATAAATATGTTTTGCCTTGAATTCAGCCAATTTGACTAGGTCCCATTACTATGACCATCACATGGACAAAGCAAATCACTTGTCCTCTATCTATATCCACAGAGTTTTTGCCCTTTGGAGCCTTTCCACTCATTGATTTATTCAATTAATTGACAATTTTTCTCAAGCCTCTATTATATGTAAGATATTCTATAGCCACAAGGATATTATGGGGCGCAAGTTAAATACCAAACTCCTTCCACAGCCCAGTGTGGAAGAAAGTCAAGAAAATAGGCAAATGCAATATATTGTGAGACATGCTGAGAAAAGGGAACTGAAGATTCCTTAGGAAGCAAAAAGAGATGCCTCACTTACACACAGGAAGTCGGGGAAGGCATCACAGAGAAAGTAGTGCCTAAATCAAGACCAGAATAACCTGATAATCTTGCCTTTGTGCATGTTTCTCCAACTGTTGGAACTCTCTTCACTTCAGTTTTCACTGAGCCAGTTGTTAGCACTGTTTACATTTCAGCTTTCACATCACATCTTCAGGGATACTCTCTCTCCCCCAGACTAGCTTCTTATACTTTTGCTTTCAGAGTAGAAACAACATTCTTCATTATCACTTCCTGTCTCTTTCTCAACCAGCCTGAAGGTCCAAAGTTAAGGACTATGTCAGTTCTGCTGTAATTGATTCAGGTTTGGAGTTGGTCAGATAAGAGAAAGGAAGGGCAATGGGACAAGAGAATCAAAAATACTGGAAAATACAAGGAAGAGGGTGAGTTGATGGAATATGAATCTGGGCACTGATACTCCTGCTACCACTACTAGATACAAATCATGGAACACCTGTTGTGAGCCAGAAAACATTCTAGTAG
Source organism: Cryptoprocta ferox (assembly GCA_028646485.1). Taxonomy (NCBI): domain Eukaryota; kingdom Metazoa; phylum Chordata; class Mammalia; order Carnivora; family Eupleridae; genus Cryptoprocta; species Cryptoprocta ferox. The sequence goes on along the minus strand of CM053572.1, from coordinate 37,903,477 downwards.
AGAGAAGAGGGGACTTAAGAAGATGGTGAAAAAGAGAATCAGGAGGTTCCAAGTCTCAGTGGAGTTGAAGAACACATGTGGAGCAAGAGATATGAGTAGGAGATCCACAAGAAGATCCTTGATGGGTTATTTTAAAAATGACAGGTAAAAGTTAAGAGATAAAAACTTGAGTTATGACAAGGCCCCAGGACAGCCATGGTGTGGGATGACTCAGTTAGAGAGGAGGTAAGGATGGTAGGCATGTCAGGACACTGAGAAATTAAATAGTGATTGAGTTAACCATGAAGATGCAAATTTGGAAGACAAGAAAAATTGCAAATTAAAGCAAAAAGGAAGGGCATAAGATAGCATAACAAGATGGCTTCAGTATCAAATTCGCAGGAGATTTTTCCACAAAAATAAAGGAACATATGGCTTAAAAGTAATGCTAGAGTACAAGAAGTATGCCAAACCTAGTTTAGTGGGCTGAATGGTGGGCCTCGAAAAGATAAGTCCATGTCTTAATCCTCAGAACCTGTGAATATTACCTTACTTGGAAAATAAAAAGGCAATTATAATAAAATGATTGTAGATGTAATTAAGTTAATGATCTTGTGATGTGGAGAACATCTGAATTACATAAATAATGAGAAAAGATAGAAATAACCTGGCAGAAAAACAGGCAAAACTCAGAAGAAAAACAGAAAAGGCCAATATATTTATCTTAAAAGGTACTCACTACAATACATATGAGACGGGGCACCTGGGTGGCTCAGTTGGTTAAGATCCAACTTCAGCTCAGACCATGGTCTCACGATTCATGAGAGCCTGGAGTCTGCTTCGGATTCTGTGTCTCCCTCTCTCTGTGCCCCTCTCCCACTCATACTCTGTCTCTCAAGAATAAATAAAAACATTTTTTAAAAATTAAAAAAATAGATGTGAGATAAATGCAAACTTTAAAAAAAGATACTTAATTTTATACCCCGTATATGGTGAAATTTTTAAATCTGATAATGTTGAACATCAGTCAAATGTGGACCATATGATATCGTACATACTGTTGATGGGAGTATACATTGGCTAACTGCTTGGTAAATAATTTGGCCCTGTCTTAACAGTAACATTGAATACACTGTGTCTCAAAAATTCTACTTCTAGAGAAACCCTTACACAAGAGTCCCATAAGATAATACAAAACTATTTATAATATCACAACTAAACTGAGAAAAGAAAGGATTAAGTACGCTACATTTATACCATAGAAGAGGACAGTGAAAGTAAGTAATCTAACCTCATTCACAGGTTAATTAGTTGGTTGGTTGGCTGACTCTAACACACACAGTCACACCCAAATATTAACAGCCCAGGACCTAAAAATGGAGAAGTTTATAAGGATATCTTAGCTACATTCAGAGGCTGACAGGGAAATGATAGCTCCTCACCGATAGAAAAAATAATGAAACATTAATTCCTTAGTCTTCTGTACATCCTGTGTGTTTGATAAATAAAATTAGAAAATAGGATACTCCATATTCATCATACCTATCACTCCAATAGTTGAAATATGTATCAACAAAGACAAAAGCACTGAAATGAAACTGTGAAAGACCACACAAGGCACATTCTGATTTTACAGATTTAAAAATGGACACCAACAAAATACAGTAGAAGAAGGACAAGTATACATTCCCATTTCTCTGATTTCTAATCTGTCAGCCACCCAATATGCATTGTTACAGATCTAAAGGAACAGCCTTAAAGATGATTCTGTCAGTTTTTTACTTTCCCCTAATTAATAATAGCCATGGCTAAATATTATAGGCTCATCAGAACTCCTTAATGGAGTAAAAATTTAATAAGTGTTTCATTATCATTGTTATTATAATTTAATGAAAAGGACCCACAAGATGATCAGAGGCATGATTTAGGACTAAATTCCAGTTACTAAAGAAAAGTTCAAATTTTGGGCCTTCTAAAATAATGCACATTCCTGGTATCACAGTGAGTGCTCCTGGTAAGTCTTCATTTCAAATACCCTTAAATCTTAATATATTTCAAACATTCTTAAATCTCAGTGTAAGCATAATAAATAAGGTTTTCATCAGTTAAATAGTATCTAGGATGACCATTGGCCAGTTTAACCACCAGTAGAGATCTCTTGTTTTTAACACTGTACCAGTCATTGTCTCGTGTGATTATGCCAAAAACGAAATTTCATTTTGTTCACTTCCCTTCAGTTTACAAACAGAATTTCCGCAAACACAAGAAAGCACACGAAGACTCTGTGTGTTGGTAGTGATTTAGGTCAGCACTTTGCACACATTTTTCAAATTAATGCATTAATTTGGTATCTTTTAATCATACTGCCCAAATCCCAAATGTCTGGGGTTCTTAAAAAAAAAAAAAAAGTAATCCTACTGACTAAACATATTTTGGTTTAAACTTTCCTGAGAGGAAATAAATACGTGACTCACTTCAAAGATAGAGATTACAATAGGGTGGCCCTTAAGTAAGTAGAACCTTTTCTTCATGTAATTGTTTAAGAGGTCAAAGCTATTAACATTTTTTTTTGTAACTTAAGCTGGGAGCATTTGGAAGGGCATCTCAAACTCTTGTCACGTTGCTCAAACAGAAGTTATAAGCTCAAATGCAGTAGAGTTTAAAATTCTTTCTGATCTGTGATCTTTTGCAAACCCCAACTATTGAGGAGTCAGCAAAAGACATACCAGAAGGCCTTCCATGTTCCTTCTTTCACTGCCCTGTTCTTTGCCAGACCAAAAGAACGTATGAGACACAAAAACAACAATGTACTGGGGGGGTCTTGCAGAAATACCAAATCTTTTTCACATTTTAAATATTAAGGTGGTATAGATACTATGAATTCTTCCTCAGCAAAATACAATCTATTCACATTAAGATGCAATGAAGAGCAATAAACACATTAAGTATCAAGAGATCAAATTTCAATAGCTAAAGACAAGTATATCAAGGCAGAATTAATTTGACTGGGCAGCTTTGATTTTTTTTTCAAAGTTAGATTGACATTGGGCCAAATTCTCATGGGAGAAATTTATTATAATTTGTTAATGTGTCATCAAATAGTCTGCACAAATTGAAATATAGCATGAATTGGAAATATGTTTTTGTCAGGTCATCATGCACTATATAAATTCAATGCATGCTAGTCTAGATCCCACATTGGGAATGTTGGTATTTACCAAGAAAATCTTTTTGGGGGTTGATCTTAAGTGGCAGAGCCAAAAAACAGAGTATTTCCTGAACTTGAAATGAATTGTCTTAAGGGCAAATAAAATCAAAATTTAAATATGATAGTAAAATAATTTACCCTATTTTTAATTATAGTTTTCTTAATTCATTTTACAGCAAAGGCATATTTTTAATGAATATAGTTGATAAATAGTCAAACAATTAAGTTAAAATTTGATATAAAAGTTAAAAAATTTTTTGATCAATGACACATTTTGATACATTCCTTTAAGAGTCTTCCTGGGGCACCTGGGTGGCCCAGTCAGTTAAGTGACCGACTTCGGCTCAGGTCATGATCTCACAGCTGATGGGTTCGAGCCCCGCATCGGGCTCTGTGCTGATAGCTCAGAACCTGGAGCCTGCTTTAGATTCTGTATCTCCCTCTCTCTCTGACCATCCCCCACTCACACTCTGTGTATCTCTCTCTCAGAAATAAACATTTTAAAAAAATGAGTCTTCCCAAATTAAGCCCTAAAAACAATTATGTATACTCTAATAAACGTTGATGATCTAAGAAGTCAACTTAATAAATTAGCGTCACAGATGTTTCATTAGTAATGGTTAAATTTTTATCCTATTTATAATATCCACAAAGTACAGTATTGCATTGCATAAAATGTCAGTGAGGGACAATTGTTATGATTATAAAGATATACTAGCTTACCTAAAATTGACTGAATAAATACATGCTATATTATGTATCTCAAAGTATTTCTCCACATGACCAAATTAAATCTCAAGTACCCGTGTTTAAAGACACTTAAAACCAGCCAGTGAGGTGAGTCTGCAAATATTACTATACCTTGGCCATTTTAAATATTTTATTTGAATAATGCAAAAAATCTTTACTCATTCTGTATGCAAGCTAGTGCTCATTATAGAATTCTGCTCATTTTAACTTTGAATTAACAGAAAAAATAAAAGAAAAAACTAAAAAGTAAAGCAAACAAAATTTTATTTTAATGTTTGTTTTTTTTTAATTTATTTTTGGGACAGTGCAAGTAGTGGAGGGGCAGAGAGAGGACATTCAACAGAGGATTTGAGGTGGGCTCTGCACTGACTGACAGGCTGACAGCAACAAGTCGATGTAGGGCTCAGACTTTCGACCCACGAGATCATGACCTGAGCCAAAGTCGGACGCTTAATCAACTGAGACACCCAGGTGCCCCAAAGCAAATGAAATTTTAAAAAATAGGTTGTATAAGACTGCAAGAGCACTTTGTATTTTAATCTTCCTATTGTTTTCTAGGTGATAACTTCTATTACTTTGAAAATGATACACAATTAACAAAGAAGGAGAAGAAACTGGGAGCAAGATAGAGCTCCTCTGTAGTTGCCAAAGGTAGCATGGAAGGACATTTCAGCAGATTTCCCTGGAGAACTTTGTAAAATTATAGAGATGGGTACACGTACCCAACCCCCAGAACATTCTGGCTCTGATTATTCTGTCCTTAGCAGTGGCAATTTAGCTGCTACTGAGGCAGGAGAAAGAGATGTTGGAAAGCAATTCAGATTAAAGGTCACCATATTACTCACTGAATGTACAAGATAACACGTTGTGAAGTAATTAAACAATATATTTCATTATGATCAGATTTTGTTATTTCTTTAATACATAAACATTTTATTTTACATATTGACAAGGTTAGATTTGGAGATCTACATAGTTTTGATAGATTCTTATAGAGTTTGGAGAATCTGCATAAAAGCGAAATAAAAAGGCACAGTAGGCCGTCAATGAATATTTTTGATTTTACAGTTTACTTGCAATAAGATCAAATCACAACAGTCAAGTATCAGGCATGTCTACTCTGAAAATTATCACCTTATCCAAAGAACAGTATTTGGTCAGTTATCATAAGTAGTGTTAATGACCCCGGTGACCCACGCTTGACTACAAGCCAAAGGTGAGGACATTTCCCTCCCAACCCACTCTGATCCAACCTTTTAATTATGGTAATAATGTTATTTATAACATGCCACCACCAAATGGCCTTGGGGCTTAGACATGCATGGTTAATAAGGATACTAAAAAAGGACATGGGCAGTAGAAATGTCACCCAGTAAGATAAAATTCTAAGCAGGTACTATGACAAAAATGCAATGGAGAGAATAAAACAGTTATTTATAAATTGAAATTTGTAAAAGTTGGTGTCCTCAAATGGTGATATGTTAAATCATATGATCTAAGTTTCACAAAAGCTTTCATAACAATGACTATAAAATGACAGAATTTTTTGAAATTAAGAGATACTTTTAACTACATATTTACTTGGCCCAGGATCATTCTAGCAGTTTTTTCTTTTTTTTTTAAATGGGCCAACATCAGTGGGTGTTGTAAATTTCAAAGACTGGAGCACATAAAAAGGAAAGCACAGTACAATGATGATGATAATGATGACAATTAACACAGCTAACACTTACTGAGTCCAACTGTATCCAGATACTTTAAATGCTTTGCATACATTATTTCAATTAATTCTTTTAACCACATAATGAGGTATATACTATTATTATCCCCATTCTTATTGGTGATGATACCTACGCTTACGACATTATGAAGGCTGCTTATAGTTAGTTCCAATGAAACCTGGACACAAAAACACATCGTTTCCTTGTTCAACCATCACATACACAAATTGTGGCACAAAAGATACAAGTAATTATCTTGCCTCAATGGGCATCATGGACTAGTGAACAGGTTCACACTCTTAGTATTAATTTAGAATATGACAATATGCCTTTACCAATCAAGAGTTGGTACTAACTCACCAAGAACCTGGAACACTAGGTTAGGCCAGAGAAAATGACAATGGGAACACAAGACAGGTTTGGTGTTCCTCGAGCGCTCAATATACAGTCAGAGAAAGGACTAAGGACCAGCATAAACACATGTACATAATTATAAGTGAGAGAGAAATAATGATAAAAATACTAAGACACTAAGCAGAATAAAGAAAAAAGATACCAGCATCATCAAGAGGACTAAAATCAAAGAAGGCCTATCGGGCTCTTCTTTAGAAAATAGTTCTACCTCCTATTGAATTCCTGATTTCTACTTCTGCATGAAGCCCTGGTATTTATCCCTAAATACAATATCTTTCCATTGTGAAGTCACAAAGACATTCTGATGAGATAAAGAATGGAAATTATTTTATTTCATTTTATTTTTTAATGTTTATTTATTTGAGAGACAGGGAGAGTAGGGAAGGAGCAGAGAGACAGGGAGACAGAGGATCCCAAGCAGTTTGTACACTGTCAGCACAGAGTCCCCACCCCACCCATGCCAATGAAGGGCTCAAACTCATGAACTCAAGAACCCCTATTTTTATATTTTTTTGGAGAGAGAGAGTGAGCAGGGGAGAGGGGAAGGGGGAGAAAGGAAGGGGAGAGAGAGAGAGAGAATGAATCTTAAGCAGGCTCCATGCTCAGCATGGAGCCCAATACAAGGCTTGATCATATGACACTGCGATCATGACCTGAGCTGAAATCAGGAGTCAGACGCTTAACCAACTGAGATACTCAAATGCCCCTTGGAGGTTTTGGTCTGTTTATTTGTTATTTTATTTTTCTCTATTAAAATATCTCTATCCTCTTTACCTTCTACTCACCTTTCTGTTTAGTGCCTCCCACCAGAACTTGCTACTCATTTTGGCATTCCAGTATCATAGAACAGTCAATAACATTATGGAACCAAAACTCTGCCCTTGATATGGCAAAACTCGCCATTGGATATGGACTTGGATATGAGTTTGTACAGGCCGTTTGTCAGACCTTATTGTCCCCATTGCCAGGAAAGCAATCTATTTCTCCCACCTCATTTCCCCCTTCCATTCTGAATAATCAGTAAAACCTTCAAGCCATGTTCATGCACTTAAGCAACTGAATATGGAATGATCTCGTAACCCCCATAATACTTTTTACTGACTAATTTTTACTGAAACTGGTTTGATTTATGCTGTTTGGGCTAAAAACTGTTACAACAATAACTGAAAAGCTCCATATGCATTTTATAATTAAGGCCACTCCAAAGTTCAGAAACTCATTATTGGGTTGGTAGTGACTGATGTTAAAAGTTTTGTAAAAACTGTGGGCTTTCTATCTAGGAAGAGTGATTAGACTTGAAATTTCCAAAATTCCTTTATTTGCCTTGCTTCTTAGAAACAAAAGAAGCATTGTCACATGTCTACCTCAAAGAAAAAGAAATCAATGCTGCTCTTTGATAAAGATTCACATTATTTATTATGCAATAGTTAAGATTAGGGTGTATCGACAGAGAGGGCCATTTAAGAAAACACCCTAAGCAACTGGTTTAAACTTCATGGTGAAATACTCATAATGCTTTGTTTTTTGCAAATTTGGCAAGGTCAAGGAGTTTATGGAAGGGCTGTAACACCAATGTGATTTACTTAACAAAGATGAAACCTGTCATTATCCAGGGATGTGCTATGCTGTAGGTGTGGAAAGGGAAGAACAGAGTTGCCTTGTCCTGGCAAGCAGAGTCAGCAGTAGTGTGTCTGTTTATTGGACACTTTCATCGTGGACTTGGCAGGCTCAGCCATCTGGTGACAAATGCAGGACTCAAGCTGGATCCTGGCCCAAATCTGGGGGATCCCCAAATTTAGGGGATCTTGCTCTGACTGCTTTCAAGCAATCTCACAGGCTTGACCATGATCACTGAGCTGACCCTTATTTGTTGATACTCAGCCCAGGGTTGAAATCATGTTCCTGGCCTCCAGGAGGCCTTCCAGAAATGCCAAAGTTCTGGCCCAGTATAAGGAAAGAGCCAACTCTCTATGAATCTCTGTATTCTTTGGAGACAGACTACAAATGACAAGGCTTGAGAATAAGGAGAAAGGAGGAGGGAAGGGTGGGAGGAGAAAAACAGAGGGAAGAGACATCATTACAACTAACAACATTTAAAGCTAGGTTTGATGACCGCAAATTCTTTGCACTCTTCCCATCGAGAGATGGAATTGATATCACCTCCTCTGGAGTATGGGCTAGATTCTGATAAACTTGACTATCATGGGAAGAGGCCCAATCTTGTCATGGGGAAAGACCAGGTGGAGAAAAAGCTCCTAGCCATTCAGATGGCCCAGCATTCATCAGACATGGGAGTGTGCCATTTAGCCATTTTAGGCTTGGTTTCTATCTTACTGCAGCTACAGGAGAGACTCCAAACAAGACTAGCAGAAAAATATGTTTGTTGTTGTTTTCAGCCATTAAGTTTGGGGATTTTTTTTTTTTTTACAGAGCAACAGATGACTGAAATATGTAAGTAGCATCTCTAAGAAACATTTCATTCTTTCCTTTCATATACATACTGCTAAGTCATTACAATGAGTTGATTCAAGAAGACCAAAGACAAATAAATGACATAAATGACAAAACCAAAGACAAATAAGTCATGGGTCCATTATTTCCTAAGAATTTGAAGAACTTTAATGTCTCACCAGTAACCCCCTGTTTTGTTATTATTTTCTTTACATTGCATTTTGTTAATTAATCTTGACCTGAGTTTGCAAAAGAGAAAAATTTTAGGCTAAATATTTAATACAAAAAGCAGTTTAAAAATAGATTTTGATCCACAGGACTATTAGGGAACAAAACGCCTTTAAACTAGAAAAAAAAATTTTTTTTGGCTATGTCTCAAGAGCTACACTTCCCTGAAGCAACATAACCTTTTCTTTGAAAATATACTCAATTATTGCTTTTGCATACTGTGAAAGGTAAATTGCTTTCAGATTTTCACTAGAGAGGAAAAATACCATGTATATATGCAATTTTCTTCTTGAGTGACCCTGAGTAAGATCATGTACCGAGAAGTTAGGCTAAGAAATTTCCCTGGTATGTGATCATACTCAAGAATGCTCTTTGTTCCTTTACTTCCTGTAGACCTGGGCCTTGTACATATTTCTGCCTTAGGCTTTAAGAGTTCTTAAATAATCTCTACATGTTTTATTTCCTTGATACATATCTGAATCTGTGGCCCATGTTTACTGTACAATTCATGTGTCTTCTTTTTTAACTCAATATCCTCTTTCAGTGATTCACACAACTTGAAAATACATGTCAGAATAAAACAAAACTCAAATGAAATCTAAAAAGGTCCCTAATATTTACATTAGTAAATATATTCATAGCACTGTGGTGAAGCACTATTTTACCACTGAAATATTTATTGATTAAGAGACAGCACAACTCATGGTGATGTCATTGAGTAGAAGTGATGCTACTCTTCACTTAGCACATGGGAATAGAAGCCACCTTTTCTGCATTTTTCTCTCCAGCTCTATGTATGTCATTGTGTTGTCTGAAGAGAATCCAACCCACAGAGCAAGATGTTCTGGTTCAACTCAGTGTCCTACCCAGTACATTGTTTGGCTGGCTGTCCACACACAGTCTTTCATCTGATCTGGCCATTCCCAGAGGCTTATGAGGTCCCCAAAAGAGATTGTGGTAGTGCTTCTTCTCTCCTCTCATAGAATTTTCCTGCTAAACAATTTCATACATGAGAAAAACAGAAGCTCAGAGTAGTTTACTCATGTCCCACCATCACAAAGCTACAAAATAACAGAATTGAGATTTGAACCAGTGCCTGCTTGACTCTAAACTCCATTCTATAACATAAATATTACCCAATAACAAACATATCTCTCTCCCCTTTATGGCATGGAGTCCAAAAACATGAATGTTTAGAACAGTTGGAGCTAGTAACTCTTCAAATACATATTTGGCTTCAAATACATATACCTTTTTACTTAGGACAATTTGAATTGCATCACTACCTCCTGCAACCATGAGGATATGGAATAATACAATAATACAATCATGATACTGAAGCCTCAAGCAAATGAAAAATACACTCTTGTTTATAATTTTTTATGGTTTATATATTTATTTTGAGAGATAGAGGGATTAGTGAGGGCAGAAAGAGAGACAGAGAGAATCCCAAACAGGCTCAGCACTGCCAGTGCAGAGCCCTACATGGGGCTCAAACTCACAAACCTTGAAATCATGACCTGTGCTGAAATCAAGAGTCAGATGCTTACCCAACTGAGCCACCTACGTGCTCTGAAAGATATACTCCTAATAATGCAATGAGAAAAGCCTGCTTTGGTGGATAATATTTTTATAGTTAAACTGTAGATTGGATAGCAGTTGGGACTAAAGAATAGCCAAGACATTTTTGGAAACTCTTATTTTCAGTGCCTTGGAAACCTCAAAGCTTCATAATAACAAAGATTTTGTTATTGTTAAAAATGATGTTTTTCCACACACTTTCCACCTTTTAAAAGCTACATGTATATTTCTCAAGTAATTTTCTATGGGCAAAAAAAAAAAAATCCTCCTAAATTTGAGTTGTGTTTACTCACAGCTTTTATATTTATTGCTTACATTTGTGTAATGTTTTTTATGTAAAATTCATGCTTTAAAACCTTTTTCCTATACTCACTCACATTACATACATCCTATAACTGGAAAAATGGAAGCAGTATGTAATTCAGAATACCTGAGTTTCACATTTAGGGAGCGAACATTTTGTTTCTCACCTAAAGAATACCTGTTTATTTCTTTATGTATCATCATATTTAGGAATTTACCTTTTTACTGAAAGTTAAATTAATTGGGCTTCCGGATATTTGTTAGTTCATGTTTTGGTGATGGGCAAGAATGATGACTTGGACTCAGTTCAGTGTTGCTTTTACTTACTTACTTATTTACTCCAAAAGTAGCTAATAAGGAATGTGAAGAATTTATACAGGGCAAAGATGTGAAAGGTCATGAACCCCATTACTTCCCTTCTGTTCCTACAAACAAATCCAATTCTGCCAGTCTTGGCAGCCTGGATGGAGGGAAATATCCACAAGATCAGATGAGTACAGAACTCCTCTCTATTATATCTTGGGCATATCAATATCCAGAAATAACTGATAAAGCAATCAGTCTCCAAGACTTGAAATGTTTGCCATGCTAACATTGGGCAATCTCCTTAGACAGATTAATGCCTCCTTCTGGGCAGGTGTAGCCAAGGCTTTTGGTCACAAGTAACTAGTTATGGCTACCTCCTCAGATACTAATTCTCTAGAAAAAGTAGTAAAAATGGATTACTATAAAGTAGTATATGTCAGTTTTATTTATTTATGTTTTGTTTCTTTTGCCTTTGGAAACAGATTTAAAACATAATTGCTAAGGTAAGTGTCAAAGAGCTTACCACCTATATTTTCTTCTGGGAATTTTATGGTTTCAGGTCTCTCATCCATTTTAAATTAATTTTTGTATATGGTGTAAGAAAGTAGTCCAGTTTCATTCTTTTGCATGTAGCAGTCCATTTTCCCCAATACCATTCATTGAAGAGACTGTCCTTTTCCCATTCTACATCCTTGGCCCCTTTGTCATAAATTAATTTACCATATAAATATGAGTTTACTTCTGGGCTCTCTATTGTGTTTAATTGACCTATAGATCTGTTTTTATGCCAATAAGTACTGTTTTCATTATTATACTTTTGTGGTTTAGTTTGAGATTTGGGAGCACTATATCTCCAGCTTTATTCCTCTTTCTCAATATTGTTCTGGCTAGTTGGTGTCCTTTATGGTTCCATACAAATGTTTTAATTATTTATTCTAGTTCTGTTAAAAATGCCATTGGGATTTTGATAGGGAATGCATTAAATTTGTAGATTTCTTTGGATGGTTTGGACACTTTTAACAATTTGATTCTCCTAATCCATGAACACAGAATATCTTTCCATTTATTTGTATCTTCTTCTATTTCCCTTATCAGTGTCTTTTAGTTTACAAACCAAGACGTTTTTCACAGGAAAGGAAACCAACAAAGTGAAAAGTCAATCTTCTGAATTGGAGAAGATATTTGCAAATCATATATCCAATAAATGGCCAATATCTAATATATATAAAGAACTCATACAGCTCAACAACAGCAACAATTCAACCTAATTAGAAATGGGCACAGGAACTGAATAAGCATGAAGAAGACAAATAGATAAAGAAAATAGACAAAGAAGACATACAGATGCCCAACAGGCACATGGAAAGATGTTCAACATCCCTATCAGTGAAATTCAAATCAAACCATAATGAGCTATCACCTCACACTTGTTTGAAAGGCTGTTAACAAAAAGACAGAAATTACAAGTGTTGGAGTGGATACAGATAAAAGGGAACTTTTGTACAACTGTTAGTGGGTATAGAAATTTTGGTACAACCATTATGGAAAACTCTTTGGAGATTCCTCAAAAAAAAAAAAAAATGAGAACAAAACTACCATATGATCCAGCTATTCACTTCTGGGTATTTATCCAAAGAATACAAAAAACACTAATTCAAAAGAAAAATTTGTAACCCTATATTCATTGCAGCATTACTTACTAAAGCCAAGATATGGAAACAACCTAAGTGTCATCAGTGGATGAATGGATAAAGAAGATGTGGTATGTATGTTATGTGTATGTTATGTATATGTATACATATAATGGAATTTTACTCAGTCATGAAAAAGGAAATCTTTCCATTTGCAATGACATGGATGGACCTTAAGTGTATTCTGCTAAGTGAAATAAGTCAAACAGAGATAGACAAATACTATATGATTTCACTTACATGTACAATCTAAAAAAAAAATCAAAGAAAACAAACTCATAGTTACAGAGAACAGATTGGTGGTTACCTGAGGAGAAGGGGGATGAAGGGTGGGCAAAATGGGTGGAAGGGCTCAATTGTATAGGGATTAATAGTAACTAGACTTATTGTGGTGATCGCCTTGTAGTGTATATCAAATGATAATGCTGTATACCTAAAACTTATGTAATGTCATACACCAATTTTAGCTCAATTAAAAAAAAGAGAGAGTATGTCATTTTCTCTTAAAATTCTTCATTTTCCATCATCCCTAGTTTCTTTAATTGGTTGTATGAAGGCAAATCTAAAATTTGATTCCAGAATTCATCAAATAAAGCAGTAGATATCATTCTATCCTCCCCTTCCTTTGATTAGAACATTGCCGTGCCTTTCAACAGGAGGTGAAACTGCCTTTCACTCATAGAAGAATGGAAAGACATTCTCGTGCCTGCTACTCAAGGTTTAATGGCAATATTTTTAGTAATAACCACAAAATGGACCACAACTCAAAAGATGAAAATGTTTAAGAAGCATGTTTTAGATATATGTTATGTTCCAAACAGAAGGCTCATTTATCTGGCTTACGGAGAGAGCTCAGTATTGAGTTCCCATCAAAGGAACTGTGCCAAAAACGAGGATTTGGGACTCATAAATCGAGTGGAGCTAACCTATTTAGACTGAAATTCTATATCTCCAGGCTGAAGGATTTTGAATAGGCTAATCCAGCAAAGCAATTTTCATAAATACCAGTGGTTTCATCTCAATGTTTATATCTTTATGAGAGTTTGAAGAAATGTCAAATTGTATATAAATGAAACTGGATATTAAACATGAAATATAAAAGTTTTTATCAAATATGACTTAAAGAGTTCAAGGAATAAAGAGAAATTTGACATTCAGTTACATCTTTGAGATGTTCTAAAAATATGTAATTATCTTTCAACCACCAAACACAAAACCTAGCCTACCAGAACATAAAGGAATATAAACACATTTCTAAAATTATTCATCCGCATACTTGCAATCTAACAGACATTATGATTGATAATAAACATAAATTCTGTCTTGCAAATGAGAACAGTATCACCATTCTAGCTTGAATAAGGGAGATGTATGGTCTACTAGGATCATGGCAAAAAAAGTGGTGAGGTGGCATACTCTGATTATGATGGGTAGTAAAAATAACCCCTACTTTACTCGTGTGACCCAAAACAAATAAGAAAACTTACCTAATGAAAAGAAGTTAACTGGTCTCTTGAGAAAATTGTTATGACTATAGGGGTTGAACTCTATATGGCACAAGTGAACCCAACATATTAGTTATTAATTATTGTCAAATGTTTCTATTCTTGAATTGGCTTTGAAGTAAACAAATACAGGTTTAAATCTCAATTCCATGATTTATAACTATGTGATTAGAAATTATGCTCTCTGAGCCCATGTTTCTTCTTACATATATAAAACAAGTATTGAAATCAGTGGGATTCTACAAGGCTTATTAGATAAAACGTTAAAGGCCTAAATCAGTGCCTGGTCCATTATAGATAGATGTTCATTTCATAGAAGCTGTTAGTTTTCTTACTATTTTAATCTTGCAGCATTAGAGACAACACAAAGAAATAGAAGATTGATACACAGTGTTCAGGTCAGATATTTATTATTTTATCCCCATCTTAAAAAAAATAATATTTAATGACTCCATATAGAACCTGTAGGAGTCTATGGGTTAAACTTCAGTCACCACCACCCAGGCCTCCATCACATAGCTCCTGCACCCTGAGGTCCTGCATACCTATTCCAAAAATGCTGCCCTTACAGGTTTCTACAGTTACCTGGACCTTGGAAAATGTCCTATTTATCTCCTCTGTATTCAAGCATTCCCCACAGATCAGTCGCTCTCACCAAAACAAAAGCAGTTTCATTGGGCTTTCTGCCAAATGCATGAGCAAGTAGGACTTCCTTTTCTAGTGTGAGAACTGTAAGCAAGCAGGTCAAATCATAGCTCGTGGGCTTGTATGATGGTTCTGGATTTTCTACCACAAATGTCCCTCTTCCTAGAATTATCACTGAGGGTATCACTAAACTTCATCTCAGTTTCAGGGCACAAAATAAAATATTCAGCTGTCAAAATCATGCTGGTGACAACTTGGCAGAAAGCATAATTTAAAAACAGTGCAAATGTATTTAGACCTTATGTATTAGCCACCGAGTGAGTCTATGCTATCCTGAAAGGTGACACAGGCTTTAAGAAATACTGCATACTTCAGGCTGGATGCTAGGATTTCTCATGGTAATAAATTAATTCTTGAGGTGGACGTTGCTATCTTCCACACCACTGGTTATCCCTAAGTGAACCGTGAAATTCTAACTGTACAGTGGCCTCAGATTGTTAGGGTTCAAACTCTGCATCTACTACATGAAAATCCAGGTAAGAAACTTACCTTTGCAAATGTGTTTTATCATACATAAAATCAAGATGTTAACAGTATTGATCTCAAAGGATTATCAAAGGCATTTAAATAAAATGATGTATACAGAGTATTTGATACAGTCAGTAGGCATTAGATGGCACAGACTTCTATGACTCAATAATTCCTTAGTAATGTTATTACTGGTAGTACATAAATAAGTACCACAGTGTCCAAAGTGCCACTGCAATCTTAGCCAAGATGAACTGAACACTGTAAGGATGCAGATACAGAACATGTATATACATTTTATACAGTAATTTATGAAAGGTACTGGGAAGGTGAGACAATCACATAGACCAAACTACAAACTATAATGTGTTAGTGGTTTGGGCTGCTGTAACAGAACACCAAAAACTGGGTGGCTGAAACAACAGACCTTCATTTCTCATAGTTCTAGAGGGTGGGAAGTCCAACATCAGAATGTGGGAAGATTTGATTCTTGGGGAGAACTCTTCCTGACTTGCAGAGGGCCACCTTCTATGTCCTCACATGGTAGAGAGAGAGAGAGTGAGAAAGTGAGAGAGAGAGAGAGAGAGAGAGAGAGAGAAAGGAAGGAAGGAAGGAAGGAAGGAAGGAAGGGAGGGAGGGAGGGAGGGAGGAAGGGAGGAAGGAAGGAAGAAAGAAAGAAAGGAAAGAAAGGAAAGAAAGGAAGGAAGGAAGGAAGGAAGAAAGAAAGGAGAGAGAGAGAGAGCTCTGGCTTCTCTTCTGAGAATACTAATCCCATCATGGATGCTCCATCCTCATGACCCATCTATACTCACTATCTCCCAAAAGCTCCACTTGGAAATACCGTCACATAAGGAATTAAGGCTTCAGCCTATGCATTTTGGAGGGACACAAACATTCACTTACTAACACATATGCTGCAAAGTCAATTTGTTCTGAATTATTTCTATAGCAGCTTTTGGGCTACAGAAGAGTAAAATGATCAAGCTAGGGATCCATTCATCATTTCCTTGAAATACTAAGCATGAGGAGTTATGCAAATAAAATAAGGGTAGATATGGAGACAAAAAGCAGCACTAAGAAATTGAGAGGAAAACAAAGTTAAGAGAAAGATTGTTTGCACATAAAGACACACAATAGGCATCAATATGAACTGCTAGCTAAAAACACAGACTTGAAGAATCCCTTCAAGCAGACATCCTACAGAATTCCTCCTATCCATCCAACGGAGTTCATTACCTTAGTATCAGATAATTATATGTATATATTTGTAAAGATACATTTATAACAATCAAATAAAATACAATGGATCTAAGTCTGATAGATTCCAGAAAGGTTTGCCTTTCCCTTTTCACAAACTCTGATCTGTCTAAAATTCTCTCAAATCAAGACTGTTCTATTTAGACAAAGTTTCAAATCCTTTTTAAAGGCACCTGCATTCCAACCAATAATTTTAGCAAAAGATTTACTCAAATGCAGGCTCTGTACCTATTAGCCCTGTGACTGGCGACAGTGCACTGAGCTGTAAATGCTTGAACTTATCTGTGTAATGAGGTTATGAATACCTATCTCAAGGGACTGTGAGAATTTCTCAAAGTCTATGAATACAAAATAATTTGCAAACTCTGAAGTTACTCTGGTTACTGAGTACAAATGTCCCTGGAATAGGTGATAGTTTAAACTGCTTCCATTCTTTTATGCAGAGGCAATATATAAGGCAGACTTGCATCCAAGCAAGTTTTCACTGTACATGGCAGCTTGAGCAGGAAGGATTAAGAAGGAGGATGTTAACAAGAGAAAATAGGGATAAAACAAATTCCACTAACTCAGAATTGTGTGCTGGTCAAAGTATGCATTTCCTCTGGGTATGGCTTCTTGTGACAGGTAGAGAAGAAAAAAGGGAGTAGAAAAAAATTAGACATGGTTGAGACCAAGTTAGGTGAAGATGCCTGTAGATTTGGAAGGGATATCCCATTAGAGTAACATTTTCAAAGTGCATAGCCATCTAAATGTTTACATCCCTAAAGACATCAGGGGAGGTGCCCCTGGGTGGCTCAGCTGGTTAAGCGTCAGACTCTTGGTTTCAGCTAGGGTCAGGATCTCAGGGACAAAATCTTACAGTCATGATCTTATGGTCAAGAGATGGAGCCCCTTGTCAGGCTCTTTGCTGGGAATGGAGCCTGCTTGGGATTCATATTCTCTCTCTCTCTCTCTCTCTCTCTCTCTCTCAAAAACACCAACCAAACAAACAAAAAACAAAACAAAACAAAAAAATCAAAGGAAACCCATAGGTTGTTTCCATTTTCTATTTATGAAGTCAATCCAGGCCTAATTAGGCTCTATCTTGTGGAAATCCGAAAAAATAACGTGATCCAGTGTGAACTTTTATGTTCTCCTCCAGAACCAGAATATATGATTGATCTTGCTTCTATTACAATTCATATGAAGTTTTTCGGCCTTGGGATGACTTTGAAAAACTTTCCAATTTTATTAGTTTTTAAATATATTAATTGAATTTATTATTTTTTAGAATATACTCATTGAAATAGTAATGAGTATAAGCCTTCTGTAGCCTGGTATACAATTTTTAAAGTCACTTTGGTTGATGGTAAAAGTTGTACAAATCTTACTACCTCTGGAGTTTTTTTGTTTTATGTTTATTTGGGGATAAGCTATAGAATTAAGATTTTCTTGTATGCCACTCATGACCACAGACCATTAGGTCTCTGGCTTGAACTTTTTATATCAGTTGCAAGACTTGACTGGAATAACTGGAAAATTAAAAAAAAACTATGAAATGGCATAATATATCTTTAACACATATGCTATGTATCACAAAACGAGGTAAGAAGAAGAAAATGAGGATATAACAGAGATGGAGGAATAAATTTCAGGAATTTTAGGCATTCCCAGAGTAATTATATGTGATAGTGGGCAGGTGATGTAAAGTACCATTCCCATCTACCAAAGGAAGTTAGTTGATAATGCATCAGTCTCTATAATTAGTAGCATTCCGTTTAAGATTTCAGCGAATTATCACAAGCATTTACTAAGAACCCTTCTGGCAGAATACAAAGCACTTTAAGAGAGTGGAACGTAACTTCTCAAAACAGACATGTTACTAGTTGAAGATACATACCCATGGAAAATGTCCATGATCAAGCACATCACAGCCACATAGGTAGCAGGGAGTTAAAGTATAAATATATATATTTTTTAATTAGCCAAAAATTTCTTTGAATGAACTTGCACTGAGATTTAATGTTAAGAAAAATGAGTGTCTTTGTTAGGAAGCTGAATGCACAGGGGAATCCCCAGCCATAAAATTACAGCATATACAAGGAATGTTATTGTTTTGGAAGTACCTGACAGTTATTTCAATCAAAGCAAAGATATTAGGATGGAATAAGTAATTGTCTCCATTCTGATGTTGGATATTTAATACAGGAGTAAGGAATTGAAAACAGGAATCTGAGAAGAAGAAGTTTCCATTACCTGTAGTATTAAGGAACTCCAAATTAGCAGTGACCAGCTTAAGCACAGAGGAAATTTTTAAAGCCTGACAAGATGAACAGGGAGAGGCACGGAATCTCACTACACAGCGAGATAAGAGAAGGTAAGGCAAGGTGGCCATGGCCTCTGTAGGAAGGTTCATCAGCTCTTCAGAGGTGGGAGTAGGAAGGACAGTAGGGCTATAGTGAAGCAATGGTGTGTGGAAGAAAATGGCTTTTGAGGTGACTGATTCAACATGGTTGGTGGAGAGTTGTCAGGATCTAGAAACAGACTTGGGATACAGATTTGGGAAAGTGTCAGATTGTTATAACTGATTTAAAATAAAAGTTAGGGCACACCGCCGGGGAGTGGGCGAGTGGGCAAGATGGCAGAGAAGCAGGGAGCTCTGTAATCCGCGCACGCCCGTATGGATTGAACTGAGAAGGACTGAAGGGATAAAACTCGGATTTGCAAGTGGGGGAAAGAACAAACAGACGCCAGAAAGAAGACAACCTCAAAGATGCCTGAGTGAGTGACTGTGATCTGGGAAATTAGGACGGGCGGTCCCGGTGGTGCAGGGGAAGGAGCCCCCGAGCCCAAGACAGGGAGAGCGCGCTGTGCCCCAGAGAGACAAGGGGAAGAGAAAGAGAGACGGAAAACGCACCTAGAACCATCTCTAAGGGAGGAAAAACTCGCCTGTCTCCCCATATGTAGCTGCCGAGTGCCAGGAGAGAGGTCCGTCCCGTCTGGCTGGCGAGTTCTTCCTTGGGCGCGGAGGTGGCGGCATCCATTCCGAGCGGCGCCGCGAGGGGCGGCAGCGCAGATAGAGGCAGCGGCGGCACAAAAAGCTGTGGCGGCAGTGCCACGAAAGGCGCCTTGAAAAGCGGCAGCGGCGGCTCCGCGAAAAGGGCAGCGCAAGCTGGCCGGGAGGCCGGCTGCCAGCAGGAACGCATCTCATCCCCAGTGACGGTGTTGAACTGCATGGACTAGGATTTGGAAGTGAGGCGGAGCTTGGAGAATACAGTTTGGCTCGCCCGCGGCACAGGGAGATCGGACTCAGAAGGGCGGCTTGCAACGCTTGGTTCCGGCAAAGCTTTGAGGCAGCGCCATACTTCTCCCCGCAACCACCAACGCGGGGCCTCGGAGAGAGCAGCCCCTGAGACCTGACCTGACGCCAGACCACGCCCATCCGCACAGGGGAGTTGTCTTGATTTTTTTTTTTCCTTTTCTCTTTGCCTCTCCTTTTCTGCTGCCATCCACATATATTTCCCTTAGCATATTCTTATCTCTCCTCTTGGCTGGTTATATGCTTTTAGACTGCCCACAGACTTTTGCTGTCTCTGTACCCACCTTGTTTTTCTTTTTCTTTTTGTTTTTGTTTCTTTTTCTTCCCTCTTTTCTTCTCTTCTTTTTCTTTCCTTTCCTTTCCTTTTCTTTACTTCTTTCCCCTTTTGGCTTGCTTGTTTGTTTGATTTGTCTGTGCGTTTGCGTGCTTTTGTTCCCTGTATGCTAGTCTGTTTCCTTTTCAGGGATACCTCAAAAAACAAGCCAAAGTATACATGGTGGAGAGTCCCATATAACTGACCAGGGAAATAAAATAATCAGAGGCACAACAAGAGAAACCAAGGGACACCATTAAGAG
>CM053572.1:37769176-37882536 GCA_028646485.1 Cryptoprocta ferox | reverse complement strand
AGCAATAGCACTGCTGGGGATTTACCCAAGGGATACAGAAGTGCTGATGCATAGGGGCACATGTACCCCAATGTTCGTAACAGCACTTTCAACAATAGCCAAATCATGGAAAGAGCCTAAATGTCCATCAACGGATGAATGGATTAGGAAGATGTGGTTCATCTATACAATGAAATACTACATGGCCATGAGAAAGAATGAAATCTGGCCATTCGTAGCAACGTGGATGGACATGGACCTCGAGGGTGTCATGCTAAGAGAAATAAGCCAGGCTGAGAAGGACAGATACCATATGTTTTCACTCATAGGTCTAACAGGAGAAACCCAACAGAGGACCATGGGGAGGGGAAGGAGGGAAAAGAGTTAGGGAGAGGGAGGGAGACAAAACATGAGAGACTCGAATACTGAAAACAAACTGAGGGGGGAAGGGGAAGGGGGAAAGGCAATGGGGGGTGATGGTCTTGGTGGAGGTCACTTGTGGGGAAGAGCACTGGATGCGATATGGAAACCAACCTTATAATAAACAATAAAGTTAAAAAATAAAATAAAATAAAATAAAAGTTACATATTGGGATGTCTTACAAAAAGGGAGAACTTCATTGTATTTTATTATGTGTTATAAAACCTTCTAATCTCCGATTTTTAAGATTCTCCACAATGGGGCACCTGGGTGGCTCAGTCAGTTGAGTATCCAACTCCTGATATCTGCTCAGCTCATGATCTCAGTGTCATGGGATCAAGCCCCACATCAGACTCTGTGCTGAGCATGGAGCCTGCTTGGGATTCTCTCTCTCCCTTTCATTCTGCCCTTCCCCCATTCACACTCTTCTCTCTCAAAATAAATAAAACATTTTAAAAGAGATTTCTGTGGGATGATACGATTGTAACATCTCTTGGTCAATTTAGAACAAACATACAAAAAAAAAGCAGTCACCAACATTACCTCAAGAAAGTAGAGGTTGAAGTTGGAGCGATGAGGGACTTTTACTTTTTATCGTTTAGAAATCTATCCTAAATATAATTTTATTGAAAGCTGGTTAATTAGGAATCAAAATTATTTAGATAATATGTTTTCAGTTTTGATGCAATATACACACAATTCTCTAAGATGGAAAAATATTTATATGCAAATTAAAGTAGAGACGATGCATCACAATGGTGAAAACTACCTGTGAGTAGTATGTTGAGAGGGTTTTTGTATTTTTTTAAGTAAATTGCTGTATTTTCCAAGTTCTTTGAAATGAACATTTACTATTTTTATAATCAAACAAAAGAGAAGCTATTTGTATGTTATAAAAGAAAGATCTTTTTTTTAAACCACCCTATTGAGGTATGACAGAAATACCAAAAGGTGTACCTATGAAACACACAGAATTTCATGAGTTTGGAGATAAGCATGCACTTGTGAAACTATTACACAATGGATGCCATGAGTATATCTGTCACCTGTAAACGTTTCCTCCCATCTTTAAAAGAAAGTTCTTTTGCCACTTATTCTAATTAGCAGCTATTTTAAAAATTCCCCTTAATCACTAGAACATACCCCATAGTTGAATATATTTTCATGTCATACCAAGAGAAAGAATATTTTGATTTTAGATCAATGGCAGAATATTCTATGAAATAAAAGATGGATTTAAATAATCTCTTTCTTAACCTAATATAATTAAAAGCCACTGTAAATAGGCTTTTGATTCTGTTTTAAGTATTCCATGGCCACTCTCCTCTTATACCTCAAATGCTATGCAACTTGTTCTGCATACACATAGCTTCAATCTATATGCCAGATTTCATTATAGCTTCAAAGATAACAGTGTGGGCATTGTGTAAATTTAAGGACACCAGAGAGAATTTTTCCCCAGGTTATGTAAATAAGTATTAAGAGATATTATTTGGTCTCAATCTGTATCTTTACAAACATTACTCTTATAAATAAATAAAAGCACACATAATTAAATGCATTTAATTTCATCATATACAAAAAGCCAAACCAATATTTGTTATCATGTTAACAAACACAATTTGATCCTCACTGATTTTAATCAAGCCCCTTGTTTTCTGCTCTAACTGTACCCAATCTTGCTGGTGAGTTCCCCTTAGAAGAAGAAATCATCAAGGTTAAGGACTTTCCTCAAGTGCGTTTCTTATTGCTGTGATTACAAAGAAGAGCATAGAACTGGCTGAAGTGTTTAACAGAGCCGAAATTCATCCTCAAAGGTGTGGTTTAATTCTTCTCTGCTTCGTCACTGCATACCTAGGGAGGATTTAATCCCCAGATCAGGACAAATGACAACTCCCTGAGCATTCATTCCATGTACACCGTTGGGTCAGTAAAAGTTCCAATACTTCCTTCCATGGGTCAGCACTGAACTTGGTGGCCGTCATGTCTGCATAATGTCCTAAAGGGGGGGACAGCTTACACTCTTCTGAGTAAAACAAAAATTCAAATATAAACAATGGTGCATCAGTTGTGCTGTTCTTGGGAGCTATTGCCAAGTCCATGTTGCTTCCCATTTCTAATATGAAATAAGACTGTGTTAGTCAGCATTCTCCAGAGAAACAGAACATCCAAATATATTTATAATAAACCACTGGCTCATGTGGTTATGGAGACTGAGAAGTCCCACCGTCTGCAGTCTGCAAGGTAAAGACCAAGGAAAGCCAGTGGTGTCATTCCGAGGCCTGTGAGCCAGAGCCTCTACTGTAGATTCTAGCCTGAATCTGAGTGCCTGAGAACCAGGAGTGCAGGTCAGGGGATGAGAGCTCACCTCAGGCAAATAGAAAGCACAGATCCAAACTTCCGCTGCCCTTTTTTATCCTTTCTTTTTTTTATATATATTTTTTATTGGTTTTTAACTTTTATCTATTTTTGAGAGACAGAGCATGAGTGGAGGAGGGGCAGAGAGAAAGGGAGATACAGAATCCGAAGCAGGCTCCAGGCTTTGAGCTGTCACCGCAGAGTCTGACATGGGGCTCCAACTCAGGAACCACGAGATTATGACCTGAGCCCAAGTCGGACACTTAACCAACTGAACTACCCAGGAGTTCCCACCTTTTTTTTTTCCCCATTCAGGCCCTCATCAGATTGGAAGACACCCACCCATACTGGTGAGGGTGATGGGCTTTACTGGGTCCATCCATACAAATGCTAATCTTTTCCAGAAACACCCTCACAGACTCAAAAACAATGTTTAATCAGATACAGGCATCCTGTGGCCAGTCAAATTGACACATAAAATTAACCATCACAGGGTTTGACATTAAACTCAGCTTTCGTTAGAAAATGAAGTGTTGAGAAGGTTTTTTGACTGATTTCCTTTTTGATTTTTAAGGACAACCTGAAATCTTACCCAGATGACATTACTCTAGTCCTCTTGTTCTCCTCCAGTCACAGCAGGTATGCTCCTATCTTTGGGACATGTACTAGCATCCCAGCTGCCCAGAATGATCTTCCTCAAAGGATCTCTAAGGCTAACTCCCTCACTGATTAAAGAGTAGCATCCCCAAGAGGCCTACACTGACCTTCTTATTGAAAACCACAAATGACCCTACACCTGACCCCCTTTACTTTTATCTATTTCTTTCTCCATAGTATCTATCACCTAGACACAACTCTTTCTCATTTACAATGAAAATTTTAGAATTCAGACAACTAGGGGCATCTGGGTGGCTCAGTCAGTTGAGCTTCTGACTGTTGATTTCAGCTCAAGTCATGATCTCAGGGTCACAGGATTTCATCCCACATGGGGCTCTGCTGATAGCATGGAGCCTGCTTGGGGTTCTCACTTTCTCTCTCTGCCTCTCCGCTGCTCTCTCTTGTTCACTCTCCCTCAAAATAAATAAATATTTTAAAAAATAGATAAAATAAAATTCAGACAATTCGAGTATAGAATGCCAAGCATCTGGCTCTTCAACTGAATAATTACTATTTTTCTCAATTTTTAAGTAAATGGTTGGGGTAGCAGAGTTATACCCACCTACTTGTTTTGTTCTGAAAGTTAGAAAGACTTGTCAATCTCTAAAAGGAGAAATACTTTGTCATCTGCCTTGTCTTAAAAAAACCACAGTGCCTGCCAATATTACCCAGGATTTTAGAGTTTGCCATTATAAAGTTAATTGAATGACTATCAGTTTTACTCTACAGCAGGCCTATTCATTGCTACTACATCACAACATCCACAAATCATAATTGGATTTTATAACTGGTATTCTAGATAGAAAAGTATTTCTGTGGCATACTATTATGGGTGAACAAACTGTTCAAGTTTAAGTGTACTGGTTAGGAAATATGGCAGATAGAAGTCTCTCAATATGGCTTTAGTTCAATTTTTTTATGTTTATTTATTTTTGAGAGGGGGGCAGAGTGTGAGCTGGGGAGGGGCAGAGAGAGAGGGAGACAGAATCTGAAGCAGGCTCTAGGCTCTGAGCTGTCAGCACAGAGCCTGACGTGAGGATCGAACTCACGAATATGAGATCATGACCTGAGCCAAAGTCAGATGCTCAACCAACTGAGCCACCCAGGTGCCCCTACAGTTTAATTTTTAATATGGAAGAAATTCAATTACCAGAATTATTTTTTTACTATTTGTGAAATTCTCACAAACATTTCCTCAGAGAACTGCCCTTATCATGTGAAATAACTCAAGTTACCAAAGATGTTATCAAAGGATTGCATCTGTTAATTGTTCATTTCTCAGATCATGACATTTACTTTAGGGTTAACTAAAATATACTGAATAAGACACTTTAAAATACAGAAAGAAGGGAGCCTGGGTGACTTAGTCAGTTAAGCAACTGACTTTAGCTCAGGTCATGATCTCTCAGTCAGTGAATTTGAGCCCCACGTTGGGCACGGTGCTGACAGCTCAGAGCCTGGAGCCTGCTTTGGATTCTATGTCTCCCTGTCTCTCTCTGCCCCTCCCCCACTCATGTTCTGTCTCTCCCTGTCTCTCAAAAATGAATAAATGTTAGAATATAGAAAGAAAAAATAGTAGGGATTGCTTTCATCCTTGTGTGAGGTTAAGTTTTAAAATGTTTGATCAATTAGGCCAATCAACCTCCTTCTCTTGAAGACAAACTGAGGCTTCTAATTTATTGCGCTATGTCAAGTGGGATACTTTATAGGTAGATCCTCATATAGTAATCATTCTCAAAATAAAATCCATATTTGTTTTTGCAATTTGAGATATCTGAAAAGATTTCTACTTATTTCAACCCTGCTTACTTTTAAGATGTAATTAGATCTCAGCGCTAAAATCCAGATCAAAAAGAAGACAGTCTAGTCTTAGCCTCAAATATATCCTGTAAGCTTCATATCAAACTCTGTCATGACCATCAAAACCTGGTACACTTACAGCAAAAGCCAGCTTTGTAACTTCCTATATAAGCAAAATATGCGTCATACGTTATTCTGGCTCTGCAGAACTAAGTGTCAAATTACACCTGCAGCTGTTGTTTTACGGTTAAGTCAATAGCCTCAGGATGATGACATTTAACACAGAGCTGAATTATCAAGATGGTGACTTATCTGGAATAAATGAACTAAAATGGTTATGGGTTGGGGACTCAGAGAGACTCTGGTTCTCAGGCTGGTGTCACTACTTTTTTTAGCTGCCCAATCTCAATGGAGTTATTTAAGTTTCCTGCCTATACTGTCCTTATTGGAAAAATGAAGAGGATAAAACTCACCTTGTAAGATAGTGAGGGACTTCAATGAACCGAGGCAGGTGACTCACTTACCTAGCACAGTAGCTGGGACTGACAGGTTCTCAGTGAATGGTAACTGTTACACAGAGAAGAGGAAGCCGAGACTAATGGCAATGAATTGAGTAAGCAGGTGGTCAATCACAGACTCGGGCCCCAGCTTTCCTCATGCCCAAGCAAGGCTGCATCCACTTGCCAGTGCAGGTTAGAGTTTCAGAGAAGCAACATGGGACTGAGGTTAGGCATGCCTGCAACCCTGGCAAAGCACCAAGTATCTGAAATCCTTTTGATCCTACCACACCAAACTTGGAGCATTCATTCTGCATATGGTCAGAATACCAGGTATTCATGTGGCTCCAGCCATCTGTGGTCAGCCAGGGCATGCCTACATAACTCCTCTTGCTGTAATAGTATGACAAAGCATGTTCCATTTGTCAAGTTGCAGTGGAGAAAATACCAGTCATGCTCCAGCCTGTAGGATGGCCTTAGACTGTAGAGGTGAACTGCCCCTCAGGGCCACCGACTTCCATCTACCCCCTCTTCAAGCCACCTGGTGAATCCCTACTCATCCTTCACATATAACACAAATGCTACCTTCTTTCTGTAGTCTTCCCTGACCTCTGTGTCATGGACAGTTGTGATAACTCCACACATGAGCTCATGATACTGCATAGCTCTATTATATGGCAATTGTAATGTGGTCTTCTAATTATCTACTTACATAACTGTCAGCCTCTACAATCGTTGTTAACTTTTTTTTTAACATCAGCTCCTTTAAGGATTGTTTCAAATCTTGGATGTTGCTTGCTAAAGTGCACATGCACACACTCACACACACTTAAAAGGATTACACACATCTTGAAAAAATCATTCAATCTTAGGGACCCATGGATCAAATGTTAGGAACTCTCATTCAAGTCCTTGTGCATCTCCATTTGTTTTCCTTGTACATCACAGAGACTGGCACATTATAGTCATTTGATGAACGAATGAATAAATGAGTAAACAAATAAGAGTCTATCTAAAAGAAAGGCAGGAGTTTTTCCCTAAAATCATACACGAAGAATTCACAACTATCTCAGAGAAAACTAGGTGTTAGAGAGTCTCTGAAGATGTTTTGATCAACTCACGCAAGGCTTTCTAGAGTCACTGACCTAATCCTATTTTGATTCTCTTTCTAATGCTTCTATATAGTAAAAACCATGGTGGAGGGCAAAATTAGTTACACTGGGTTTCTGAAATACAAGCTACAGCAATTTTTCACAGGGGCACAGGTTAAATGAGGGGAGATTATTTCCCCTTTTGGCCTCCTGTTTCTATTATAGACCATTCAAAGGCAAATGGAGATTAATGTGTTTTGCCTTTTTGGGAAAATGGTGAAACCTCATCCACCAGTCTCGCCTTACACATGTGTCCCATCCATGGCTGTTGAATGAGGTCACAGCTACAGGCCCCACACTGAAGGTGGCAAGCACCTATGAGAAGGCTACCTAGGGATTGCAGCGAAACACTAGGGTATGGTGGGATATGAAAGGCATTTGGTTCAGTTTCATAATAATGTCCTGGATCTCACTGCCTATAAGCAGCACTCACCTTTGCTTGAACCTGATAGGAGAGGCTCTCAAATGCCAAAAACTGAGCCTGGCTTCCATGTGGCAGTATGGAGAGCTCCTTGGAGAAGGGGTTTTTCTACCTAGAAAAATCTCTATTTTGTCATTTCCATTGTATTTCTTTAAGACACATTCTTTCCTCTTCAATTTTTTACAGTGTGCCTGCTTGAATAAGTCTCAATTTGTTCAAGAAAAATGGAAGGCAAGAAAGAAATAATACAGAATTATTTTTCTTTGATAGTGAACTTCACCTTCTCCCAGGGGCTGCTGGTAAACTCTTAACCTCTATCACTCGTGGAGGAGCTGTGTGAGCAATGGTGTTCCCCAGTCCTCCTGTGAGCAGCTAGAGGTCTCTAGTGGAAACACAGAGCCATCACAGCTTTATCAGGCTAGGAGGGCCCTGATAGCGACAGCACAGGGCCAACAAGAACTGCTAGCAGAAGCCACTTTTCAGATACATAAATACGTGGTTTGACTAGAATTCCATTAGCCACATGTCCCCAACATCAAAGATTCTTTATATCTGGGAGAGCTCACTGTGATCAGACTTGGGTAAAAGAACAGAAGATGAAGCCAGGCCTTGCCTCTTTCTCTTTCTTATCTGCTTGGAAACTGTGTTTCTAGTTACAAAGTGTATAATTCCAAAGGAGCTGTGAGTATGTTACCAATGTGAGACCTATTCTGCCATAAATGGGGAGTGGTGAGAGACTATGTAAATTACCACAAATTTGTCAAGAGCAAGAGGTTTGTAAATATCCTAGCTCCACCACAGCAACATAAGGATAGGCATTTTTCCCTACACACAAGATGTCCAAGTGTTACAGATTCTCCTTATCAGGCAGCACATTTTAATGTCTTTTTCTTTTTATCTTTTTTCAAGTAAGACATAGCCACATGATTCTTTTAACAGAGAAGAGACCATCATGAATAAACAACAACAACAACAACAACATGACTGGATTTCATTTGTTTGTATAGCCAAAGTTTCATTTCAGTGAGAAGGGTGCTCCTAACATACAGTCAGTGATAGGTGTTAAATCCACCCTTGGCTGTTTGGAAGGAAATTCCACTCTAATGAATAATTTAACAATCTTTCTGTTTTCCATCCTGGGGAATAGAATATTATTTACTTCAGTTAAAAAAAAAGTAATTTGGAAACATTTGCCCCACAGTGTGCTGATAAAGTCATGGTGAAGAAAGTGTGGATAATCTGGAAAT
This sequence comes from Cryptoprocta ferox, assembly GCA_028646485.1. Lineage (NCBI taxonomy): Eukaryota > Metazoa > Chordata > Mammalia > Carnivora > Eupleridae > Cryptoprocta > Cryptoprocta ferox. The sequence goes on along the minus strand of CM053572.1, from coordinate 37,874,005 downwards.
CAAGTGGTTCGATCTTGTCAGTGTTTATTGCACTTCAGTACAAGACAGAGTTGAAACGTATTCTTGCAATGTAACTGCTGTGTGCCTCTACAAGTGTGGAGACTGGTTTTTGTCACCTCCATTGGCAAGACTGAAGTGTACCATAAAAATCAATAAAGAGTTAGCATATTTTAAAGCCTAAGTTAGGGAATGAAACAATCCCCTAAAATATGTAAAGTCAAAAACATGAGTGAGATGGATTTTTGTGGCAACAGCAGCGACAAATGCCTCTACGTATTGTTTCTAGGCATCAGCATGTTCAGATTCTTTTAAGCCTCCACTGTAAGCCCCTCTACAATACTGTGTAGTACTTTATCTGTGCTGCTAAAAAGTCTTGTAATTGCTTGTTAAATGTCTATGCTCTCTACTAGAATATGTACTCTGCTTTGTGTGGGAATTCAGCCCTGGGCACCCACACATCTGGGATGCCTGCTATGCTGTAACACTTATCAAATATTTGCTTTCATTGTTAATATTTGACTATAACACAATGATTTCCAGAAAGGATACCACTAATAGACAGGCCCCAAAGAAATGTGATCAAACTGTTCATATTAGATTGCTGTTTTTATATTCGGGGACCATAAGACTAGAAATAAAAGGAGACTAGGTTATAGTAAAAATATTTAATGGAAAGAGAGAGAAACTAAAAAAGAAAAGTTCCAGAAAATTCCTCAGTCTTTTAATAGGTCTATCTCATCCATTCCTCCCATCACCTCTCGGAGGGAAATGCTGAAGAGAAACAGCAAAGGGATTTTAAGAAACAAGGGCAGTCTTATTCTAATCTGTGTGACGCAGACAACAAATATAATCATCAGGGTTTATTTAAGGGGGAAGGAGGGGTTAGTTTATATCTGACAAAATGTATTCTTGAAGGGGAAGAATAGTCTGAGATTGAGATATTGAACAAGGAGGAAACAGTAGGCCTAGTTCCAAGCAATGGGAAACATGGAGTAGAATGTGCAAGAGAAGGAAACTGCTAGATTCTTACTTCAGTACAAGACTTAGTCTGGCCCCATCCAGGAAAGCTGTGAGAATCTACATCATTATTTGGGAGACCACTGGTTGAAGATTCCACCAAATCTCAGTAACCAGCAATTCTAACTTCAGAGTGAATAAAGACCTGTTAAAATATGAACATATTTACAAACGTATATCCTGGTGCTCTCTGAAGGCAGATCTGTCCTAGGAAAGACGCTTCCATAGATAACTCCAGGTCAGAAGTCTTGTGCTCAGAACCTTCCAAAGACTCTATGGCTCCCAGAACAAAAGACCCAGCCTGGCCAGGATGTACAAAGCCCCACAGGAGTGACCCCCCCCAGTTGCCCCTCTGCCTCATCATCTTCCACCCTTCTCCACAGAGAGCACTGCAGTCACAACCCACCTCCTCACCGGTCACAGAACTTTCCCCATAGATCGCATATCTTTATATACCAACTTGGCTAACATAATCTCCTACCCTGCTATAGGGTTTGCCCCTTAGTGCTCCTCACTAATATGAGAACTGCTTATTTACCTTGATTTTTGTCTCTCTCCCTTACTATAATGTAAGTTCTATCAAGGCTGACGTTTGCATCCATTTTATTAGATGTATGCCTCAAACAGTGCCCAGCATCCAACAGGGGCTCAAACATTCTGCTTGACTGGGTGGTTGGAGCACAGAGGAACTTGTCATGTCTCCTTTTCAAAGTCCAAAGAAGCATGTGCAGGGGCTGAATTACATCTTTGTGCCCCTGGAGGTTGCAAGAGGCAGGAAGCAATCTTCCCAGGTTTTCAGATTGCAGGTTTTAAGACAGAAGCTGATGCTTCCCAGACAAATGAGAGGGAGCTTGAGAGGTGTGGTCTTTGCAGAAAATTCCTTTGTTCAATTTGCTTGTTCAATGCAGATTCAGGCTTTCTAGGAGAACTCAATTATTCTTTCTGGCTGAATTCATTTTCACAGATTCCATGTGTGCCCAGAGAAAGCCATGCTGCTTCTTTCCAGTCCACACCTGCTTCTCACGTATGGCCACCACAAGCCCCGGGGGCATGGAGGGGTGGGACATGTATGCAACATCTCAGGTCCATCTTAGAGAATGAAATAGGTCTGGTAAGACTGTTGCAATCATAAGGATGCCTACAGATGGAGAATGGCTACAGCCCAGACTGCCTGCCAAGAATGAGAGAAACTCTAAGGCATTCATGTTTTCAGGGATGGCTCTTCTTGCAGAGAAACCTCAAAAACATAATGCTGCATTTATCCTTGAAAGCACATATTTAGCCATCTTAATTATCAGCTTGCCTCTTTTGAGGGCTTCTGGTGAATAACAGGAACCCAGAGTGACAGAACATTAATATTCATTATCAGCCATTATTGTATTAATGGATTTCTTTATAGCAGCTTTGGTTTATTCGAAAAGAAAACCAAGATATGACATTTATACTAAGACCAAAAAGATGGATAAAAGATAGCCAGGAAGACTGGTGGGGAAGAGTATTTCAGATAGAGGGAACACCATACAACAACATCAGCTGTCTCCAAATTCATGACATATAGTAGCCTTTAAGAACTGGCAATGAGCCCAGGGTGCCTGGGGTGGCTCAGTCGATTAAGCATCTGACTGGATTTCAGCTCAGGTCATGATCTCAAGGTTCATGAATTCCAGTCCTGCACTGGGCTCTGCGCTGACAGTGCAGAGCCTGCTTAGGATTCTCTCTCTCTCCCTCTTTCTCTGTGCCTCCCCTGCTCCTGTTCATGCTTGCTCTCTCTCTCAAAATAAATAAATAAACTTAAAAAAAAATAACAATAAGAAATTCAAATTTCCAGAAATTCATGGAAATTCCCAAATCCTAAGCACATTTTTAAAATATAATGAGTGACCAACAGTGCTAAGTAGTGAACAATGAACAGTGAATCATTTTTCAGTGGTAGAGTTACAACTAGAAGTTTCAAAGGCATTCTTCAACTTCATTCTCATAAAGTCGAACAATCTTTGAAGCTCTATACAAACAGGGCTTAATGAATTTTTCAAAGAATGCCTTTAAGACATTAGGTTTTCCTGTTGAGAAACAAAAGCAAAGAGGAAAAAAAAATGAGACTTGCCAAAGAAATCAATACAACTATCAAACTATCACTGGAATTTAGGTTTCGGAGCACCTGGGAGGCTCAGTTGATTAAGCATCCGACTGCAGCTCAGGTCATGATCTCACGGTTTGTGGGTTCAAACTTTGCACTGGGCTCTGTGGTGACAGCTCGGAGCCCGGAGTCCGGAGCCTGCTTTAGTTTCTGTGTTTCCCTCTCTCTCTGCCCCTCCCCCACTTGTGTTTTCTCTCCCTCTCTGTCTCTCTCTCTCTCTCTCTGTTTCTGTCTCTGTCTCTCTCTCAAAAATAAAGAAACATTAACCAAAAAATAGTTTTTAAGAATTTAGGTTTCAACTGGCTGCCATTTGTAAACTCACTTTATACTTCTCTCTTAAAATAACTTTGAGATCCGTAAGTGGCTCAGCACTGAGGTAAAAGGATCAAAATGCCCAAAGAGCATGAGATGAAAATGACCTGAAATCTAGGATATTATTTCCATAGGTTTAGTATTTGAAATCATAAAATAGTTTGCCAGCTGCTAAAGAGGGATTTCCCTCTTTTTAGCTTCAGACACCATTAGTGCTTAGAAGGACACTAAATGGCTATCTTAGTCATTCATCTACTCAGACACTATCTCAGATAAATAGAAATATGTCCCACTTTCAAATACTTTTATACAGATTCAACAGTCTCTCTCAGGAAATTATTCCAACAGTGAACAGCCTTTGCTGTGAAGAACTATGGTATCTAGATTAAGTAATATATATGTCATTAAAATTGTAGTCTCATCCAGTCCATCTATTTGGGCAGGGAGGCCAGTGACATATGAAAGTCCACATATTTGGTAATGGATTTGGGCTTCAGGGTTGCACAATGCTGAGAGGCCATCAGGCACCTGGTCCCAGCAGCTTCACTCTCAGTGAATGATCTCAGGACTTAGCCCATCTTTATGTTCACTGAGCAAAGCCACCAGAAGACACATCAGTCCTGACCACACATTGCTAGGGAGGAAGGTCTCTCCTGACAGCCACTAGCCTGGAGATTGCAGGTAACTCATGCCAAATGGGAATGGAAATGCCAGCAAACATTTCCTAGACTCCAAAAGGAAAGACTCAATAACATTTCCCGGTTCCCTTTCCCTTATCCCCAAAGTTCTTAGGGATGTTAGGAGAAGAGTAGGAGAAGATTCAAGCACTGAGGTAAAGCTTCTAAGGTGATTTGTACGAGTATGGGTACATATGTACATGTGTGTATGTGCTTATATAAGCATCTGTATTCGTATGTTCGTATATGTGTGTATTCTCATTCTTGTGTTTGTGTGCACATTTGCACATATCAGGTATCTGAGTAATTCTGTGTGCATTTGCATATGGGTATATGTGCTTGTGTTCATGTATATATATGTATAAATGTATGTATGTGTACTTGAGTGTATATGTATGTGTTTGTGTATGTGCATATATACATGTATACATGTGTGGCAGAGAATCCGAAGACTAGGGATCTGGAAGGAGCACTAATGACCAAACTAACTGAAAGGAAGACAGAGTCACACAGGCTTACAGATTCCTATCTTAAGAAAAAAGGTTGTAAAATTCAGAAGGATACTTGGAGGAAACCATGCAAGGACTATTTCTCTAAGGTAAAGAACTATTGTGGGGCGCCTGGGTGGCTCAGTCAGTTGAGCGTCTGGCTTCACCTCAGGTCGTGATCTCACTGTTCTGAGTTCAAGCCCTGCGTCAGGCTCTGTGCTGACAGCTCAGAGCCTGGAACCTGCTTCAGATTCTGTGTCTCCCTTTCTCTCTGCTCCTCCCTCACTTATGCTCTGTCTCTGTCTCTCAAAAATAAATAAACATTAAAAAATTTTTTGAAAAAGAACTATTGCTCACTTCCCTTGAAGAAAGCAATATAGCCTCTGCCTTTATAACAGTTAATGTCCCTGTCTTGTTACATTAGGACCCTACCTGCTTAGACTCTCTAGCTCCGTGATGAGGATGGGATGGATTTGAACTGAGGGAACTCAATGCCAGGTCAAGAACTCAAAGAACTTCATAAAATTCCTTCCAACACAATTTTTAGAAATAAGCATATGATTAGTTTTACTATTCCAAATTTATAGAATAAGAAAGGAGACACAGACAGCCAAAGATGTCTCACAGATTTATAATTATATTTTCTCTTCAGGAGAAATAATAATAAAATAATGCATTGGCCAAATATTTTGGCTTTACGTTGAAATTTTATTTTTTGAAGGCAAACATGTTTGGGAACTGAGAGACATGCAGCTATGTGACAATATTATGAATAATTGCAGCTTAATGTTGATAATGATATTGCTGCTGACGTTCAAACTACTTCACAAAGGTACATGCTAACATGATAATAGTTATTGAGCATCTACCATGTATTGAGAAAGCCAAGTATAAAACACAGTCCCTGCCCTTAAGGAGACACAGCTCAGAAGAGTCCACAGACCAGTAAACAGATAATTACTGTGTAAGGAGCTGAAGAAGCCATCTGCCTGTGGAAAGTGCAGGGGAGCATGAAACAGGAAGTGAGGAGGACTGCTTGGGAGGACTACTGAAGCTATTCCACCCGCGAGGTGATATTCCACCCATGTCTTTCTTGAAGGATGAATAAGAAACTTCACAGGCAAATGAAATGGAGCCTTCCCTATACATATTACCCAACATATATGTGTATAAAATTGGAATTAGTACTATATATCATATATAAATGATTGATATATATGATATACAATACCAATTATATATACATTATACATAAATAAATTAAATATAAATATAAATTTATAAATATAAATGTAAATATAATATGAATTAAGTAAGTAAATATCCACTAATTCTGTATAATACCAGTCTCCCTTCCTTTCAATTATAGATATTTCTATGTTATTGCTCCTTAGGGCTTTTATATTATTCCCCACATCTACCCCTACTCCAAACTGAGGAGAAAAACAAAATATTAATGGGATCCTTACCAATGAGAGTATAATATACAAAAATTATTAGTAGGAAATATAATCTTTTGTGGCTTTTAAGTTGGGACACCGCAGAATTAATGCTAAGCCAGCCCCTGTATTTATTTGGAAACCTGCAAAAAGTTCTTAAACTTTTTATGAGAATTCAGCTGAACTATTTGTCATTTTTCTGAGTCCCTAAATTGACCCAAGTTATAGAAAGGGAAAATGTTCTCGCCCAATTTTTTGAACTACCTGACATAAACTGAACTGCAGTCTTGGGGGATTTGAGAGCCACTCCAAGCTGGCAGAAAGCAACACTCTGGTTAAGGAGAAGCGCAAGAAAATGCAACTCACACATCTGTAGAGAAACAGAGCGATGTGATTCAGAGCAGGATATCCCATCGGCTACACCCCATACAGCTCCAGTGAGTTTGGGGCCTCTGCAGAGGTCAAGAGGCAGCAGGAGCGCATGCGCTTCGCCAGGAATGGGGGAAATAGGACATTTGGTGCCATCCATCTCACACAGTTTCGTGCAGCCTCTGCATTTGAAATGTAGTACCTTTCACAGTTTGAAAGAAAGAAAAACTATGCCAGTGACAAAACTGGAACACTGAGGGAAAATTAATAACACTTTGCACTTCAGGTTTCCTGGGAGGATGTGCCATACATATTAAGTAAGCATGACACAATTTAACAGCAATAGCCTGGCTGGGCTCAAGCTGATCATTTAAAGCTCTAGGTACGGTAAGGAAGAATCAATTTGACAGAGAGACTGTAAAGACTTTTGGGGAGAGGGGAGGTGAAGAGAAACACTCTTGTAGAGAACTCAGCCTCAAACCAGAAGAGCTCAGGAAGAAATATTCTCCCACACACTTAGAGGGCACTGATGGGAATTCTGAAGGGCATTTTACAGGAGGGAATTTTTGCAGAGCTGCAGTCACATTGGAGCCAGAGTTACACTGGTTTTAAGAGGTACAGAAAGCACTGGAGTTGGTGGTGCTGTTTAGGAAAATCTGGACGTTTAGCAAATACACGTTAAGAGCCTGCGGATTCTGCCATGCAGTGTGGTCGTTAGCCATACAAGCATCAATGTGAGGCAGACCTAGATTTACCTTTCTGGCTCTGCCAGAAGCTTGGGAACCTGGGCCAGTTACCTCATTTCTCAGAACCTCAGTTTCCTCATCTGCCAGATAATTGCACTCATCTCACAGGGAAGTTGGGACAAATAATTTGAGTAACATGTATATAATCTAGTGGCTGGCAGATGGCAGTGAATAAAAGCCAAGCTAGATAAGCAGCAGGACACTTCCTTTTTGTGGTGTCTGTACCATTTTACTCCCAAGGTGATAGCAGAAGTACAAGTACTATTAGTCATAGTAAGAGTCTTAGTCATAGTATTAATATCTAACAATCATATTAAATTCTTACCTATCATATTGAGTACTGACCATATTAAGATATTGTAGGGGAGCCTGATGGTTCAGTTGATTGAGTGTCTGACTTCAGCTAAGGTCACAATCTCACAGTTCGTGGGTTGAAGCCCCACGGGCTCTGTGCTGACAGCTCAGAGCCTGGAGCCTGCTTCAGATTCTGAGTCTCCCTCTCTCACTGCCCCTCCCCCACTCTTGCTCTGTCTCTCTCTCTCAAAAATAAACATTAAAAAAATTTTTTAAAGATATTGTAGTCTGAGCTTTCTATATATTATTCTTTTTAATATTCAGATAATCTCAAATAACTTAAGATGTTATTTGTCCTTCATTATACAGATGATCAGACTTGGAGAGATGGAGGACTTCTCTGAAGTCGCCCAGAGCTCAGAAAATGCTGAGCTCAATTTTAAAGCCAGGTCTGTCTTACTCTCAAACTCAGAACTTTCATTAGTTGATTCCAAACACAAGATAAACAAAGCTGGGATTAGTATAGCTTCTGACCAAGGGAGGTCAGAAAGGCTGGACAAAAGAGACAACATTTGAACAGATTCTTAGTAAATGGAGAGCTTTTTCAAGATGCGGAAGGGTCTCCCAGGCAGACAGAACTATCTAAACAACTCACAGCAGCCTGAAAGTACTTAGCATGTGCTATGTGTGGAGGTCTGGCGCTGTCAGAGGGAGCTGAGGCAGGGCCTTCAAAAGAGGCTCCATAGCAACCACCACAGTATCACAGGGTATTGAACATAACTCTCTGTTGCTCTGGAATTTTAGTGGACATGCCAAGGTCAATAATAAAATGGTAGGTACCACCTACCTACAAAGTCTAAAGTAAAGTGCTAAATCATCTCAACAAGACTAGAAGACGACCAGCTCCAAGCCAGTGCTGCCAGAATTAGGGGATCACTCCCTCCAACCGTGTAAAGGGTTGAGGTTGAAAAACTAGCAAAAAAGAAATTTCTTTGGAAAAAAATTGTTGAGTATTTTACTTCTCCCTGGATGACGGTAGAGTTGCAGCCTCATTTCAAACCTAGTAGAACAGGGTGAAAAGAGACTAATGGGAAAGCTTGACATGTGTCTCCAGGAATCTGGGGGACACAGGGACTAGTGTTTCGCAGATGTTGAGAAAATTCAAAGGTGAAAGACTAGACCGTGAAAAAAGGAGGGAGAAAGACTTTTTTCTTTCATAACAAAGAAAAAGAACTGTGTGGGAAGGGAGATGTTTCTCCACCCATGACATGGCAAAGGGGCTTTTACTTCCCTGTTTCTAGAATTATATCCTGTGGGGAAAATAAAATCTCTCTGACCCAAGCCAAAACAGATCCTCCCCAAGGGGAACATATAGGGCTACAATGTGTCCCCAACAGTCAAATGGCCCTTGAGAAGTCCAGGGGATGAGGCAGACAGTTTTAAGTGACCAGCACGTAAGAGTTGCTACTCATACCTTTTACTGCAGTTTGAGATCTTCAGCAGAGGAATTCTGAGGATCTCACAGAAACATCCACCAAGAGAAAGGGCCAACAGTAGTGAGTCCGCCATCCAGAGGGCAGAAATGTGGAAGGCAACTGCAGCAACTTCCCTCAGCTCTCCCAGCTAGTTCATTGTTCTTTCTAATGCCTCCAGGGCCAAGACCCATTTTTAATGTTTGAAAGTCACCAGAATCTTTTTAGTATGAGTGACTTGGAAAGCTCTTCCATCCAGTCTTGGGGAACAATGGTTTTAACATCATTCACAATGAGGAGCAATGAAAAAGCACAAAGTTGCTTTCAGGCTTGTATTCTACTGAGACCAGCTAACAGAATAAAAATCAAACAGAATTGTAGTAGCAATTACAGTAACAACAATAAGTCCATGCAAATTCTTCATCTACCACATATTCTTCCTCATCCTTTTTTCCCATCTCTTCACCAACCCACGTGGGCTTTGAGTTTCATATTTGTCCTTAGTCTCTCTCTTCTTGTTAGGTGTTAGAATCTGCTGAGCCACATAGATTTTTCTCTTTTGTCACCACTCAGACTAGTTTGTTTCTGCCAAATCCATACTAATGTTTGAATGGCAGGAAGGAGAAAGTGTTTTTAGGTGAGGGGCTAATCCATGAAATTTGAAAACTAGATTGGGTCTTTATTTTGAAGGGACATAACCTGTCATGCTAATAAGTTCATACTTTTCCCCCCTCTTTTGCAGATACAGGGAGATATGAAAGGACTTTAGTCTGAGTGGTGACATAATTATATTTTGGGGTTTTCCTCTTTAATTATTTTTGTCAGCAAGTGTAGGAAATAGATTAAACAGGGAAGAAATTAGAGATGGGGAAATCAATTAACAGGTAACCCTGAAATAAATATAAAATTAGTGGAAGAAAAATTAAAATTCACCAATGACCTATCTAGAGGCAGGTACTGAAGAGCAGTAAGCATGGAAACACTGAAGGATCAAACTAATAAATCAAGCTGGATAATCATCTGAAAATAAAGACTTTGATGGTAACTGTAGACTGTGCATTGATTGATAAATTAGGACTCTGATCCTTCTAACTATCACAAATTTTATTTTCATGTATTATCCTGGAGTCTTAGATTGTAAACTGCAATGAGATTTTCTCTCTCCTGGACTTAATTGTATGGATCTTCTTGCAAGGTTAGGAAGGGGAAAATAGCTTCATGTCTCCTAAACATCTGCTGTCCTTAAACAAAAAGGAAATTGTCTTCCCCGCTCCCTTCAAGCACTTCGTATATTTAAATGACAAATTCATTTTTTATAAGTAGTTTTTTTATTATTATTAAGCAAAATGGTATTTGAATTGCATTTCCAGCCCCATCTGGAATGAGTCTTTTATTTTACATTAGCTTTAACTTTGGTCTTATTATTTTCACAAACATTTTTAAAACTTCTTTGAAAATAACATTAAATGCTTTGGGGCATTAGCCAAATGCAATTCCCTGAGAAACATCAAAAGAAAAGCTGGCCTTACTGAGAACAATTTTCCATTGTAATAAACCAAAGTAACAATAAAATTTTTGTTAGAGAAAAACCATGATAATATTCAGTGCCAATTTACATACCCTATTTCTCCTATAATTAATGTGCCACACATTCCTGCCTCTGTCCCAAAGAGCCATCTGGTCACACACTTGACCCCTTTTCACCTTGTTTCTCTACTCACAAATACCAGATGATTCAGCCTGCACCTATTTTATTTTGGACATCCTCTGTCTTTTTATCTTTTTAAAATCTTCATATTTATTATCAATCGTCGTTAGGATCATTCCCTTGTAAATACAGGGAATAATTCAAATAGTAATACAAATAGCAACCATTTATGGAAAGCCTACCATATGCCAGGTATCACGTTCAGGCTTTTCTTACATTATGTCCATTTATTTGCACAAGTTGAGGATGGAGAAATACTATTTCCATTTTGCAAATGATAAAACAAGCTCAAAGAGGTCACATGATCTGTCTGAAGTCATACAACAGATGAATGAGTTTGAAAAGCCAGAAAACCTTCCAACAGTTAAGAACAGAAATCAGTGGGGAAAAGAATGAATATTGGGAGTCAGTGATGTTTGCCTGCTACCTTCCATCTTTGAAATTATAGAACGCTAATTAGCTCTAGATGAAAAGCCTTTGATTGGGCCTTGGAAACCCTAAATCCCCTTCCTGACACTGACTCACTTTGTGTCCTATGCTAGTCACATAACCTTGTTGAACCTCATTTTCTTCACTTGCAACATGGAAATAATAATATGTATGGTACAGGGGTGTTGTGGAGTTTAATTAGCGTTTCTAAGGTACTTTGAGATGATCAGATGAAAGGTGTACTTTAAATTTACAACATTAATTATTATTTTTATTGTACATAATCATTTGAAAATACAAGAAGCTCTTCGATGTTATTTTACCATAACATATATTATAGCCCAAGACTCTTTCTGAAAACTATGCTTTTATGGTTAATATGACCTGCTCATTCATAGATTATTCCCAAAGAAATCAACTTGGGAAAAATATGCAAAATAGGATAACTAAGAGAAATAGGGAAAAGTATATCAGGTAAGTATTGGTTTGACCAGTTAGAGTAGACACACCTAACTGTTGAAGTAAACACAACAGTCGTAGTGATAATTGAAGGCAACAAAGATATAGCTTGATTGCAAAACAATATAATGGTGCCTCTATTTGAAGTATGCTTTTCTTGTTAGGAACCCAAAGCAATTTACCAATATTATCTCCATAAGAAGGAGAGCAAAGAGGAATCCACTTTAAGGATAGATGAATGGAGACTTAGTGACTAAGTGGTTTGCCCAAGGTCACTGAGTCCATTACTAGCAGCAGGGTTTAAGCTGTCCTCTTCCTTGATGAGGTCAAAGAGTTTGCTAGAGGTGGAGCTGGAAATTGATCTCAGATGTTTTCTATCTAATAACTGGGTGATGTTACCTCTCTTCAAACAAATGGGTACAGTCTGAGGATAAAGGCATCTTTAAAAAGAAACCTCTGCAATATCAAAATAAACCCTCTGTAAATGCTTAGAGGCTCTAGCAAGGTTGAGTAGGTCTGTCCTAGATTAACAGTACCTGGGAAAGCATGTTTCTTATTCCATTGTTTAATTCCTGCAATTTCTGTTTCCAGCAGTAACAGTAAAGATTCCAAAGGAATTTTATTTCCTACATTTCCCACCACTAAGGAAGAAAATAGCCTCCTACAGAGAGGGTGATTAGAACTTCAAAACTTGTTCAATAGATTATTTATTTCATATCAGGAAATTTTCAAAATATTTGACCCCAGCCTAAGTCTCAAGTATTCATCTCAGATAAATCAGGTCATAAAACTCTCTTTCCTCATATCTTTACTTTTTGGCTTCCTAAACATCCTTAATATAATTCTCATTCAAACTTACTAGTTACAGAATGTGAGAGAAATCGCACTGATATTTGACTTGGATGTCTTACAATATCTGAGACCACTCAAGCATCAAAAAATCACTAAAAATGTAATTACCAGGTTTTATTTTATGTCAGCTTAACTGGGGTTATTATTAGCAGAAATCCCTTTATGTGATTAGGATACATATGAAATAACACCTTGATGATATTTCTGCAAAATGGGCAGGTCTTTATCATTGATATTCTGTTTACAAGTTTAAGAAATTTCTCCTTCTCTCTCTCTTTCTCTCGATAAAGGCATACTATAAATTGGTTCATGCAGAGACTCAGAAAATATATAAACAGGAAAACAAGGTGGTTCAGTTGGTTAAGCATACAACTCTTGATTTTAGCTCAGGTCATGACTGCACAGTTCATGAGTTAGAGCCTTTCATTGGAGTCTGCACTGACAGCATGGAGCCTGCTTGGACTCTCTCTCTCTCTCTCTCTCTCTCTCTCTCTCTCAAAAATAAATAATAAAAAAAATAAACTAAGGGGCACCTGGATTGCTCATTCCGTTAAGCATCTGGCTTCAGCTCAGGTCATGATCTCACAGTTCCTGAGTTTTAGCCCGGCATTGGCCTCTCTGCTGTCAGCACAGAGTCCACTTCAGCTCTTCTGTCCCTCTCCCTCTGCCCCTCCTCCACTCGCTCTATCTCAAAACTAAATAAAAACATTTAAAAAAATAAACTTAAAAAACAAAACAAACAACAAAGGATTAAAAAAAGCAGGAAGTACTAACTTATTGAGAACTCACCAGAAGCACAATGTATGAAAAACTTCCCTGATAAGATCAAACAAACTTGTTTGAGAAAAAGGTGAGATGATGAAAATTTGATCAAAGTCTAAGAAATTATCACATTAGGGATATGTTTACACACTTGCAAGTTGATACAAATTATAACTCTTAAAATTCCTTCGGTTTAATTCTTGATCATTTAATTGGTATTCATTATCAAATGCATCTGTAAATATAATTGTGTTGAGTGGCAATGTCTTTAACCAAAAAGCAGTTCTGAACTTTTGAATCATTTTCTTTTTCTGTGTGGCATCTAGACCCCAAATGGTGGTTGCCTTACATCTAGAACAGACTTGCAGACCAATTCTACCTATTTGGATGTCTCTGACTCACTCCACTGAGGTTCACAGGATTCTGATTAATTAATGGGGCAAGTTTCTACCCTGCATTATTTATCACACAATCTCCAGCTTCAAGACTTGATTCAACTTCCTAAGCCAAACAATACAACATAGAGCAACTTGTGAAGAGTTCTTTTCACATAAACTTAGCTTCAAAATAACCAACACCCACGCTAGTCTGCAACGGTTAGTCTTCTAATGCCCAGACACAACATCAAACAGTACAGTGATGATATAACCAAGAGCTAATAATCCAATAGCTTGATTTCACTAGAGATAAGCAGAAAGTATCTGAGTGACTTTGATTTTCCCATTAATATTTAGGATCCTAGAAAAGATGCATTAAGCTTTTTAAAAATGTCTCTATAAATAAATAATCTTGGCCAAAAGAGTAAGTTACATTAATTGCCAAACACTCAGGCTCTTCCGTCCCTCTGCCAAGTAGCATTGCTTTGGGTTTTTATGTGACAATCCAGAACAGTGACATCACCAAATGCGAGAGAGCCTGTGGACTAACAGGTATTCTTTGCTGCTGGGAATAAAAAATGGGATAGGCACTTTGGAGGCTAGTGTGGCAGTTTCTTATAAAACTAAACATACCTTCCCATGTGATCCAGCAATCATGCTCCTTGGTAGTTACCCAAAGAAGTTGAAAACTTTGTCTACACAAAACTCAGCACACGGATGTTTACAGAACTTTTATTCAAACTTTCCAAAACTTGGAAGCAACCAAGATGTCCTTTAGTAGGTGAATGGATAAATAAACCATGATATATCCAGACAATGAAATAATATTCATCGCTAAAAAAGAAATAAGCTATAAAGTCATGAAAAGGAGAAAACTGAAATGTATATTATGAAGTGAAAGAGGCCACTCTGAAAAGGCTGCATAGTGATGATTCCAAACATATATGGCATTCTGAGAAGACAAACTATGGGGACTGTAAAAAGGTCAGTGATTGCCAGAGGTTGGGAGTGAAAGGAGGGATGACTAGGCAGAGTACAGAGGATTTTAGGGCAGTGAAAAATACTCTGTATAATACCATAATGATAGATACTTGTCAATACACATTTCTACAAACCCACAGAATGTACAACAGCAACAGTGAACCCTAAGCTAAACTACAGACTTTGGGGATGAGATGTGTCAATGTAGGTTAAACTATTGTAACAAATGCATCCCTCTGGGAGAGGATGTTGATAATGGGTGAGGCTATGCACATGTGGGGGCAAAGGATGTATATTGAAAATAGATCTTTCTCCCAATTTTCTCTGAATCTAAAACTGCTCTGAGAAAAACAAATTATTTAAACATATACACACATACATGCCCCTTACCCTGTTTAAGTTAGAGAATGTGTGGTTGAGAGCAGCATATAAAGGACAGAAATCAGTCCACTTTTCTAAGAAACCCAAAAATACCATACTAGATAGAATCAGCATGAGCTTCAGTTCCAGAGGAATAATGATGCCCCTATGTTAGTAAAATCTCACCTGAAACACGATGTTCTGTTTTATTTACCTGTCTTAAAAAGGTACTCATGTTGAACTTGGAAATGGGATACAGGTACCCTGATATAATTTTAAGGTTCCTCGAACAAGCAAGGTCTTGTACATGATCTGCTCTACCTGCAAAATGTTGCATGAACTGCTTCTGGTAGCTGCAGCTAAGACATTTAAAGGTTCTGAGTAAAGACATCTTTCCTGAGACATGATGAAAGCCTACCACATTGTCATGAGAGGAGTCAGGGCTACAATTGGAATGTATTTGCATTGAAGAATAATGACCGAATTACATGTGGTTGAACAGCAGCGAGCTCTCACAGAGACATATCCTTGGTTTCCATGCTTTTTGATTCAATACAGCCTTCCCAGGTATTTCGGATAAAGCTGAATAAACTTCATTCTCAATGTTTCTTTCATTTCTTTAATTTTCAAACATGAGTAGGGCCAGAGCCACAGGCTGATTTCCTCTTTACTTATAAAGGCCCTCCTCCTGGTTCAGAAGATCACGCTCACCTCAACACTAATTCAGCAACTGAAAAGGCAAGTAAAAGGAATCCCAGGCCAATCTCACCTCACTCCCTGCAAATCTCCTTTGGCTCAGCTGGGTGTCCAGTGGACTGAGTCATGTAATTACCCCATGGGAAACAGAGAAAGGGACTGCATTTAAATGCCATGAACTGATCCCATAAGCTCCATTATTTATTTTAATAAAACATGGTTGTGCTTGTTTGGTGTTTGTATTTTTTTAATAGTGGTCAAAATTATATGGACTCTAATTTTCCACGAATGCGTATTAATCATATAGAAAGTATAATTAATTGGTTTAGTCAAGAAAGCCTCTTGCCTCTCACTCTGCTGTTTCAGACCATGGAGGCATTTAAATTGTTTTAGGTTGTATTCTCTCAGCAGACATTAACAGGGACTTTTGTGGTCTCCTACAAAGAAAGAACAAAAGTAAACACTGACCATTCTATCATTTGTACTCAATGAAAGATCCCAATATGAAGGTCTCTTGTGACTGTCCACTCACGTTTATCAAATACTGCGTATAAATCATTCCATCCAAAGTACTGTAAGGCTTATTTCAAGCCCCATTGCTGCATATGTCCATGATTTAGTGATACGTGGGTAGGAGCTTTCACTCTCTGAGGACTTCTTGGCTTAGATATTAAATCACGATCAGGCATACACCCTGGGTGACATTTTCCTCTTCTTAATTCCCACATAAAACTCCCACTGAAGTGATGGGGAAGACTCATGTGTGTGGGAAGCTGACTGGGTATTCACATAGATTCCTAACTAGCAAAGAGGAGTTGCATTTTGTCTGCTCACAATGCATTAAGGCATGTCATAATCTCCCCTCCTGGCAATAACAATCCAATTTCGGTTCAGAAATTAGAATGGCTAAGTACTGCACATGCTCCAGAATATAGGCCTATAGCCTCTATTAAAAACATTTGGCTTTTCTAGAATTTAACAGCACAATTCTATTAACCTGAACCAAGCTCAATATGACAAAATCCCACGCAGCTTGAAAACTCAGTGTTAGGAGTTGAAGTCAGCCTGCCCAGCTGACAAGTGACTCAATACTGAAGTTTAATTGTCTTTGCTGTTTGCCAGTAACTGTAAGCCGGTACTTATCTTGGCCTCACTGTGCTGGTTCACCAGCATTTTTCAGTTGGGAAAGTAACTACATGAACTACAATGGTTGTGCGAGCTGAAAATAGGTGTATTTTCATTGGCATTTTGGACAGGCCTTTGGCATTTCATTGCTCTGGCACAGTACACGACAGCATTACATTGTGTATGAAGAGATCAGCCAAGATGATGAAATGTTGGCTCTCCTCCAAAATTTCAAGTGGTTTACACCCAGTATCGGCTAGAAAGGCATTTGTTCACACATAGGTTGACACTCTCAGCTTAGAAAGGCCTGGGAACTTAACCTTCTTTCGCTCACTCATCCACTTTCATGCATTTACAAATATAAAACTTGATGTCTGAAACTCATAGTGCTTCTAACAGAAATACAAATCACGAGATAAACTCATAACTAATGATTAGTGATTTATATGACTGAATAAGATTGAACATTTGAATTGTGAGTCATGAAACATTAGAGATTTTGCAAGACAAGAGTGTCAATGTATTTTCAGTTAATCTTTCAAATTTTTGTTATGTTCTTAATATTTTAGAATAAATAAAATCTACAGGTAGTCACCAAAAATTATTTCAATCTTTCCACCAACCCTTTCTCCATACAGCTTGCCCCCCATGCAACAACTTATAGGTGAAAGAATAACCATGTGTTTTACCTCCCTTATTTTTCTCTCTTCCCAAGAACTATGAGCAGAGAAATGAACCAACAGTGAATGGGAGGAGCCATAAGATAACTCATCACCTGAATAATCAAGAGCAAGCAGTCCTTCTCAGAAAGAAGGAGCTTCCCTGTGGTGGATGAGGAGGATGCTATGTTCTTGTTCTACATAATGCTTCTTGATTAGAAGGAACTCTTCTGTAAAACAAGCCTTATAACTCATAAATGTTAAAATATGGGGGACGGGGGACTGCTTAAGGCCATCAGTGATCTTGGGCAAACCACTTGACCTCTGTGGGCCTCAGTTTCCTCATGGGTAGATAATGGGGTTTAATTATATTTAAGGATCCTAATATATCTGGATTCTATGTTATAACCTTTGAACTGACATTTATACAATGACTTCACTATTCTACTTTACTGGAATAATGAGGGAATTAAATTCTCTCATATTTTTCTCTTTGATTTTCTACCATTGTAAAAATGTAGTATTGGCACACCCAGTGGTGGAGCAAAGATGGTGCTTATGCCTCTGTATGCTGCCTTCAGAAAGAGAAATACATTTTCATCCCAGTCTTTCCACACTACTAAGCTCTCTCATAGCTCTACAAATATGGAAGGATGTATACGCCATTACTAATAAATGACTGGACAACACTGTCATTCTCTGCCACTCCAGTTCTTTGCACCTTTTTAAGATGCCATGGCCCTATATAAACAATTACATATTATGTCTGAGGTATTTTTTTTCAGTGGGAAGGGACCCAAGAAGATAATTTTTAGTCTTTATCAATCCAGAAATGCCTTGATGTTCTTTGCCCTGTTCTAGGTTCATAAACACAAAAATGGTTCTGTACTAAAGGAGAGAATCTCCTCCTCACCCCCACCTCAGCCCCAAGCACAAACAATTGATGACCACTTCACTTTACTTTTCAAAGCAGTCTCCTTTAACTTTATGTTAAATTTATTTATAATGCCATCAAACAACAGCCATCTGAGGCCTTTGAAGTCCTGATGGGCTTTCTTATCTCCTATCACCAAAGCCTTTGCATTTTTCAGAATAAATCCTATCTACAATAAGGAAAGAAAATCCATTGCAGGAAACCATTACCCTAAAGGAGTAGAATCCTCCAGCACCAAAGAATAAGGTACCAATTGACATAGGTCAAAGGATCTCAGAACTGCAATTGCAATTATTTGTTTACACAAGAACTATATGCCTTTAACTCTTGCCAGCTTATTCTGTGGCCAAATAAAAACAAGCTTTAAACAACCCATGTTGATTCATGGTCAATACCCTGGACTTGCAGGCTTTACTTCTTCCTTGACCTTCACACCCTCACACCCACAATGGTCTTGCATTCTCCTGACTCAAGGACTTTTAATTCATTTAGGAATTTTGGCTCCAGACACTTACCCATTGGATAGTGTCATTCTCTGACACTAACTCTCAACCTTCACTTCTAGACACACTGGACACTCAAATTTAAGCCTCATTCTACCTCAGATCACTGGCAAAGGGGCTTTCCTAATCTAACTCCAGGCCCAGAGCCTATACCAATGACAGATCCTTTGTTTGTGTTTTGGCAATATCTGACTAGGCTTGATGCCAGGGGGCTTGGCCCCTGTGCAAGAGTCCACAAGCTCTGAGACCTATCAGCCCATAGAGGCTACACCTGGCATTGGACTAAATCTGTGGACTCAGTACAACATGGCAGAGACAAGAGTGTAGTCTGGCTGAAAATTTATGAACCAGTTCTGTCAACTCACCTACTGTGCATTTGGCATAGTTAAAAAAGACAAGAAAGCTATTCCAAAGGTAAATGGATTCATATATGCTCCTTTACTACATATTTACCAGTCTAAAAATCACCCCCATTAGTGGTTCTCAACTTTCATTACACACTGGAATCTTCAGAGCTTTAAAAATTACTGAGGCCTGCCCCCATCTACAGATTCTCATTTAATTGGTTTAGGAAGCAGCCAAGATACAGGAATATTTAAATGCTCAACTCAAGAATTCAGGACTTATCAACATTTAATTGAATAAGATTTACCTGGTAATCTTGTTAAAATTCATAGTTTGGTACAGTAGTGAAGCCTGAGATTCTGCATTTCTAATAAGCTTCCAAGTGTTCTAAGTCTGTTGGTTCATGAACAGTAGTTTGAGCAGCAAGATGGAAACTAGTATCTCATGCCTGAGAAACAACTCACCATATTTGCTAAGTTGATTTTTCCACCTGCATGTGGTTGGCTCCTAACAACAAAAGCCCTTGAAGACTCACTTTCTCCATTCCTCTCTGCAGTTTTACTAGCTAAGTTCACAAAACACATAAGTTGCAATGTTTAGATCCATACTGTCCATAATTACTGCTACCTGCCCATCCTTCTCCATGAAAGCTATCCCAACTGCTCCACATACCATTCAGCTCAAAGTATCCACAGCAGCAAACCCCATTACTGCTTCTATAGAGACAGAAAGTCCACCAAAGCCACATGGAAATAAACCACAAATATCTATTCTGCAAAGGACTAGGGAAAATGCAAAAAAAAAAAAAAATACAGGACCTCATCACTGCCCATCTTCCTCAGCTATTAACAAGGCTTTTATTTAAAAAAATAAAAAAGCCTACAATTCAGAGCAGAAATGTTCAGGATTAAATGAGTAGTACTGAAAGAAGTGAGAGGTAAGAAGACAAGTGAAAAATCTCCCAGTAGGCAGGGTAATTAGGGATAGGGTAGGGGAGCATTCGGAATCCTCACACAAGAGAAGTTCTACCACTTAAGATAGGAAGTGAGCAAGAGAAGAGGATCCCAGAAACATGGCAGAGAGGATTAAACCAGCCCTACAAGAGGACAGAGGTGGGAGAATCAAGACTGGGACCAAGAATATTGAGAAAACCACTTCCATAGGACTAGAAGGAAGTCTTTCCACTAAAAGAAAAACCAGAATTTACTAAATTCTAATATGTTGATGTCCACATTTCTTTAGGGCTGATACTTGCAACATACTATCATGTTGAAGAATAAATGGATACCACGGACACTTACAGGTTTTAAGTTTACAAAGATCAGAGCTTTCTGTAATAATAGTAATGCCTAGTAGATATGTACTTTCTATACTGTTCAAAGGGCTTTATGTACAAAGACATATTTAATCCTCACTAAAACGCTAAAATAGGGGTTATTATCCTCATTACTAGAATATAACCTACATAAAAATGGCGGTTTTAGAATTTTGTTTATTACTTCATTTCCCAGTGTCAAAACAGTGATTGAATCAACAAATCCTGATTCTGCTATTGAGAATAGGAGCACAGAGAGATTAAATGGCATGCATAAAATCAGAGAGTCAATAAGCAGCAGAGAGGGGACTCCTACTCAGGTGGCTCAGCTCTGATAGCAATGGCATTCCATCAGACCACAAGATATTAGTTTAAGAGCAGATCTGAGGAGAAATTTCTAAAAAAATGTTGCTGTAGCCAATGTCAAAGAAATTACTGCCTATGTTTTCTTCTAGGAGCTTCATGGTTTCAGGTCTCACAGTTAGGTCTTTAATCCATTTTGAGTTTAATTTTGTATGGTGTAAGAAAGTGGTCCAGTTTCATTCTTTTGCTCCCCCAATACCACATATTGAAGAGACAGTCTTTTCTCCATTGCATATTCTTGCTTCCTTTGTAATAGATTTATTGACTATATAAGCATGCATTTATTTATAGACTCTCTCTTCTGTTCCACTGACCTGTGTGTCTATTTGTGCCCATACCATACAGATTTGATTACTATAGCTTTGTAGTACAGTTTAAAATCTAGGGTTATGACACCTGCATATTTGTTCTTCATTCCCAGAATTGCTCTGGCTATATGAGGTCTTTTGGGATACCACACAAATTTTAGGATTATTTGTTCTAGTTCTGTGAAAAATCATGTTGGCATTTTGATAGAGATTGCATTAAATCTGTGGATTGCTTTAGGTAGTATGGACATTTTAACAATATTTGGCTTTAGAAATATTTTCCTAGCTATGTCTCCCAAGGCAAAGGAAATACAGTAAAACCTTGGTTTGTGAGCATAATTCATTCCAGAAACATGTTTGTAATCTGAAGCACTTGTACAGCAAAGCGAATTTCCCCATAAGAAATAATGGAATCTCAGATGATTCATTCCACACCCCAAAAACATTCATATAAAAGTGGTTACAATACTGTAATATTATACAAAATAATAATGAAAATATAAAGAAAAATTAACAAATTAACCTGCATTTACCTTTGAAAACCTTTGTGGCTGGTGTGAGGGAGACATGAGATAGGAGAGTTATTGTATAGGATGACTTTCACTATCACTAATGGAGTCACTGCTATCTATTGACTCAGTGGAATCTCTTTCTTTTTGTGCAACTTTAACAAGGAACCTATCCAATGACACATGCTTTTGCCTCCTTTTCAAGATTTCATGGAAATGTGAACTTGCATTGTCATTAAACAGATTCATCACTCATACTGCTACAGCCTTATTTGGTGGTACTTTTCTACAAAATTTTGCACATCTCTCTAATCTAATTTGAAGAGAGAAATTCCTCTGACTTTTTCTCCTTCTCCTCTGCAGACGAGATGCAGAGGTAGTCTTCTTATAAAATCTTCCGATTTCAGCCACTCACATACCTCGTTGTACTTCTCAATGATTTCCTTAACTTCCACTGTAATCATCTCCTTCCTCTTACCACCTTTCTTTTCAAACTTTTCTGCATGGGGGCCATGTACACACTCGCATGGATGTTGACTACAGTACAGTATTAATAAATTCTTTTCATATACTGTATTTAATGTAACTGGCAATAAGGCAGCAGAGGAAAGGGTCTATATCTGCAGGGAGTCTGACCTAGAATGAAGCAAAGCATTCCTAAGCTGACTCTTGTATGGAAAAACAAAGGACTGTCCATAGGTGTTTTGTAGTGACAAAAAGTATACTAATGTCAGTGTGGGCACCTTTCAACATACTGAAAAATCATAGATTTCTGCCAAATACCATCGCCTGAGACATGCAACTCATATTGCAAGATATTCTTCATTTATCAAGTAAAACTTTATTAGAAATGTTTGCTCATCTTGCAAAGCACTTGCAGAATAAGTTACTTGCAATCTAAGGTTTTACTGTTAAAACAAAATTAAACTATTGAGACTGCACCAAAATAAAAAGCTTTTTGCAGACCGAGGGTAAACATCAACAAAATGACAAGGCAACTTACAGAATGAGAGAAGATATTTGCAAATTATATATCCAATAAGGGGTTAATATCCAAAATATATAAAGAACTTTTACAACGCAACACCAAAAAATACAATAAACCAATTTAAAAAATGGGCAGAGGACCTGAAGAGACATTTTTCCAAAGAAGACATACAGATGGCCAATAGACACATGAAGAGATGCTCAACATCAGTAATCATCAGGAATATACAAGTCAAAACCACAATGAGAGGGCACCTAACATCTGTCAGAATAGCTAGGATCTAAAAGACAAGAAATAACAAGTGTTACTGAGGATGTGGAGAAAAAGAACCCCTTTTCACCACTGGTAGAAAGGTAAATTAGTACAGCCCCTGTGGAAAATACTATAGAAGTTCCTCAAAAAATTAAAAAGAGAACTAGCATATGACCCATTAATTCCACTACTGGGTATTTACCTATAGAAAACAAAAACACTAATTCAAAAAGATATATGCACCCCTATTTTTATTGCAGCACAACTGACAATGGCCAAGATATGGAAGCAATCCAAGTGTCTACAGATTGATGAATGGATAAAGAAGATGCAGTATTATATACATATTTGCAATGGGATATTACTGAGTCATAAAAAATAGTGAGATCCTGACATTTGCAATGACACAGATATACCTAGAGTATATACTGCTAAGTGAAATAAGCCAAAGAAAGACAAATTCCATATGATTTCACTCATAGGTGGAATTTTAAAAAATAAATAAATAAAGGAGGAAAGGCACAACACAAAGACAGACTCTTAAAATACAGAGAACAAACTGATGATTGCAAGGGGGACAGAAGTGAAATAGAAAAATAGAAAAAAGGAATTAAGAATACAGTTATCATGATGAGTGCTGAGTAATGTATAGAATTGTTGAATAATTATATTTTATACCTGAAACTAATATAATGCTGTGTGCTAATTATACGACAATTAAAAATGTATATATTTTTCAATAAATAAATAAAAAATTTTAAAAAGTAAATGAAGGGGCACCTGGGTGGCTCAGTTATTTGCACATCCAACTCTTGATTTTGGCTCAAGTTATGATTCCAGGGTCATTGGATTGAGCCCCGCACTGGGCTCCACACTGACCATGAAACCTGCTAAAGATTCTCTCTTTCTCTCCATCTGGCTCTCTTTCAACTAGTAGTCTCTGTCTCTAAAAAAAAAAAAAAAAAGGTAAAAAGTAAATAAAAAGAGATATTCAGAATTCATCATCTTTACCATGTTAAGTCTATTTCTTTCCTCCACAGATACAGCTATAATTTATTCAATAACAAAAATTCAGTGTGAATTGTGTACATACCTGGATCTAGTCCTGAAAGAACAGTGTCCTTTTCCAAATTTAAATTTTCATTTTTGTAATGACACTAAGTGTAAGTGTAGGTAATCACCTGAAGGTAAGCAAGGTTCATCAAGCATCCAAATCACACAGATAGTACCTGACTTAGAGGGCTTGAATTCAAGTCCTCAGATTCCAAGTCTAGTGATTTTTTATCCTAAACTTGTCTCTTAAGATATAAATCTCTCTCTCTTCAATTCTTGATTACTTGCTTATTTACTTATTGCTAAGATACTTCATCTTTTCATTCATCTCTGAATATACATTTTTTGTGTGCCAGTTCCCATTATGAGACGTAGGGACACAGAAAGTCCATAGCCCAAAGAGCCCGAAGTTGAGGCTGGAAGACTGAAATATAAACAAACAAATAAAAAATGAGATGGTGGCCCCATAGCATGATAACGGAGGCCCACCCAATAAGAGCAAGCTTTCTTCTTGCAAGATCTGGGAAGGTTTTTCAGGTAACATGTCTAATGATGCCTTCATAACACCACAGTGGGCACACATGTGGCTGCCTTCTTTTCTCCTGCTCCATCGATCCTATGTTCTGGTCACACAGTTTAGAGTCCTCCATTCTTCTCACTCCCTAGGGCCTCTGCTCATCCTGGATGCCCATCAGTTCTTTGTCTGCCTCCATCAGACTTACTCCTAAACAAGCTTCATCTCTTTAATGGAGGCTCTCTTCAACCACCACAATCACTCCTTCCTTTGTACCTTCACAACATTCCATCTCATATTTATACTCATAAGATACCCATGATATTTTATTTCTCCTAAACTGTCACATGTTTTTCTCTCTCTAGAAGACTACCAGTTTCCTACAGTTAACTATGTCTCAATCATCTTTTTACCCTTTATGGCTAGCCTTTGGCTATTCTGGGGTGTTCTTCCAGAAGAGATAGTTTTTGGTGGCTTATTTGTTCACCAGTTTTCAAATACACATATAGGCTAATTGTCTGGAATTGAAAGGAACAGAGCAGATACACCATAACAACAGTAAAGAGTCTGTATCTGTGATCAGCCTGGAGGATTAGAATAGAAACAATCACAGGCAGCAGCGTAAGTGAACACTGGTCACTGGTGAAGAAAGTGATAGAGAGATCAACAGTAATCATTCCTGGCATTCATATAGCCCTTGGATTACCCCCAAATTCTTTCACATATTTTATTTTATCTTTAAAATACTGATATAGTGTAGGGAAAGTACTTATCTACACTTTACAGATGGTGAAACTGATATATAGTGAGATTGAATGACTTATCTATTACCTATCTATAATCAGGTGAGAACTCAAATTGAATCTCTTGACTCTAGCCCTATATCCTTATACTACAACATGAATGAAATATTTGGGGTGCATTTATTTATTTAATATATATGATATATGAAAGGCACCATACTCATGCTGGTTATTGGATACACAGAAATAAAAGAAAAAATTACAACCCTCAAGAAATTTACTAAGTTAAAATATAAGCAGGTAACTGAATAATTACACATGAGTGTATTAAGTGTTAATGTTATGGATGAAATGTTTCGTCTCCCCAATATCCAGAACAATTTACATGTTAAAACCTAATCCCCAAGGTTCCTGGGTGGCTCAGTTGGTTCAGCGTCCCAGTTCGGCTCAGGTCATGATCTCATGGTTCTTGAATTTGATCCCTGCATTAGGCTCTGTGCTGACAGCTCAGAGCCTGGAGCCTGCTTTGGATTCTGTGTCCCCCTGTCTGTCGGTCCCTCCCACACTCACTCTCTGTCTCTCAAAAATAAACAAATATTAAAAAAAAATTTTTTAAACCTTCTCAAAAAAACCAAACCAAACCAAATCAAAACAAAACAAAAAAATCTAATCCCCAACATGATGTTGCTTGAAGATGGGGCCTTTGGGAGGTAATTAGGTCATGAGAGTGGAGCCCTCATGAATGGGACTGGTGCCCTTATAAAAGAGACTCCAGAAGGCTCCCTCTCCCCCTTTAGCCATCTTCGGATCCAGGAAGAAGACAGCCATCTGAGGGCCAAAAAGTCAGCCCTCATCAGACACCAAATTAACTGCTGCCTTGATCTTGGACTTCCCAGCCTCCAGAAATAAATTTCTGTTGTTTATAAGCCCCCCTCCCTTTCAGTCTCTGGTATTCTGTTATAGCAGTCAAAGAGACTAATAGACTTAACAGAGAAGCATGTTAAAAATGTCAGAGTGATTCAAAGGAGCATTTCACCAGCCAGGAAGTTTGTTAGGTAAGTAGACATGAGGTTGAAGGTGGTGAGAAAAAAAAGCTTCCCTGAGAAGCCAATGCTTATAATGACAGGTCTCAGTTAGCTAAGAGAGGAATTAAAAGTAGATAAAAGATCATTTGAAACAGCAAAGGCAGAATGTACAAAGGCAGAGCCATGTAAAGAGATGGTACAATCTTTCTGAAAGTTGCTTCCATAAGCTCCTCAAATTGCTACTTCCCTAAAAGGATTAGCTATCATGTCCAGATCCATTTCCAATAGAGGACATGTTACCCCCACTACTTGGAGAGCTTTCAGGTACCTGTTAGCTGTCAGCCCCTTCAAGAATTGCCTCGGTGGTGCCTGGTAGTTCAGTCAGTTGAGCATCCAACTTCAGCTCATGTCATGATCTCAGGGTTTGTAGATTCGAGCCCTACATCAGGATTTGCATTGACAGCACAGAGCCTGCACGGTTTCTCTCTCTCTCTCTCTCTCTCTCTCTCTCTCTCTCTCTGCCCCTCCCCCACTCATGCTCTCTCTCAAAAATAAATATTTTTTAAAAATTGCCTCAGCTGTAGAGCTTTCATCCAAGGCAATGTCTTTTCTCAAGACCAACATCCAATGCTTGATCGATGCAGGAGTACAAAAATCTGATCATCTTGGTCCAGCTCAAAACACTTATGAAGGGTCATTTTAGCCTACAGACTCTCTCTGGTGTTGGCTGAGGCTGTAGTTGAGCCCTATTTTCAGTTCTTACAGATCTTCCATGCCAAGATTAGGACCCAGGCTAGGAAAGAATAGGACCTTGACAAATCAGATAAGTATCTAAAGGAGAGGTCCACAAAAATCCTAAATCCTTAGATTCTCAACACCCTATAAGGCTGCACAAGTACATGTCCACCATCAACAGCTAACACACTCCCCTTTTACAAGAAGAAAATGCAGAGGTCTCCCTCTGCAAGATAATGTTTGCTTCTTTCAGGATATATCCCTATCTCCCAATCAGGCCACTTGACCAATAGCTAAGGTTAACTGGGACATACTGGGTCCATAAGAGAAAAAAGACAGTATAATTTCTAAGCATACAAGATCTAGAATCCTAGAAATGACCTCAATAGATAGTACAAAGTCACTTCTCTGCATTTGGCCATCTACTTTGTGTAGAAAGAGAAACGACACCAGATGGGAATCCATATATAGACTCATGGGCAGTGACAATTGGCTTTGTGGGCTGATCAGGCCCTGGAAAGAAAAAAAAATATGGGAAAATCAAGGACAAGGAAATCCAATGTACAGACATGTGAATGAACATATGGAAGTGGACACAAATTATAAAAATCTTTGTATAATTTGATCAAGCCCACCATGTAGCATCCAACACAGAATAGGTACTAAATAACCACATAGATAGAACAATGAAATATTCTTCCAAAGGCACATATGAAATCCCAACTCAGGACCAATGATTTACTAGGATGGGTATCATCTTTCAAGGTTAGTATATCCTTTGAATCAAAGACTTATATGGGTCATATTCCCTAATGATCAATATATGGTTCTAGGAACTAAGGCATGGAAACAAAAGTTGTCTTCTCTTCTTTCCCAGTTAACTGCTTGAATCATTTGTGCATGCTTTCTCTACAACTCTGTGTTTGATGAACTTAAAGATGCTGGTTCTCAAAGGGAGAATACTTCAGCTAGAGAATACAGTATAATCCCACTGTATTATAAACGTTTACAATAGCCTGGGTAGTCAGGCTCCATGTGCCTAGGAACCAGTTGGCAAGAGAAGCAGTAATCATTTGGGTAGAGTAAGTGACCAATCACCGGGTAGTAGGGTTGCTATCCATTTGGTGGTCCACTTGGGCACCTCTTTATCCTTCCCTTCCCAGTTATTATGGCACATGGGCAAGTGAAGAAATCCTGTTTTGAGAAGGGCATGGTGACTGGGGGCTGAGACTACTTAAGCCTGAGGGTATGTGTTATGCCATCATATAAACAACTGAGACCAACAGAAATGCAAGGAGAGAGTGAGAAAAAAAAAGAGAATCAAGAGTGAGAAAAAAAGAGAATCAATAGTGGAGGAGAAAGGCATTAAGTATAAGTTGTGATCCTGAGGGCAGCTATAGCATTGGACTATGGTTTATCTCACTAACATGCTGTTCATACTTTAACCCAGGAAGAAAAGTCAAGAGAATCTTGAAGAGCTGCTTCCTAAATATAATATTGAAATGTGAGTCTGAATGGAGCAGGGGGAAGGCTCTGGTGAACATTGTGCACCATCCAGATGTTCCTTTCTTCCTGTTCCAGCTACTTAGAATTCTGCCAGCAGACATCTACAGCTATCAGCTCCTTAGGGTTGCCTCAGCTACAGAGAAGCACTCTCAACCATGGGGTGCCCTTGCTAAAGATGCCTATATCTGATGACTGATTGGTGTGGTAATATAGAGGCCTGCTATGTTAGCCCAACTCAGGGTAACTATGAGGGGCCATTCTAGTTCCATAGATCTCAGTGGAGTTGACTAAGACTAGCTGGGTGTGTCTCAGCTGAACATATCCTTCTTTCCAATCCTGTTGCTTTTTCCAGCCCTCCAGAGGTGCTACTCCCAAGGACACTCAATAATAAATATTCTGTACTCAAAATTCTATTTCAGAATTTCTCAGTGTAACCCAACCAGCAACGGATGAGAATAACTAGAAAAAGAAATAAATTCTGAGTCATTTGTGTATTGGGGAAATAAAATACTTTTTATTTCTGAAAGCAATATGATAGTAGGGTATTAAGGAGCCAAGAATAGAGTTATTTAATGGAATTAGGGAGGGAGCGAAGCTGCCCAAACTTTGTGTTCCTTACAGTAGATGTTCTGTCAAGATGCAGGGAATGAGGAATGGCATGGGGGTAGTAGGAAAGACAAAAATTGGCCATGTGACCATCCTTGTATGTTTTGTAGATCTATTGATTGTTCTCATGAAGAAGGATGCCCTACAACTCAAGTCTCTGTGTTTCTGCCCAACCAAGATTTGGCAAAAGATTTTTATGTCGAATAGAGAAGAAGCTGCCTTGAGTCAGCTCCAAAGTGAGGCCTGTTATTTTGATGGAAACGACCTAAGTATGTCCTTTTTTTCCCTACTGATAGCTCTCAGAGCAATTGACCCAAGAGGCACCAGAAACTCAGAGAATCACAAGATCATGAATAAGCACGTGCAGGAAAGAGTGCAGCTACCGGTGCCTGAATAGAAATTGCAAATGGCCAAATTTCCAGCCTAAATGACCATAACCTTGGCAGACAAATTGAATTCTAAGGGCAGAAGGAAATCTTCAAATGTTTATGTAATTTTGTACAGGGGAAGAGTTTGCTGATTCTAGGAAGGGTGGGCCCCCCCAGGCTAGCTGCCACACTCCAGTGATTACTCTGAGCCTTAACACTTTGGAAATTCACTTTAAAATTTCTTGTCTGAGTTTTAAGGCACAATAGGCAATTCATTCATTTCCTCCCAGAGGAACTGACACATGTGACTATCTCCTGAGAAAAGCAATTATCACCTCAAGGTGGTCTGCCTGAAACATTCTTCTCTAATACTGATTTAGAGGAAGTGAGCCCATGTGATTGCCTCAGGAGGCTAATCACAAGACTGGGAAACAAGGCACTGTGAACAACTTTTACAATATGCTTCTCAGTGAAGCACACACACACAACTTAAAACCCAGCAAATATTTTCATAAATTCTCTCACATTCATTTATTATTTTCGTCACAATTTCTAGGTCAATGGAGTTTCTATCATTTTGATATGATCATATTTAAACTCATTTATTTGAGGACTGAAATTATAAATGCTTTCTATTATATGCTGCACATGTATTCATACTCAGGTGTCTCCTAGAAAATGGCATATTCTCAATTTGCAAGATAGGATCTTTGGAAGCTATGTTACTGCTTAAAAGAGAAATTGAAATGGTGGACCAGGGATTGGGAGAATGTGGCTCAGAGTGTTTTATCTAGAGGCACATTTCTGCCATTCCTCTTTTCATATAATTCTAGTCCAGAGCTGCCTCCTGCGCAAAGTACTCTACATCAACTCAGTCAACTCTCTAGTGTATCTGTGGCTCAGGACACTTGTCTCTTCTTTTGTCAGAGCACTTAGTAGAGACTGCCTGTCTGTGCCTGTCTCCCCACTCCCTCAAAGGCAAGGACCATTCTTCTATGCCTTGTATCTATTAGACTTAGAGTGACTTTAACATATTATTATATATGTGCTGTTGAAATGAATCAAAACAATATAATTGTGTTATAGGAATAGTTCCTCCAAAAGATAGAATAGTGCAAAATAGGAAAACACACTACCCTTTGTTTGTATTCAGGATTAATGTCTACTCACACTAGATGTAAGCAATTGGCCATTGCTATAATTTTTGATATCAAAATTGAATACTTGCTTTCCATCTAAGTTTTTAATAGAGATAACATGAAAGACGGTGGTGATCATGTTTGTGAGATGTTCAAAGGTCCTTTTATAAAAGTCTTCAGATATTATTTCTTCATTACGAATAGAAATCAGTTTCTCCTGAAGGAATTCACATCCACAGAACCAAATGAAAAGGTGAGGTTATGGGGGAGTTGATATGTTGGAGATAAATCAAATAAGCCTGTTCTGTATACTGTGTTAAGAAAATATAAAAGGCCAGATGAGCCAAGAGATTAGATAAAGAAATGTGTTGCATATTTGTGTAGGTGGGAAACACAACAACAGCAAAGGGCAACCTAGGGGAGAACAGGAAAGCAGTGGTGAATGCCTGTTACTGAACAAAGAGAAGCATTCAAATTAAGAAATAAATAATCATGGAAACCAAAAATGCACAAGGTGAGCCAAAAACAATTCCAAGGAAGCTGAGTTGTAGGTCAAGCATCCAGGTTGGGACAACAAGAAAACAAACTCTGAGAGAGGAGGAAGAAGTAGAGAAAAGCTTAGGTAAACATTAGTCACCTCAGGAGAGTGAGATCTGCCTATGGAAGACAAGGGCTGCTGTTCATCTGTTCACCTGCTGAATTCACTTGAACTAGGATGCAATATGGAAATCTCCTTTTCATGCAAGTCAACTGCACCCAGCCATTGCAAACAATGCTAAGTCCTAGCAAGAGACAAGTAAATACCATTCAGCTGCCTTTGGGCAAGGCATATAAAGCTACTGGTGATTTTTATAAAAACCAAAATTTATGTTGTCAGTGATAGAGATAGAAAAAAAAAGTACCTTAACTTGAGTTGAATCCTAGCTAGTTAGACTTATATGAGAGACATAAACCCATGTAATAAAGACACTTTCTTCAGGATGCTATCATTCTATTGTTTTGTAATTTTCACCTAATGGTATGAATCCATTCTTTTCCACTGCATCTCATTGCAAATCATACTTCCTCTTATCAGTCTGCACCTCAACCACAAATGAGGCTCAAAAAGCAAGGGCACTCATGGCCTCTCCAAATCCCAGCTTTTTGTTGTTCTCTTGGGCATCAGAGACAGCAGAACATGGAAGAAGGCAACTAAGGACAAGAAAGAGAAGCAGAGGTTAAGACCCTCAAAGGCCCAGGGATGCCTGGGGGGCTCAGATGGGTAAGTGTCTGACTTCGGCTCAGATCATGATCTCACGGTTTGTGAGTTTGAGCCCTGCATCAGGCTCTGTGCTGACAGCTCATAGCCTGGAGTCTGCTTTAGATTCTGTGTCTCCCTCTCTCTCCCCACCCTGACCCCTACTAGTATTCTCTCTCTCTCTCTCTAAGAATAAACAAACACTAAAAAAAAAAAAAAAAAGAAAAAAAAGATCTTTGAAGGCCCAAATTCCTCCTATGTTAAACTGCAGAGATCTATAAAGAGGTAATCATTTTCCATTGCACCAAAGTTCATGGTAATAAATTGGTGATTACAGAGATCAAAATTAATGACTTTCAACTCCAGGTTCTACATTCTCCTTAGTCAACTCCTGGGCCTAACAGGAATATGTCTCATAGAAATGAAAGCATGATGAGACTAATGTCAGGGATTAAGCTAAATCCATTATTGACACATTAGTGTTATAAGTCTAGAGACAATAAAATACATTTACTTTCCAAAATGGTAGTGTCACTGTGCCTTTATATTTTTGTAAAGATTTTTGTTTCATAGTTATGTGGAACAAAGATCATAGCAAGTAAGGTGATGCACAGACTTATAATGATTTCATTTTATTTGAGATGTTTGATTGCTAAGTGCTTAAATTAATTGGTGTAAAGTTTAAAAAAAACAAAAAGGTAAAGAAAAAGAATGGCAAAGAATAGACTCTGAGATTTGTTATTTCATGTTCTACACAGTATATAAAACTGATTTTACTTCCTCTTCCCAGATCTGACACCCAGATGGTCCTGAGTTAAGAATCTTAAACATGTTAACCACACCACACATCAAAGAAACAATTATTCAGTATTACAGGCTCCTTCCCACTGACTCAGCAAGCTAATTACCATCACCCATCTCATTACCCAGCTACTACCAGGTTGAAGGCATAAGGGATTAAAGAGCAAAGCATCCAAAGAGTTGACCACCAATGATTTCACTACTTGGAAATATGCCACATGAAAAGATTTCAAATGGCATCAGATTTCTGATCCAATTTCAATAGGTAATAACTGGAGTAATTTTGAATAAAGTTATGTTTCTTAATTTCCCATGTACCTCAAAAGAGAGAGCTTCATTATTTTTAACTTTTTCTAGATTTTCATTTTTTGACTGCTTGAGATTGTAATGGAGTTCTCTCTTAAAAGTCATAACCTATTCTTCATTAAGGAAGCCTAATTACTGCTCAAATCCTTGGATTTGGAAAATTAAGGATTGATGAAAAACAAAATCTTGTCATTTATAAAGAACTCCCACTAGGAACCTAATTCTGTTGGGCACAAGAACATTCAAAACAATACCATTAGCATATAAAATAAAGCTTAGTTTTACTCAATGAATTAGTTTATTTGAGAGTAATTAATTAGACTACCATAAAATATGAAAACAGGAAAGAAATACTTGGGGTATTGATTTAATCTTAGAATTCACTCTCTACAGTGGAAGGATGGAAAAACAATTGCTGGGGGGCCTTGGGGTAAGAAATCATTGTATCTTCAGAACCAGTTCTCATTGGCTGAAGTAGTCAATAAGCACTGCAAGAAAATAAATATGTTTGTTTCGCCTTCCAACGTATTCTCAGCTCCTAATATATAGTAAATACTCCATATTTTTGAAAATATGTATATCGTAGATGGTCCCTTTGTCAAGATACTAGTTGCATTTATACTGCTAGTACTGATGCATCCATATTATATATTCATAACTATTTATTTTATATAAGATATAATATCTATCTCTTTATATATTAATATATAAACCTAAAAAATAAAAGGGCTATGATTATCCCATGGAAAAAAGGACTATGATTCATCCCACAGTGAATTAGATATGTGATATTATGAACTATCCATTTATCCATTCAGTAAGTATTTATGTACTATCATATGCAAGAATGTCCCTATCTTCAGTGACAGATTATGGACCTGCCAAAGCAAAAGATGTGCAATTCACAAGACTGAAGTTAGCACATTCTTTCAAATTAGTCTTCTAGAATTGAATTAAAGCCATTTAACCCTGTTTGAAGGAGATATCTCCGAACAAGATTTGGTCTGTTCCATGGATCAATGGTTAGGAAATTCCTAAATTGAATGTTTGGGATGAACACTGTAAAGAACATCATCAGAAGGAGAGCTAATGGATTGTGACTCCATTTCCCCAATAAAGTAGTAAAAAGGCCTTGAAAATAATTGTAACCCTCACATTGGGCAAAAATATCCTCCTGGCAGAGACTCAAAGAGTTATTCTGATTGGGTCATTAAGAAAATACTTAGATCAAAAGTTGCCATTGAAATTGTTCTTTAGAAGAGTTCTGCTGAAAACAGGAAGAAATGAACCATGTAATGTTTGATGCTTTTGCATTTTAAAATAGAAGGAGTAAAGTATAAACAGCATGTTGCAAGGGAAGAATTCCACAATATGTTTGAACTAGATGACCTGCTATAATCTTTATCATCTCTCATTTCTGTAATTCAACTCTATTGCAGTTAAGTACACCATAAAAATAAAGCCATGTGGGAACCAGACCATCAGTAACAACAAAAATAATAACACTCTGAGCTCCTTCCTTAGATGAAAGGCTCTATGCTTTCACAAAACACTTTGCAAACATTATCTTTCTAATTCTCATAACACCCATGGCATGTGGGAGGTAAGTATTATTATCCCATTTTGTAAATGGAGAAGTTGAGGTTCATGGAGTTTGACTGGCCCAAGGCCACAAAACCAGCCAATAAGAGAACTGAATCTATTGACACTCAGAAGTGAGCTACTAGAAAACAAGATGATGAAATTTGGGGGATTAATATAAAATGCTCCTGGCATGTAACAATGATATAAAAAATAAAAATGGAATGAAATTACAATTCTAATAAGGGAATTAAAGCAAGATGAGGTGAGGTTTTATGAAGGTTAAAGAACATCAAAAGAAAATGAATTAGAGCACCTTCTCTAGTGATGACTTTGCAGAGGAGAAACAAGAAACAGTCAGCCTTCTGAATTATGACATTATTTAGAAAAACTTTAAGAAGAAAATAAATAGAAAAAAGCCAGTTGCCTCCTATTCAATTGCAATAATCATCAGACTAACTGGAATTCTATGATCCTAAAATCCAGATCTAAATTCTCAAACAATATTGAGTATGCATGATGACACCGGTTCTGTGCTTTAGCCTTAGAGCAATTACCTGTATGTACTACCTGGCCACAAAACAAAAGAGCTATTTAACTATAAATGAATGAGTAAATGATTGATTGATGGATAGATCAAATAAAAACTTTAAAAAAGAACTTATGTGGCTCATTCACATCTTTTGGGTGTGACTAAGACTTCCTAATATAGATAATAGCTAAATCAGACCTAATTCATTGTCCAAAAGCACAGGAAAAGACTAATGGAAGAAAATGTCAACAATGAAGGTGACTGTCATTTTAGGAGGGCCAGCATTTTCCAGATTGCCATGGGTGGCCGTAGTTCATAATTCAACACACAGTTCAGCTCATCCTAGGTATGCACTCCATACAATGCAGCTCTACCTGAACAAATTGAAGCCACTTGCCCTTTCAATTACTATGAGCAAGTTACACATACCCTTCAGGCACCAGCTATTAGGGACTGTGCTTCATAGAACCACAGAGATTCCAAGAACTCTTGATTCAGACTCCTGAGTCAGTGACAGGGATGGGCAGAGGCAAAGAGACAGCACGGCAGAGTCTCTTAAGCTTCTAAACCTAATGTGGTTGAATATGTTAGGCATCTTCTTCTTTTTGCCTTGGATTTGTGAGGATTCTCTCCATTTATTGACTGTGGTTAGATATTTGCCTTGTCAGATTTCTAATACAACTGTTAGTTAATGGGAATAGCTAACAGAGGTAGAAGCTGACAAAATGAATAGGGGTTGGGCCAATGCAGTTTCTGAGGAATTCATGTTTTTTTTAAAGTTTTTAACTGCATAATTTTTTTTATTTATTTTTGCTGGTTTTCTTGGTCTTCAGAATAAGCAAATATGTAAAAACAGCCAATAAGCTAAGCACCATTCTCTGTACATAGTCTACATCACTTGACGGACTCTTGCATTCTTATTATTGGTGCAGCAACAATGCATCGTGTGGTGGTAAGAAGCATAAGAGTCTCAAGAAGTCATGCACTTCTGCTCCCTCTTGAACCAAAGACAGGTACCCTGCCTTTTCAATGTGTAAAACCACACTGCCAAATGTATTAATTCTTTTAAGTCCAGCTTTCATCCTGATCTAGATAGTTAATGCCTTAACAAGTTGTCTGTACAAAAATATATATGGAATTATATCAAGTAAATATTTGTTTATATACTGCATATATTTATATGTTTTACCATGTCTTATATATCCAATACATGCAAACATTTACTGTATGTACACAGACGTATGAGGAACTACATTTCTCACGGTGGTGAATGTTATGTATGAGGTAGCACCCAGATTCCCCCTTGGGAATAAAGGACTTATTTCCCAGCTACAGGGAATGGTGCCAGAAAATAGCCCTCAGCTGAGGGCACCCTCACCTGCTCAGGGATTCCCTCACCTGAATAAAAATAATTCACATGAGACTACGCCTCCTTCTGGTAACTGGTCTTCCACATTCAGGAATTGATCAACATGGAGAGCTCCCTTTCCTGACCCAGAACAAGAGAGGACTAGAGCTGCCAATAAGCTGGCTAAACCCTTAATCATATTATATCACAGTTCAACTTTTTTCTCTCCTAAACTCTGCTTCCTAGCCCTATCTTCCTCAGGGCTGGTTCCCAAGAGCACTTCCTGACAAATGCTCCCAACACTTACCTCCGTCTCAGTTTCTGCTTTCTGAGGACCTCTCCCAACATGCAAGTCAAAGACTCAAAAAGATAAGATAATAAACACATGCGTCCAAAAATTGGGTAGATCAAGAGCACCATAATCTGGCCTGAATTCTGAGATGTAGGGTGGCGGATCCTTATCATTCAACAGGAAAATAAACCTTCAAAATGAATTCCACGTTTTTTAGAGAGCTGTATATAGGATTTTAGAGTGATTCTATGTGGAAATACATCCAACTGTTATTTCAATGTTCCTGGTGAGAAAGCTAAATTCTAAGTTATTCTTATTTGTACTCATCATGAGAGTTGCTTAGTGACAGGTAAAGACTGTGGCATAGTAGAAGGAGACCTACATTTAAATACCAATGCCTGCACTTGATATGCAGTCTCAAGCAAGTGACTTACCCTCTCTGAGCCTCATTTCGCTCATCTGTTATGGGAAAATTATGACAAAATAAAATACATTATGTAACCTGCCCAGTTCAACACTTGGCACATTATGTTAGCTCAATAAACGTTTGGTTTCCCTTGATATTGAAGGTAGTGTCACCTTTTAATTGCACAATGAGAGGTTCACATCACAGAAAAACTAGAAGGAAATGCAAAGAATGGTTATGAGGTTTGTATGGTATAATATAGTTTTTTTTAAGTATCTAGAAGTTAGCAAAACTTCACTGAAACTTTCTCTGATGTTCCAAACCCCGATTTTCCACCTTTTTTCTTCTGCTTATCTTCTAGAACTTAATTACCCCCTAAGAGGCTCATGTATGTTAATCTCCTCCTTTTTTATCAAGCCCCCCCCCCATGATAGATAAATAGCCTATAGTGCCTATCAGAAGTGAGCCCTTCATATTCATTCATTCTACTAGAGATCTTTTGATGATGGATTAACCTTAGAAGCAATAGCCTGAGCAACATATTTGGACATTTAGTTCTATTCTCAAACTTACCCTCTGTTTCCTCCAACTTAACCCAACAGATAGATGGTTTCATTAAGAATCACTCAAATCTCACTGACTTGTGCCCCCATTAGCTGACAGCCCTCAAAGCCCTTTGGTTTCTCTTCCTGTTTGTTTTTCTGGAGCCTCTAAAGGCTCTAAAGTCTTACACGCCTTTACATGTTCTCACTAGGAGTCCTGTCCTATGCTCTAGGCCCCCTTAATGTGCTCCAGAACCTAGATTTACACCGTCACCTATGACTACTGTTTCTGTCATTCCCTCCATGACAATCCCAAGACCCAGCCCAGGGAGCCTCTTCTGAAGTCCACAAGACAACCAGTACTTGAGTAGCCAACACCACTCTGTGTCCCTGGCAATCTTCAGTGCACTGAAGCCATGTCACGTACTGAGCTGTGGGAAATGAGTCTGGAGAAGGGGGCAGAAGCCAGACAAGGCCTTATCCTCCATGCTGAAAAGCTTGAGCTTAGTGGGTAGTCAGCAGCAAGTCATCTAAGAGTTTAGACGGGGGGTTGACATATATATTGGTATCTCAGCAACATCACTGGCTCAAATATAGAGGATGAGTTG
Organism: Cryptoprocta ferox; assembly: GCA_028646485.1. Lineage (NCBI taxonomy): Eukaryota > Metazoa > Chordata > Mammalia > Carnivora > Eupleridae > Cryptoprocta > Cryptoprocta ferox. The sequence goes on along the minus strand of CM053572.1, from coordinate 37,835,787 downwards.
GAGGGAGACTGAGATTACAGAGTAAAGGGAATGGTTAAGAAGATTCTGCAATGATGCCAGGAAGAGGAGTCCTTGATCTCAGCAGAAGGAGTGTCTCTGTGCTATGTTGGAAGGAAAGCTGACTTCCTTCGTCTACTGGGCTTCCATGGTGGCCCGTTCCCAATTAGTTTGGGTCAGTGGAAGTTACCAGTAGGAGACTAGGAAATAGGAGGATAGAAGAATCCAGTGTGTTTCATCCTCTTTCTTGGTTGCCTCTCCTCTATGGCACGTGCACACATACCACCATTCTGGCTTCTGCCCAAGGGTCCACCCACCAGAGGTTCTGGGAACTCTATTTCCTTCTTTTGTCCCTCCCGGCCAAGGTTGATTGTGGCTTCCTGCTGTTGCTAACATCTGAGTTGCTGCATTGTCTCCTTTGGCTTCTCATCTCTTCCATCACCTGTATAACTGATTCCTTGTGTATAAAATTCTGTCTTGTTTTTATTTTCCTGGTTGGACTCTGACTGATACAGGAGAGGACACATCTGAGAAATATTTAAGAGGCAGAATCACTGGAACTACATGAAGATAATCCTTATTGCCTAACTCAAAGTTGTTCTCACTTTTTTGCACATTCTGAACTGAACTGGAGTTTACTGTCTTGATTTCTCAACCGGCTGTCTATATCCTGTTCCATGGGAAGCTATTCTCAGCATGGCAGATTGAGAGTGCTCAAACACCTTGTAACAATAATCAAAGATAAAAAAACAATGGAATACTGCATGTGTGGACAAGACAAGTCTCTTTTTGGGTCCCCAGGCTTCTGACTGCCAGTTTCCACAAGCATGGAATGAGAACCTTGCTAGGGAAGGCCACATCTGATGCTCCAGATAGAGTACTTGATTTGGAACCAGCCACATGAAGACCCAACAAAGTTGTTAAGACATGATTTTGTTGGATGGAGTCAGGATAGGAGCTAAGGCTCCAGTGACCAAGAAGAAAAAGGACAAGGAGAGGATGCTGAGATGTGGATACGCAGGTTACAGAGGATGGCACGGCATGAATGTAGAGCATGCCTGGCCTGGGCAAGAAAGAGGCCTGGAAATAGATGCACACAGATGCTCTGACTGATGCTGAAGATGCCAGGCTGTCTACGTGGTAAGGGGAGGACATTAGAGAGGAGGCACCACTATCCTAGAGAACTGGCTAGTTTGCAACGAATAAAAGCTAGGGTTGGGGGAGGGAGAGATTGGCCAGACTAACAGATGTTTTATTTTATTGTTTCATTATGTAAACTTATTTTAGAATACTTTAAGATTTTAAGAAAAGTTGCAAAGATATCACAGAGAGTCCCTACATAACCCTCACCCATTTTCCCTGTTACCAGCTTACATTTGTACATTTGTCATTGAAACCAACATTGATACATTACAGCAAACTAAACTCCACATTTTATTTGAATTTCACTAGTTTTTTTCTAATATCTCCCCCCATGATCCCAATGCATTACATTTAGAGGCACTTCTTTAAATATTTATTTTTGAGAGAGAGTGTGTGTTTGTGCACACACATGCATGTGAGTGGGGGAGGGGCAGAGAGAAAAGGGGACAGAAGATCTGAAGCTAGGTCTGTGCTGACAGCAGAGAGCCCAATGTGGGGCTCGAACTCACAAACCGTAAGATCATGACCTGAGCTGAAGTCAGAGGCTTAACCAACTGAGCCACCCAGGTGCCCCATAGAGGCATTTTATTTTTATTTTCAATCTAGCTTCTTTCTTAAAGAGAAAAATATTTGTTCTCATTTCTTTTATTAAAGAAGTACACAAATAAATTACATACATATATATACACACACATGTTTAAAACTTTAATAATTTTACCCACGGAAGACCAGGCTAAATTCTCTTACTTAGGAGAGTGTATTTAGGCATCAAGCACAGGACTCAAATCATATGGGTTCAAATACCAGTCAACTCTTTTCTGTTTTTGAGAGAGAGAGAGAGAGAGAGAGAGAGAGAGAATCTTAAGCAGGTTCCACACTCAGTGCAGAGTCTGATGCAGGGCTCCATCTCATGACCCTGGTGAGCTAAAATCAGGATTCAGATGCTCAACCCACTGAACCACCCAGGCACCACTCAGTCGGCTCTTTTTTCTTGTGCAGCCTTGGAAAAGTTCTTCAGTGTTTAATACCTTTGGGATTAGTTCCTAATCTATAAAATGGGAAGAGTGATATGACAGTACCTTATTTCATAGGTAGAATATGGGAATTAAAATTAATAGTACACATAAAACACTTAGAATAGTAAGCAATGAATTGATCTTAGTTCCTAGTACTGCTACTATTGCTATATGATTCCAAAGTGCCCTTTATATCTCTTTTCTTGACACACATTATACTTTTAATTACATGTTTCATATTGGTCTTTACTTCTAAACTGGAATATTCATGAGTTCAAGGACATTCCTGTCTAACTCAAGGTAAGTGCTCAGGAAACAATCACTTGTTTGACATGCTGAATGAAGAGCCATCCACCAACCACATGAAATCATGAAATGTAAAAGCTTGAAGGAAGAGAAAGTGAATGAGATGCAGTGAGACAGAAGATATATTCATAAATGAATAGGTCAGACTGAGGCAAAATACTTAAATTTTGCTTCTAAAACAATGGTATATAATATTCCGTACCTGCCTGCATTTAAGCTCAATTTCTCTTCACCTGCTACATGATACTGAAAGGGCATATATTTTTTTGAGATTAACCATTAAAAAGTTCAGCAAGAGGACACTGCTCTTTCAAGCATTGGTAATGAAGCATGGCAGAGGGAATTCTGGACGTAATTCCTAGCTACAGCTTTCAGGTAACATTGGCACAGCTAGTGCACGTGAGACAAACAAGCATTATATGCAAATGGTCTCAATATTCAATTATCTGGCCAGATGCCTGGAGAATCTGAGTGCTCCATGTATAAAGGCACACTTAGGCTGTGGGAATCCCAGGCACAGATGTCCGTAAGACCACATATATTTTTGCCATAAATACAGCTTTCAAATGTGCTCCAGTCTTATCCTGATCTCCAGACGAGGAAGTTGTTAAATGCAGTTTTCCCCTCCTTTCCTGTAAGTTGCTTCTGCCTTTGAAATATTGCTAAGCAGCTGGCTCACAGGGTGGAGGTGGAATTAGCAGCTGCAGCATTTCTTCCAGCGTCATCTCTTTGGTATGTTGCTTCCTTTCACTCTCAAGCTGGGGAAGATCCCACCCCTCCTTTGCATTCCTCCTGAGCAAGTTGTGTCAAGGCAAGGCAAGAGAGGAAGCGATTCCCATCCTCCAGGGTGCAATCAAAAAGGAAGATTTTAATTAGTTTCTCAGGATGTTCTTGGTTTCTGCACAGAGCAGCCCTTCCCTTCCTTGTCATCAGAGCACTTCCTGGATTCTTCAAGAAACAGTTTTACTCCCTCAGGTGCGAGACTTTGTGTACTGAAATGTAACATGGAGTCAAGGAGCCTGCCTTTGCTAGCCCTTACCACAAGTGCAATCCTATATTTATTTGCATAATTAGTTGATGTGTGACTGTCTCTCCCATTTTGCTGAGGATTCTATACAGGAAGGGGTTGTCTGATTTGGGTCTCCAGGATATCCTGAACACCGAGCAGTAGGTCTAGTACATAGTAGGCACTGCATAAATGGTTGCAAAATAGAGTGATGAACATGTGATTGAAGAAGCTTCTGCTCCAGCAAGCAATAACACCTGAAGCATGTGCGGCCCTCACAGGCTGCTTCTTCATGAGCTTCTTGGAGAGAGTGGTGTTAATGCCAGAGTCTTTTCCATACACCAGACACTTTACTTTTGTGCATTACATCTGCTGTATCTGTTAACTCAAATAATCCTCCTAACAACATTGTGAACTGGATTCTGTGATTTTCCCTATTTTAGAGATTAGATATGTGAGACAAGGAGACAGACAGTTAGTGAAATGTCCCAAGGTCACACAGCAGCTCCTGGCAGAGACTGGAATAGAACAAGCCCAACTGGCTCCGGGGACTGTATACCAACTCACTATTCAGCCTCCTGGGAAGCTGCATGGTTAGTGCTTTTCACCCACCAAGTATATGCAGCCTACGTAATAATCATCCTAACTGGCCAAGAAAATAAAAAAGATGACTTTGGGTCTAGACAGATGTGGATAAATTTATAAACCATCTTTGATATTTAGGGAGCCCCATAAACAAACACACACTTCAGATTTAACAAGATCAAGGCTTGTGTATCATCACTGGCAAGAATAAATATGGGCAAAAATGACCTCTTGCATGCCTTAAAGTCCAGTACATTCTCAATATCTAGTCAATCAAAAGCCTGCCTTATTTTTTTCCAAAAATATCACTTGAGGATACTTATGTGAACATACAAATTAACTATTCATTCCACAGACTTCATGGAATCCCAAGTGGCCAAAGAATAGGGGTTAAATCCCATTAAATTAAGATTTCTTTAAGAAGAAATGCTCCTATACTACTGAAAGGCATATACTTCAATTCCAAATGGAGTTTCAGACACAAAGAAGTGGGCAGGAAGACAGATATCTCTCCTCTAAATTCCCACTGCACACTGGGCCATTTTTCTTGTTCTTGACATTTAACGCATTGTATTCTTGTCTGTGCATTTGTCTTATCTCTCTGCAAAAAATGTAAACTCCTTAAAACAGGAATTGTCTTGCAGTAAAAGACAGCGTGCTGGAAAGAGCAAGAATTTATTGGTAAGTGGAATTGCCACTTACTATATGTACAACCTTGGGCAAGTCGCTTAACTTCTCTCATCCTTGATTTATTCATCTATAAAATGAGGTTAATAATGGCATGCAGTATGAGAAGCTAAAATTTTAAAAGATGATTTGGGACTTTGTTTTAATACAGCACATTGAAACAGATATCCTTTACTCCAGAAACATATTTAAATTTTAGTAAATAAATAAAAAACTTCTTAAACCCATAAGGACAAGGAAAACAAGGGAAGAGAGATAAGACAGAAAAACATACACATATGGAAAGCAGTAGCCTAATGTGCATGGTAAATGATTTGGCAGACCAGCAACACTGAAACCCTGCAGTGAATGAAGTCATGAAGAAGGCTCATTTGCATTTCAGAATCTCAGAAGGCTCAGAAGTTGGAAGTATGAAGCCCTTCGGAAATGGGAGCTGGTGGGATGAAAACAAGAACACTATTCAAAGTCTTGGTAAAGAACAGGGAAACCCGGTATCCCTTCCCTTCCCCACACAGCCAGGTTGTCTACATGGCTTCACTGTGAATAATATTGATGTAAACAAAGCAATATGCAGACTGAATATTAATATGACCAAAAATTATACTTTAAATTCTATTATAAAAATAGAGGAAGAAGAAGTGTGTGTTTGGGGTGACAGGAGGTATTTAAGGAAGCTAAATCATTGTCTCCCATTGTTCTGAGGCAGGATCTAAAATCAACAAATTAAAAAAGGATAATAGAACACATTATGTAAAACAATGAAGGCAAATACCAGAAGAAACAGCTAAAAGGATTACAAGTTATTTCCTCAAGGGGAAGAGAAGGAAAGTTGGCTGGGTGAGACAGGGCCTAGTATTCTGCATTCTAAGCCTTGAAGAATGATTTGACTTTTCTATCTATGTACATTTTCAACCATAAAAATATTTTTAAGAAATGAATTCTGGGCTACAGAAGGCGGTCAATAAATATCAATGCTGGCTCTCTTAATCCTTGTTCACTTTATTTATTTATGTTCATATTTATTGCCCTGTAGATTCTCCTTAAATGTTTACTAAATGAGCAAATGCACCATCAAGATTCACATACTGAATCGCCAACAAAATCTTTAGAAGGGAAAAAAGGAAGGGACACATTTATTACCTCAGATTTTATAATGGAAAGAAGGAACTGTCACCAAAGAATAAAGTTTTGAACAATGTATGATCAGTCTTCTTGGCACTTTTATGGGAGGGACAGAGAGTATCAATAGGAAATCAGGTACCTGTTCCAAAGGCATGATCTGCCAAATATGAGAATTATGTTTAACTTGAAAAACTCCCTTAAAATATTGCAAGCTACCTAAAACATGACTAGTAAATTAACCTGACAGCATCAACTCTTAAAATGACCTTTGCTGTCTCCACTGTTCTATGGGTTCACATTTCCCTGCACGTCCTCCCCACCCGCACAAGCATGATGGTGACTGATTTATTACTAGTGGTGACCAGATGACATGATCCCTGAGTCTGGGTATATTTACTCTTGGGGAGGCTGGCACATATTAGCATATTCACACACGTACTCAGAACTTTCACACAAATAAGCAACTATCACCTTTACTAGCCCAGGTCATAATTTGTTTGTATATGTACTCCTCTCTAGGAACAATCTCCTCCCTGGAGTTTTCCATCTTTGCAGTTCCCCCCTCCAGAATTCTTTCACCAGGATTAATGAGGAGAAAGAGTTTAGGTAAGGAGAAAGAACCAGATCCATATCAATGAGTTGTTTACTCCTCTTCCACTCTACTGTCCCATTTCTTTTGTGACCCCTGCCTGCCATGGCCACAACTTCTTCACTGAAGCACAGATCAATGAAGGTCAAAGGTCTGGACCTCAACCAAGGAGAAATGCCACAGGTCTGTCACCTGGCTTGCATGTTTGCTTGTTTGTTGATATGTATGAAGGAAAAATAGCATGAGGGGACTGCCCAGATCTTTTCTTCTCCAAAACAATTGCTTCTGAAAATCCAGATGACAAGTACTTTTGAAGATTTTTTAAAATTACATTTCCAATAGTAACAATAAATTAAACTCTCTCTCCCAAGAACCACACATACAGCTTAGCAGAGCTGGTGATTTATGATTAATAATACCCTCAGAAATACAAAACCCAGTCAAACAACAAAGGTTCAGATTAAACCCAAGTGAAATCAACAGATGCCTGGCACCATGTACTAAATACCACCAACTGGAGGCTCCCATGGAATGCATGAAGGAGGGAATTCCAGAGATACTGAGTCAGTCTTGGAGCTAATGTGCCACTCTTGGCAATGGCAAGAGACACAGGAAAGTCCCAGGTGAAGAGTTCAAGTTTTGTCGAATCCGTTTAGGTACTGAAATTTTCCAATATTCTAAGATTCCTAAGCATGAAATAATTATCTGAATGTTGGGCTATTTTCTGTCATAAGAAATAAATATCAAAAGAGGATAAGAATGGTGATCCAAAGGAGACTAGTAGATTTGCAGCTATGAGAAAATGTCAGTGGATATGTGCAGTGAATTAACCTCAGTCAATTTTGCTGTTAATAATTATTAGGTTCTTCTTAGTATATATATCCTATAGTATGAAGTATGTGAGTGGTTTTGGCCTCTTTCCACGACCTCACTACAACAGATGATAGCAAGTCTCAGACTGAATTCTGCATACAAACATTATCAAGCAGTCACAAAAAGCACTGCATAACCAATACTGTAAACTTTATATAGTTCCAGATTTCTGACCTATTAGGTATTTGGACCACCTTCTGTATGAAAAGTTCTCTCAAAGAAAATGCACCAGTATTTTAGCAGAAGGACTTAGCTACATTCAGGCAAACAAGTGCTCTGAATCAGGAAGCTTACCAGAGTCAAGTACCACAGTGAAGGGCACAGATTACAGGGCTTGCTACATTTTTATGTCTCCTTCATGCAAGGATGAGGGTTGTGTCTTTAATATTTCAGGCTAGTCCATATCTAAACACCACCAGTTTCATGAATGAAAACCTATTTCTAATATTTACTATGCCACTTTACAAACTCTGACATTCGTTGGGCAGCTGGATTTTTTGCCATAGCTAATCTCAAGCAGTATCTTCCATGTAGATGCTAACTAATAAACCATGTACTAGGTTGAATAGTGTCCCCCCAAATTCATGTCTACCAGGAATTTGTCAATGTGACCTTATTTGGAAATAGGATCTTTGCACAAGTAATCAAGTTAAGACAAGGTCATAGTGGATTAGAGTATGCTCTAATCCAACAATTTGTATCCTTATGACAAGAGGAAAATTTGGAGAGAGAGACATACTGAGGGAAGAACGCTTTGTAAAGATGGAAGAAAAAATTGAATTGATGCATCTAAAAGCCAAGGAACATCAAAGATTTCTGGCAACCACCAGAAGTGAGGAGGGAGGGACAGACTGAATTTTTTCTCAGAGCTTCCAGAAGGAATCAGCTCGACTAACATCTCAATTTTGGACTTCTAGTCTCCAAAACTGTGAAAGAATAAACTTCTCTTAAGTCTGTCTTCAGTAACTCATTACGACAATATTAGGAAACTAATACACCGTGGAATATGGAATATGTGTTTCCAACAAGGACCACTAGCCACTCCAGGGAACAGAGAGAAAACTAACCACTACATATAACCCAATGTTAAAAGTAAATTATAGGCAACATGACAATATGCTATATTGAAGTATATATAGTAAAATCTACAAGAATAGAATTGTCATATATAAGTTTTTAACAACTCTATTTTAAACAGATATACAAAGCAGCTAAAGGCTCATGTAAGACACAGATTACCTTCACAGTCTTGAGCCTGCAGATCCAATCCAGTTTTCTTAGACTTAGAAAACAGAGTGGTTTCTCTATCTTCTTTTCCAAGGAGTTTTGGAGCCTTCATAGGGCATGGCTCATTCACAGGCATAGTTTGCTAATGGTCAACAGACAGCATTTGTACCAATATAAGAAACCAAATCCAATATATAAAACATCAACTATCTTTTGTTTAATGTTTATTTATTTATTTTGAGAGAGAAAGAGAGAGCAAGTGAGAGAATGTGAGCAGGAGAGGAGCAGATGGAGAGGAAGAGAGAGAGAATCTCAAGCAGGCTGCATAGCTGTCAGCACAGAGCCCAATGCCAGGCTCAGTCTCACAAACTGTGACGTCATGACCTGAGCCTAAATCAAGAGTCAGATGCTTAACCCACTGTGCCACCCAGGTGCCCCAAAACATCACCTATCTTGATGAGAAGTTTTGTTTTTTGAGATGAAAAGTAGAAAATTTGAAAAAATCTTCTGTGATATTTTCTAATGCAGGAATACCATAAAAGTAAATAAAAGAGGATCATACAGTTTATTGTAATTTATTGAAATTACTTGTGGTTTTTCAGCACATACATATTTTATTCAAATCCTTATATTTTGGTGACTGTTGACTATCTGGTGCTAAATCATCCTGAGTATAAATCCTAGTTCTGAGTATGAGAGACTCTTGAATACTGAAAACAAACTGAGGGCGGAAGGGGGAGGGGGAAAAGGGAAGGGGGTTGATGGTCATAGTGGAGGACACTTGTGGGGAAGAGCCCTGGGTGTTATATGGAAACCAACTTGACAATAAACTATAAAAAAAAAAAAATCCTAGTTCTGAAACTTCTTGTTTGTGTGACCTGGAGAAAGTCTTTGTTAGGTATCTGCACAAACCTCAGAAGCTTATAATGAGGATCCAATGAAACTAGATAAGGCACATATAAATCCTCTGAAGTGTACAATGCTAGATAAATATTTACTTCTTTCCCCCATTGACAAAGATCTTGGATTTTCTATTAGACCTCATTTGCTCCAATATGGAACCTACCATTTTCTGTTAGGGGACTCAGGCATAAGTGACAGATACAGAAGTTCACTTGCTCACTCAAGTTTGCCTATAGACTCCAGAGTGCTATAAATTAAAAAGAAGCAGACCCCTACAGAGAGGAGGGTCACTGTGCCTTTTGCTTCAGGCACTTTCTCCTGCAGATTGATAGTGGCTAGAAGAGCATTCAGTTGGAGTACACCCCTGTACCATCACCACCCCAACATCCCTAGACCTGCACTCTTAGGATCCAAACTAGAATGAGCTGAATGTGCTAAACATGAGACACCACCATTCATATTAATGACCACAGCACTGTCTTGCCTCAGGGAAAAGCACATGACCTTGGGAACCTGAATGAGTGGGTTTGAATCCAGGAGCCACCTTTTACTACCTGGGTCATCTTAGGAAACTTATTTTAAGTTCCTCAGCCTCAACTTTTCACCTGGAAAACTGGAGCTGTTACTTCCCCTGTTGTTGATTTGCAGTAAATATTAAATGAGATAATATGCATAAAGTCCTTTGCATAGTGCCTGACTCATAACTGGCTTCCAAAAAACAATAGTCCCCCCCCCATCCCCCTATATATACTCCTCTATTCACTGTGCCTTCCCTCCTCTTTTACTCTCAAAGAAATATTCTTCACTCAATGTCCAGGTTCACATAACTTCTTCCTTTACCCTCGTCCTCAGTGAACTCTTCCTATACCACTTCTCCTGCTCTTACTTCCAATGGTAACTAGAGATCCCAGGTTTCTGAGCCTTACCATGGGCCAAGAACTTTATAAATGCTCTCAGACTCTCACCACAACCATCCAACATAGGTCATACCTTTCTTAATTTACAGAAAAGAAAATCAAGGCTAGAAGAGATTAAATTTACCAAACTAACAAGTGAGTGAATCAAATCTCATGTGTTTAACTACACGACCCCTACATTACATCATCTGTAAGTCTATTTCATCCATACCACCTGTCACATTTTAGGCCTGGGATCCACATATCAACTGACAACATGCATGAAGGCAGGCTTAACACATTGTTTAGTCTGTAGTAAATACCAAATAAATGTTGGTTAATTATTACTATAGACAGTTAATTGGTAATTCATTAACTGATGATGATTAAATAATTATGAATGTGCTTCTTATCTCAAAGACATTTTCAGGCCATAGAAAAACCTGAAAGAAGGAAGGCTTCTTTCTATTTCTTCAGGAAAGATTATTTTTTCTTTATTTTAGAGAGAATGCACATTAGTGGGAGAGAGGAACAAAGAGACAAAGAGAGAGGAAATTTTAAGCAGGCTTCATGCTCAGCCCAGAGTCCAACTCAGGGCTCAATCTCTCAACACTGCAATCATTACCTGAGCTTAAATCAAAAGACAAATGCTTAACCAACTGAGCCACCCAGGCACCCCAGGGAAGATTTTTAAAAGGTTATGTATTGAGTCAGAATCTAGTCATGGAAGGAAGGAAGGAAGGAAGGAAGGAAGGAAGGAAGGAAGGAAGGAAGGAAGGAAGGAAGGAAGGGAAAAGGAAAAGATGGTTTAAAGAAAATTAGGGAGGTGGGCATGTGACTGGCTCAGTCAGTTAAGCCTCTGGCTTCCACTCAGGTCATGATCTCGTGGTTTTTCAGTTTGAGTCCCGTGTTGAGCTCTGCCTTGGCAGTGCAGAGCCTGCTTTGGATTCTCTGTCTCTCCCTCTCTCTCTGCCCCTACCCTGCTCATGTACTCTCTCTCTCCCTCTCTCTTTCTCTCTCTCAAAAACAAACAAATAAATAAATATTTTAAAAAAGAAAATTGAGAACTATAATGAGGTCCACCTCAGAACTATAATGAGGCTCTACTTCAGCATAATCTTCAATAATATTTTTAAAGGAGGTATGTTGATGTGTCTATATGACAGTTGTTAAGGCTATGATGAAAAGATATTTTAAAAAGAAGGGTAAAAATAAGACCAGGAGCCATGCAGAGATGGTAATCAAGAGGAAACCCATTTTTATGTACTTGCTTATCTTCCTGACCAACAGTGAAGGCCCCACCCCATCCTCCCTCACTCCTTGTTATAATCCACCTACACCATAGCCATGAGTTAGAGTAACACAAAAGTAATTCGTACTGATGAGAATCAGATTCCTTCAACCATAGTTATAATGAAAGACTTTTTATTAACCATCAATTTCAGCATTACTGTTTCAATCTGATTTTGATATCTGTATCTTGAGACTTTGGCTTCATGTCCTAATTCAAGCAGGAATTGCTAATTTTTCTCACTCAGTTTTAAAGATCAAGTGGCCAACATCAGAGAAAAGCAAGATCTTTGCTTCAGATCTTACAGAGGAACACTGCTGGGTCAGTGCCCAGGATTCCTGCCATCTCAATTAAGAAAAGCCCAAAACAGTATCTATGCCCATGTGAGGAAGGAGTTGGTCACTCTGATAGAAATCTTACCAGTGATTTCCTGAGAATGGAAAAGTGAGATATAATGTGTCTGGCACAGCTATTGATGGCTGAGTGGTCGTAGGCAGTTGTTATTGTTTTGTTTTGTTTCCCCGAAGGAGGAGGTGAACACATGTTTTGGCTATACATCTGGCACCCAACCCTCTCCAAAGAAGGACTTACAACTCTTGCCAGCAATGGACTTAGTTGCTTTCAACTGGATTTTATTAATCTGGATGGTCATGCATCCAAATCACAAACAGAAAGGCGGTTTTCCCCAAGACGGAGCCAGGTGCAGAATAACTTCACACTGACCCTCACTGTAATGTGTGCTGATGATAGTCTGAAACAGCCTTGACCTGGGTCCAGGGGGAACAAGATGCAATTCTCTATAACGTGGTCACAACTGGACTTTCCCGGCCTCCCAAGTTCGTAGATCCAATAACATTGAAAACAATTCCAGCTCAGAATGATCATTAAAAACAAGAAAACAAAATTTCTAAAACCTACCATGACCTAACTACCATTATTTCATAAAATAAGGACATTTTAACCACAAAAGAAGTAGGACAATCATAGTCTCAGAATAAAGGAGCCTTCTAAATTATTAATTTAGCATTATATTTTTAAAAAGTATTCTGATGGTTCTTGTGAAACTATTAACCAAGGAAAATGTAAAAAAAGAAAAAGAAAAAAAACAGTGTTTCTCATACTCTGGAAAATCCATAATATGACCAACTGATCCTAGAGGAGCACATCTAATTGATTACACACATTTAAGGTATACATGTAAGAGTTTCACTATGAAATTCATGAAACTGTAAGTTTGGGTTAATGGAATTCTGAAAATAACTTAACAAAAATCCTGGAGATAGATTTGTGGCTGAGACCACAGATGAGACTCAGCCCTCCCATTGTGCCATCCTGATGCCACCAGCCACACTGCTCACTTCTGCCCCTAAACTCTCCCATGGGATATGATTAGCCACTGGCATTTAATTCCAAATCTCTGATATTGACAGCTCATAGCACTTACTGGCTACATTAGATTCCATACATATTTTCTAGATAAATAGAGTATCTTCCATAGCCAAGGGCAAGAAAGTCCCTGGCAAAATGCAGGGCTGAAACATAAATACAGTAGCCTATGTAATAAAATTAATAATATCAAATATCTACATGGGCAGGAAAACAACATGAATGTCAGAATTCTGTAGACACATAAAGTCCAATTAAAAAAAATTACTGAGGCATCTAAAAAGAAAATCTGGGAGTTAAAATGAGGTTTTCCAGGCATCATGTCTTTTCTTACGCCACTTTTTCCACCATGTTTCCACTTCAGAAGGCTTAGCCCTTCTTATTTTCAAGTCTAACTCTCTTCTCAGAAGTCTTTCCAACTATCCCAAACTTTGAAGATTTTTCCCACCTATGAGTTCCTAGAATGTTTGTTATCGCTTTTCTCCCTCAAAGCAAAAATTTAAGTTTATCATAGGCTCAATCAGGGCTAAATAACAGCCCTTTTTTTCAATCCTACCTTCCTCTCTGCACACTAAGCAAGATATTCCCACCCCACCTTCTACATACAATACAAGGGAGTCTTATGCATCCCTTAAGGTCAGATCAACAGAGTTGCTTCCTCCTCTTTTATACCTGACTGGACTCTCTTCCCTTCTACCCTAATGAATTGCTTCCGTCTCCAGGCCTCCATATAAACTTTTTCCATTGATCAAAAAGAGCATTTATATTACTGTGAAATTGTTGAGATTAAAAGTCAAATGGCCCACTAATACTGTCTGACATTGCCTTCAGTTGCTCAATCCAATCCACAATGACGAATTACACCTTCTCCTCTCCCTTCAATCTTCTAAAACAGTCTCACTCCTCTTGATTTTTAGCATATAAACTTGCCTCTTAAACAGAAGATAAAAATTACCTGATGACAATTCCCAAACACCAAATATTTCTCTCATATTACCTGTATCAAACAGACCACACTAAACCCTTACTGTCTTCCTCTTTTTTGTTACAGTAAAGGATATACTCCTTCTACTACCTAAGATTAACATCTTTGGATCCCACCATTTTTCATCTTCTCATGAGCTATGAATATTCGTTATCCCTTTTTTCCCTCTGTGTTATCAAACTCTCAACTGGATTCTATCACTTGGCTCTTTCTGTGGCCTGAATGTCCAAGTGCCCCACAAAATTCCTATGGTGAAATCCTAATGCCAAATGTGATGGTATGAAGATGTGGGACCTTTGAAAGATGCTTAGGTCATAGGATGGAATGGACTAAGACATCTCTTAAGTATACACAAATCTCTCCATTTCAAAAAGAGAAATATGAAAAAAAATGTATCCTCATTTAACCCTTCATTCCTCCATTCCTATCCCAGTTCCTGCAGCATTCCTCTTAAACCTTTTACAGCTAAATTGCTTCAGGGTTGTCTATAACTGCTCTCACCATTTCCACATCCCCATAAACTCCATCTGCCATGGAGTAGCCTCTCCATACCTCCTTCCCATCATCTTCAACCATGAGTCGTGGGGTATAAAATTTAGCCAGTAAAACTACAGGATGCCCAAATAAATTGGAATTTCAGGAAAAAAATAATTTTAGCAGATTTTTAGATGAGGCATAGTTATACAAAAAAAAGTATTTGTTGTTTATCTGAAATTCAAACAATTGCCGATATTATATCTAGCAACCCTCTCTTTCCCACATAGTATAATCCAACCTAGATATCTTCTGGTCCTTTGATTTTTAGAATGTTTTTCATTGTCACAATACTTTTACAAATGCTAGGTATATTCTGGAGGTTAGAAGTCTAAAGTCGAGGTGCTGGCAGGGCTATGCTATTCCCTTCACCTTCCTTCCAGTAGCCCCAGATGACCCTTGAATTGTAGCAGGATAATTTCAATCTCTGCGTCACTCTTCGTGTAACCATCTTCCCTTTCTGTTACTTATCCTCTTCTTATAAGCACACCAGTCATCTTGGATTACAGACCCAATCTACTCCACTATGACCTTAATTTAGTTAATTACATTCACAATGACCAGAGTTTCAAGTAAGATTACATTCGGAAGTACTGGGGGCTAGGACACTAGTCAACCCTAACACTAGTTCTTTTGCTAGGAATGTGCGATTTTCTCTTATTTCCCTAAGCACTCCTACTTACTTCTACCCACTCTTTAGATTTCAACTTAACAATTCTCTAACTTTCTTGAGTAAATACTATCCCCCAGGTTTTGTACTTTAAAAGGACCATATGCCTCTCTTCACTGAACTTTTAGATTCTGTGTGCTGAGTCCACATGTACTACCTTGATAATGTGATGAATATCTATGAACTCCATTGGACTGCACTCCATGAAGGCAAGAACGAGTCCTGCTTGGTTCATTAGTACCTCCGTAGCTGTAAGCTTTACATTTAGTAGTTTTTAATGAAGACTTGTCTTATGAATGAATAAATCAATCATGATTTTGATGAATTACTTTACAGCACAAATGGCTTAAGGGAAAAACAGCATCTTTATATTCACAAATCCTGGAAGAGGCCTAAAAGAAAATCTGTGTTCAGTAAGAGATTTCTGAGTAAGTAAGTAGTTGTTTTCATTCCTACTCTTTTGTTGTTTTTATCCTGAAAAGAAATCAGGAAGACAATTACCAGGCAAAATAGAGATATGTAGTTGTTTATTAAATATATACAATACTTAATTCATTTTTTCTATTTGTGTTTTTTTTTGACAGAGGTGTAACTGACATATAACATTGTATTAGTTTCTTTTTTTCTTTTTCTTTTATTTTTAATATAATTTATTGTCGAGTTGGTTTCCATACAACACCCAGTGTTCTTCCCAAGAAGTGCCTTCCTCAGTGCCCATCACCCACTTTCCCCTCTCTCCCACCCACATCAACCCTAGGTTTGTTCTCTGTATTTAAGAGTCTCTTTTGGTTTGCCTCCCTCCCTCTCTGTTTATAACTTTTTCCCACTGTTCCCTCCCCCATGGTCTTATGTTAAGTTTCTCAAGATCCACATATGAGTGAAAACATATAGTATCTGTCTTTCTCTGACTTATTTTACTTAGCCTAATACCCTCCATTCCATCCACATTGCTGCAAACGGCCAGATTTCATTCTTTCTCATTGCAAGTAGTATTCCATCATATATATAAACCACATCTTTTTTATCCATTCATCAGTTGATGGACATTTAGGCTCTTTTTCAATGGAAAAAAGATAGTGTCTTTAACAGATGGTGCTGGGAGAACTGGACAGCAACATGCAGAAGAATGAAACTAGACCACTCTCTTATAGCATACACAAAAATAAACTCAAAATGGATGAAAGACCTGAATGTGAGACAGGAAACCATTGAAACTCTAGAGGAGAAAGCAGGAAACAACCTCTTTGACCTCATCCACAGCAATTTCTTACTCCACACATGTCCAAAGGCAAAAGAATTGAAAGCAAAAATGAACTATTGGGACCTCATCAAGATAAAAAGCTTCTGCACGGCAAAGGATACAATCAACAAAACTAAAAGGCAACTGACAGAATGGGAAAAAATAGTTGCAAATGACATATCAGATAAAGGGTTAGTATCCAAAATCTATAAAGAACTCACCAAACTCCACACCTGAAAGACATTATATTAGTTTCAAACGTGCAACAGAATGATTCAATATTTGTGTAACTGCAAAATGTATATATGTTGCAAAATGAGTTTCTTAGATCCCGATTTGTCACCAAAAGACCATGTCTCACTTGTGTTTGAATAACAAGGGTAAAAGTTGATTCGCTTTTGAACACATATAGGAAAAGTTACCCCCAACAAGTTAGTTGAAACATGTTTAAAAAAAATGTTTACTGAGCTTTATAATATTCTTCAATATTCTACAATACTACTTCTAAGTTTATGAAATAGCAAAACACAAAAATGTCTCTAGATAACTCAACTTTTACCAGTTCTCTTCTAAGCTATGAATAACAAAGAAAGTGTTAGAATACCAAAAAGGGTACTTCTGAGATATTGTTAGGATTATATGTGTGCTCATTAAAAAAACAAAACTAGGACCAGGAACTAAGAAGCTTTTGATATTGGACTCAGAAGCAAAGCTCATTCATTGTTTCCACCCTCCTCTGCTAACTTCTTGGAGTAAGTAATCCATCACTAGTTTGGAGTCAGTGGAATCTCTTAGTTATATATTTTTAATGATGGTGAACAAGAGGATTTTGCCAAAGGCTGTGTGGAGGTAGAGGAAAAGATTTATGAAAGCACATGTAGCATTGATACTGCACTAATTTGGATTTTGGGTTTACTTCCAATGGCCCTTGTGTTCATTAGGAACCTATCTTTGATTACTTTTTGGGTGGCATAGAACTGAACTGAACAAAAACAGTGTCTTCTAAGAATGTGTACAGCTTGGGTAAATCTATGTTAAAAGTTGAACTTGTTAACATTTAGGTAAATAGAAGATATAATCAATTTTGCTCTCAACGGACTAAAATAGACTTTAAATATTTATAATGTAGTCTGATTCTTTAATATGCTCCAGAGTTGTTGATTTGAAATATATTTAACAGACACTTGCTAGCTTCCTACTATTTGTGATAATATGCTATTGCATGTTTAGTAATTTGATAGGTGAATAGGAAATCCCACCTTTTTCCTTTTGTATCTCCTTTACTCTTAAACTACTACCACATTCCCAACACTTCTGATACCAGATGTGTGCATTTTCCCCACACTGAGCAATTCTGTGATATCAGCTGGGTACCATATAATTTAGTATAATTCTGACACTATCTCCCTAGAGATAGCATTTGATCCCACAGGTTAAGAGCTTAGTCTCAGAACACAACTCCACACTTCAGATGCCAATCACAATTAGTAGGTCCCAGGTTACCCATGGGTACTATCAAAACTTTACTTACGTTTGCAAGTTTACTAAAGGATATGATAAAGGATACAGATAAAGAGTGAGATAAAGAGATACATAGGGTGAGGTCTGGGGGGATTTCGAGTACGGAGCTTCTGTTCCTGTGGAGAAGGATCATGTCAGTCTGCCAGTTTATGGATATGTTCACCAACCTACAAGCTTCCTGAACCGCATACTATTGCGATTTTATGGAGGCTTCATTAACTTCATTTCCAACTCTTCTCCACTCTCTCCAGAAGCTGGGAGTGAGGGGAAGAGTTGAGAATTCCAAGCTTCTAATCATGGCTTGGTGTTTCTGATCACCAGTCTACATCCAACAGCCCATCCAGCATGACCTCGTTAGAACAAAAGATATTCCTAGTGCTCTTATCACTTAGGAATTTACAAGGGTTTAGGAACTCTCTGTCAGGGACAAGGTCAAAGATAAAATGTTAGAATAAGAGATGGTCCTAGTGCTCTTATTCTTAGGAATTTACAAGAGCTTTAGAAGATCCATGTCAGGAACTGAGGAGCAGAGATCAATACATACATTTTCTATTATCTCACAATGAGGAAGCAAGTCTTTTGGGTGCACCTTCTTATGTAACTATCTATATTTCCAATGGAAGCAGCCCATTTTATACCCTTACCACAATTTCAGTGATGAGTCAGGGTTTCTTTCAAATGGCCTCACTTGAAAAACACCCTAGGATTTGCTTTGTTTTAAATTATATCCATGTTTTAAGACAAATTTCATTGTTTTGTCCATTTTTTCTCCTATACTTTGTTAAACAACTAATTTAGCTTGTTTGATTCATCTACATTTTTAATAAATTCCAGTAGTAGTACAAATGGTTTTCAGATGGAGAAATTAAGTTACTTCAATCAATTTTCCTTTTGTTTATAAACAAGATGTTTCAACTGTAAAGGTATTTACAAGTTTTTTTTTTATTAAATCACATGAAGTAAAAATTATCCCACCTGCACCAAAGTAAAGGGGAGAAAGGAAACATTTGCAATGAGAGATGTTTTAAAATCTGACTTCTATCCAGAAAGCCTCTGGGTGAAGGCTGGCGTGGTGATGGTTGCTCTCAGCTGGGTATTCTTGGTAACCAGCATGGTCCCTCAAGGAGATCCTGGGCCCCATAAAAAGTTGTTGAAAAAAATGTATAAATAAAAGTGCAAATAGAAGCAAACATTAGACTTTCTAGAATTAAAGCCTCTAAGAAGTTAAAACCTTAGGTAGATAAACTGGCAGTACTATTTGATAAGACCTTCAAAGGAAAGATGTTCTTTCCAAATATTGTTCTGTTCATTCTTATTTTTTTAACAAAAATAGGAAGTTGTTGGGTTAAAGAATAAAAAAGGGTAAGACTAACCTCAAGGATGTAGACATGGTTCTGAAGAGTTTTAAGATGAGGTTAGGTTGTACACTTCCTCTGTCACATAATATAACATAAAGAGGCAAATGGATACAGAGTTGAAGTTGGCATTCAGCTCTGGCCTGGATGGAGAAAAAGAGCAACAAGTATCCTAATACCCCATTTACCAAAGCATGGTAAACTCGGAGAGGTCCAGGATACTAATCTTGTTCAATGTTTTATCACCAGCACAATATAATGGCTTCAAATTAAATTCAAATAGTATGGGCATTATTATTCATGAACAGCACCACCAAGCTTTGAATGAAGCTAGATCCTCTTCAGACTGTTGAAGAAGACTAGATAAACACCTACAGCTACCCAGATAGAACCACCATTTCTCAGTTCTCCTCAGAGAGAACACTGGGAAGGGCCTAGTGGGTCTTCTCTGAATGCTGTGTATCTGGATAAATGCATAAATGTGTGCTCTTGCATGAAGCATCTGAAGGTGAAATGTCTTTAAACACCAGGCAGAGGTGTTGTCTTTGACATGGACTAAGAAACTTGATATAGGTATGGATTTGCTCTCTTGTATGAATGCAGATAAAAGACAAGAAGGCTAAGTGGTTATTTGAGAGCTTCCTCTGGAACACAATTCACTAGTTATCAGGAAAAGATGGGTTGGAACATATGCTTTGCTATTAAACCTTTCATTTATTGGAAATATTGATTATTACAGACTACATTGTATTAAGGTAGTTATTGAGAACTAACATATACATTAGGTCATCTAGTGTATGAGTCACAGGGTAAAGAGGACAGGGAAGGATCCAAAAGAGACTGGAGAAGCATTCTAGGTGCAGCCAGGTGTGGGCTATGCAGTCACAAAGAACTGGAGTCTTGGTTCTACCACCTCCTGGCTGAATGACCTGTAACAAACATTCAGCTCTTGGAAGTTTACTTTCTATGTTAGTCAAATGGACATAAAAGTATCTACTGTAAATACTACTGATGTGGGATAAGTGAGATAAATAATGCCTATGACCTAGTGCATAGGGCAGGGGTCTACTCATGTGAAAGAAAATGCAGTTGATGAAGCAAGCAAATGTACAGCGATTAAACAAAATACCTGTATCAGCTCCTGACAGTGGAAACAGTTGTAACATGACCCATTTCAGCAGACTCGCCAGCAACTTGTTTCTAACTTCTAAAAACTGTACTTTGTTATGCATTCATGAATTGTGCTGAAACCATTAGCAAACCATACCCAACCGGCAACTGTGGAGAAAAAGGACTGATAAGGAAGTGCTTTCGTATGTATACCCTCATCTTTTCCCAAGTGTTTTGTCACCAATAACAAATAGTTCTTGCTATTTTTTTTGTTTGTGTTTACATTTAAGAGTGTTGAACTAACACCAAATGGAGGAGAAGAGTTGGTAGGAGTGTTTTTCCTCACACTCTGTTTCTCCATCTACACCACCCCCCTCAAAGACACAGTATCATGGACATACCATCTTAACCCAATACATAATCTCATTTAAATTATTAGGAGATACCAGGGTTTCCAAATAACTTCCATAAGAATACCAGCCATACTTGAATTAAAAAAAAATTAAAGATCATTTTTTTTTAATGTTTAGAAAGAACTTCTGGAATTCAGCTATGCTTCTGTTTCTACTTGACATTAGATTGTCTGTGTGCTTTACACACAGTACATGAATCATAGATATCACATGATTTACTTGATTCAAATTTGGCAAATTTTTGTAGCTATTAGGACAGTCAACATGATAATGCTCTGTTTAAAACTGGGTACTTGCCAGTTTATTTTAATAAAATAATATATTTGTATCTATAGTTTATAGCTGGGTAGCATTCAGATGATTATAAAGAGGAAAAAAGTCCTACATCTCATCTATGATCTAAGACAGTGAAAATATGGCAGGGAAACAAACAAGACTGAGTACTCTCCTTACATAGAGAGTAGACACAATGGAATGAGGCAGACATGATAATGACTGGGTGAGCAATGCTATGGACAGAATGACTCTCAAGCGAATCATGCCAACCAGGCAGCAGCCCACTGAATGGAGAGCACCACCTAGAACCACAAAGCTTTCATATTTCCATGGTGAGAAAGAATCAAGATGTGATGACAGAACTTGAAAAGACTAGGACACAGGTAAACAAAGAAGTACAAGAGTTTAGTCAAATGCCATATATTGTAACTGACTCATGACTTTATAAACGTCTGAGGAAAGTCCCGTCCCTGCATTTGACTGCTATCATATGTACACCAGGAGAAGAGCAAATTTGTGAACAATCAAGAGAAAATATTGTTCTATTAATTCCTATTCTGTCTTCTCCCAATTCCATAATGATGTTCATCCTTGCAGTGATTATGTATACAAACACTGTACATCCTGTCTTGCCTAGTTCATAGCTCCACACAGTTTTTCTGTAATGTTATAAGGGGAAATGTATTCCACTTTCCTCAGTTGTTATGGAAAAGCTCAGTGTTCATAGTGAACACAGGAAAGATTGGCAACTGGAAATGATCTTATAGAACCAAGCAGGAGCTTTGAGCCAATACCAACATGTTAGGAGGAGTAAATGAGATAATGTCTGTGAAAGTGCTTATAAACTGTACACCAACAACTGTTTTCAAGATACAGGAGGTGAAATCTAATAGATGCAAATTCTTGCATCCACGGGACAATAAATCCATTGTGTGAGTGTCAAAGGAGAGAAACCTGGTTAGAGAGCATTTTGATAGAAACCAGGAGTCTGACTTAGCTGCTGGAAAGTCTTAGGTCATCTGCAATTACAGGTAAGTAGATAACATCTGTCTATGGTGTTTATTTCTGGAAGCCACATTTTCATGGCATATGGTTAAAATGGACCCTGCCCCCATCACAGAACAGAGTATTCAAGTTAATGAGAGGTTAGAAACTTTGTCATTTGAGAAATAAATATTTCTTTTCAAATATTTGATAAGAACAGTTAGAGTGAAATAGGAGAAAAATAGAAGAAGATGAGGGTAGAAGTTATATACAGGCCTATTTCTGCTCAACATAAAGAAAAACTGTGTCATCATGAGAACTCTCCAGAACTATGTAATGGACTGCCCCTTTCCTTTTTTTTTTTTTTAATTACTACACTGAGACGCCTACAATGAGGTTTTCAGAGAAGCCTCTAAGCGGCTACTATGTCATAAAAGGAACCTTCTCCACAGAGCTGCTATGCTCTGTGGCACATGTCCCATTGGCCATGGCTGATTGGAACAGGGATGGAGGGTCTAACCCAAAGGTCCCAACCAGTGAGGTGAATAAGCCTGCGATACCAGTCTTACGGGGCCCTCTATTTCAGATAATGGTTTATATAGCCAATCAGATCCTATCTCTTTGAAAGTATGATGTTTATACGTAACAAAGCATCTGCTAGCTGATAGTAAGAGGAGTAAATGCAGAAAAAATGAGAGCAAGAGAAAAGATAAAGAGCAAGAAAAAAAACTAAAGCCATAGGGGCCTAGGTAGAGGTGAAAAGTCAGGATCAATGACCCAACCCAGAGCAGGTATTGAACAACTGTTGAATTTTTTTTTTTTTTTTTGAGAGACAGAGAGACAGCGCGAGCAGGGCAGGGTCAGAGAGAGAGAAAGACACAGAATCCGAAGACAGGCTTCAGGCTCTGAGCTAGTTATCAGCACAGCGTCTGACATGGGGCTCGAACCCACAAGCTGTGAGATCATGACCTGAGCCAAGTCAGAAGCTTAACTGACTGAGCCACCCAGACACCCTGAACAACTGTTGATTTAATCTTATAGGTTACTGGAGGCTAAAACAGGGCTGTGTCAGGACTAATATTCGACTGATGAGGAGGTGTGGCTATGATGTTGGCTCTATCGTCCATGGTTCAGCTTATAAGACTTTCCTCTTCTCCCTACTTTCCTGTGTGTTCTCACATTCAGTTCCCAGTCACAGAGGTGACATGAGCATGTTTCAGGGTTACCTTAAAGCTCAGGAAGCCTAACGCTATTACAATATAACAATATTGTTACAATATAACAATATAAACACAGAAAAAGAAAAACAAATCACCAAAACCTAAGCTAAAAAAAAAAACCTGTTAGTAATTGCCCCGTGTGTCCTTGGATCTTTATATACATGTGTGTATGTGTTGCTTCATGCAACACACACAAATGCAAACACACACAAACACATATACAAAGGGGTCATTTGGAAATTGGTGCATTTGGAAATGCAAAGTATCTAGAACAGCCAATGCAACTATGAAAAAAAAAAATTGAGGGTTATAACAATCTGATTTCAAGACTTACTATAAAGCTACAATGAGAAAGACAGTGTGGCACTGGCACCAAAAGGGCCAAATAGATCAATGGAACACAACAGAGGATCCAGAAATATACTCATTCATATACACGGACAATGGACTTTCGACCACATTACAAAGGAGACAGAATAGTCCTTTCAACAAATCATGGTTGAACAATTGAGTATCTATATTAAAAACTAAAAATACATTTTGATGAGTCTCTCCACCATATAAAAAATTAATTTAAAATGGGTCACAGAACTAACTTTCAAACCTAAACTATACAACTTTTAGAAAAAAATAGAAGAAACCTTTGGTGACCTTGGATTGGTGAAAGATTTGTTATATAGAACACCAGAAACCAAAATGCAATTAAAAATGATAATTTGTACTCTATCAAAATTAAATGCTACTACTGTTTGAAAGACTCTGATAGGACATAGAGATGATATTTGCAAATCCCTTATCTGATGAAAGGTTTTTCATCTACAAGAGCCTCTATAGTGTCCAGTTAAGAGTACGGTTTCCAAAATCATACTACTTCGGTGATATTATTTGCTGCCATTTAACCCCTTACAGTTTTCTTAACTTCTCAGATGCTTCAGTTTTATTACGTGGGAGGAAAAAAGAAATTCACACGAACTACAGCAAAGCACTGTTGCAAGATTAAACACATTAATTAATGTAGAGCTCACTGATGAGTATCTAGCACATACTGCTCAAAAATTAGAGGAGGGTAGGGAGGGGGAAAGGGAGAGAAGATATAATTATTTACCTCTACAGTATTGGAATGATTAAAATTATAACCACCTCTGGCTGTTGTACTTTTAAACATTGGCCTGAAAATTAGTTTCTCTCAAAATATAAGTGAGAATACCTATTGTACTG
Organism: Cryptoprocta ferox; assembly: GCA_028646485.1. Taxonomy (NCBI): domain Eukaryota; kingdom Metazoa; phylum Chordata; class Mammalia; order Carnivora; family Eupleridae; genus Cryptoprocta; species Cryptoprocta ferox. The sequence goes on along the minus strand of CM053572.1, from coordinate 37,811,234 downwards.
ACTCCTACGACACAAAAATGAAATCTGCATCCAAGAAGTACCATTTTGTCTTCAAAGAATAAAAGAAAAAAATAGGGTAAATAATTCTATTTTCTGCAATCAGTACTGCTTTTCTGCATGGCTGAGAAATCACACGATGCCTTCCTACTAAAAGGGGGCTCTGTCTCCAAATTGAGTTGAAACTAGGGAGGAAGAGAGCAGCAAATCTTGGTCACAGATGACAGATATGCCAGGAAATTAATCCTCAACAAAAATGCAAAATATGATTCTATGAATTTCTACTTGTGCTATGAGTTGATCAAAAGACACTGTTGCTTGTGACAAAAAAAAAAAAAAAAAGCAAGCCAACAGCAAAACTCATGCCAAATAAAATGTTGGCTTGATCCACTTCTTAATCAATTGCCTTTCCTGTTAAAAGGAGATTACACGTTTTTAACTGGCCTTCTTGGTTCCTGACTTTACAAGTACAAGTGATCCACAGATTGACAAAGCTTCAAACCTTTCTAATAATAAAGCTCTGGAAGTGGTATCTTGAGACATACTACTCACCGTTTTCCTGAGTCTACCACACTTTCACCCTAAGGGACCCTTTCCTAAACAGCAACATCGTATGTCATCAAAGGATTATCACATCACGAAGGCGGGTCTTACCAATTGTCTCTGCAGTTGGTAGGTTTTTAATAGCACTAACACCTTTCTTTTGAGGAGCCAAGCTAGAAGTTGGGTACAGAACAAAGAGGATAGGACATTTAAAAAGGATGTAACAGAATCCTATGTTGCTTCTAGAGTCAATTTGGAGGAAGCAATAGATTGCTCTGGAAAATATATATTTCCATATGCAACCCATTTTCAATGTGGCTATTGAATTTCAGCATAAGGCACTCTGTGGCTCAAAAGTGAAGACTGTTCATACATTTCTGCATTGGAAGGCAATTCTTCCCTTTATTCCCAAGCTGTTTTTTACAAATTTCATGTTTCTTTTGGGTTAGACCTGACACATCCCTTCAAAGCAGAAATGGGAACATTTTCAAGGACAGGGAATTTCTGAATCTGTTGTTTATATGAAAAACTGGTACTGCCACATCCAAACAAATAGCCCTGGCTCTCTTTGGGGCCATTCCCTACTATGCTCTTAAAGGCATTTACAACAGTTTGGAGACAGAGATGGTGAGCTTTAGAGCTCAGACATGCAAAGGAAGCACTCTCCTTCCACATATAAAATGTCTAGACGCAGCAGGATGACCTCACTTGTAACAGCAGCCTAGTTCTGCTAGAAAGTTTTTCTTCAGCAGAGACTGTCCTTTAGATGACACAAAATCCCAAACCAAGACTACCAGGGTGAATGGCAGGCCAACCACATTCTTTTAGCTCAATTCTGGCACATTTTGTACAGCTGTACTCATTTAAAACTGCAACACAGCAACTGTTTCCCATTTATTCAGTAAATCAACAAATATTAAGTACCCACTAAGTGCCCTGAACCATTTTTCCACAATGTATAATTCAACTATGCTAACTCTCAAGGAGCTCATGATCAATGGCAGTGATTTTTAAGGGTTGACCTTCTGACTGATGGGTTTATATTATTCTTGAGAGTGTTAAAAAAGACACAGAGAGATTGAGAAAGACAGACCAGGTGTGATTCCTAGATCCCAAGAGAATGTCAGTGGGTCTTCAAGATGGAGAGGTAAGACTAGTTCTTTCTACTCTGTCCATTCTTTGAAAAACGCACAGGATACTAAAGAGAAGGAGAGACAGGGGCAGGCTGCTTTGAAAATCTCCATGTGGACCAGTGTCTGCAAGAACCTTTCCACCTTCCTGCATAAGCATATACAGAAGCCCTGACCAGCCTCCCTTTCTTTGGGTGTGAGGACTGAAGTCAGCATTGTAGTGTCTCTGGAATTTTAAACTGGCAGCAATGGCCAGGGAAACCACCACAGAGATTTCACAGTTGCATGACTATTGCCAATCAAGTGACTCACTCACCTCAGAATGCATTGCAAATCATGAGGTCAACTTCAGAGAGGCAACAGCAGTCAGTCAGAGAACCAATCAGTGGGAGATAAATTCTTCAAAGAGTGAATCTTTCCAGGGAAACATAGTAAAAGAAAAATACAGCCAGAGAAAATATATCAGATCTTTACCACAGACTTACAAATAGAACTGACTTAGCTGCTCTAGGCAAACTCATATGGCCTTAAAGAGCTTGAATAAAAATAAACATATTTGTTTTTTCCACTACAAATATAAATAAGTTTATGGGAAGAAAGCAAACAGAGACTATAAAAGAAACTGAATGACCCTTATGGAGAAATTCTGATTTTCTCTTATGCTCTAAAGCACTATTTGATTTGCCATTCTAGCCATTGAAATGTCTATTAATCAGCTCGATTAACCAGCTTTATCAGTGCCATTGTTAAGCTATGTCCTTCAAGTAACTCCATCCTCCTAATTCTTCCAAATTATCAAATCAAATGTCTGATGCCACTTTGGGGTCAATTCAACCTCACTGACTATTGAAAGACTATACTTTATAGAAAACTGAGACAGTATTTGCCCTACAACTATACCCGCAAGACTCCTGACATTCTCCTATGTTGTTCTTTGAGATACTTCCTTAATTGATGAATCACAATTTTTGAATAACTGAGATACAGGAAGGTTTTATAATAAAACAATTTCAAAATAAAATAAAAGGGAAAATAATATATTTCCTGAGTTGTCAGATTGGAGGTGGCAGGTCTCAGTGAACAGTAGGGACATCAACTTTTTAAAAAATAAAGGTAATGGCCTCTATTATTTGAAGTTTGCTTTTCCTAGCCAAATCTTGTTGGTACAGGCTCTTCATGCCTACTAGCAGCATTACCAAGTAAGGAGACAAAAAATTGTTCACTATGTGCTCCACCCACCAAAAGATAGATTTCGTGTAGGCAGAGGTTTTGATTGTTTCATACACTCAGTATGTGGAACAATGCACATCACACAGTATGTACACGTGAAATATTTAGAAATGCACTGAATCGATTAAGTGGCAGTTTGTACCTGTGACTTAATTTGCTGAAGAAATGTACAGGAGTTTAACTTCTGTCTAATTCATGCTTCTTTGAAATTTGAAGGATTTACAGATCCAAGCCATTTTAACACAGGCTTTTTCTGGTAATTTACATATTTCCTTTTGGTTATAGGCACATAGGACTTTTATTACCAAGCTGGGCATGGAAAATAGGGAAGTCCAAGCTAAAAGCACTTCTTGGGAATTTTAAACTGATGTCAGCAGGTCACCAAAGAGGTCAGAAGGAAAATCAGAAGGGAGGACTATAATAAATCTAGGCTAGAAATAGAATCGGTAGAATCAATGTTAAATCAGGATGGAGGCTGAAAGGTCAATTTGGGCTTCATCTTTATTGAAGCCTTAGATCATTTGGCTTAAGGATGAGAGAGGGCCTCTGATTACCTCCCTATTGAGAAGAAGCAACTAAAAACCAGCCACTGGGACTAGGGCAGGGCACAGCAATCCAGGTAAAATAATTACCTAAAAGGAGCTGAGGTGAAACAACTCTAAGCTGAACACTTATTTCTTGTAGTGAGTGAGTCTTGGGAAAAATGGTTACGCATGAATTTCAAGTTTTCTATTAGAAATAAGCTTGGGAGTAATGTATTCCACAAATGTAGATAATTTTATAGAATAAAACAAACACTGAACATATACACTGACACATGAAACCTATTCTACAAGGTGTATTTCCTTTCTAATTTATGGCTATTACTAAGAGTGATCATGGGCACCCAAATTAACTTAGAGTAGAAAGTCTCCAGCTCTTGAATAATCATTTTTGGGATTTCCAACTAAAAGTTCCTAGTACATTATCTAAACTTTCAGCTCATTTACTCTCTGTATGAAATTTTTTCTGTTCATTCCTTCAGTCAAGCCCTCTATTCAGCTATATCTATTCACATATTTTTTTTTGGTCCACTGACCAACTCTCAAACCCCCTTCCAAAAACTTTGAGACAGAACATTCAAGAAAAGGAGAATAGATGAGAACTACATAAAATCTGCTGCATATGTCTACAGTAATTCTACCAATTAGGAAATACCTATTCAACTGAAAAAAAAAAAAAAAAACTATTCAACTGAAAAAAAAATCCACAAACAAGTCAAAATCAAAACTTTGCTCTCTCCCTGTCCCCCATCCTCCATGATGCCATTTAAAAACACATCACGGAGTGCCTGAATGGCTCAGTTGCTTGAGAGTCTGACTTCAGCTCAAGTCATGACCTCACAGTTCGTGAGTTTGATCCCCGCATCTATGGATCCTCTGTTCCTCTCTATCTCTCTGCCCCTTCCCAACTTGCACTCTTTCTCTCAAAAATAATAAACATTAAAAAAATTAAAATAAAAATTAAAACAGCATCTATTTGAAGTAGCTACTTGGTTACTTATCAGATATCAATTCTTAGTTGGTTCCCCTTAGCAACTACATCTTTAAGCACATAGATTAGACACTTGAAGACTCACAAAGCAGTAAACTAAATAGGAAGTCATTTCATCAGATGTACTTATTTTTAATAACCCTGGAAAATAATATAGACACCATAGATAGAGTTTAAAAAAATTAAAGCCAACAGCCATGCATTTAACCTACTGTCCTTCCTGAGCAAGAATAGCTATGGTTACATTACATTTTTAAAAATTTGCTCTCTGGTTTGTATTTTTTATTCCCCGAAAATTTTACATTCTTTTTTAAAGATTTGGAAGCAAAATTTTCTCCCCAGGCTTGACCTATATAATATTTCAAAATATAGAATTAATCTTTGATCTTCACTTGGAAAGTGAGGAAATAATCACAAATAGTATGTGGTTGTCTTAAGAGATGGAAAAATGATTTTTCTTCATGTTATCTGAGCAATGGCACACAGTCTGTATACTTTCAAAGCTTTCTGTTCAATACAGCAGACTTCAAACTAACATATATATACATATATATACATACATATAATTTACATAACATTTCATAACATAATGTATAAGTATATATACAATTATATATACATATACACAACTTTCTCTTTATGTGTATATATTTATATGTGTATGCATATATATTTTTATGTGGGAGGTGTATATATATTACATATATAAATATTTATATTTATATATATAATATATTATGCATAAATATTTATATTTAATATATAATATATAATATATATTAATATATACAAACAGTATATATTATTTCCAACAGTAAAGAAAATCACTCAGAAAAGGATTTTGTAAAACTCTAGTCTCACAAACTAGCCAGTGTTTTGTCTTTCCATTCATGGAAATGACAACTTCTCGATTCTCTCAAGGCTCTGCTGACTTTTCCCAGTACATTTATTTCATTTAATGTTATGTATGTAGGAAAGAAAACTTGGTTCATAGTGTGAATGTAAAACCATGCACAGCTTTTTAAAAAATCATTTACGTGAGTCTATAGCACAGAAGCAAGACACAGATCAGATTTCCAATTGTGAACAAAAGCATCTAATGATAAGAATTCTTTCCAACTGTCTTCTCAAGAGTCCCATAACAGACAAGACTTAACTGGATTCACACAAAATGTTTTCTTCTATATCTTTTGTGGTTTTAAAAAGAGCTATATCATAATGTGAAACATGAGCCAGCTACTTGGTATTTCAGGAAATTATGTAGAATCATTTCCAACACAATTCCAACAGCTGTAAGAGCCTTCAAATAACCTTCCTTAGTGGCAGTCACCTTTCCCTCCCCCAAACCCATCTACTTATTTCTCTTCATGGATAGTATCTCTCTTCCTCTTGTTTTTTTCTTTCAATTCAATTCAGCCCAATTCTCAATTATTTATTAAGCATATCTGTGTAAGACACATTGTAAAAATTTCAAATACTAACAAAGCATCAGCTTTCCACTGGAATTAGAAACTCTTTAAAAGGCAAATTCAGTGAATACAGTAGAGATGGAAATAAAAGGATCAGAGCCAGAATCTTCTTGTTTATTTGTAGGGCCTGAGAATATAGAAGTTAATAAAATATACTCTCAAATGGAGATTTAATATACTTTCGATCCTTATACCTTGACATATTTACCTTAAAACAAAAAACTGAAAAAATATTATTGTTATGGTGTTATGACTTTAGGTTTCTAAAACATAAAGTTATATATGTTTCTAAACACATAGCTATGTTTTTATAGGACTAAAATTCAGCAAAACTTAAAAAGACGACTAAATTTAATTATTATTGTATGTATCTGAGTAATTTGTTAGTGGATCAGCAGTTAGATGAGTAATAATGTAAAAAATATTTAGTATAATTTATAAACCAGTGTATGTTTTTTCAACAAATTTATTTTTCTTGCCTTTATTTCAACAAGAATTATATTGCTTTATCAAGATCTCTTTTTTACATTATTTGTCTTCTATTGACATCAATGATCTAAGTGGTTAAGAATATAAACATAGTTTTCAAAATTTGAATGTATTTTGTCAAAATTACACATGAAAACAAATATTAAAAAGTAAAGGTATTTCTCATAATTTCAGAAATGTTATTTTTTCTTTTGAAGTATGCAAAAGTGTAAAATAAATACTATAATTAATATCAAATTTTAAAATTGGTAATTTTAATAAAGCTGGAGATTTCATTTAATTTTGAAACCATGTAATTTATTCTTATTTATCCTTATAAAGTATTTTTATAAAAATAAGACTATTTTAAATTTTAGTGATCAACCTTCATCTAGTTGCTAATATAAAGAGTTGGCTTCACGTTATACCTAGACCTACAAGTATACTCACTCAGGAGTAATATGAATTATTTAGTATTATAAGAGGTTCTTATTCCCCATGTCCAACTGTGACAAATAATGTGTTAACTTAAGAGTACCTCCCAAACCATGAATTATAAATGATAAGAAGTAGAAAAAATGATTGCTCAGCACTACTGGGAAAAATGGTATTAAAATTTATTGCATTCATGCTGAGGAAAAAAATATGACAAGTTAAAATAATTTGTATTTTTCATTCATAAGATTTCACTGCTTAAATCCTTCCCAGACTCCAAAAGAGTGTCCATATTCAACATAAGAGGGGCACAATTCACAAATTTGGGGGCTTTGGGACACTTTTTTTTTTTTTTTACAAGGAAATAGGGCAGAATATATTAAGAAACATTTCTTAGAGCCACAAAAACATGTGTGCCAGTGTTGAACTCTGGACACTTAAGAGTTTTAAAGTAATTCTGAATTATGACACACAGGGTTCTCAAAAGCTTAAGGGCTCAAGGCAGAAATATCTGTAACTCAAGTCCAAGGGCACTACTATCCAGCACCTACACATTGTCTCATACACACGGTAGGGTGTAATTAATGTTGTAGTTGTTAAAGAAGTTGATGACCAATTACACAGGTGTGGAGTGGGGAACACATAAAGGAGTAAAACACAGCTGTAATGTTTGAAGTCTGCTGATAAGAAGGTTTCATAGTTCTAGAAAAAAATGGTATAGTGAGAGAAGAGGATAAATTTCTCTCTAAACAATTTAAATGTGAGGTATTAGTAGAATTGCTCAGAAGAAGTTCTGTTAAGTAACTGGACATCTTGGACTGGATCAAAATAAAACAGTTGATAAAGGCTGAAATATCAAGAATCATGACTTCATTTTTTTTGGAAAACTTAAGAAATTACAAAATATCCCAAAGAATAGTTTTCAAAATTTGAATGTATTTTGTCAAAATTACACATGAAAACAAATATTAAAAAGTAAAGGTATTTCTCATAATTTCAGAAATGTTATTTTTTCTTTTGAAGTATGCAAAAGTATAAAATAAATACTATAATTAATATCAAATTTTAAAATTGGTAATTTTAATAAAGCTGATGCAAAGGATGATCAATTTAATAATGAGGAATAAAGTGGGCATTTCCTTCTTTTCTTCCTAAGAATGAGAATTACAAATGTAATTAAAATCCCCCTTTTGGCAAAAATGGTCAACATAAAATGTAGAACCACAGGATAGTTTTAGGAGCTGTTCACACAATGGTAACCAAGCAAGGGCACACACAAAGAATCAGGTAGAAGAAATCATGGCAGTTAGACTCAGGAAAAAACAAACAGTAAAAACAGTTTTTTAAAAGAGCATAACCTGAGTCATGATTGTTAAAGCCTTTGTTTTTAACAGCAGGACAGTGGTACCACATGGGGGGCGGGGGAGAATTGAAGTAGGATGGAACTAAAACTTTTAAAACTTTTATTGTGCAAACAAGCTCTATTTTCAGGAAGCTGCTGCCGCTGAACCAACAAAGCAGAAGAGAGACCTTACATTGTCAACAGACCCAAAACTAGAGAGAAGTAATTGCTGTATGAACTCCCCAAAAGCTGAAAATTCTTAAAATAATCCCAGTTAGTCTGGAATATAATGACAACCCCTCCATCACACACACTTTCTATCAATAGCACGTCCAGGAAAATTTTACTTCTTTTAAAAGTGAATAGTGAACCTAATAGACTAGCACAGGATCTGTACAAAAATGCTACAGAAATGCAGAAAATATGAAAATGAAATAAAGAAAAGCCAGAAACACACAAAAAATACCATGGGACAGATAAAAATTATTACAAAATATTCCATTAGGTATAGTCCCCCAAGTTAATGAATTAATCATCCCTATAAAAAAAATTACTTGTGTTTAAGGATGAAATGTTTATGAACAAAAAAGCCCATAAAAAGATTAAACAAACAAAATAGATAAATGAAGAGAAAAGTAGAAGAAACATAAGAGAAAATGAATATTATTAAAAACACAATAATGGAAGGAGATAACTGAAGTGAAAGAGAAAAAGAGAAAGTAAATCATGATAGTTTAACATTTGAGAGAAAAAGACAAGGAGTGTAGATAAAGGGGGTTCAACATATACATAACTGGAATATCCAAAGAAGAAATCTAAAAATAGTGACCCAGGTGAGTCAACAGGAGCTGTATCCCAGGTAACAGGATTTCAGATAAAAAGAAACACTTCTTTGTGAAGTCAAAAATATAACCAAATCATTATTAAATACATGAAAGTTGTCTCCTCTTCCAACAAGATAAATCCAAATCAGAACTGCACAGACATGTAATTTTCTACTTTTAACATTGGGGGGAAAATGGATAATATACCCTGTTGATGACGGTGTGGAAAAACATGAACATTACATGCACCTAACTGAAGTATAAATGAATAGAACTCTATTATGGAAAATTTGCTTATATTTATACAAACTTCAAATGTCTTTCATTTGAAGGCAAACACAGCAAAACCTCTTTTAGAAACTTTTTTCTATAAATATAATCCTATAAATTTGAAATGACATATGTATAAGTCATTCTTTGCAATATTTCTAACAGGAAACAATAGAAACAACACATATACACACACATAATAAACACACACATCATACAATTAAATACCAAAATGAATGAGGAAGCTCTTTCTTTACCAACATAAAGTGATCTTCAAGATACATTGTGAAAAAAATTAAGCGGTGGAACAACTTTGTAAAGTCTGCTATCATTTGATTGAAAAATAATGAAAGAAGATATGTGTTGGCATACACGAGTGTGGTATTTCTATTCTTGTGAATCTCAGGAAGAATACATACAACTGATAACAAGAGGTGTCTCTGGAGAAGGACCAGGGATAGAGCTAAAGAATAAATAATTTGCGTAAGAAAATTTGGAAATCACATGAAAACTTTTATATGAATTTACATGCTATTCAGGTTTGCTAAGCAGTCATTTACTAGAGGAAATACAATTATCATGGCCTGAATAATTTAATGTGGATCAAGGAACAATCTATAGCTTAGAAAAAGTTGATTATACCAGCACTGCCCAGTAGAACTTTCTGAAATGATGGCAATGTTCTATAATTCTGCACTGACCACTATGACAACCACAAACCATATGTAGCTATAGCTATTAAGCACATGAAATGTGACCAGTGTAACCAAGGAAGTGAATTTTTTATTTAATTTTCTTTAATTTAAATTTAAGTGGCTACATATGGGTACTGGCTACCATATTTCAGTGCAGAGCTTCAGACGAAAAAGAAAACACTAAGCTCTAAGTATTAAAATACTAAGTTCTGAAGCCAATAGATGTCATTAACAATTTAGATTTTTTTTTCCATGTTAACACATCACCCTGTGTACAATAGCTCAGTCTTCAGCTAGGTAGCTGTTTCTCAAACTCTCTTTTTTTTTTTTTTTAAGTCTCTTGGAGTAATCTCCACATCCAATGTGGGGTTCAAACTCACGACCTCAAGATCAAAAGTCACTGACCCCTCTGACCAAACCAACTTATAAAGCCTCAGCTGAACCACATGTTATCCTTGTAGAAATTAGAAAATGGGAGTAGCTCCACAGGCAGATGGCTTGGCCAATGATCACTAGTACGGGATGTGAGGCACCCAGACCCATTCTCTGGGCAGTCCTGGCTCCCTGCTATGGCAAGGAGCTGGGTGAGCAGAGTATGGGGTGGGTTCATCATAAACTTATGCGCTTCTGGGTCCTGCTACCCTAGTGCTATGAAATACCTGCCTAACTGTACATAGTGGCTCTGCCTGTAATCTTTCTCAAAAGAGACAGGGAAGACCAATGAACCACAGCAGGCCTCCCAGATCAAATCCCTCTCATCGCCCCTACTTGTTTGTGTCAACCTCTTAAAATTCCAACAGAAACATGACTCCATGATCTGAACTTTGTTTTCTCCATAATTACTCTTTTGACAGGAACCTTGGTAATACATGCCTCAACATATCAGTTTGAAGGCTCAACAAGGTAATTTATGCACAGCCCTGAGATTCTATCTAGGTTAGAATGGATGCACAGTAAATCTTAGCTCTTATGTTATAAAGAAAAGAAACTTAGGAATGTGTCAACTGCCACCTGGATGCTGGGTGAAGGGTATACAAATCCCTGATGACGTCATGGGAAGAAAGGCCTAAGAATGACTAGGAAGCTTGTGTGTGTGTGTGAGAAAGAGAGAGAGAATTTGGAGGAGGGGAGAGTCTGCTGACTGGAATTAACCATATTAACCATGACACTCATTACAACTGTATCTTCTGACTTTCCTAGTTTAGTCAGTAACAGCAAAAATTTTCATCAACCTACTTGGTATATTTTCCTGACTTCTGTGCCATGTTCGAATTAATACCATTTTAAAGAGGAGGAAATTAAGACTGAAATAGTTTAAGTGATTACCCAGAATCACACAGGTATGGAGGCCAGTATTGCTCTAAGTTGAATTTGTCTGACCAAATTCCAATTGTCTAAAAACAATATGCCAGTCTGTCACAATTAATACCAATGACCCAAACAGAGTATGAATTAGAAAGAAAGTTTGGGTTTAACTCAACTGGTTACCCAATTCCTCTTATTAGAATTTATTCTGGGACAAATCCTCCCCCTTACAGATCTCCTGAACTCAGAGCAGAAGAGGTCATAAAACCCATGGTCCTCAATTTACACATGAAGCGGAGTGATTCATCTGGACTGAGTCATCATTTCCCTTCTTGGATCTTCTTATAACCAATGTCACACATGAGAAATAACTGGACAAGCTACAGCTAAGGATTATTTCTCTATAGCAGAAACAAGATATAAAACAAGTTTCTTAAGGGATAGATCCTTGGACTCTGGAATCAATTGCAATGAAAGAAAGATAAATATTTTTTATATATCCCATTAATACCCACTGCACCAAATAAAGCCACAAACACAACACATCCACTATTTGTTAATACATATATAAATTATTATTTTGATCTATTTTGACTCAAATGAGGGAACTAAGAAAGGGGTCTGATCTATTTCAGGTCCCAAATTAAATATAACCAATTTAAAACTATTCAACACCAAATTTATAAATACAACAGACTCAGTTTAGCTGGTAACACTTCCTCTCGGTCTCACACTCTCTGAAGTGTGGAAAGCTAACCTTTAGGCCTAAAAATAGGGTAGCCATGCTGAGTCACTAATAAATTTCAGCTGTACACCTCACAAGAAGACAAAATGCTCTACAACAATACTTAGCTTGTCTTCATGAGTCTGTACTCTTGTCATGAGACTAACCCCAAATTTCATGATGGTTCCAGAAAACTATTCCTGGCATATGAGACCACTGTCAGTGACTTAGAGGCTCCCATTCACTTTGGTACAGAAAGGGGACTTTCCTCCTTACAGAAGTAGAAATGAGATTATCTACCTTACCTCTATCAGTCACCACATTCCTCTTATTAGTGATTTATTCTCAGAAGATTCTTCATTCTTATGGTTACTCATAGATTCAGACTCACTAAGTCTGGAAGGGACTCAGATGTCAGAAAATCCAGGTTCCTAATTATATACCTGAAAACAACAAACACAGTACTGTCAGGAACAGTCTTGTGTATAACTAGCAAAGTTTCTTTTTAACTCTAGCGTTCCAATTGTCTTTATCTTGTAATTTCTCAACAGCACAGCAACATGGGATGCAGTAGATAATATAAAATGGCTTTATATTGTATGCATTCATTCATTAATAAATATTCAGCTCCAATATGTGCAAGCTCTTGTACCAGGTGCTGAGTATACAACAAGGAACACAATTGACATTCTTTCTGCCTTCTCAACTTGGCAGAAATAAAACAGGCTGAATAAACCAAAAGCCATTCAGTCTAGCAGGAGACGAGATGGGGCAAGATAGTATGGTGGAGCCATGAGGTTAGAAAAGCAAGCAAGAATCAGATCATAAAATGTAATTATTATAAGCTGCATTAAAGAGTTTGGACTTTTGTCTAAAAGCTTCAGAACACAATAAAGAATTTTAACATCTGAGAAAGATTATGGAGATTACATTTTGTGTGGGGAAAGAATTATAAGAGACAAGATTTAAGGCAAGGATACCAGTAATCGAGCAGCAGCTCAGACATCCACACAAGCAATGTGGTAGTCTGAATTAAAACTGGGAATGCAATGAACAAGTATTTAAGCACTGGAATAGACAGAATTGTGTTTTTACCAGGGCAAACCAGAGTGTGCCCAAGGGCTTATCCCCTTCTTGCCCCATAGCCCATAAATTCAGGAGGTCACAGATCAATCCATCAGCAAAGCTCCCAGAGTAAACCACCTAGCCTCCAATTGTGCCAGGTTGGAGTCTTCTGGATTTATGGGATAAAGGCTAACAGAAGCGATCCTCTCTCACTAGCATTCTTCCTACAGATATTTATTGAGGGTCTGCTGTATTTCAAGCATTGGTTCAAGTGTTGGGAATAGAAGTAAAAAGGACACAATATCCACACTTAAGGATTCCTGTATTGTAGAGGTGACAGATCTGTAAACAGATAATTATAAAACAATGTCATAAGTGAAGTGATAGTTGTTTGGAGTATACGGAAACACATAATTCAACTAAGGAAATCATTAAAGTCTTTGTGGGTTTCACTGAATGGGTCCAGGGCTGATTCAAAAAAAAAATAATAATAATAGTGAGTAGGAATAGATAGAAGAAGAGAGGAGGAGGGGAAACTGGCATCAACTATATACGGCATGAAAGTGAAGAGTAGCATGGTTTCTACATGAGGAATATAAGCAATATTGTGCAAATGAAGCATGAAGTGAGAGACAGATTGTTGTCAGATAAAACTCAAGAGGTTCATAGGGAGGATCTATGGGTCCATGCTAAGCAGGTGAGATTTTTATTCATTGGAAAATGGAGAGTCATTGAAAATAACAATAAGAACAAAAAAGAATAGAATCAGATTCACATTTCAGATACTGATATTGTGGTACCTGTAAAGAGATGGGATTAGATAGAGCATACCTAAAGGCAAGGATACAGGGTAGGAGTCTCTTAAAGTAACCAGAAAAAGACATGATAAAATTCCAACCAAGGCTGTTAATAGTAAGGTTGTAGAGCACAATGAATGAGAGAACTTCCTAGAATAAAATACCAGCAGAATTCTGTAATGCATTGGATTGGAGTTGGTAAGGGCACAGGAGAAATGGAAGGGCAATTAGTTTCTAACTTTGGGGAATGGGCAGGTTCTACAATTGAGATAGATAATACTGTAGATGAGTTAGTTTGCATATTGAGTTAGGACAGTCTAGGTAACATATAGATGGAGACATAGCATGTTAATTATATATATGAGTCCACATCATCAATGTGATACAAAATTTGGAATTATCAGCATATAGATGACATTGAAAATCTTAAGAACAAAGGAAGCGTCTATTTGCTTATTTTCCAACTAGACCGAATACATATTAAGTACTTTATATGGATATAGGATCATTAAGCAGAGTGAGAAGAACTGGGACAGGAATAAAACACTGATAGCTAATAAGATTAACATTCAGGAAGTAAAAGAAGGCAGAAGATTTGCCAAATGAAACAGGAGAAACCATCAGTCAATTCAAGGAGTAACGAGGGTAGGTATTATAGAGGTCAAGAGAACAGAGATCAAGATCAGTAATTCCAGTAAAATAAGGACTAAAAAAAAAATGATCTTTTATTTGACACTGTCAGAATTTTAGATCATACTAGTGAGAGAATTATCACCAGAGCCGTCACTGACAGAAATAAGCCATTCAAATCAGTCTTCTTGTATACCAATGGGCAACTATCTCAGAGCTTCCGGATGCTGGTCCCGAGTTTCCTACAACTAGGCAACTGTGTTGGTTCAAATGGAATAGGTGTTAAATGCCTTCTTCAGGAAGATGAGTGTTTCAACTAAATGCATATTGGTATTGCTTAAAACAAAGAGATTTTATGATTGCTAAGATGCATAATTTTCCCAGATTTGTCCTGTTGCAAATCTAAGCAACCTCATTATTGAATCTAGTTGTTTCAGGAGAAAGAATTAGGAAAGTAAGTTCAGATATTGGATGAATCTACAGAATTTATTCCTGTACTTTTAATATCAAATGGAATGAATATGGAGAGCAAAGGATACTAGTCCTATCTCAATAATTTTATCTGAATCTATTCAGTTCCTATGTTTGGAGAGAGCTTAGATAATGAGAAATGTGTATGTCGTAGTATGTCTTAAATGTTGTCTTAAACAATGAAGGAGCTTAAATGAATAATTTTTCCTTTGAAGACAGTCAAAATGAAGGAACTCTCCAAAAAAAATGTTTGGAACATAACAGAAACTTTTCTGTAACATGGAAAGAGCAATGAAACAAGGAGTCAAGAGAACAAGTATTTGGCCAGTACTAACCTGCCTGGTTGTCTCAGGTAACCCATTTTACCCTCTAGATCTTAGATTTCCCATATACAAAATCTGGTTGGACTAGATAGCCTCTCAACCCTTCCAACAATATTAGTCATATTATTACAGGTATGATTACCTGTAATTAAGATATACAAATCCATTAGCTCATAGGACACCTCGAGGACTCCAGAAAGGCATGTGGTCTACCCCTTCCTTTGGAAATTTTTGTACTTCTTCAAAAGAGAAAAGCATGATGAGAGATGAAACTTTTGTTTTCTTGCAAGATGAAAAACCTCATTTATAAATCTGAGGCAATGCATGCCAATCTCATAGTAAATACCCTCCCAGGAATTGACTTAATCCCCCAAAATTAAAGCTCCCCTGAGGAACACAGAATGTTTATCACAAGTTTTCCTATGAAATACTTACCAAGTTCCTATTTGAAATGCATATCTCATTAAATAAAAAAACCTTGAGTTGGACCTGAGAGAGATTTTCATGAGTGGAATTGCAATGTTCTGACAGCTCTTTGCAAGGAGACCTCAGAGAATTTCAAATAATTAAAGCATTTACACTTCAGAAGCAGGAAATAGATGAAGAGACTTTCTAATATATCTTGTTTTTGCAGTCTTATCAGAAGGCTGACACAAAGCAGTGGAAGAACAAAAGAGATAATTACCTAGAAACATTTGGACATAAAATTAAGAAACCCAATCATTCAGCATCTGCAAATTCTAATTATAAACTTTCATTTTTATTTAAAAGTAACACAGGTACATTTTAATATATTGAAAAATACAAGATGGGGGAAATGTTTATCTTCCCTTTCCCCATTCCCCCAAAATCAAATAAATAAAGTGAGGGAGAGAATAGGAGAGGACAGCAAAGAAGATTTTTGTTCACTTGAAAAACATACTGAGGATGCATATAATAAGAGATAGACAGCATTTATGAAACACATTTTGTAGCTGGAACTGGAAAAACCCAATCATACAACCTAAAATAGTTCTAAGATCAAGTAATCTTAGTCCATAATTTCCTTAGGGCTTCAGTGACTCCTGAAAATGTAAATATCTGTCAAATGTTACAGAATGATCTACCTATCAGCGAGAAAAGAGAGAGACCAAATATTAATATTAACTACTCAAGTTAGTAGAAGAAAATGGATCACTTTATGAAGGTTGTAGAAAAGAAATACCTCTAATACTATTGTTTAACTTTCTTTGGCCATCTTCTCCATCAATTTATAAATTGCCCTCCTCAACTCACTTACTTTGGTATTCTCCTCACATATCCTATCCTTCCACATAATCCAACCACTCAAAATTCCTTATTTTTTCTCTTTTTAGTTTTAGCCTGGGTGTCCAAAAAGACCTTTAAAAATGGGCTTTGATAGTAGGCAGATGATTTGGCAAGATCTAAGGAAGGATGGGTCAGTGTGTAGCAAAGTAGGACTGGGGGAAAAAAAGCTTCCCCTATTCACTGTTAAGGAAGTAACCTTAGAAGGTAACTCATTCTCAGTTCCACTGAGACTTTAGGAGAAAATGTAAAACACAACTCAGAGCTATCACATTTGAAAGGTAGGAAGCTGGAGTATTTATTCTCCAGCTTCATCTATCATTGGCTGAGGGGTACTCCCAAAGGCATGAATTCCACTTGCTGGGTGGCCAGGTCAAGGGGAAGTCTTCAAGTAGAGAGCAATAGGAAATCAGCTTATAAACTGGTGAATGCTGAGAGGATATGGGTGGGCAAAGGCAATCTGCTGCATTTCTCAAATACACTCCACATATTACAACTCTCGTACTTATATACATGCCATTTCATCTGCCTAAAGTATTCATTTATTCTTTGTTTCCCTCCTCTAACATTAAGCACTTATTGATTTATATTTCAAAATTCAGTCTAAATGCCAAATCATTTTGTGAAGTCAAGTTCATTTAACAGTTTTGCTCCATGTAAAAATAGTATAATAGTTAACATTCACATAGTGCTTTCTAAGTACCTCAGCAGCTTCTGAGAGCTGTGCTACTACTGTGTTCACTGTACTCAAGAGAGCAAAGTAATGGTGTCTGAGATTTCAAAGATAATACGTGATAGAGCAAGAATTCAAGGCAAGATAGTCTGTTTCTAGAAGCCATGCTCTGAGACACAATACCCCAAAGACAGAAAATGTAGCCAGTCAACTGCCCTCAGGAAGCTTAGCATCTAGTTGGAGATATAGGTTATTCGCATATAAAGATAAGGCATATCTTTAATAACTGATAAATTAATCAAATAAATACCAAGTGTTCTTTTTGTACACACCAAGAGAAAGTAGATTGAAAGCAACTAACCAAAAAAAATAGTAAGAGATAAAAAGGTATAAAACATAAAAGAAACCTGGGGCACCTGGGTGGCTCAGTCAGTTAAGTGTCAGACACTTGATTTCTGCTCAGGTCGTAATCTCATGGTTCCTGGGTTCAAGCTCTGCCCTGACAGCACAGAACCTGCTTGGGATTCTCTGTCTCCCTCTCTCTCTGCCTCTCTCTCTCTCTCAAAAATAAGGAAATAAACATTTTAAAAAAATAAATAAAATATAAAAGAGATTAAGGATAGAAATAAGAAAAACTAACATGCATATTCTAGGGGTTGTGTAAGGAAAAAAGCACTGGAAAAGGCACCATTTAAATACAAAATGGTGGTTAATTTTGCAGAATTGATTAAAGGCAAATTTCTCAGATTAAGAAGCAAACTGAATACCAATAAAAAGACGTAAATATAAATCCACACTTAGACACATCTGCAGTAAAACTGCAGAACACCAAAGATGACGTTTTTTTTTTTTTAATGTTTGTCTATTTTTGAGAGAGAGAGAGACAGAGACAGAAAGAGAGAGAGCAGGCCAAGGGCAGAGAGAAAGGGAGACACAGAATCCGAAGCAGGCTTCAGGCTCTGAACTGTCAACACAGAGCCTGACACAGGGCTCAAACCCACGAACCATGAGATCATGACCTGAGGTGAAATCAGATGCTCAACCAACTGAGCCACCCAGGGGAAGAGCCCCTAAGATATTTTTTTAATAACCTGAAATCAAAGGCAGAAACCGTTAAAAGGAACAAGAAACAGACTGACAGCAGGCTTCCCAAGAACAATCACAGAAGTCAAAAAGCAAAGGGATATTTCAAAGTGATCAGAGAAAATAACCATCAACTTAAACACTCAGCTAAATTATCATTTAAAATTGAGAAGGAAATCAAAATACTTAGAGAGAGAACATTAATCACTAAGCAACCTTCCATGACAGAAAGTCCCAAGCCAAGAAATGTCTAGAACCATCAGAAGTTGAAAGAGACAAGGAAGGATTCTCCCACAGAAACTTTGGAGGGAACATGGCCCTGCTGATACAATGATTTTATATTTCCAGCCTCAGGGACTTTGGTAAAACTGTTTTCGCTTTCTCAGCCACCGAGCTTGTGGTAATTTATTATGGCAGCCTTAGGAAACTAACGTAATGCTATTCACTGAAGAGTGTAAGGAACACCACGGGGAGTCTGCTTACAGCTGGCCCCAACCCCGTCTTGGCAGGACTGTCCAAATCTGAATTCCCAGGATGCCTTGCAGCAGTACCTCCCTGAGTAAAGGCATCTGTTTCCTGTGGTCACTCATATCTCACATAGCCTATCTATTCTTTCTCTCAGTTTTTAATGACACAACACAGGGTAGGGATACAAACACCAGATTTGGACTGTCATCTTGATTCTGCCACCAAGCTAGTCATTTCATTTAACTGAGCCTCACTGTTTCATGTGTATGGTGAAGAAGTTGGGCAGGATGTGCTCAGCAACAGGTGATCGTGAGCTCCCCTTATCATAAAAGATTTTAGCGCTGAAAGTCCTGCCTCACAGGAAACTCCTCAGTCCTGGGCAAACTGGGTATTTGGTCACCCTATTTCAAGCATCCTCCCAGCTCTCGGACTCCATTACTCAAAGCCTTTCACTGATACTTGACATTATTTTCCTTTTCCTCTCATTCTCCTGATTCCATTCTCTTAGGAATCTCAAGGCAAAAGTCAAGTCCTTTGAGTCACATAAATGTTTATCTAGTTTCAAGAGAAGTTCAGGCCTTTGGACTGGGAATTAGCCTGGATATCAGGCTGGGGATCCTCCCTTAACATTAACATAACATTGAGAAGAAACAGAACATCTCGGGTTTCTCTAATTCTTAAGATCCTATATTGCATACAAACTATTCTATGAAACAGACTATTTTATTGTGGCTCTTGGGGTTATACACTAGGGTTACTTCAGATATATGGCAAAGTAGCCGAAACCAATGACTATGGGAACCAGGACAGTTGACGGTTAAGTGCATCAATCAATTGTACTTTCTTTTTTTCTTTTTTCTTTCTTTCTTTTTTTAATTCTAGGCCTTTTGATTCCATTCTTTGGACTCTGTCAGAATCTTCTCTTGCTATTTTAATCAGTCAGGGGAAGAAAAAAGTGTCAAATTCTAAAATCATCTTTTTGCCTTCCTTAGAGGCATACAAAAATATTTTTTTCAATAAACTATATAATTATGATAAATAACATAATCATACATAATAGTATAATTTCTGCTGCCCACAGCAAACATATATGGGAAGGCAGTGGATGCCTACTCTACTGGCTCCAAAGAAATGCCACAAAGACAAGATCTGTCTGTGGCTTTTGCGCTTCATAACAGGAGATCGACAACCTTACCATTAATTACGTAAAAAACAGTATGTTGCATTAATGATACTGTAATGTATTATAAAGCACCCAATGAAAATTTCCCATGATTTTTTAAGTAAGGAGAAAAAATAAAATGAGTATCTTGGTAGAAGATGCAGTGATGCAGTTATTGCAATTTTACACTAAGTGGGCTTTACTTATCTCTTTTCCAGATTAAATCTCTGATGTGCTATCAAAGTCTAGTCACCAATGAAACAATGGCAGTGTCCCCTCTAAAAGCCCATCAGCACAGAAAGTTTCCATGACTCTCATAATGGAGTCGGAAAAATCTCTCTCCATTTCATATTATTCTGCGCACTGGTCTCAAAACAGTGCTAATTTTTGTTCTCAAATTGTACATGAGAACAACTCCTCCCATTTTTATTTGCAGCCTCCACTGAATCTACCATTCAGACATAAATCCATGGAAGGAGAGCTAATGACAGAGTGACAGACCATATTGTATTCATATTCACCCACTCTCCCCACCGTATTGCAAGGGTAGAAAGCCACGTGCACCAGATATCATCTCACTCCTTTATGCAAACACCCTTCTTCTGGCTCTTCCTTCCAATCTGTCAGTTATGCCCAGGCATGTCTACAGTCCAGAGAACACAGATGAGGCTTAAAATAAGTGCCATTTCACAGAGGAGAAGGATCTTGACTCCCGCCTTCTGATTTCCAGTACTGGAGCCTTATGATGCTTGCCTTTAGCAGCAGGATGTTTAAGCTTTTAGAACTGCTCCTGTCTCCTATTTAGGGGCACTTGTGCAGTAGCTCCAAGGATGTCATTTCAAGCCTTACCACTAGCTGTTCTTGACATTTGTGCCCTTGCATAAATATCAAGGTTTCTGCTATACTCCTGCAACCAAGTCCCCACATTTTTACTGGGGTCAGGAAGCTGAATCTCAATCCCTCCCTCAATAACCTCTATGGGGGACAGCACCCCCCAGAACTGTATTGCAAGCACCTCTTTCCACCTCAGAGAACTCACCACATTCAAGTCTGACCCCTCCCAGGATGGCCTTGTTCAGCCATTCTTCATGTAACAGCGGGAAACCAGGCTGGATACTACTGTGGACAGTTGTGAACTCCAGAGAGAGGCTTAGACTCGATTCAGCGGACAATGGGGAGTCAGGCTAAGTGCTTAAGCAGGAATGCAACACAAGACACACAAATAACTACAGAGATTTGCCTCCTATACAGCCCATTGTGCACAGTTCATACCATCTCTGCCTTGTCATGGATGCAAGCTCAGTTGGCTCCATGTTTTTAACCCTGAAAGTGGAATAGAAATAAGGGTTCTTGAGAGCTGTTTATTCTTATTCTCACCAGGTCCCCCCCTTTTATATCACTTTACATCGTTAAAAAATAAAAACAAACAAAAAAACTTAGTGCTATTATTCTTACAATAATAAAACTTTGATGGTAATGATGTACTTAGAAAATGTCCAGAGTAAAACTGAAATCAACTTGAGCATTCTCAAATATTGTATGTGCCTTTCCAAATATTTGAGTTCTAAAATAATTCAAAAGCTGTTTAGTAGGATGTTTTCCATTTCTTACTTAAACCCAAGTGGGTTTTAAGGAAATCAGAATTGAAGCATTTCTTATCCCTTCACACTTCAGTAGGCCAAATGTGATTTGGAAAAAGCTACTTATATCCAAGAAAATCTTACTACCTTTTAATGAGTTTTCCCCCCTTAAAAGGGGTAACAAGAATTCTAATGAAAACCAACTCAGAATTCTCTAAATTTAAACTAGAAACTTAAGCCACAAATACTCAATGTGTTTGTTTCCTAGTAATGTAGCCGACCCCCTTGTACATTTTAAGAGACATTTCATATTGTTTGTCTAATTCCCACCCTTAAATGTGGGTGCCATTTTCAAGACCACAGTGTAGTTCAGATAAGCTAGGGTATAATGGGCTTTCAATAGATATTGTTAGCACACTGATGTGTGTGTAGATTTTACCCCACATCAAAAAAAAAAAAAAAAAAAAGAAGAAGAAGAAGAAAGAAAGAAAGAAAAGAATAAAAAGTAACAGCTGTGGGAGTGCCCAGGGTAGATAGAGAAGCCTGAAACACATTGAAGGCTGGTCATTAGGAAGCAAAGACTGAATTCAAGCAAAGATGATGATACTGAGGACTTGTAAGAAACCCTGGAATTATCAGACACAGAGAAATGAGTTTATGACTAACCACGCAATCAATTAAGGAAGGAATAAGCTATACAGTCAGTATGCTGAGTGCTAAGGACTGGCTTGGAGAAGGGAAGAGAGAAAAAGCCAAGTCCCTGACCACATGGCACAGATGTTCATTTTTAAGGGCTGATGAACATCACAGTAAAAATAAATATAACATTTTTTAAAAGCAAATAATGGAATGTGAAAACATGGGTAGCTGAGTTAAGCAGAGATATTCATTGAACCACTCAAAATTCAGTTTCCTCCAGTGGTTAAAGGGATAATACTATTTACTTCACAGAGTAGTCTAAGAATAGGTCATTCTAAGTCACTCTAGAGCAGAGTTAGAATCTTGCAGAAAACATATGGCCCATTCAAAGCGAATAATATTAAAAGAGTGTAATGAAGAGAACACTGTTAAAATATGTGTAGGGAAACTAATTTGAGTGACAGATTAGGGGAAGGCAGGGCATGAAAGGCTTGAAGAAGCCCTCAAGGGTCCCCAGAAGCAAAGAAATATGTGTAAATATGGTGTCCCTACAGGACACAGCCAAATATGGTGATACCCTCCTATACTCAAGGGAAAAAAATACTCGACCCTACCCCACAGTCCCACATCTTGCCACTGGCTAAACCAAATGGAAGCCAGAGAACAAAGGGGGACCTTGGTGTGATTCATGTAGGCCTGACTCTCAGGGCATAGAGCAACATGGGGACCTGACAAAGAGGTCAAAGAGAAAATAAGCAAGACAGAGATTTTCCAATTACTTGCTGTTGTGGGTTGAAATGTGCCCCTCAAAAGGTATATTGAAGTCCGTATCCCCCAGTACCTCAGAATGGGACCTTATTAGGAAGTAGGATCTTTAAAGAAGTGTAGGAACAGAGAAGTCTTCCCTTCTTAACTCCTATGGTCTTTGGCTTGTCTAATAATTAAACTGACATAAAATAGATTAAGAGGAGAAAAACAATTTAATAACATGTATTACCTAAAAGTTGACAAAAACACAGATTCTGCACCCTGATATTTATAGCAGTATTATCTACAATAGCCAAACTAAGGAGAGAGCACAAATATCCACTGACTGATAAGTGGATAAAAAAGATGTGGTATAAATACACAAAATGGAATATTACTCAGCCACCAAAAAGAATGAAATCTTGTCATTTGCCATGACATGGATGGAACTAGAATGTATTATGCTAAATGAAATGTCAGTCAGAGAAAGACAAATACCATGATGTCACTTATATGTGGAATTTAAGAAACAAAACAGATCAACATATGGGAGGGGAGAAAGAAAGAGAGAGAGGGAGGAGCTCCTGGCTGGCTCAGTTGGTTAAGTGTCTGACTCTTTATTTAAACTCAGGTCATGATCTCATGGTCAGGAGATCGAGCCTGAACTGTTGGGCTCTGTGCTGGACATGGAGCCTGCTTAAGATTCTCCCTCCATTTCCCTCTGTCCCTCCCACTGTGTGCACTCTCCCTTTCTTTCTTGGAAAAAAAAAAAAAGAAGAAGAGAAGAGAAGAGAAAAAAAAGAGAGAGAAACAACTCTTAAAGACAGAGAACAAACAGGGTTGATGGAGGGAGGTGGGGGGGGAATGGGCTAGATGGGTGATGGGTACTAAGGAAGGCACTGGGTGTTACAGGAAAGTGACCAATCACTAAAATTCTCCTACTGAAACCAATGTTGCACTGTATGTTAACTAACTAGAATTTAAATAAAAATTTGGAAACAAAATAACATGTATACCTCCTGTATACATGGGAAAGATCCAGGAAAACTGAACAATTATGAAATGCTGAAGCCTCACCTTACATACCATCTTCCACTAAAGACAAAAGATGTTGGGGGTGGGGAGTCCATAATCGGAAGTTACCAGGAAAATCAGTCAAACAAGGGAATGGTTGTTATTTCAAAAGACTCAGTCATTCCCCCTCTACCTGGTACAGGAGATAGACAAACTAACAAATAGAGACTTCTCTTATAAATGCAAACTTCTACAAAAAACTAACTTCTACTTCGTTTTCAGTGCTTCTTTTGTGTCTTCAGGTTCTGAAAAAAAAAAAACAGCTTTGTGGCATCTGGGTGGCTCAGTTGGTTAAACATCTGACTCCTGATTTTGTCTCAGGTCATGATCTCACAGTTTGTGAGTTTGAGCCCCAAGTTGGGCTCTATACTGATACTGCAGAGCCTGCTTGGGATTCTCTGTCTCCCTCTGTCTACTCCTCCCCTGCACTCTCTCTTTCTCTCTTTCAAAAATAAATAAGTATTACAAAACAATAACCAGCTTCAAATACTCGATATGCCAAAGAAGCCTATCCTCAGTGGTGAAATTGCTCCCCTTCAGAAGTAATCAAGTTAAAATGAGGTCATTGTGGTAAGCCCTGATCCTTAATGACTGGTGTTTTTATCAAAAGGGGAAATGTGACATGGACCAATATTCACAGAAGAGAGACAAACATGGAGAAAGCCATGAATGTGACTGGAGGGACGCATATACAAGCCATGCAATGCCAGAAAACTCCAGAAGGTAAATGAGGCAAGGAAGAACTCTCCCCTAAAGCCCTCAGAGACCATGGCCTGCTGACACCATGATTTTGGGCTCCTAGGCTCCAGAACTGTGAGAATTTGTTGTGTCTGTGTGTGTGTGTTTTTTTAAGCTGCCCACTTTTCGATATGCTATCCCAACAGCCCTGGGGGACTCCTACACCTGTCAGGGTGCTGTTGGCCGATGACTGAACAGATTTAATTTCTCAGAGTAGATGTTCAGTTTGAAATGGACCCTCAAAGAGGATTGTGACCAACACTTTAATAAGAAAAACTGAGATGTCAGAGACTTGCTCACAGTCACACAATTGATAACCAAGATGAAACAGCAGAGTCCCAGGACATCTCGCTATCTGCCCCACAATGACAGGAGGTGAAGCCACTCTTAGCCTATCTGAGCTAAAACATTGCAGACTGTTGTATAATCACCCCTGGGATATCATCTAAGTTGAAGTATTCTCCAGAATGAATGACAAGAGGCATCCTTTTCTGAAGTCCTGTGTCTCTGTGGTATGAGTAGCTTTGAAACTGGCAGCATTTAAAGGAGCTAAAGAATACATTTCAGAAATGAAATTTGCCTTTGTTCTTTTTTAGTGCTCAGGAATAAATCTAATAATCCTGAGAAAGAACACCATAAACCCGATAGGACACTGTTTTACTTCCTTGTGAATTAGCAGTAAAAACAAGTTACGCAAACAAAACTCATTGTTTGAAGATTGACTGTTCCATATATCCAAAAAAAATGATAAGAAACTACGTGGTCAGCAATGTAGACTTTTCTGAGGGCTGGGGTGGGGGAAGGAGAGAAAGAAAGAAAGCTCCACCCAGAACAAATAAATTTCCTATAGTACTGTGATGTTTCTTATCTGGAGGAAGCTTTTGTTTACATGTCAATCAACACCGGCAGATCTTCTGAGGACTGGCCACACCTTGGTCTGGGGAATGCTCAGGAAGGAATGTGGGAAGGCAGAGGGGAGAGGCTGTTTCCTGATGGGTCAGCTGCCTGCAAGTGTCTGGACCCTGGGAAAGTCTTGATGTAGGAATTCCTCTCCTCAGAGAGGAACAGGAGTTGCAGGAACAATGCTGTGATCCCCTGGTGGTAACTCCCAGGTCACAGGGCTTGAGCAACACATGCCAGCAGCAGTGGGCTATGCCTCAACACGTCCCGGGCTCTCAGCAGCCTGCTTTTCACCCCCCTGGTTCAGTTCCACAGCTAACATGTAGCACTGTGCTCAAAGCAAGTTCTCTCTAAGGAAGATAATTAGCTTCACAAAGGTTAAAGCTTAGGAATAACTAAAAAGGCAAATCACCTAAGAATAGTCCCATTGGGCCTTCCAGCTTGTCATCCTCTCTGCTGGTAGTTCTTTCAAGGGAAAGATATGTTTTGACTACTAAAGTGATCCCTTCATGTGCAGTTTCTGACTCTTCTGCAGAGATCTAAGTACTTGGGATACTGTCCTCCCACGTAAGACAACTCAGAAATTACATAACAGTTAATTAAAGGTCCGCTTCCCATGCTTCTCACCTCCAGGTGCCTATGCCCTTGAGGACAGCTAGCTGAGGAGATACTCAGACTCTTCCTTGGCCCGTGCACCACTGAATGTAACATTCATTTAATGGAAGCTCAAATAGTTTGTTTCTTAAACCGTTTGCTCCCATATAGTAAGTTTCTTCTATGGCTTCTAAAATTAAGCTCTTCTGTGAGGAAGCTTTTAACCTTTATAAGAGTTTCCTCCAGTTAGAACCAGTGCATAAGACAGCCAAAGTAAACCAAGAAAAATCAATATAAAACGTGCTATTCAAAACAAGATTTCCTATTTCTTAAGAGCCTAGCTGGAGAACAGCTGTTGCGATATTTTATTTGCCTTATTTTCCTTCAATGAGACAGAAGCGCAACACTTGGCTTTTCCTAAGGCATTTTGGAAGCCTCCGTGGCCTTCAAATCTGGTGCATTGGTGACCTCTAGAGGACATAATTGTGGTCCAGGCTCAGTGTTAAGAATGCAAATCCAATGTTCAGGAAAGATGAATACATCATTAATTTTATAGCTGCAAAATAACTTTTAGCTCTGACAGCACAAGAGATCAAGAAATGGTCTCCTCTCAGATAAAGTCTCCAAAGTGTCAAATGATCCATTTTCCTGTAAATGAAAGAACTTGATTATTCATGAAAATCTAAGAAAAGGCAGATTTTTTTCTCTTCCAACTGGAGCTCATTTTCCTAAGGATTCTCAGCTCAGCTGAAGTACTAGAGACTAACCTAAGTGGGTGTCTTCAGCTCTTCTTGGTCTGCTCCCCACACCTTTACGTGCTGCCCAGCTCTCAGGCACACCAGCCCAACAACTCAGGAGCACCAGAAAAAAACATTCCAAGAGGCTATTCTTCAATCCCTCTAAGCCATGGTTCACGACATTCTCCTCACCAGCAGAGCTTCTCAGCCAGGTGAGTGGGGTTGGGGAGGTTCTCAGGACCACAGAGGTTGTGTTGAAGCAAAAAATGTGCAGTGAGACTCTAATCACCGTTAGAGTTCGCACGACGTCTTGGGGCAACTTAGCTGCCTTTCTCAGCCATGAAGAGCCAGGCACCTTGAATCACTTCCTCTCTTAGGAAATGACAGAACCCATGCTACTTATCACTGGTGACAGCAATCAGCCTAATCCATGTAGGACCACGTCTATTTTCTCTCTCAGTTTCACAAGAGCCCTGCAAGGTAAATGTTACTCTCTTCATTTCTCTGTGAAAAAACTGGAAGCCAGAGAGCTCAACCTGATAAGATCACACATATCACCGGAAGTTCTGTGTATAAAATTCCCACTCTATCACAAGGCTTCTAACATCATCCAAAGTTAGAAGTGAAAAAGGCTGCTGTGCTCATAGTTCAGTGTTTTCACTTTACAAATCAAGAAGTAAAATGACACCCTGGAGCCAAACAGCCCTGTGACAGAGCTGGAGTATTTAAATTCTCAGGCCAGTGCTTGGGGCGTTATACACAATCCATGTTCATTCCCTCCTTGCCTTTGCAGGAGCTAGAAAGGGTCACTAATGCCATCAACATAAAGGCCAGAAAATAATTCGCCATTAACATTCCTTCTCTCATTTACTTCACCTGGTTTCCACAGTGGGGAGATCTTTCTAAAGAGCCCCAGGGAAACCTGTGAGGCTCCCACCTCTAACCCCAAGGCTTTTCTCACCATTTTTCTTCAAGCACAGGTGTCCTTATGGACATCTATAGGAAAGCAAGTTGAACTAGCCAGAACAGAAGCAAAGCCCATTAAAAGAATAAAGAAGAACAGCAAGCCTAAAAACTTAAGATCAGAAGGATGATGATGGAGAATGGAACATCGGACGGCATTTCTACAAATGGAAATTTTATTCTTCTCTAAGCGACCACTTATCATATGACGTCTGGAATACCCCATTAATTTCTCAGCAGGTCAGTTTCCACCCCTATTCTCATGTGTAAGTTCTGTAAAAAAAAAAAAAAAAAAAAAAAAGATCTTGTTATCCCATTAAGCTTTATAAATAAATGATAAAACTGTGGTACAGAATGGCATAAAGGATAAAGGATAGCATGATAGGAACAAAACCTATGTGATCCATTTATTACACAACAATAGGTAAAATGGATTGAATAATCCATTTTTCCTTCTAGGTCTTCTTTCTACTGCCCAATTCTGATCCCATCTCAATTCTGATCCCATCTCTTGAGTTAACACGTCTCAAGAAGGTCCCACCTGTTTTCAAACTCTTATCAGTGAAATGCTGTTAGCATTTCTAGGGGAGATTTATTAAGAGGCTGAAGCTAATAACAAAGCAGTGGTCTGGGATTATGTGGGAATTTCAATGATCTCTATTAGTACTGTCCCCACACCATGGCTGTTGATAGTTTTCTATGACTCATCTTTGCAATAAAAGGAAGAGGTTCCTAGGAACCACACCGATCTTCAAGGCTATTATTTATTATTTTAATTTTTTCTTAGCATTTATTCATTTTTGAGAGACAGAGAGACAGAGACAGAGATAGACAGAGTGGGAGTGGGAGAGGGGCAGAGAGAGAGGGAGACACAGAATCCGAAGCAAGCTCCAGGCTCGGAGCCATCAGCACAGAGCCCGACCCGGCGCTTGAACCCACGAGTGGTGAGATCATGACCTAAGCCAAAGTCGGATGCCAAACCAACTGAGCCACTACAGGCACCCCTTCAAGGCTATTATTTAAAAAAGTGACAAGCCACCATCATTAGGAATCGGGGGCTTACTATCAATCCTAAAAACCCCGACAAATTGAAGCTTGTTAGTTTGAATTGTAGCAATTATTGCAGAGAGTCAGGAAAATTCCCATGTTAGTTGGCCAGTGAGCTGAGGTTTTAGCAATGTTTGTGCAAGTACAGGAAGACCAGTAGCCACATACCATGAGGGGATGCCTGGTTGGGGGACTTGGTGGTGTAGAATGAACACAGTTCAAAGATTTCTGGTGCTTTAAAGCTTTCCCCTGAGTTTTCATATCTGACCTGCCCTATTCGGATTTCAAGTCCAACCATCCAACTGTCACTAGAACAAGCACTAATTAGCAAAGCCCTTTAAACCTTCTCCTCCATCTTTTTGCCATCCTGGAGCAGTTAATAACAGAACTGCAGCAGAGTTCCCGGCCAGCAGGAAATTGCGGACATTTTCCTGAGGAGTATGTGCTGTTCACCTTTATCTAGTTCCTACCCTAGGAAGGATGGTTAGTATAGTGTTATGAAGAGTTTTTAAAATTCAGATATTATTTCTGTAGCCGCCACTTACTGATGCATGTCTAGGGCTGAACAGAATTCTGCAGCAAGGAAGCGTTGGCACACTCCAATCTCCCACACTATGTCATAAAGCAAATCCTGCTTCTCCGACAGGAGATGCCTAATCACAATTAGAAGAAGAGGGAAAGCAGAAGGAAAGCAGTTGAGAAGTACTACAGGCAGTGAAACTGGGAAGAAGCACTTAACGGTTTGAGATAATTGTCTGGATAAATCTAAGAAGCAAAATAGAATACTTCTCAAATGTTCTCAGCAGTGTAAGCAAGAAAAACAGGCCTTTCTAGGACAACATAGGTAAAAATGAATATAAAGCAGGATAAAACAAGGATATGGCTTACAGATATAATATTGCTTTTCTGTGTCTAAGAATATGGAACTGGGAGTTTTCAGTCAATTTACAGATTGCTAGGGTCCTAGAGAATAGAAAATAGGGAATATGGCATCAGAGAGCAAGCAAAGTGATATTCAGGCTAATGCAGTTTCAGCTGGGAGAGGTGGTTTCATTGACCAAATTTTGTTTCGTTTTGTTTTTCAGTGCTTCACCAGAAACAAGCAGGAGGAGTTGGCTTATTTTATAGCCCATGAGGCAGAGACACGCAAATAATGGTGAGCCCTATAAACAGAGACTACAGCTGTTCTCCAGGCTAACTGCAGAGCACTACCTCTTCAGAGAAGTTACCATTTGATTGTTTAGCTACCTGAGTAATCCTATTGGTGGTATCTATCACCTTTGAAAATCAAAGCTGATTCTGTGTACATTTTGCACTTGTTAGCAATTAAACAGAGGGTCACTTTGTTTTATTCATGGTGGTCCTGGGCAAGTCCTTGTTGAACATTTCAGCATTTGTTTCTGTTATGCCCATAGGAACCACTCCTCCCAGTGCCTTCCTGGTCCCAGGGCCGACTGATGCTTGAGACCTGTCTTTAAGGTAGTCCATTCCTACTTAGTCTTTGGTTCCTCCAGAACCTTGCCAGGGGCCAGCTAAACTGCTAGGTGCCATCTGAGTGTTTTGTAAATGGTATCCCATTGTTTCACAACCACTTTTGTAAGGTAGGTAACCAGTACAATCAGTATTGCCTTTTGCTGATGAAGAGACTAAAGCTGTATGAGGTGAGCAAATTGCACAAAGTCAAGCACTAAGTCAACATTAGAGAAGGAACCCCAAAAGATCTCGATCTCAAAGTCTGTGCTCTTGGCTCTTAACCACACTCTGTGCTAAAAGGCCAGAGCCTTTTCTAAGAGCGATTGTTCTGGTCCCATCTTTAGTTTTGTACTTAGAGATGCTTCATAATACCAGGCAGCATATTAGTGCTCAGGTGACTGTTAGCACGTGGAAGTTAGGGACACTGCCAGCCC
The DNA here is from genome assembly GCA_028646485.1 of Cryptoprocta ferox. NCBI lineage: Eukaryota > Metazoa > Chordata > Mammalia > Carnivora > Eupleridae > Cryptoprocta > Cryptoprocta ferox. The sequence continues at coordinate 37,780,366 of CM053572.1, read as the reverse complement.
AATGACTCGTCCATAGTAGACATTCAGCAATTTGTTGCCAATCATCCTTCATCCTCAGGAGAAAATGTGAGGATTCGGAAATTGACTAGGCTTTGGAGCTTGGTTCATGTGGATCATTAGCATTTTGAACAACGTACTATGTCTCCCTAGGACCGGAGTTCCTCAGTTGTAACATAGAGCATACCTTAGGGCCTACCTACCTTATGTTTTTTTTTGTTTTTGTTTTTGAAGATGGATCAAGTCACTTTGTGACAGAAAGCTACACAACAGTTACTGACACATTTTGGGGACTTAACACATGTTTCTCCTCTTCCCTGAATATAGTAGTACACAGACATTATCAGATTTAAACCTTTAATCGAAAGAGAAGTCAATCATAAAAAGAATACTAATCATAAAATAGTAAATAATGAAGAATGTTAATCATAAAATACACTTAATTTAAAAAACCTGCAAAGCTACATGAGTAAGGAATGTTTGCAATACGAAGAGTTATTCAGTTCTCATAGAAGCACATTATTTAGCACACTGATAGGTACATGTCTATCTTAAATGTAAGAATAGTTAGCATTCATTCTGGTAGGAAATCACTTTTTAAATTATAAAATCTAGTTGGGAGCTAAAACCCAGTATTCTGAAATTTGTAAAGTAAATAGGTCCTAGAATATGAGCTGATAAGCATTCCATTACAATATGGGTATGCTTGTGGGGGTGGGAGTGTGTGGGTGTGGGTGCCTAGCTCTCCTTAATCACCATCTCTTAGATCTAGGTATGAAATGAAGATATTAATTGATGATTTTATGCTAGTAGAGGTTTTATGACTTAAAATATTGAGGCTTTTTTCATGCTAAAAAAATATAGAACACACTCCGTCTAGTATGGTTTAAGAAGGAATTTTTTTTCCCACATGCATAAGCAAGGGCATTGGTAAGACTTTTATAGGAAATATTATTTAATATTTAAGCCATTTTGGGTATCTAATGGTGGGCTTTCACACCCAGAGCACTAGAAGGCCATGCTAAACAGTCTTGAAAATAATATATCAAGATGCACAACATATGTTCATGTACAGTTTACATACAGTGAGACTAACTTCAGCTCCAACAAAATACCCAACTAGAAGTAGCTCACCCAGTAAGGATTCTCTGTCTCTAATGTACTGCATTTTGTCAAAACTCAAGCACTATGAACCTAAAGAGTAATTTATTTTCCTAAAGAAAAATGCTGCCAAGTAATTATGAAACATGTTTTTATTACTTAGAATTTTTACTAGATACTGAAGTCTTAAGCTTGGATCTGTATTATATCACTTCTGTGTGTTCTTTAAAATGTCAAATAAACTTGTTTAGAAATCTCTGAACTTTTTCAAATTCAGAGTTTAACTCTTCTGAATAATTTTCAAGTAAATATGCTCAATGACTTTTCCATTCTATATTGGTCTCTGTGCTATCAAGAGCAAAAGTGATTTAGGCTTAAAATGCTCTTTTAAAGAACTAAATGCCACTGGAGCTGAGCTCTGAAGCCATCTTTAAAGTAAGTAGATTTCCCCCTTTAAATAATAATGCTAAAATCCATCTTATCCAACATGTCTCCCATCTCCTCCCTTAGTTCTTAGAAATGAAAAATGTACTCTGCTATAGTCTTTAAGCCATGCGCACATTCCTAATTTCAGAGATGTTAAGGCACAAAAGTAACTACCTTAAAACTGAATGCTTTAGTACAAAGTCTGAAGATAGGAAATACATGGTAGATTGAAAGAGCAGAATAAGAAAGGGGCTCCTTTTACCCTTCTGTTTCATGTGGCTTGTGTTCTCATGGTCACAAGATGGCTGCTATAGCACCAGGCATTAGGTATACATTCAAAGGAGATTTTAAAAAAAGGATGGGTTAAATTGTCATTTAACCTTAGCTTAACCTTATCTCAGATCATGAAATGAACCTGTGAAATTACCATTCCAAACAAAATCAGGATTCTATTAATGATAGAGGAGGCAAGGAAGAGCTCTTTGGGTGTTTCAAAGGCAACTAGCTATGTCTGCTGCTAATGTAAAAAAAAAAAAAAAAAGATATTGTTTAAAAAATTTAACTACTCTTCTTAAATTAGAAGTTGGAGGAAAATCTCTGGTTTTAGACTAGAGAAATAAGCAGGTGGCCGACAGAGACTGTGGCATTTATAAAAGTCAGTGACTTTTTTTTTTAGTGATATAGAACTCACTAATATGCTATCACATTTTAATGCTATAAATTTCAAACTTTTATTTTCAAATCTGTTATTATGTGCTTCATCCCCCTTCCCTACCAAATGTTGGATGTTTTCAATAAATTCTCTGCCTATAAAATAATCAGTATCAATGAGATTAAGCAGGTTTTTTGGTTTGGGGTTTTATAAATTAGGGCTACTTCACTGGTATGACTAAAGGAAAGAACTTTAAAAGTCCCAATTAATAGATTATTTCAGTTTCTGAGAAGGACAATGTATATATGGGTTAAAACAGGAGAATTAGTGGAGAAGGTCTACCTTTTAGTGGGCCCCACTGTGTTGTTATCTGCCCAATACATGGATCCTTTTTGTTAGCACATTATGCACTCCTCTCCTCCTTCAATAAGTAATTAGTAATGGAGAAGAATTAATTCCTCTAACATATTGTTCTGTAGGGCTCATTAAATGAATGCTAAAATTTAAGTAATACAAAATCCCCGATAAACAACTAATCTTGGTGTGTGACGGTGACTTGCTCGAAAATACTACTAGAACAAAAGCATTAAACCCCTTTCTAAATTTTCTCAACCGTTCTTTAGGAGTAAATCGTCACCAAGATGAAAAAAAGTCCTTTAGGGTAGAAAAAGAATCCTTTTATCCTTTGACCTAGTAGTCCATAATGTACGAGGATTTTACATAAACCTGGTGTGAGAAAAATATAAGCCATCTAGTGAGTTCAAGAGTCTCCAAACACAGCAGATAGGATGAACCCTTATAGCTGTATGGCTGTAACCTCTTACTTGTTCTCTGAATTTCCTTTGATCTACCATATTCCTACTCAGTGTAGATATTCCAACAAATGGCTGATTCTAACTAACATTAAAAATTAATGAGCCTCCGTTTTAATAAGGTCAAACATAGAAGGTGGGAATGTGTTTTGGGGTTTCCCAGCAAGTTCCTTATCTGAAAACACACGTCATCTGCCCTGTGACAGAACTCTGATGCAGTGATTGATGCATTTGGGTGAGGTTGAGGTAGCACTTCCCATAGACTAGAAGGTCTCTAAGGGCAAAAGTTTATTAACCTTTGTGGCTGCTCTTATTTCTAGCATAGATCTTCTATTTTAACACAGTAGAAATCAAATACACTTATTTCATTTAAATACAAGCTGTCCCTGCATTTATATGTATTTGAGGAAAAAGGAAGCAAACAAAAACCTATCATGTCCCTTTCAGAAGGAACAGGGAATGAAAGAGAAAGTGAGAATATGTCCCAAATGAACCTAGGACAGCAACAAGGCAGAAGCACCAAAAAAGAAGTTTCAGGAACTAATTTTACAGCTTCAGAAAAGAAAATTCCCACAAATGTAGCCATCCTGGAAAATATCAGAACTTATTTTTCAATACAGTGATTTTATTCTTTTAAATTAATATAATGAGGAGATGAATCTTAAAATGTTTTCAGGGTTTAGGGGCCTCCCAAGATCTCAGTCTGGCCCTGCTGGAGGCATTGGAAAAACCAACTAACACTGCCTCATCCAAGTGATCAAGATCACTACCAGCAGAGGGAAGTTGTATTCATAGTACATACCACACCACATCAACTGTGGCTTGTGCAAGGATGTTTGCATAAACCTGTGTCAGAACTTCTCCAGGTAGAGAAGATTTAGATGGAATTATCAACTCAAATGGCTAGAGCGATGAAGCAGACTTTGTTGCTCATCTTTTCCACATCTAACTTCATCCTTTCTAACTTCCTGATAGAATCCCGTTTATGGTCAGATACACACTTCCCTCCAGATAGAATTCAGCAATTTTTAGTGTATGCACAAAGCTGGGCAACCACTCACCTACTGCCAAAACATTTTTGTCACACCACAAGAAACACCATCTTCTTTTTAAGTTGTTCTCTACTTCTTTCTCCGTTTCCCTAGCAACCACTAATGTACTTTCTGTGTTTCCATAGATCTCCCTATTCTGGGTATGTCATATAAATAGAATAAAAAAGTATGTAGCTCTTGTGACTGGTTTATTTTCCTTTGCATACTGTTCTCCAGACACATGCATGTTTTCACAGGTACCAACACTTTGTTCCTTTCTATATACCACATTTTATTTAACCACTTACCAGTTAATAAAGTGATGGGTTATTTCTACTTTTTTGCTAGTATGAATCATACTGCTGCAAGCATTTGTGGGCCATTTTTGTGTGAATACACTTTTAATTCTCATGGGTAGATCCCTAGGAGGATTTTGATTTTGGTTTTTACTCTGAGTGAGACTGGACATCATTGGAAAGTTCTGAGCAAAGTAAGGATTTACATTTTTAAAGGACTATTCTGAATTCTGTGGTTAAGAGTAGATTGTATTTGGAAAAGGATGGAAGCAGACAAATCAGTTTGAGGCTACTATTCTTTAGTAGCGTAAGTAGCTAAAACTAGGAATGCAGTATAGGTAGTGTTGAGAAGTGTTTAGAGTAGAAATATACTGGAAGTAAAGCTAAATAGCTTCCCAGAAGAAAATGATAGGGTGTGAGGTAAAAGGAAGTCAAGGAAGAGTCCAAGGTTTTTTGTCCTGAAGAACCAGACAAGGAGAGGTGCTACTTACGGAAAGGGCAAATAGAAGTTTTGGAAGCCATTGTATAGGTGGTATTTAAAATATTATCATCTCACATTATCATCTCACATTATGCTTTTAAACATAGGCAACATCCCTACCTCCACCTCTTCAACACTCTGTGGGTCTACCTGCTAATATCTTTGGCAAATTCCTCAGCTGTCCCTAGAAATGCCCACAGAGCATTCTCCTGTCTGTTCTTGGCCACAAATGATCATATGGCCGGCAAAAAAGCTGTGGCTTCGATTCTTTAGTCTTGCCCAATACATAGGATATTTTATCCTTTCTATAAGCCTTTTTTTCAGTGTCAGCCCCGGGCAGCATTCACTGTTGCTAGTTATACTATTACTTTATTGAACTCATAACATCTCTACCAGTCTATTAGGTTTTTGAGGCCAGAACTATCTATGGTCTGAGCATTAGAATTCTATTACTATTTTCACAAACACAAGCTTAGTGACTTTAAACAACACAAATGTGTTATCTTACAGTTCTAGAGGTCAAAAGCACATAACTGGTCCGCTGGGCTGAAATTGAAGGGTCAGCATGAATGTGACGTTTTCCAGAAGTTCCAGGAGATAATCCAATTCCATGTCTTTTTCAGTTCTAGACACCACCAGCACTCTTTGGCTCATAGACTCATTCTTCCATCTTCAAAGCCAACAGTGCTGGGATGAGAGGTATTCATGCTGCCATCTCTCTCAGTCTCCTTCTTCTGTCTCCATCTTCCACTAATTAGCACCCTCGTGATTACATTGAGGTCACCTGGATAATCCACGATACTCTCCCCATTTCATGTCAACTGATTGGCAATGTTAACTGCATCTGCAGTTTATATTCTGCCTGCCATAAAACCTAATATATACTAGTATCTGGAATTAGGTTGTGGAAATCTTTGGGGGTCAGTCTTCTTCATACAATGGTCTGGAACCTATACCTCCTAGCATAATGCTTGGTGCATTCTAGCACTCAGCGAATACAAATGAAACAATGAATTAAGTAATTAACACATCTCTCAGTACCTGCAGCTGAGTTTTTTCCTCTAAACCCAGAAAATACCCTCCTCTTAAAGAGCACACCTGCCCAGTTCATTTTTTTAATGTTTATATATTTTTGAGGGGTGGGGGGGGCAAGGAGAGAAGAGACAGAGGACCCAAAGTGGGCTCTGAACTGACAGCAGAGAACTCCATGGGGGGCTCGAACTCCTGAACTGCAAGATCATGACCTGCGCTGAAGTTGGACGCTTTACCCACTGAGCCACTCAAATGCCCCCTGCCCAGTTCATTTTAAGTGAAATTCAGGAGGAGAGAGAGATGGAAAGCAGTTTTTGAAGCATTTAAAATTAGCATCTCTTTAGGCATCGATAGATAAAAGGAGTAGAAAACTTTAAAGAAAAAAAACCATTATATCTCCAATCTTAAAAGTCTTGCATGTAGCTTACTGTATGGGCTACAAGTAAGATTTTTAAGATTGCAAGCTTATAATGCTTAAGGAGTCCAGAGAATTGAATTTGAATTAATCTAATTCTCTGATCAACACTAACACTGAAAGTAATTTTCAAGTATTTTGCAAAGATCCTATATAAGTATCAAAGCAGTGAAACCAACTAGCAAAATTTCTAAACCCACCCCACGCCCACAGAACTGTCTTCCCCCATTAACTTTATTTATATTAGTTGTTTGTCTACTTTTCCTATTAGTCCATGAAGTGCATGAAAATAGTGCTCGTTTGTCTCTCTCATTCATTACTATGAGTGCCCAGCACTTGGCACATAGTAGGTGTTCAATCAACTATTGGTGAATGACTTTGTTGAATTACTACCCACAAGGTACATATTGAATCAGAGGCAGCTTTCTCATCATCACTGCACTCATCCTGAAACCTTGGAGATTCAGCCTTGTTGATGCTTCTCTTGGGACATCTGCTCTTTGACTCACTCTTTAGACACTGACCTCTAGATTGTCTTGAACAGACATTCATTTGTCAGTTAATCACCAAACCGTTCTGTATCCCACAGAGTGAAATAAGAACATTGCATATGACTATGCTGACTGTATCACTGACACAGTCACAGGAATGGAAATTTCCCTTCAGTGTATCTTCAGGTTGAGACTTCACAAAAAAACATTTTGTGGGTGTATATGAGAACATGTTGTAAGCAAAATATAAGTTGGGTATATTTGATTTTTATTTAGTTTTTCAAATCTAACTCCCTTGAATTTGTGAGTAATCTTATGCAATTATTAAAATGTGATTCATCCTGGGAATCAATTCCAAATACTTTATCCTTTCAAAGATGGGCTGTCTGTCATGATAAGTGAACAGATTATCAAGCAGTGGTGCAGGGAACCACAGAATTTCCTAGGGATGGTTGGGAAGTCTATTTCTATAAAAAATATATATGTATAATGTATTTTATCAAATCCCACCCCACCTGGCATAAAGCTATTTGATTCTAGAATTGAAAAGAGTTTGTTAAAAATTAAAAAGTCAGAGCACCCTGAAAGGAAAGAACATATTTTGGGGTAAGTGGACGCTCTCACCACTGAATTTGGCTGCTTGCCATCTCCAATTCCTATCTGCATCCAAGTAGTTGCTTCAGATAATAGAACACTGAGCAAGTACAGACTATAATGATTTAGTCCATAATCTTAGATTCATCCAGACTCTGCTTCTGAGGGAGACAATACCGTATAAACTCAAAGTCTGAGAGCCTGGACCATCAAATCAGACTCCCTGAGTCTAAATCCCAGTTTGTCCACTTAGTACCTGTGTGACCTTGAGAAAGTTTCTTAACTCTTTACTTCAGTATTCTCAACTAGAAAACAGAGTGTGATAATAATAGAACCAATCTTACTGAATTGTTTTAAGGATTAAATATATTAATATATGTAAAGATCAAAGTGCCGGGCTTGGCACAGGTTAAGTCTTATGTAAGAATTTACTATTATTATCACTGCTATCTGGAGCTTCCCATACCCACTTCATTTCTGTTCTCTCTCTAAGTGATCCTATCCACTCCCATGCCTTTAAATGACAGCTAGGCTATGTTGTACTCCCAAATGCATAGTTCCATCCCCAGATGTTCCTTCTGGGCCTCAGATCATGTAGCTAAAGTCCTCCTTACATGGTCCTTTGGGTGGTTTATAAGCATCTGAACTTCAACATGTCTAAAACGGAACTCTTGACATCACCCCACAAATCCACTCTTTCCAAAATCTCCCACAGTAAATAACATTGCTGTATACTCCACTGCTCAGGCCTAAATCCTTGGAATAATCTTTTGTTCCCATAGGCAGATAATTCTATCTGCGTTACATATGAAATACATTCTAAAAATATCTGTGTGTGTGTATACGTGTGCATGTATCTATGGCTTCCACCCTAGTCTAAGAAACCATGACCTTCTACCCAGACTACCACAGTGGTAGCTTTATAATGGATCTTATACATTCACTCTTGCCCCCTGTAATCCATTTTCCATAGTCATGGTCACGTTTTAAGAACATAAATCAGCATAGATTACTCCCCTCTCAAAGCCCTCTAATGGCTCACTATGAACCTCCAGATACAACCAGAGCTTCTCACAAGGCCTAGAAGAGCCTGGATAATTTGGCTCCTATCTACTTTACCAATCTCAGGCCTACCACGCTACGCCACAAGCCAAGCTCCTGACTTTGTGTTTACTATTCCCTGTCCCTGGGATGTTCTTCTCTCAGATGGGGTGGTTCTTTCTCATCATTTAGCTCTCAGCTCAAAGTTTCTTCCTCAGAGGCCTCCATTCCTATCCTAGCCATTTTTCTCTATCACATTAGATTATTAGATCACCCTGTTTCATTTTCTGTATCACCTTTATTACTAGCTAAAAATATCCTGTTAATTTTAGGTTTATATACTGTTGACTGGCCTATACCAGACATATAATAGGCCCTAACATAAGAGATCCACATCCTTAGAACCTGTACATATGTGATCTCATACAGAAAAAAAAAAAATTCTAGATGTGATTGAGTTAAAGGTTTTAAGCTGTGGACATTGCCTTGCATCATCTAGGTGGGCCAGTGTAATCGCGAGGGTCCTCATAATGGGATCACAAGGAGTCTAAAAGTCACAGACAGGAGATAGGACAGTGAAAGTATAAGATGGAGTGAGGCACTTTGAAGATGAAGGAGGGGACATGTACCATGGAATACAGGCAGCTTTGAGAAGCTGAAAAAGACAAGGAGACAGATTCTTCACTAGAGCCTCCCAGAGGAATGCAACCCTGCCGGCATCTTGATTTTAGCTTCATAAGACCAATTCTGGATTTTCTTCCCCCCCCCCCAGAAGCAGTAAGATAAATTTGTGTAATTTGTTACAGCAGCAAATGGAAATGAGGACAGGCTCTCGGATAAATTTGTTGAAAGAACAAAAGGATTCTAAGTGTGGGAGATAAAGCAGTGAAGGAAAAAAAAAGTAGTAGGCATACATTTCTGTCCTCATGGAGTTTATAATCTAGCAGAAGAAAAAAGACAAAAATTAAGTAATAAAAATATATTATGTGGTAGGGCGCCTTAGTAGCTCAGTTGGTTAAGTGTTTGACTCTTGACCTCAGCTCAGGTCACAATCTCAGGGTTCATTAGATTGAGCCCTGCATCAAACCCTCAGCTTGGGATTCTTTCTCTCCCTCTCTCTCTCTGCCTTTCCACTGCTTACTCACTCTCTCTCAAAATAAATTTTAAAAACTAAAATATATACATATTGTGTGGTAAAGTAAAAGGTAACAAAAACTAGTGGAAAAAATAAACCAGGGGGAAAGAGACAGGAGAAGCTAGCTGGAAGTTATTGCAATTTTAAATAGTATCTTTAGGGATGGTCTCAGAAAGAAGCAGAGAGCTAAACAGATATGTGGAGGAAGGGAGGGAATGAGAAATGAAGACAAGTGAGTAGAGGATTCTAGGCTAGTGAGGACTTGGATAGGAGGTTGTCTGATATGTTAAAGCAGCAACAAGGAGGCCAAAGACGCTGGATCAGGGATGTGAAGGGAGAGTAGCTGGACCTGGGGTCAGAATGGCGGGGTGATTAGAACCAATTACAGAAACCAAAGCAAGGCCAGGGGCTATTACTTCAAGTGAGAGAGAAGCTTCTGGAGCAAAGGAGTGCCATCATCTGATTTACATTTTAAAAGAACCATTCAGGCTGAAGCTGGGTTGAAAATTGGGGTGGGACAAGGGAGGAAGCAGGATCCTCAGTTAGGAGGTTTTACAGTGTTCAGACGAGGGAGGAGGGACCTCTGGACCACTTGATGACCGTGAAGACTCCTGTGTCTGAAACAATTTACCCCGCTGCTGACAGACCTCTTCTCATTCTCAACACTCAGCTAAGTGTTACCTTCTCCTGTGTTGTTGTTGTTGTTTTTTTCCCCAAATTTTTACTATTCCTTCATCGCTCAAATGAATAGAGATCTTTTATCTCCATCTTTGTACTCCTATTGCATCCTTAACTACCTTTCTTATTTAAAAAACTATTTTGAGGGGTGCCTGGGTGGCTCAGTTGATTGAGTGTCTGACTCTTGATTTCAGCTCAGGTCAGGATTCCAGTGTCATGGGATTGAGCCCTGTATCAGGCTCTCAGTTGAGCCTGGAGCCTGCTTGGGATTCTCTCTCTCTCTCTCTCTCTCCCTCTTTTCCTTTTCCTCTTTCTAAAATAAATAAAATTTTAAAAAAATTTTAAGAAAATTATTTTGCAATAATTTTAGGTTAATGGAAACTTGCAAAAATAGTACAAAATTCCAATACACTCTTCACCCAGCTTCCCCTGATGATAACATCTTACATAACGGTGGTACATTATCAAAACCAAGAAAGTGACATTGTAAATACTCTGAAGTACAGAGTGTACTCAGATTTCTTTAGTTTTTGTATGCATTGTGTGTCTGTGTCTAATGTTTCTAAAAATTTTATTTCAAGTATGGATTTGCATCATTATAATTTTGTCATTTCAAAATTTTCATATAAATAGAATCAAAGAGTGACCTTTTAAGACTTGCATATTTCACCCAGCATACATAATACCCTTGAGATGTATCCAAGTTGCTGTGTCTGTCAATAGTTCATTCCCTTTCATTGCTGAGTGGCATTCCATTGTATGGATCTAGTGCACTTTGTCTATCTGCTCACCCATGAAGGGCATTTGGAATGCTTCAGGTTTGAGGATATTATAAATAAAGCTTCTGTGACCATTGTGAATAGGTCTTTATGTTAACATAAGTTGTAATTGCTTTAGGATAAATATCTATGCGGGCAATTGCTAGATCATATGGTAAATATAACTTTATAAAAAACTTTTGGGGTGCCTGGGTGGCTCCGTCGGTTGAGCCTCCAACTTTGGCTTAGG
>CM053572.1:37735211-37768676 GCA_028646485.1 Cryptoprocta ferox | reverse complement strand
TCTATGCGGGCAATTGCTAGATCATATGGTAAATATAACTTTATAAAAAACTTTTGGGGTGCCTGGGTGGCTCCGTCGGTTGAGCCTCCAACTTTGGCTTAGGTCATAATCACACGGTTTGTGGGGTTAAGTCCCACTGAACAGCTCAGAGCCTGGAGACTGTTTTGAATTCTATGTCTCCCTCTCTCTCTCCCCCCTCCCCAGTTTGTGCTCTCTCTCTCTCTCTCTCTCTCTCTCTCTCAAGAATAAATAAACTTTAAAAAATAATGCCAAACTGTTCATCAGAGGAGCTGTTTCATTTTGCATTCTCACCAGCAACAGACCTAGCTGCTCTGAATCCTTGCCAAAAGTTGATATTGTCAATTTTTTTTTAATTTTAGCCCTTATAATAGGTATGTGGTGATACCTAATTATGGCTTTAATTAGCCAATTCCTTAATGGCTAATTATGTTGAGCAGCTTACTGATATCTGTATATCCTCTCTAGAGAAGTTCATGATTTTTTGCCCATTGTCTAACTGTTATTGAGTTTAGAGAGTTCTTTATATATTCTGACTACAAGTCCTTTTTCAGATAATGTGATTTGCAAATATTTCTCCCCAACTGTGATGTGTCCTTTCATTCTCTTAAAAGAATCTTTCTTAGAGTGAAAGTTTATAATTTTCATAAAGACAAATTTATTGATTTTTCTTTTATGGACTGTGCTTTTGGTGTCGTCTAAGAACTCTTTGCTAAACCTTAAGTCAACAAGGTTTTCTATGTGGTTTTTCTTTAAAAGCTTTATAGATTTACACGTGACATGTAGATCTCTGATCAATTTTGAGTTAATTACTGTGTAATGTGTGAGTTTTAATTTGAGGCCCATTTTTGCACCTATGGATATTTAATTGTTCTAATGCTTTCTGTTGAAAAGACTGCCCTTTCCCTATTGAATTACTTCTGCACTTTTTGGCCATACCTGCATAGTTCTATTTCTAGACTTTGGACTTTGTTCCACATCACATGGTGTTTTAATTGTTGAATTCCTTGTCTTTCTCTTACTCTCCCAGTGGACTTGAAAGTGATGATTGTGTATATCTCAACTCTGTTTCCAGGGCATTTGGCACAATATCTAGCCCATAGTAAACTTACAATGAATAAAAGTTTATTAAGTGATGAAAGAAACTTGGCTCCTTCGTTTTTAGAAGTGATGAAACACCTAAGTTAGCTTACATTTTTGGGAGGAAGTAGAAAGTATTTCCACTAAATTATCTTTTACCCTCTCCAGCATTTTTTCAGTGGCCATTTGTTCACATCATTTAATACTTTTTGAATCAATCAAGATATTACTGTAATTTGTGTAATATGTGCAGAGATATACTCACTCTAAGGGAGCTACAATATGAGACATGGTCCTTGTTCTTAGGGACTGGCTTTTCACAACATGGCATAATGGGAACAAGGAACGACTTCATTGTCAAGCAACCCTGGGATGAGCCCCACATGGCCACTTATTAGCCATGACTTCGGGCAGCTTATGTAATTTTTAAAGCCTCAGTTAGTTAACATATGTGATGGTGATGATAACAGCACATACCTGATAGGGGCATTGCAAAGATGAAATCCTATTATGCAGTTAAAGCCTTAGCACAGGGTCCTCAGAGCACTTAGTAAAGACTCAATAATGCTATCTGCCATTATTAATGTCCATTTATTAAGGCTATTAATAGAAATTTTTATTGCAGATAATATCACTATAACTAAGTCCTTTGAGAAGGACTTGACTAGGCTCCAACAAAGTGGATTAAGCAAAGTCCCTGTTCCATCTTGCAACCTAAGTCAAAATTATGAATCTATTTTCAATACCACTTATGGTCAATGGTCCTTCGGGTTTCTAACTACTTCACAAAATCTGATATACAAAGCACAGGGCACTTTTAAATCAGCAGTAAATGCATTTTTCAGAATTGCATCAGTAGAGATAGAAGCATTCACTTAATAAAGAGTGAAAGTTGCTAACTTGGCAGGTCACATTTTGATTACAGAAAACTGGCCATCCCAAAAAGTTAAATAAACCTTCTTCTGGTCTCAGGAAACCATTTATGCTTTGCACTAGGAATGACACTTATGTGAATATGATTCTCTTTGCAGTCATTAATCGCATCTCTCTAAACATCTTAATGAGCTCAAGTGAATTTTCTAATTATTCTATGCTTTCTGTGAAGACATTATTCTAAGTGCTAATTATAAACAAATACATAAACATTTGGTGTTTTAACACATTTTTTACCCTTCATAAACACCCAACATTTTATCATATCTTTATGAACTTACACAGTTCTCTTCTGGAGACACATAATAATGGATGAAACAATAGTAAAATAGAGTTCTGATGCCTCAAAGCTTTCACTACAGTAAGGTCATGGGTCATGGATAAGTTGGAGACGGCAACTCTTTGTTGGTTTCTAAGACAGTTCCCAAGCAGAGATGTCTGTGTTCTAACTGCAGGGAACACTGCTGGGAAGTCCACAAGCATCTTTAGACATTGAACTTTTCCATTAAGAAAATCCACATCATATCCTAACAGTATCTGCAGTATCACTATTTATAAAACCCACTGGGGACCAGTGTATCAACTATATATTCTCTGAAAATACTACCCCAAATAACCTGTGGCTGAAACAAAGACAAGTTTATTGCTTCCAGCAGTAAGCAAGACCGCTACTGTCACAACAACTTAGTAGCATTGAGGGTAGCAAAGACAAGATTCTTAGGAGGTTTGAGGTCTGGTCTAAGGTGAATTTTCATTGGTGGGAAATGGAAGTGAAGGACCCTGATTGGAATTGGGCAAAGGTCACGACAAAACTGTTAGGATAGGTGGAACAAGGTGAGATTTAGAAGGGAGACATGAGAAGTGGCCAGTTATTAGCTGAATTTCACAGAAAGACCTAGTATGGAGAAAGGATAAGGAAGCTAGCTATGTGGTCTATTGTTATAAAAAAATTGATGTTACATAAATTCTTGAAATAAGTAGTAGAGTTATTTTTAACTTTACCTTCCCAAACAAGAATTTCTTGTAATAGTACTGTCCTATTATTAAAGTGACAGTGAGTGTTACATCTGGCTTTCGTTCTCATGAGAGTGATATACATGTGATTATGTGTGTAAAGACCTCTTGGCCTCCCAATCTCAATACTGACACCTCTGGTTCAGAGATTTGCTCTTTGTTGATTCTTTTCTTTGGGTGAAGGCATTGATGTCTCCAAGATGTCTCTCTTTAAATATAATTTCTCTAGAAAGTACTAGAAAAATGCACTGATAGAAGTATGAAGAAGTAATCAATAATTATAGATTAAATGATTAAATAAATTATGATTCAATTCAATTATTAACCAGAAGTCATTCTGATGCCTGAAACGTCACTTCAGACCTGAAAGGTCCTGAGGAAGAAGCACAGAGTAAATTTTCTCAGGGAGAGCTGTGTGCCAGACTGAAACTCAGATCATGGCCTCAGGAGGGTGGGCTGCTGCTCTGATGGATGCTGCGGGCTAAGGAAACCATGGCAACAGGTGTGGGTTAGAATACAAGCATGGGAAGATGTATTGAAAAGACTACCTTCTCATCTTCTCTCTCTAAGAAACACTCTGTGGCTCCTATTTAGGTTCTCAAGGGACTCTTCCCCAAGAATTACCTCTTCTCTTATAAAACCATGTCCTGGGGTTTTCCCACTGTGCCTCCTGCAGGATTGTATGTGTACTCTGAGCTCATGTACCACAGTTGTCACTGAGATGGAATTTTGGAGTTCAAACTACTTTGAGATCAAACACAATAAACATAGACATATGAGCCATGGGCCCATTTATGTAATTCAACTCAAGTTTACTTTTACTCTGTCTTTTCTACATCATCATTGTTTTTCTATTTTACTCCCTTTCTGGCCTAAAGTCTTAATTCCTTCTTACCTTGTTTATGTAATACTTTTTCTCTCTCTCTTTTTTTTTAATGTCTATTTATTTTTGAGAGAGAGTGTGTATGAATGTGAGAGGGGCAGATAGAGAGGGAGACAGAGGATTCAAAGCAGGCTCTGCACTGACAACAGAGAGCCTGATTTGGGGCTCAAAATCACAAACTGTGAGATCATGACCTGAGCCAAGTCAGACACTTAACCAGCTGAGCCACTCAGGTGCCCCTGTATGTGGTACTTTTTCTTTTACATCAGATCTATTTTTTCTCTTCATATCTCTTTTATCACGCCAATGAAATGTAGATAAATGATAGATTTATTAAATCTGTATACTAGTTAAACATTTTATATATTTATATATAAATTATATATAATATAGGCATATTATATATAATAAATATATATCTAGGCAGACAGAGAGATAGATTGATCTCTAACTTGGCCCCCAGGCCAACTCCCTTGAATTCAGGAAGAAACTCTTTCATAGCTATGTTCTCTAGATTAAATCCTTTGGCCAGCCTTTTCTCTCCATTCTGCTTACAACACAACTCCACTCACTTAAGCTGAGGCTCTAACAGGCATCTCTCAGCCTTCACACATTCCAGAACCTCCTCCATCTCATTTGGGAATTCTCTGCCTTTTTAAAGATCATTTAAAAAATGGATTTCCTTAATCTCTCAAAGTTTGCCTATTTCATTTTTAGTTCCTATCTTTCTCATTCCCTTCTGAATCCATGTGTTCTCTAAAAGTTTTTATTGCACTTGTATTTGCATAAAAACCTTCTCACCTACCACTAACCCCTTCAGTATCAACAACACATAGATTTCCAGAGCTTTATTCCATTAGCATGTAAAAAAAAAAATCCTTAGGATGCCTGAGTGGCTCGGTCAGTTGAGTGCCTGACTTTGGCTCAGGTCTTGATCTCACAATTTGTGGGTTTGAGCCCCATGTCCAGCTTTACACTGACAGTATGGAACCTGCTTCAGATTCTCTGTCTCCCTCCCTCTCTCTCTCTGCCCCTCCCCAGCTCGTACTCTCTCTCAAAAATAAATAAATAAACATTTTAATAAAATAAATTAAAAATACTTCACTGGCATAGATTTTTTTCCTTAAAATATTAATACTCTTTAAATAGGTACCTAAAGATACATACATGTAAAATTATTTTTTCTTATGAAAAACAAAGCATCCTAGTAGATTAATTATTAAAGTAAATAAAAATGATGATACTTCTTGATATTTTGCTTCATTAGTAACGTATCACAAAAAAAGGGAAATTAGAAGGAAGTTAGGAAAGGCCAGAGGTAACTTATTCATTTTACTTTAAATCTCCTAAAGGAGGGATTGAGGTCTGTGTAAGTTTCTTTGTTCACAGACTACAATAGTGCACATAAACTGGAACCCAATTCAATACTGGGATGCTTATTATATTTATGCAAATTGGGAGTTGACAGAGTAATTGCGGAAAGTCACTTTTTTTTCTTAAAGAGAACTAAGAATTATAGTATCAAGTAATCTATCTGTCCTCTGTACAGTGGTTCAGTGTTCTCTGAATTTATTTCCATAAACACTTTAAATATAATAACTTAAACTTTACTGTCTTGTAGCAAATTTGATTGTAAAAAATAATGGTAGCAACAGTAGGGCAGAAGAAATTATATAAGATTCTCTAATATTTACCCCTAGAAAAAAATTAGGGGTACCTGGCTGACTCAATCAGTAGACCATGTGACTCATTGATCTCGGGGCTGTAAGTTCGAGTCCCAGTTTGGGTGTAAGACCATATTGGGTCTTAAAAAAAAAAAAAGCAATAGAAAAAATTAGATCAAGGATGAGTCAGACAAAACAAATTACAATCAGCTAAATCCAATGAATACTAGGAAGGAATAACTCCTAGATATCATAAAATATGCAATCCTAGGCAGCCCATACACAGGAGGAAGCTCTAAGAGGTTTGCGAAATCAATTAGAAACAGAAGTTTTCTATATTTTGAGGGTAGATGGAAAATACATCACAAGACCTTTAATACAGTATTCTAGTCAGTTACTTTGTGCTGTGTGGATCTGAGTTAGGACTCTTCTGGTCAAAGCCCTCCTCGAGATAAGTGCGTGTGTACATGTGTGAGAGACAGGGACAGAAAGACAGAGACCAATGTACTAATTAACAAGTAACACCTACATGCAGTTCCATCAGAGTTTTAATAATATAAGGTCAGAGACAGGTAACAGATGAATGAAACACACCCAAGAAGGAAAAATAGAAACAAAAAACGTACAAATACAGCGCAATGACAATACCTGATCCTTACTTCCTGAGAAGACCTCTAGCTGACAGGACACTAATATAGAGTCCAGAATAAGCGAGTGGACTTTAGAGCAGTTTCTCATACTCTAATGTGCATATGAATCTCCTGTGGATTAAACCTGATTCAGTGGGTCTGGGGCTGGGCCTAAGATTCTCATGTATAAAAAATCCAGGTATCGTCAATGTTGCTAGTTTTGGGGCCATATTTTGAGTAGAAGGATTGAGACAAAGCCTAGAAGTGGCAGTTTTATCCCAACAAGAGTAAAAGGCTGGGTAGCTGTCTGAGATGAAAATGGAGCAGAAAACTCAAGGCCAACATAGCAGGAGTAGATTAAGGAAGATTGCCATATGCTGGTGGCCAGAGACAGAAGGGTGAACATAAGCACAATCAGAGGGCTTCTCTTGGAGGGCACATCCTGTCCTTATGGGAGGATGGGAAGATCTTAAGCAGCAGCCTAGAACATGAGCCAACTCTAGAAGCTCTCAACTAAACAGCGGAGGTTTAACATAGACCTAAGAGGCCCAACTGAGGCAAGACAAGCAGAGTACAATTATCATTGACATAGACAACAGCCGAAACTCTAAAAAGTTTAGATAGAGGCAACAAAAACACCTTTGGAATGCTGTCTGCTTGGTGTTTATATAAATTTACCTAAATAAATCAAGGTTTCCCAGGTCATTGGAATAGATACAGTGCACTGTACCAATGGACAATTACTGACAGCAAAGTAAAGGAAATCCATCTCTTGCCTTAGTCATCAGCAGAAGATGTCCACTGGCCTAGGTTAGTGGCTTTTTGTAATGCTGGCAACATTTTGATCCTCTTATCCTACAGGTCTAAGGCAAAATGTCCACCAGTGTTATCAGAGAAGCAGGGACTGGAATGGTTTTCCATACCGTAAAGTACAATTCTTTGCATTCTACATAATACATTTAAATTCACTGTGCTCAAACAAACACTGTTGAATGGGCCTGCTGGAGAAAAGACTTTCCATATTTGTTTAAAACCCAACTATTTATGTTTTTTTTAATTTTTTAATGTTTGTTTATTTTTTGAGAGACAGAGACAGAAGGGGCAGAAAGAGTGGGAGACACAGAACCTGAAGCAGGCTCCAGGGTCTGAGCTAACAGCACAGAGCCTGATGCAGGGCTTGAACCCACGGACTGCAAGATCATGACCTGATACGAAGTCAGATACCTAACCGAGGCACCCAGGTGCCCCTAAAACCCATGCTATTTATGTTTAAGTCCCCATCATATACATCAGTTTCCTAGACCTTACAGTCCCGCAGTTCCCTATATACTCAGGGTTAAGGTGATAATTCCCCAAGGTAATTTTCAAGTCCCCTTCCCAACCCAAGGGGATGCTTGCCTGTTTCCCACCCTGTGCAAGAAATCATCAAACCTCTGTACTTTTACTGAAGCTTAGTGAAAGGGTGAATCAAAGGTCAGTCTCCCTGGATTGATTTCTTAGTGTCCCATCTGCCTTATATCCCTAGGCTGGAGGTATACTTCTGGAAAATGTCTGCATATGTATCCATAAAATGTTCACAGTATTCTTTAATGTTTTCATACTTCATATAAATGGTTTTAAATATCTTAACAAAATAGTGCTGACTAGAAACAATGAAACAGCATAAGAGTGAAACCTATGTATTTACCATTTATGTAAATTAAAAATATATGCACACTCTATCAAGCACTGCCCTTGTTTAGGCGTTCAGGTTGATGGGCCCTCAGCCATCTAGAACCACCACTGGTACTGCAGTAAGGGAAGGGAAATATGGGGTGTCATGCCATGGCTCTTGAAGGCTTCCTCACAGAAATGACACACATTAATTACAACTGATGTCTCAATGCCAAAACAAGTCACATGGCCATCCCCAATGTCAAAGAAGTCAAGCAGTGTCATCCTACCTGAAAGGGAGGAAACCAGAATATAGGTCAAGAGTCTTAAAAACAGCCACACACACACAAAATTTCAATTCAAATTTTATAATTCTTACAAATAAAAGGATGAATATCAAATGCATTAGAACAGTTGCCAATAAGATTGAAGGGAAAGGGAATGGGAGAGGTAATGAGGATAAAAGAGAATGAATAAACAAACAAATAAGAGCACAGATTACTACTCTCAGTGTACAGTTGGGTAAATTGATAATCATAGTTTTAATGTGTCATCATGATTTCAACTAATTGTGGCCAAGGAGGAACTCAAACCCAGGTCTTCTGACTCCATGTTCCTAGGTCTCTGGGCTACATATTTTGACCAAGAAATAAAAATTATTTAATTGATAACAGCTTCCCATCTATCTGATAATTTGAACAAGAGGCACCAATATTTCTAAACTGGCATTTATTTATTTCCTTTGATATTTTAATCAAGAGCACCCCAACACATAAAATAAAGTTCATGTATTCCTCCTTGATAAGCAACATTAATAGCATTTTGGAAAAAGTTAGGAGTTGAGAGTCAAGTGAACCTGAATTAAAATCCTCATGTACCAATTCTATGACTTTTGACAAGTAATTTAAACCCTATAAACATCAGTGCCCTCATTTGTAAAACAAGGATAATAATGCCTAACTTAAAGGAGCCATCCTAAAGATTAAATGAGAAAAGACACATCACAGAGCCTGGCACACAAAAGTATTTTAAACATCGGACCTTAGCTTTTTTTGCCCCAACTTTGATAAGATAATTTACACTAATTGATAACCTGTGTTTTTCTGCTCCAGGCTACTTGCATTTCACTGATATTTCCTCTATTTTGCTGACACTATTACTACTTAAGGATTACGTCGTCTAGTTACCTAAGAAGTTCAGCACAAATATAATAAGCCAAAGTGAAAATCAGTTGCTGAGGCCTTTAGACTGATGTTATGAGTTTTACAGCTCTACAAAAGAACTGTAGCAAGTACACGTACTCTTTAAAAACATCCTGTGATGTTGACTAAATTTCAGGAAAAATTCAAATGATAGGAGAATAATCCCTGAGCTGCTAAATTTTCATTTAAGGAATTCGTCTGTTGGAATTCCGTGCCAGCCAGCTAGCATAATGAATCGAGGTTTCTTCCTGTTTGCATGAAGATGTCTTAATGTAGCCACCAGTATATTCTAAGAGATCAAAGACAGTTTATGCATATATATATGTATGTATGTATACATAGTTTAAAAATGACTTTGTTTTTCATTAGAGTTGTACTATATATTTATATATTTCCAAATGACATAATGTTACATGTTACATGATTCTGAAATCTAAGCTAATATAAAATGCTGCCATATTGTATACATTTTTCTGTGGATTCTTTTTTACTAAACAGTGTCTTTGAGAACCAATCATGCTGATGTACGAATCAGTAGTTCACTCTTTTTCACTACTACATGGTTTCTATATACAAATATACCACAAATTAGTTATCTGGACTCCACCTTCAGAATATGGGTCTCTCTTGAGTACAAGCAAAGGAAGAACAGGAGACAGACCGGGAGTGAGCGGGGGAGGAGACATATAGTAAACATCTGTCATTTGTAAACAGAGGGGAGGTTCATTTTGCTGTTCTCTGTTTTATATTATTTATTTTCTTTTGTATTTGTAAAATATTTTAAAGTATCAAAACTGCAAGTGGGTGAGGGGAGAGGAGGCTGCTGCTGCTTTTTTTTTTTTTAATCTGACCCAAAATACATCACAATCTCATCAAGGACAAAGCTTCACTTTATATTATCATGAGTGGCACCTGGGTGGCTGAGTCAGTTAAGCATCCTACTTTGGCTCACTCAGGTCATGATCTCCTGGTTCGTAAGTTCCAGCCCCGAGTTAGGCTGTGCTAACAGCTCTGTCAGCCTGCTTCAGATTCTGTCTCCCTCTCTCTCTGCCCTTCCCCCACTCATGTTCCTCTCTCTCTCTCTCTCAAAAATAAATAAACATTAAAAAAATTATACTAGCATGAACGTCACTGTGTGTGTGTTTGTGTTTTAAGTGCTTCTTGTTAAAGAGTGACCCACTCTTTAACAAGAAGTTAAAGTGTCAGTTCCTTTATCTTTCTTTTCCTATGTCCTCCCAATCAAATGTGAGAACCACAGGTGAAAATCATCCCCAAAACATTGGCATCTGAAAACTGTTCTATTTACCCCAATAAATTTTCAACTTGATTGCTCTATATATGGCAAGCTAAGGCACTGATGGCTACAAGCTCATTCATCAATAACTATCATTGATTTAAAACTAGCTGCCAAGCAAAGACTGAAATATAGAAGACATGTAAAACATTTATAAAACATTCTCACAGACAGAAAGCTATGTATCAAAATAAGAGACAGTTAACAAAATAGGAGAGAAATGATTGGTACCGATGGAGGGGACAGGATTCACTCATTCATTCACTTAATCAATCATGAAATATTTATCAAGTACTTCCTATGTGCCAACCACTGAGCTAGGACCTGACCTCACAAAGGTAAATCTGATGCAGGCTCTGCCCTCAACAAGCTTACAATGTAATGTTTATACTATGAACATGCTTTGCAAATATCTCCACCAGAACTCACTGCATCCTTCTCAACAGGCTGTCTGTTTTGGGGGAGTTGCTTCCTCCAGATATGGTCTGTGTCTTACTGCCCAGTGCCTAGCATAGTAGCTGGTGCAGAAAAGATGTCAGTAAATTTTTATTGAGCAAATTACAAATGAAAGCTGCATTGCACTATCAATCTATAACCCACAGTTACCTTCCATTTTTTTTCTTCCTAGCAAGATGCCTTGTTTTTAAATTTTGCCTTCAGAGCCTAAATACTTACAAATCACAGTGCTCACCCCCACCGCCCCCAACTATACTCCCAATGCTTCTACCCTAACACACAGACAGACAAACAGACAGACACACACACACACACACACACACACACACAGAAAAGAATGTTAAAATTCCAGTCATGACCATTTAGAGCCATTAATGAGAAACTGGAGTTTAACAATGGAATCTCAGAAAGCATTCCAGGGAATTACTTGCTTCACTGTCTAACTCTAAAGACCACATACTGTCCCAGCATTCTTGCAGACAGAGATTTGAGAGAGCTAACAGAGTCTGCATCTTTGCTCACTGCACAAATCAACTTGGATAGGGCAACAGACAGACGACCTTTGTACAGTTGAGGAGGTCAAAAAAATTAGCAAGATGGGCAGCCGCCTAGAAGAAGCAAAGCAGAGGCAAGAGTTCTGAGAATCAGGCTGGAATGTAGCACCCTGGGACAAACGAGAATGACAAGATTGGAAAACTGACTGTGCTGCTTTGTTAAAGAATATGGCAAAGGAGAAAGAAGATTAGCATAAAGCCTTGGATTCTAATGGTTTAGGATCTTATGGAATGTGGAAAAGGAGTTGGAAGGGGAGAAGTTTGAGGCATAGAAGAAGCGCCTGTGTATTTATTACAGATACTCTATTGGCTGCATCTGTCCTGATTTATAGATCCTCATCAGTAAGGTCAGTACTGAGCTGTAAGATGGATCAGTATACCCTGGACATAAAGATCAGTTGTTTACCACTACACTTCAGAGGAGTTGGTCGTCTGAAAATTCCAAACAATTTAGTGCTTTCTCTCATCAGCAAAGAACTTAGAAAAATGTCTCAATGTCTAGTTTCCAATCCCTGTGGGTCAAAACCTCAGGCCTCAGTCTGACCTTCAATAATAAACTCTTTTACTGTATCAAAATTTTATTTAAATTTTCTTTTAAAATTTTTTTGATGTTTATTTATTTTTGAGAGAGAGAGACAGAGCATGAGCCAGGGAGGGGCAGAGAGAGAGATACACAGAATCCCAAGTAGGCTCCAGGCTCTGAGCTGTCAACACAGAGCCTGACACGGGGCTGGAACCCATGAACCACGAGATCATGACCTGAGCCAAAGTCGGATGCTCAACCGACTGAGCCACCCAGGTGCCCCTCAAAATTTTATTTATATTAATCTTTTTCATTTTGAATTTTTGTCAGTGAATTTGGATATAGTTTATTAAGGAATATAATTTAGCATAAATATTCCTGAACAATAAACAAACAATGCATCATGTTTCTCTTTATAGGCTGTTCCCAACCCAACTGCATTATTGACTCTGGTGCCAGAGACCAGTTTTACTCTGCTCTAACTATACACATTTTTGGATTGGGCTGAGAAAACAATGGGTATCTAAGAAATATATTCTGTTTGATATTTAAAGAACAAATCTTGCATTCTCATTAGGCCAAAGAGGATATTTTAAAACATTGTTTGCTTTAGATAAAAAAGAGACTTTTAAAAATCTTAGGTCTCCTTCTCTAATCCAAGAAAGATACCTCCAAATCTAATGTGTGCATGGCAGTTATGGAAGTTCTGCTCTTAGATGATAGGCTACCTTCTGTTGGCCTTCAAATGGTTCTGTCTACATTACCTCCCAAATAGATAACTGAAGCAAATTTGATGGAGTTGTTAACGCAGAATGAGAAAATGCCTATTGGTGCAAAGACTTCATTTTCTCTCCTTTTCTACTTCTGAACATGATCAAAGTACAGTTCTCAAAGTCTAAACGACTCACAAGCTTCCTCTATCAGTCCAGTCTCTGTTTTCTCCTTATTAATCAAGCACATATTAAGCAAAGTCCCGGGCATGCTAGGCCCTGAGCAAAGGCATTACAGCTATTCTCATCATGGAAATAGAGAAGACAGAGGATGACCAGGCTATTTCAAGGCATGAGGGGGCAAAGCATGAGATGAGGGGGCACCTGGGTGGCTTAGTCAGTTGAGGGTCCGACTTCGTCTCAGGTCATGATCTCATGGTTCGTGGGTTTGAGCCCTGTGTCAGGCTCTGTGCAGAGAGCTCAGAGCCTGGAGTCTGCTTCTGATTCTGTGTCTCCCTGTCTCTCTGACCTACCCCACTCATGCTCTGTCTCTCTCTCTCTCTCTCAAAAATAAACATTAAAAAAACATTTTTTTAAAGCAGCAATATGAGGATTGCATTAGGAGAAAGCAGAAAGCACAATGAGTGCACTCAAAAGGCCCTAGATCTGTGGGAAAGTAGTGGATGCTGGTAAGAGAGGGCTGTCCCAAATCCCTGTCTCCAATCACTGTGCACTGCCACTATTGTCCTTGAAAATATCCTGATACTTACTCTGGTATTAGAAGTAAATGCTAAAATCAGTTTCAGGAGTCACAGCTAGAAGAAGCTGGCCACAGCTTTGGCCTGGAACAAGATAAGGAAATCACAGCACAACACTTCTCTTCCTTTATCAATCGACTACACAAACGCACAACTACAAAACGGTCTATAAATCAGATGTTCTAATGTCTCTACTTGATAATCCATGTGGAATCCAATTCTAACTGAGTGTGATTCCTTTCCTCTCTTACCCCCAAACATAAATCAAAGCATTAATGGCCTTAACATTTATCTAAATGACAGAGAAGGTATGGAAAAAAATATCTTAGTCTTTCCACAAATCCCCTCATTTACTATTTTAAAGGAGGCCTTTTCTTTCCCTGGATGGATAAATGTCCCTGTGAGCTTGAAATCTCCTTTGTCTAATGAATTACAGAGAGATGAACCTTGAAATAAGGATGTGTCAGAGAACACCTGAGCTGCGGCCTTAAAGACAAAAGTTAATTTTTAAAAGGAATGTGTGGGGCCAAAAAGAAAAAAAAAGGATTTGTGATTTTCCAGGCAGACAGTAGTATTTCTCAGAAAGAAAGGCATGAAGTTAGTAAGCAGAACTTGTATTTTAACTTTCAGGAGTCTCTGTTAACAGTCTCTCCTACTCAGTCTCGAGCACCTCTAATTAACCTAAAGTCAATACTACAACTCTACTGCATTTACCTTGGTTTCCACAACTTTGGACAAGCATCCCTGGGAAAAATCTAGAGTTTTAGTTGAGTCAAGGACAAGACAATATGAAGCAAGAGCACTGGTTTTTTGAAAACACCATCACTTGACTAAAATCAACAAAATCTAAGAGGATAATTTTAATATTCCCACTGCCAGGAGAAGAGTTGCTCATTCTGTGGTTAATGGGGGGAAATCCCTGGTTCTAAGGGATCAGAGGTAGAGTTTGAGCAATTTTGACCCTAAAATCATTCTCCCAACGTACAAACCATAAAAAGAAAACAAAATTCACAAATTTCCGTTGACAGGGAGATAATGCAAAGCTTTTTGTTTTCTACAGTAAAACCATACATTTCAAAATGTAAGTAGACGCCAGTATCTTTCTATAGGTTGCATCTGGGTTGGAGCCCAGATTTCACTGAACATATTTGTTCTACATCTACTTAGGCATTTCAAGCTTGAGGAGCCCTTTTAAAAATCATCTCTCATTCACATGTTGGTCGACATCCTCCAAAGTGCTTTTTATTCAGCTAAGAACTATTTCATCCTTCAGGATAGTCACTGAGGAGAGGCTGTTATGGATGTTTGAAGCAGAATGCAACCTGCCAGGGGCACCTGGGAGGCTCAGTTGCTTAAGCATCTGACTTCAGCTCAGGTCATGATCTCATGGTTCATGGGTTCGAGCCCTGGGTCAGACTGTCCTGACAGCTAAGAGCCTGGAGTCTGCTTCGGAATCTGTGTGTGTCTCTCTCTCTGTCCCTCTTCTGCTCACACCCTCTGTCTCTCTCTCAGAATAAATAAACTTTTTTTAAAATAAAAAAAAATAGAATTCAACCTGCCATAATTTTAGCAATCATGGATAGTTTTTTCTCCTGATAAGTATCTGCAGGGACACTTCCCATTTTGCATTTGACGCAAGGCTATACACTCGCCAATTAACACTCAGAAAGTCCCAGATTTCTTACCTAAATTTTGGCAACCACAAAAATAGTTTGTTTTCCCCCACTTTAACCTCTCCGAGGAAATATACACACAAGGGATTTAGACTCAAGATTATATCAGGATTATTTAGAGTGTTTTCAACACTTTGAGCATTCTCTGACAGACTAGGAAAGCCACCACCCCTAGCTGTCATTCTCCTTCCCTACTGATTTTCGTGAAATTAGAGATCAAAGTTGAACTCTGTCAAACACTAGTACCAATCTTTGGTCTCACTTTAGTGTGGACAGATGTTTTAGAAATACGTTCTTCAACTTGAAACTTCTTTCTCCTGAGCTCTTGCTGACAGATTAAAGCTGAGCAGTATCCTTTGACTCTTCAATTTAGCCAATGGGTAAAATAACTTTCTTTGTGCATAACAGGAATAATTCATCTTCATCACTCCACAAAACACTCTATATATGAACAGTGCATAGTATGACTGTGAAGGAAAGAAACAGAAAGGGAAAGCAGAAATGTTCTTAGGAAAAACTGTCACTGTCACTTCAAACGTATGCAATGGTAGAACACATGTGAAAGAAAAATTACAAATGGCTAAAAATAAGCAAACATTATCTATCAGGCTAAGGTTATTTATCATACTGCTTAGAGTAGACAAAAAGTAAAATCAAAGCTACTGTTGCAATCTGGGAGAAAAAATTTCTTGAAGATGCTGGTGCGGGGGAAAAAAAGCCCTCCCTATCCTTCCTTTTTACGACCAGGATTCTCATAAGTGTCACTTTGGTGAAAGCTAACAGATAAAGGCAAGATACAAAAATAACTCAACAAATACCTCCTGCCACTGGCATCAGTCACTTGGGAGAAAGTAAAGTGAGAGATAAAAAACAGATTAATTCAACAGCACGAGATCATCTGAATCCCAGAAAAATGGGAACGTGGAAATGCAGAGCTGCTCTGAGTAAGAAAGGGAGATCATTCTAGGTAAAACAAAGAGGTTATCAATTTGAAGTAGGGTTCTCTGTTTCACAGTACCTGGCCTGAAATACCGTTTACAGTCAAAGCTAGATTCAGAGAAATCATTCCCATGCATCTCCTATGGTGCAGGTAGGATTATACTGTGACAAGTGCCAATTCTGGAACTTATTCAGTAGACATGAACTGAGCTGTGGCACTAAGACAAATCCAAGGGATCAGTGCCAGGCACTGTGCTGGGCACGACAAATACAAAGATGTGTAAGTGAAAGACACAAGCCTAAACAGCCAGCCCCTGAGGGAAAGGGTTCTAAGGGCCAGCCAGCCTGTGTATAATGATTCCAAAGAGTCTCCTAATGCAGTGAGTGGTTCCTACACATATGAATGCATCATATGAATCAATTGCAATCATATGAATCACCTGAGATATCCTGTGAAAAGACGGAATCTTACTCAGAAGATTCTGATGAGATCCTGATGATGTTGATGTCACTCTCTTTGGGCTACAATCTGAGCAGCAGGCCTTAAATTACAGTGGATTTCAACTATTTCTGCAGCAAGAAATGACAGGATAAAGGGAATGAGTAATTTATTTGACTGTGCTACAGTAAGAACCGAGGTCTCTGCAACCTGCAATTCTACGCATGCAGAAGGCGGTGAGTGGCTGCTCTCCATCTACTCTGAGTTATGAGAGATTCTACTACATTGGCGGCCATACAAATGCAGCTTGGAAATCTTGTTAATGGCTAGAGCAAGTTTTAAAGCAGGTTATATGGGGCGCTTGGGTGGCTCAGTCGGTTAAGTGTCCGGCTTTGGCTCAGGTCATGATCTCACGGTTCGTGGGTTCCAGCCCCGTGTCGGGCTCTGTGCTAACAGCTAGCTCAGAGCCAGGAGCCTGCTTCAGATTCTGTGTCTCCCTCTCTCTCTGACCCTCCCCTGTCCATGCTGTCTCTGTCTCTCAAAAATAAATTAAAAAAAAAAAACATAAAGCAGATTATAAAAATGTCCCTACCTGGATTCTAAGGGGAGAAAACTATATTGAGTTTTCACCTGTCCTGAAGACCAGAGTGGTGATTGGGCTTTTCAAAGACTCACTCCACTCTGGTAGTGTGTGGGGAAAAAAAGCACATAAAAGTGACTTTCAATATTTGTTCAACACATTCCAATTACAACCATAAAAAAACTGACCTTTGGTCAAGCTGTATTTGGAAGTAGTTGGCATACTTAAACAAGATCCTTCCTGTCAAATTTTATGCCATAGAGAAAATATTCAGATAATGGCATCTTGACAGAAGTACCAAATAATACCTAGGCATGATAATTAGTTCTCTTAAGAAATGTGTTTATTTAAATGTTTATTTAAAGCCTAAAAGAAAAAAAAGTCAAAGGGAATCCTTAAGCTTTTACCCTCACAGTTTATAAAGTGAGGAGAATGCAAATCTACTCATGTCAGCTATGGATTCAACCCCTTCCTATCTGTGATAAGACCTCAGGTCAGTGTCCCAACATGTCCCATTACCCTTTATATCAAATTTTAACCTCCTGACAGTTCTTACTTCTCAACCTTAAAAGAAGCAAGCTTATCATGGTTCGACCTTAACAACACAAATTTTCTATTGTGTCTCCAGATCTGCCTCTAGTACTGGAATAACTCTCCTTTCTCAGCTATTTTGTACAGGTATCTTAATTGTCCTACTTCTGGGGCACCGGGGTAGCTCAGCTGGTTGGGTGTGTGACTTTGGCTCAGGTCATGATCTTACAGTTCATGTGTTTAAGCCCCGTGTTGGACTCAGTGCTGACAGGTCAGGGCTTGGTGCCTGCTTCGGATTCTGTGTCTCCCTCTCTGTCTGCCCCTTCCCCGCTCATGCTCTGTTTCTCTCTCTCTGTCTCTCTAAAAATAAATAAACATTTAAAAAATTTGCTTTGTCTTACTTCCCACTTATTCTTATTTTTCATACCTTTTTTTTAAGTAGCAGAACACTACTTTTCAAACAAAATCTAATATAGAACCCAAGACAGAAAATAAACACATGCACAACTTCCCTGGTTGAAAGATGGGACAGTGAGCAAAGAACCCCCTACCTGGCCTTGAACTTCTGCTTGTGTAGGCAGCCCCTGAGCAGCCTCTAAAGACCGCAGGCTCTGCAAACCATCCACCTACCTCACTATCCCTCCTTCCCCTCTCTCTACTCCAAGGAAATGGTTAAAGAGCACCCATGAGTTCTTAGTCAATAGACACTTTCTGATCTGTCTTACCTGATTAAAGAATTTCGGACTACAAACAAGAGAGGAACTACTTTCAATTCCCACATATTTCATTCTCTCTCTTCAATGCCTTTGCACATTCAGTTTCTTCTGTTCTAATACTCTGTTGGCACTTCCTCTCACCTAAATTAAAAGCCCACTTGGTTTTCAATACTGAAAAAAATCTAGTCAATGTGCAAGCCACCTCCCTTCCTTCTATCCTTATCACCCTCTGCTCTCACTGTGTTCCAGCTCCACCACGGGCTTCTATCCCACATGTGCTATAAGTAAACACCTTCTCTAGCTACATTATTTTTCTAAGACTTTCTCTTCCTCCTAGATATATATCTATTGCTTTACATTATGTGCTCTTCCAAAAGTATGGATCTAGAGGAATTGCCTAAGCAGAATACCATTTTATTTGGAACTAAAATATGAGATAGCAGCTAGTCTCTGTCTAGACTAGAAATGGTTCCAGTGTAGCAAATCCTCCAAACTTCATTATGTCCTACTACAATAGGAAAGAAGTCAAAGCCAACAAGGATTTGTTGAGTACTTCTAAGAGTTATATGTGAGATGTAAGAGAAGAGTATAGCATGCTCTCCTAACTAAAACTGATTATGGTTGAGTTAATAGTTGGCAATTCAAATTGATGTGTGTTATATTTGATTACACACTGAGAAGGGGAAGAAAATGCTCAATAAAACTGTTGGTCTTTTTTTCCTCCTTAAATTTGAGTTTGGATGTACTAACTTTTTTTTTCAGCAAAGCTATTCTTCTTCAAAGAAAGAGAAATCAATAATACTAAGCCCTCACTCTTATTCCAACATTCACAATTTAGACAGCAATTTTATTTTTATTTTAGTAGCTATAAATTGATTAAAATTAAGCTAGAAAAAAAAATAAGTTGACAATATTCACATGAGATTAAGTTGTGAAATTCTAGCTTACCTTTTTCTCCTGTTTTTTTGCTCTTACATTGTAAGTTAAATTCTCCACCAAATGCAATGCAATGGAATGATCATGATATTTGTGTAAAGTGGGTCAAAGTTATTCTCAATACAAAAAACAAAGATGGTATCAACATAAGCTCATGCATAACATCACGGGCATTCATTTCTAAAGCCTAGACCCTAAGGATTAGAAAGAAGTAGTCCTCTCTGTAATGTCTAGGGCTGTGAATTAATGCTTGAGTGGTCAGTATAGTTGGTCAGCTTGTGGTTTCCTGATCTGAATCTGCAGTACCAGACTCACATCTATACTGACACTCTTCCCTCTGCTGGCCCATGGGAAAATGTGCTGTCAAAAGTAAATCAATTCAGTAGTTTTGTAATGTACTCAGTACTTGTAATTTGGACTATAAAATTCCTCCAGTAGTAGCAAAACTTGGCAACAAATATAACACTCCATGTGGTGGATCTCAAATACAGTAGACTCTTCTGGTTATATCATTCCCAAATAATTTTACAATTCTTTCTTTAAATATAGTCATGGCTTTATGACTAGCTTTTTTCATGTCCCTGTCATTTTCACAACTGAAAGGGGTTTCAGATCTCGAGGCCTATTTTTTTTAGTTTATTTTTATTCTTTACGTTTGTTTATTTGTTAAATTTTATACATAGTATTTCTTTTCATTCAGGTACAGAATCTTGACATTCTCCCTTACACCACTTTGTGGTTGTCTCCAAAAATGATACAAAGCCTTTGCCTATCAGGTTTAAAAAGTGAATAAGCTTGGTCATTTTACCACTTGGCTTCACATTTGTTTACAACACTATTCCTGTCTTCCACTCCTACTACCTTTGCCCCTTTTATTGGGGCCATTGATGTTCTAAATCTACAACTCAGCCCACCGACTCCCTAGTCAACCAACATTCAAACCACCACATGGAATTCACCAACAGTCTTAGTCCATCAGCAAGTACAGTCAAGAATTGGTCTTTCTCTGCCATTCATTTCATACTTGCATTGCTTAGAAGAGCCCTAGGTATCTGTAGACCTACTCATTTGCCAACTATTCCAACCCATTGTGGCATTACTGCACTCATCAGTTTGTATGCATGACACTCTAATATCCTCCTAGCCCTGTGGCCCTACCGTAAACTAGAGACTACTTGACAGGACTTTCACACACATATAGCCTAGCTCTTGACTATCCCTTTCTCTGGAGGGCTGGATCTTATTCATTGTACCTATAGCTAGTTCACAGACTCAGGCTATAAATGGACTCATCACATTAGAATATGCCGTAGTGATCTGTCTGATATGAATTCCAGCCAGAACACTGAACATCACTATATAACAGAAACGAAAAGTTGCTATAAAGAAGAAGAAGGGAGGGAGAAAGAGGATCTCAAGCAGGTTTCTCACTGTCATCACAGAGCCCAATTCAGGGCTTGAACCCCCAAACTGTGAGATCATGACCTAAGTTAAAATCAAGAGTTGGACATTCAACCAGCTGAGCCACCCAGGCACCCCTCTTGTGGTTTTTAATAGCACCTATGATCTAAATGCTATTCTCCCTCCTCACCCCCTCCCCAAATAATAATTATTTCCCCAAGTAATGCCCTAAGTAGTAATCCTATGGTTATATTTCAGTTGGAAAAAAAATAATAATACACAGTGACAGTTAAATTATACGTGTCACTAAAGTTACGAATTTGTTTTGTTCATGACAAATGTTAGGCATCCTTTATGTAAAGAACTATGCATCTCCTGAGAACATGCAGAATGTTATGAAATACACACAAGTTATTGAAAATATAATCTTGACATCTCTTAGAGAAATTAAACAAGTCAAATTTAATGGCAGAATGAAGAGTGGGTTTTAGGCTCGAAAAATACAATATTAAGTTTCTTTGTATAATAAATGATAGATGAAAAACAATAGTTCTATATAGATTCAAAAGCATTTTGTCCATGTTATGATGAATATCATATATTAAGTTAAAAGTCTACAAGTCAGCATGCAGCTGGGATGAACACATAGTTTTTTTAGGAAAGAAATTTTCTGGATAACTGCAGGATACCCCTTTCCCTTCCAACACACTTTTAAATCTTTCTGATGAAAAAAGAAATCTTTCAACAGCATATTATACAACTTTCCTGCATTCCTAACAAGATTATAGGAAATAGAATATAAACTTTTTTTTATGAAAAGTGTTGTATTTGCGGACATCAATGACTAAACCATGTTATAGGGATAATAAGGGTGATTAAGAAACATGAAGCTGTTTGCTACAAGCTGTTGAGGTTCTTCTACTTTACTTTAAAGCCTTGAGTTTGACATTAGGCCCAAACTCTTACGTGCATTACAAGCCCCTTCTGATGGAGTTTCTGCTTACATCTGCAATCTCCTCCAAACCACTCCTTGTGCTCACAATATTCTGGACATTTTCTCGAAGCTCCTTCATACCCCAGACACCTCCTGTGTAGTTTCCTCTGCTGTCTCCGCTTCCTCCCAGGTGTCACCTGGCAGCTTCTGCTCATCCCTCAGGCCTCACTTTCTACGTCACTTCCTCAGCAAACTTTTCCTTACTCCAGAGCCTAAAACAGTCCATGGCACATATTAAAGTGTATCATGAATTAATGAATAAAATATCAAAAAAGTAGATGCCACAAATGTTTTGGAATAAGATTTCAAAATGGCTTTTTTGACACGAGCATTTAAATTCTAAATATTTCCTTTTTTTTTAACTTTATGTATTTATTTTGAGAGAGAGAGAGAGAGCACAAGTAGGGGAAGGGCAGAGAGAGAGAAAGAGAGAGAGAGAGAGAGAGAGAGAGAGAATCACAAGCAGGTTCTACACTGTCAGCACAGAGCCCAAAACAGGGCTTGACCTTACGAACCATGAGATCACAACCTAAGTTGAAGTTGGACACTTAACCAACTGAGCCATGCTGGCACCCCATAAATATTTATGAACATTAAATATTTCTAAAAATTAAAACCAATACCTATGGAATAGATTTAATGGGAAACATATAAAGTAAATAGAAAGCAGAGCTACTGATAAATCAAACCATGGATATGCAGACATCCAGATCCCTTTTTTTCTTCTCTCAAGATAACATTCTGACTTCAGCTGGTAGGCAGAAGTCAGCCAGAGGAAGGGGAACAAATAATCAGATCTGCTTCTTGCACAGGGTGCCTTCCTGGGCTTAAGAGATTGATTACCTATGGATGTCAGAGATCCCCCATCTTTCACTTCTAGGGAATTTTTATTCTAATTTTTTTCAAAAAAGGGATAAAACATGCAATATTACAAGCTGGTGATATTCAGATACAATATAGTACTCCTAAACAGATGGCAAAGTTTGGAGATACTTATTATACATTAGAATTGAGAAAACAGGTGTGCATCTCATGGGACCCAAGTTCTAGTCCCATTTCCTCTAACTGGCTGCGTGAATTCTATGATAAGAGTTAATTTCCTCAACAATCATTTCTTAATGTACCTACATGTGTGTGGTACAGGGCTAGGAACTGTGTATGTATTTGGGTGTGGGGATTGAGCCCAGATGCTGTGGGAGAAATCATATATATGTATACATATAAAACAGTCTTTCCCCTGAAGGAGTTAATAACCATTATGGAAAACTTGAAGCAA
The DNA here is from genome assembly GCA_028646485.1 of Cryptoprocta ferox. Taxonomy (NCBI): domain Eukaryota; kingdom Metazoa; phylum Chordata; class Mammalia; order Carnivora; family Eupleridae; genus Cryptoprocta; species Cryptoprocta ferox. The sequence goes on along the minus strand of CM053572.1, from coordinate 37,745,820 downwards.
TCAGAGAAAAACCACGCACATAAACAAAAGCTAAATTGTGTGGTTCAGACTCCAAGTGCAGTAGGAGTTCAAAGAGGGGAGAAATGAATGTGGGCTAGGGTTTCTCAGGAAAATCTTTGCAGGGGGAGCTCAAGAATATGTTCGATATTGTTGCAAAGGATTGAAGATATTCCTATGATATTTCACTAAAAAAAGTGTTTTTAAGTTAAACTTTTTTTCTGATTGAACAGCTTCTAGAACCATATCAGAATTCCTTAAGAAGCAAGCCAGCCAATTTAGTGAAATCAAGCCTGAGGATGAATGAGTTACAGATGTCACAGCAGCTCCTCTTTACATGCATCCTTCTCAGAGAGGAGAAAGGAACCAGATCTTGGTGGCCAGCAAAAGGAACAGACAGTGTGGACAAGGTAGAAGTTAGTGCTGTGGACATGCAAAAGTAGGAAGGAGGCTGATAAGTTTGGAATACAGAGTTGTGTTGGGGGCTAGTGAGAAGATGATTAGAAAACCACATAACACAAATGTGATCTAATTAAATCAAAAAGGAAAGTGAAAGCACCTAAGAAGAAGGCCAAATTCCAGGGCTGAGGCAGGCAAAGTACAAGATGAGCTTCGTGAAGTAAGGAACTCTCAAAACATGGTATCAAAAGTACACAAGAACCAGTCTGACATAGTCTGAAACAATTTGGCCATCAAAAAATAATGTTGTTGGTGATGATTTATAACTATTTGAATGAAACAAAGCTCCTGAGTCCGTACTGAAATAAGCAATTAACAAATATATAAAGGGAAGAGAAAATTCTTCCTTGCAGTATAATGCCCAAGTAATAAATATGAAAGATAGGATGAAGTTAGAAAATTATCAATGAATAGTAGAATTAGTAGGTGAAAGTTTGATAAGAGAAGATATTTCTATTGTCTCAAAATATTTCCACAAATTACTTGTTCATCGCAAAGGGAAGAAGAGTAATTTGACAAAGAAAAATCTGGGAGATATTTTTCCTCAACCACCATTGATATGGATATAAGAACAAAAAACAATATTCAAACCTCAAGCTAACTCTTTACTTAAGAGAAAACTCTATTATTCCATTGGCTCTAACTGAAGAAAATGGCAAAAATGGAAGAAAAAAGGAGTTCAAATTTAAAAAACAAGATTTTGTCTGAGGTATTTACTTACTCTTGAAAACTTGTTCGTTGGGGCCTGAGGAAGGCACCCATCTGCCTAACCAGTTCAGAGGAAGCTGACCTCACTCAAATGAATAGACCCAAGATTCCCCTCATGCCAATTCCTTATCCTGTACATGCCATCTCAATTTCCTTATTTTTGATGCCTCTGCCTAAGGGTAAAAATAAGTGACATTTTTCTATCACAGAGGGTTTGGGCCCATAACTCCTACAATTTTCAGATTCAGCCCCACCATGAAGCCCACAAGAACAACATCTGGCAATTCTGAGTGTTTATGGGGTTTAGAATTATTCTTCTGCCCAAGGTCAAGTTTCCATATATCCTGAGTGAGCCTCTCCACTACCCACAGGCTCTCTCATTTGTGGCTTCCTACTTGATTCTTCAGTGATAACTCCCTACCCTAGGCCTTCAGGCTCAGTTTCTGCCCTATTTCCTTACTACTCTCTAATTTCACCAGAGACAAGAATCCATCCCTTCTGTCTTGACCATGACAATCTATTAGTTCTGCCAACTCCCTTTTTCTTACTCAAATAACCAGGCTCCCTTTTTTTTTTTTTTTTTTTTTTTGCAGTCCCTGTCTCTGACAGGGAAATTTTTCAACAAACAAAGTCTTTCCTGTAACTATGATTCTGTGACCTGCTGACACTTAGGAGCTTTTGATCTATAGGTATTTATGAACTCCAGTTAGGGTATGCTAGCTCTCTGTGGGAAAAGAATATACCTCCTGGAATAACCTGAGATTTCTTAAATGAACTGGAACCTTTAAAATTTCCTAAAGGAAGTTAATGTATTATTGAAACTGGGGAAAAAATTACAGAATATATCTAAGTTGATTTCTCTTGATAGGAGACCTTAGCAATGACTCCTCCTAGGTAGGCATTTTATCTTTTTAGTTGCTATTATAAAGGGGATTTTCTCTACCATTTTATGATCTGATTTAATTTGTTAACCTCATAGCCTAACACGTTACTTAATTCTTGTTTTTTTGAGTCATTATTATTTTTAAGTTCATTTTAATCATAGATTCTCTGGGGGTTTTCCACAGACATCACCATACCATCTTCAACTAGAAATAATCTTACTTCTCTTCCATTTCTATGCCTCTTGTTGATTTCTCTTGTCTAATTTATTGGTTAATTCCTGCAGTTCAGTGTTAAATATTAGTGGAGAGGTAGAACTACTGGGAGAAATGTTTGCAAATTAAATTACAGATAAAGTGAAGCTTTTTCCAATATATCCACACATACACACAAACCTTAAAAATTACGAAAAAAGAACAAAATCCAACAGAAAAACGGGCAAAGACACAAGCAAACAATTTACCCTTACACATAGAAAAGTTTGTCCAAATTCACTCATGCTACATGGAGATACAATTTCTCACTTTTTTGATTGGCAAAAACTTAAAAACTATAACAACACACTCTGTTGGCAAAGCTACAGAGAAATGAGCTCTCTCCTATACTGCTGGTGAGAATGAAAATTGGTACTATCCTTAGGTAGGGACATTTGGCAATATCTAAGAAAACTACATATGCATTCACTTAGGATATAGAATTCCCACTTTAAAAAAGTTTATTTATTTTGAGAGAGATACAGAGAGTCCATGAGTGGGGGAGGGGCAGAGAAAGAGGGAAAGAGAATCTCAAGCCAGCTCCATGCACTGTCAGTGCAGAGCCCCGCAGGGCTGGACTCAGGAACTGTGAGATGACCTGAGCTGAAGTTCGACACTTAACCAGTTGAGCCACTCAGATGCCCTAGAATTCCCACTTTTAAGCAATTCATTGTGCAGATACACCTCCAACAATCTGAAAATACTTATGCAGAAAGATATTCTTTGCATTGCTTGTTAGTGCAGAATACTGGAAGCAACAGGCCCAAACAAACGAGGTCCATCGAATAAGCAGTAGTATATCTACACAGTAGAATACTAAGCCCTTTACCAAGGAAGGAAGCAGACCTCTGTGAAATGAGGCAGAGTGCAAAAGAGAGCTCCCTTTTTATTAAGAAATATAAGCAAATAAGGTATCTGATCACATGTGCAAGAAACCACAGAGGGAGGATAAGCCTGACACGCATGTTGTTGATTACCTAAACAAGATGCATGAGGAAATGGTGGAAAGCAGGGAAGGAAAGTCAACGGTGGACAATGACTCTTCTCCCTGTATACCTTTTCATACAATTCTGAATTTTGGAACAATATTAGTGTTTCACATACTCAAAAAAGAAAAAGAATAAAAACAAATGAAAATCAAGAAAGATAAAGAAAAAAACTTCTAAAATGGAGCATAAACAAAAAGATTTAATGAAGACTTAATGAAGAAGTCTATCTAAATTTCTTTTTTTTTTTAATTTTGTTAATGTTTACTTATTTATGAGAGAGAGAGAGAGAGAGAGCATGAGCAGGGTAGGGGCAGAGAGAGGGACACACAGAATCCAAAGCAGGCCCCAGGCTCTGAGCTGTCAGCCCAGAGCCCAATGCAGGGCTCGAACTCACAGCCATGAGTTCATGACCTGAGCTGAAGTTGGACACTTAACTGACTAAGCTGCCCAGTTGCCCCAAGAAAAAAAGAATTTTAAACAAGTATTGAATTCTAGTTATTGGGCTTTTTTTTCTTTGCAGAGGTTTAGCAATTCTGAAATTATTTTCTTTATATTCTAGGATTGGCAAATAAGTTATTATATTGTGGATAATGGGAGGCAGGTTTCTCACTGCTGGGAAGGGGAGTTACAGATACAGAAAGGGATGAAGACAAAATTTAAAAAAGGGAGAATGGATCCTGTGGCATTGGATGGGAGATGGAGATGGAGATGTCAGTGTAAACTCATGTGTTTTTTATATAAATAGGAGAGGGGGAGAGGAGAGAGGAAGAGAGAGGGAGACAGAGACAGAAAGAGAAGAGAAGAGAAGAGAAGAGAAGAGAAGAGAAGAGAAGAGAAGAGAAGAGAAAAAACTAGATATAAATGTGTGAAAGGATCTAGAAATGATTATGCTCCAGAAGGAATGAGGATGTCTCCCTAGATAAAAGACCAGTCTCAAGCCTGAGGCAGGGAGATGACAAAATGAGCGGGAAACATCTTGTTGCTCCAGAAAACAAAGAAGAACTAAAAGAAACACAAGAACATGCCAAAAGGATACAGGAGCCAGTCTGCAAGACTTATACTTGCCAAAGCTAAGAAAATTGGGGCATCAGAATAAACAATAGCAAAGTATTGAAACCCATTTAATAAAGCAATAATTCATGAGACCATCTGCTATAAACAAACTAATGGAAGAAAACAAATCATTAGAGTAGAAAGGCATCTAAGAAATATGGAAGAAATTAGAAAATTAGAAAATCACCATTTAGCAATCATAATAATAATTAATTCAGGCCAGAATCTCCAGCAAGTGCTAAAATTCACAGTGAATTTTTGAGGAGTAAGAGGATATTTAGTTTCAAAGTACCTCCCCACAGATATTTATTAATTACTAAAGGGGAAGTCATAACTTTATAAGAGGGAAACTTGGCAGACAGCACTTTAAGTTATCAAAGTCAACATTGCCCATAATGGGACAAATCAACATTACACAGCCCTTGACAGTTGCACTGAGAACAAAACATCACTTCTGCAGTGTTTCTGCCAAAAGTGTATAAGCTCAAACTAATGAGGAAGAAACATCAGCAAATCCAAATTGAAGGACAGACTGCTAAATACTTGGCCTATACTTTTTAGAAAATTAAAAAACCATTCTAGATTAAAAGGAGCTAAGAGAGGTGACAACTAAATGCAACACATAATCCTGGATTTTCTTTTGCAAGAAAAAATATTCTTGGGACAATTGGCAAAACCTAAATCAGGACTGCAGATTATGTAATATATTAATGTTTAATGTCCTAATTTTTATAACTGTGTTGTGGCTGTGTAAAAGCATGTTCTTACTTTTTAATAAAATGAGGCTAAAGTCATTAGGGGTAAGGAAACATCATATCTAGAGCTTACTGGTGGATAGTTCAGGGGAAAAAAGCATATATGGACAGACTGATGATGATGAAGAGTAGATAGATAGATAGACAGACAGACAGATGGACTGACAGATAAATAGATAAATGTGGACATGTGGAAAATCTAGGTTAAGTTTGTAAGCATTCTTTGTACTACTCTCACAACTTTTCTGTAAATCTGAAAATATGTTATGGGGTGTCTGGGTGACTTTTGGAAATGTACTAAGTGCTAAAACTGTGACAGTAAGCAAAACACCTGCTTTCATGGAAATCATGGTCTAATGCAGAAAATAGACCTAAAAAATTATTTAGGTCTATTATTTTCTGAAGGAGAAAATGTACATAAAACAGAGATCTGGGAATGTAAATCAAAGAGATATGAGCCTTGAGAGATCAGGGAATGCCTCCCTAAAATAGTCACAATTAAGCAGAGACCTGAATGCAGGTTAGTGGCTAGCTGGTGGAAAGCACAGTTGGGGTAGATAAAGAACATTCCAGGAGAGGGAAAAAAAACTGTCTGTATAAGATCTGAGGGAGAAGATTGCTTGGCATCTCCAGGGAAGTGAAAGAAACCCAGATGTCTAAGGAATAGACAGAGAAAAGTCTCGGGCTAGTAGTGCAAGATTGTATGGTGAAGTGGGTGGTACCATAGAGAATGGCAAATGGTATCCCAGGAAGATTAAAATGTCTTCCTAATCTATTATTCTATTTAAAAGATACTCATGCTCAGATGTTTGACTTTAAAAAGGAATCCAAAGTTCCTAAGTCCATTATAATATGGCTCAGGACTTGAGTGTGTCTGGCTCATAATAGTTACTCCAAAATACTTGTTGAATGTCAAATATATTCATTACCCTATAGCTCGTCAGCCTAACAACTACATCTGATAAAAGTCTGCTATATTCTAGAGGGCCTGGAAGCCATCATAAAGTTATCATTCTGTCCATTAGGGGCTGGCACAAGCAAGCCTTGACCCTGACAGAGAAGTTCACGAACAATGACAGAAAGGGAAAACAGTCCTCAAAATAGAATGCTTGATGTCTGCAATATCATTTAAAGCCATAGCCAACCAAGCTCCAAAAGAAACACTGAGTAATTGTCCCGTAACTGGGAGACTGACAATATCATCTAATATATCCTGTCTGTAAATTAGAAACATGGATCAGTTCATGGAAAGTTATGATTTCCAAAACTTCTCTGAAACAATAAACTTTAGTCCCATTGGGGCTTATATCACCGAGACTGTAAGAAAGAAGCATGTGTTCACCACGAAGGGTCAACAAGAAATTCATGCTCTTATCAAATGGAGACAAAGTGGGTCTATAGCCTTAAATCAATCTAAGCTAAAACCATTGGGCTTTATGGCCCTTTATTAAAAGACTGTGTCTAAGGTTTTATCTTCTTCCAGTAAAGCTGCTAACCTAATCTGCTGCCATGTTCCACCAGTGCAAATCATATCACAAAGCCCACTCACAGTGACTACATTCTCACCAAAAGGTGGTGACCATGTGTATGTATGGTCATGGAGGAGGATTCTATGAGGATCACAGCAGGGACCTGTCACTTCTGCAACCGAGCTTGGTGATGTACTTCGTATAGCAACTCACATGGCTGAGTGTCTAAGGGGATCTCAGGAAAATGGTGTAGAATAGTCCTCTAGCACAGGATCATTCCACAATGAAAACTCATCCATAGGTAATGACAGCAAGAAATATATCTGCTCCTGGCACTCTTCCCAGAGTGAGAGATGCCAGAAGACTGGTATCGCTATGGGCGAGACTACTATGTCAGATAACCCCTGCGTGCCCTGAAATAGACTGCTTTGGAGGCCAGTTCAGCCCCTAAAGGGCAAACAGTCTAACCCAGATCTTGATGGCAGTTTTATCAAATATTGTATCTGTATTAAAGTCCACATTTCTTGGTTTGGTATCGAAAGCCTTCCACAATCTGGCTTGAGCTCCCCTTTTCAGTGCTTATTCCTCAATATCCTTTAGCCAAACTAAACAGGCTTTCTGAGTTCTATTCCTCTAGCATGCAATTCCCTTCTTCCTCTGGACATGACCCAACTGAGTTCCAGCAACCTGCAGAAAGGCATCTTTTCTGCAAATCCTCTCCTTGTGCCCATCTCTCCACCTCCTCAGGATCTGTAATCTTAAGCTCTCTTAATTCTAATCCTAATTTTTATTCTTTTCTTTTATGTTCAGATACTAAGCTAGCGTTACTTCACTTAATCATCTACAAAGTCATCTCTATTTTGTGAAAGATCAAATGAAGTGAGGAGAAAAGTTTTGCCCAGGCTAAACACCTCACATTGGTAACATGAGATTTAGCAAATAATTACAGTTTGGAAAATACAGGGCATTCAAATGCAGTATTTTCAATAAATGAAAAATTGATAACACAATCCACCTAGGACTGTTTTGAGTATTTTAACCTACTCCAGAAGTTAGTAGCATGATAAATATGCTCCAGCAGAATACATCTAGAACATCCAATTATTACCCAAGTATAACATCATTTGTGCATTTACAGGATTTCTTATTTTATAAGCAAAGCAATAAGATTGTAAAAGGAGAAGATATAAAGGGGGTGCCTATGAGGTTTTACTATTTAGAAAAACAAGTGATGCGGTCATGATAAATCTGAATTTTGTGAAACCAAGGTCAAAATTTCTCAATTTTTTTCCCTCCTGGTCTTTGACCTAGCAGGAAGGCAGTCTCTCCAGAACAAAGACCAAGGCCATCTCTCTGATCTCAACATCCCCAAATCATTAAATAGCTAATTACTAAGCTGAAGAAAAATCAGCTAGAGAAAACTGGCAACAGTGATGATGTACTATGGAAGAAACTGCAAAGTCCTCTCTGCAGACATCTCTGATAGGGAGAGCTCAACTCTAATTAGCACAGGAAGGAGTAGAGATTGATATGGTATAGCTCTACTCTGGCCTAGAAAACCAAGGGAATTCTAAAAATATACAAGAAAATGCACTATGAAATCCTTATCTCCTACTACTGCTCCCTGCCAGGACTGAGGTACCCCTCCCAGAACCAGGCTGGCACTTAAGATCAGGTTACCCTGAAAAAAAAGGAACCCTGACTGGAAGTCAGAAAATCCCGCCCATAGAGGGGGCCAGGCTGTCAGCAGTAACTTAAAACAATGGAGGTAAAGGTTGAAAACAAAGGAAGAGGAAAGACAAAATCTTAATTTTGAATTATTGAGTTGAAAGGATTCCTACATCATCTGGAGGCAATTTGAGGCTTCATGACTATCCAGCTGCATCAGATGTGGGATGCAGTTTGCCCTTTTCTCAAACCACAGAAGTAATAAATAGCATAGGTAATTCCTTCTAGCTCATCCTACTTAAGTCACACAAATATGGCTATATCCAGCTAGGGAAGGGGACGCTTCCTTTGAGCTGAGGAGGTCAGACACATTGGAACTTTCTGGTGTGTCTTGAATACCAGATTTTTGTTTCTTAAGAAGAAATTCCACATACAAGAGTTTTGTGAAGCTTTTCCTTCATGTTGTTACTCCAGGTGGCGTGCTGCCTGGTGGAGGGTGGGACCGCTGATATTTGGTGTTCAGCTTTGCCATGCTGTCAGTATGTCCTGATTCCACATCTCAGGACTCACAGATTTCCCTCACTTAAAAAAGGCCACAAATGGTGTTGTGGGGAAAAATCAGTGATATCAAGGTATACTTGTGAAGTTGTAGCTGTCTTCTGACACTTGCTACTTACCTATGGCACTAGTTCACCTGGGGCCCTATGTGTTAGTACCATTTCTCCATTCTAAAAGGGCCAAAAACATTCCATCTTCTCTAATTTTTATGAGACCTCCACAACCCACACAGCAACAGCTCTCCTTGCTAAAATTGATCTGATGGATACCATCCAGCATTTCTGAGCAATCTCTCAAGATCCCCTGACTATGCCACCAAGTTAGGGTGCAGACCTGACAGTTATGACTAACCCCAGTTATGCCTTTTAAGTAAACAGCCAATTGTTATGGTGAAGCATGCCCCTTCAAAGCAGAACCTTCAGGAATTATTAACCAAGCTCATTAACTCCACCTATATCCTGCGAAATAAAGTGTCTGGAGAATAAAGCAAAAGTAAGCTAAAATTAGAATATGTTGGACTCTCCTACAAAACTTTCTTCTGTTGAGCTGCTGTGCATATAAAAATTGCCTAGATGTTTTACTATCCATCTTGATGATACAGAAAGCCAAGTAGGGTATACTTGACTGTAATTTTTTTTCAGATCAGATACCATGACTTTGTTAGATCTCCAGTGTCAACTACAGGGACTGACACATATTTAAAAAATAATAAATGTTAGAGTCAGAGTTCATTCACAAAAAAAAGAGAAAGTGTGAAATACAATGTTTTAGAAATACTGTCAGTTAAAAATACAATCAGTTTTAGGATACAAGGGTTGTTTTGACTGTTATTGTATATAAGACCAGCTTTAGGAAGACCTGAAACAGGCCTAAATAAGGAGGAAGAAGGGATTATTAACCCAACATGTCCAGTCAGAAGAGCTTAATTATTGAGAAGCCCAAGAATTACAAGTGGCTTACTGAATATCTAAGCACTAATGGTAAAAATGAAAGACTTGTGAAGTTGGTAAATGACCAGTAAAATAACACTTGTGAGCAGAACAGCCAAGGTATCAACCAAACTCTATACAGTGTCCAAGGTGTAATACAAATTTAAGATATTCAGACATTTGAAGACTGTAACAAGAAGAGCCCCCCAGAAAAAACACATCCAGTTGAAATCCAAACAGTCTCATAATTAACTATAATTGTATAAGAAGAATTGATGGGGCATATTTGAGTGTAAATATTATTATTTCAAAGAAATTTTTTAACTTAGTGAACCAAACCTGTTGGCCAACTGTCCTGAGCCTTATTGCCTTAGACTCAGTATTACTGAAGTCAGTTCTTGCTTTTCTCCTTCGGATTTGATGTGACTTTGACAAATGATTTAAGTGTGCCAATTAACATTTTCAGAGATATATATTTCAGTCCTAGGAGACATGATTCACATTTTGAAATAGTTCTATACCCTAGTAAGTGTAATCTAAAATTCCCCAACCAGATATTGGGGGTATAGTTTCTAAATTCATTTAATTGAAGAAAGTTAAAGACTATACACTCAGGAACAATCTTCACCAGTTTTTCATCAATGTATTTTTAAAAGTCATCTCAGGCTGGCGAGTTCTTCCTTGGGTGCAGCGGCAGCGGGAGCCTTGAAAAGCGGCAGCGGCTGCAGCGGCAGCGGCGGCTCCACGAAAGGGTGGCGCAAGCCGGCCGGGAGGCCAGCCACCAGCGGGGACGCATCTCATCCCCGGTGACGGTGTTGAACTGCACGGACTGGGATTCGGAAGTGAGGCGGAGCTTGGAGAATACAGTTTGGCTCGCCCGCGGCACAG
>CM053572.1:37702055-37734711 GCA_028646485.1 Cryptoprocta ferox | reverse complement strand
AAAAAAAAAAAGCTAATCCATAAAACTCCACACAAATACAAGCCAAACCACAGTCATAAATAAGAGTGCCATCAGATAACTTAAGTATATGTAGAGCTAAATGACAAGACCCACGGACAAGAGATGTAAATTTGCTTTTATTTCAGTTCCCAAGAAATCCTCTGACAGGATGAATTGAAAGTTTTTATTTCTGACCCCAGAAAGAATAAGAACCACAAGAAACTATGTTAGGAGTAGAGCGCAGGATTCTTTAAAAGCCTGTAAGTAATCTATATGTTTATTATTTTCCTCACTTCAAAGAAAACCACATCTCATTTTGCATGGCTGCTAGAAACATTTACAGGAAACATTTTAAAAAAAGAAAAGAAAAGAAAAGAAAACCAGCCAGCAGAATAGAAGTGGCTACCTAGCTCACTGCAATTCTATGCCAATGATATTTGATACACACTCAAGGCCAATACAGAGACATTTATTAGCAAAAATATATCTCACATTTCAATCCAAATTCCATTTATCCTCTAAATCTCCTAGGAGTTCTGTGGAAATGATTCTCATTAACAAATTTGACAGAGGAAGGGAGATTCCATATGGCGATTGAACTGAAGTGGTATCTCAAGGTTACTGAATAAATGACTAGTGAAAATAGATCTATGATGCAGGATGCTTGATTCTTCAGTCTAATTCTTTGACTATCAGAATTGGAATGAACAGAACCCAACATGAATACAAATTGTAATAATTAAAGAGTTGAAAGCCAGGTAGAGAAATGAGACTGATTTCCAAACAACCTAGGTTTTAGAGATTCTGAAACTATAATTTGTTTAAAGCTGAGTATAAAGTCATTATTAATTTAGAGAAGAAAGTATTTTTAAAAGAGGCACTGTCCTCCCACTCTCTGCAATAAAAATCTGCACAGCTAAGGGGTGTTGTGCTTTTAGCTATGTACTTGGATATGGGTGTATTTTTAACCCTCTACTAAATAGATCATGGTCATGCAGTTAGAAAAAAATGAGCAGAATCACAAAGTTCAATACTCATTCTGTTTTTCTCCCAACATCTGCCACTATGTATCCCCCAAACATCAACAGAAATGATGCATAACTTCACATTTAAACTCTCATGATAGTCCTTGAAGTCAAGGATAAATTTCAAAATCTATCAATTACCAACAGGAAAACAGACACTCCACATCATAGATTGGGCTCTACAGATAGATCAGCTACTTACCTGGTGGCACAGGAAGCCCTTCCCTTTGTTAGACAACAATCATGATGCTTTGTTTGTAATCATGGAAACAAATTATTATTTTTGTCTGTGTGTCATTACCATAAAGTCTCATTCAACCCATTAACATTAATACTCTTAAATAGGAACTCCATGAGGAAGTTAAATAGATGAATTTAGAAGATTGAAAGGACATCTGGTAAAAAGCATCCTTCAAACCGTATTCACTGGAAATAAAAATGAGAATTTTTGAAATCAACATATTCCTACTCTTAGTCTAGTTCTGCTACAGCCAGACTGGAATCTGGGATTGAGTATTCCTGAAGGTCCCCTAGGCAGGGGTGTGACTCTCTAGAGTTCATTGTCAGGTACGCTAAGTTTAAATCAGATCTCTAGAACAATGAGGTTAAATAAAACACACAAAAGAAGAATCATATTTGATCAAACTTTATTTGATTTATATATCAGTCACAAAAGTCACTCTGTTGCATCCAAAATCTCCCATGTTCATCATTTCTTCTCCTGCTATCATGTTTATTTGTTTTATAACTTTTTTCTGACCTACAACAAACTCCTTGTTTCTCGCTTTCATTCTACTATCCTACAGAGTACCTGTTGCCAGATCATTCTTTCTCCAAGCTACTTCCTTCATGCCATTCCCCTACTCAAAATGGTCATTTTGTGTCTATTCTCCGTAGCAATTTTATCCATCAATAATTCCATGTGAAGAAAGCAAATATAAAGGAAATTTGTGTTTATAGTGTTCTTTTTATGAAAGCTGGGAGTTTGTTTTATCTTGGTCTGCATCCAAGATGCTCTTCTGTCTGAGTCTTAGAAGGTAAGCCCTCTGGTCCACTGAGCTTAACTCAACCTTCTTTTTCCTCTTCTCTGCCCGATATGTCATTATTCCACACCTAACACTTTCTTTTTACTCTCAGCCTCCAAATGCAGAAATATCCCCTCACTTACCAATGGGGAGGAATTTTCTACATCTTGCTTTCTCTAAGCACCATGTAGTTTCTACTTCCTATTCATTCCTGTCATTGCCACCCGGGGTCTAAAATCTTCCATCACATTTCTCTTTCTCTGATTCTCTCATTAACTCAATGAACTCTGATTTTCATCATCAACCAGTTACTGCAATTGCTGTTCTTTTTGAAGGTGTCCCATCTTTTAAGGGGGAATCTGGAAAGTAGGGTGTAAGCACCTAGGAAGTGAACAATAGCTGAAGCACAGAAAAAAAAATTGAAATTTCTATTCATATACTTTATTCTATAAGAATATGAAAATAAGCTTTGATATTATTTTAATATAAAGATAATATGATGTGTGGATGTATGTACAAGCACACCTATAGAAAATGTGACAGAGTAGCATGCTACTTACATGCATTTGATCCACTTCTACTATATTAGACATATCACATGTGCCTGTTGAGGTGGATTAATAGATTATATCATCCATTTTTAATATACAATAAGTACCTTAAAAAGATTCCTGATAAGAAGCCACAGGTTGAGAAAAAACAATGTTGATAAAACAAGGACACATGAAAATGGTAAAGTTGATATAACTGTACCTTTAGGTCCCCCTATTTGTCTACCACATCACAAAATAAAAACAAAAATCTTGTAAGATCCAACACTGGTGCCTGGGTGGCTCAATTGATTAAGCATCTGACTTCGGCTCAGGTCATGATCTCGCTGTTTGTGGATTTGAGCCCTGTGTTGGATACTGTGCTGACAGCTCATAGCCTGGAGCCTGCTTCAGATTCTGTGTCTCCCTCTCTCTCTGCCCCTCTCCCCCATATATAAATATATATATAATTATATATATATATATATATATATAATAAGTATTAAAAAATAATAAGATGCAACAGAGTCAGGCTAAAATATACAGAAGACTATGAAAAATACTGATTTATTTCTATTATTGTTAGTGATGAGAGCTTTCAAATATGGTTGGTTTGATTTTATTTTGTCAAAAGACAAATTTTTCAAATTTGTCATTCTTTGCGATGACAATTTGCTATCAAATATATGCTAGAGACATTAAAAAATAAAAAATTTAACTTTAAGAAAAAAGTGACATTTAAATAATGAGTAAGAAATTAGATGCTTTTAAAAGAAACATGCTACAGAGAAAGGTTATTGAAATTAAATATTTGAAAATTATTATGTAATATGTAATCATTATTAGATATTGGTGCCAAAAACGTTGCAAGTATATTAGTTATACATGCTTTTATATCTATACCTAAAATGATTAAAATATTATTTTAATATTTTTTAAATCTTCCAAATAAATGTGTTGAGTTTGTTTGTTTTATATAAAAATGGAATACCACTCAGAGTTCAAAAACAATTTGTTGTCATCTTTGTTGACATTGGGGACAAAGAAAATTTTCAAATTGAATTCTAATGAAGAACTTTGTAATTAGCAAATGGAATTGAAATATAAGGATTGTGATTTAATTAAGAGTAGCCATTAAAGATTCTGTTTGGTTCTTCCTATCTTTGTGATATATTTTTTTTTATCTAAACATCATTAAAACCAAGTATCAAATTAAAGAAATTCAGGGCTAGACCCTGAATTACTATGTCACTGTGTGATTTGTAAGTTTAAACCAAAATTTAAAAGTTACTATGTTAATGCCACTCATAATCAAGATGTTCAGCATAAAAGAAAGTATACAACCAAAGATATAAATAAAAACCCTCGAGGTGCTGAGGTGGCTCAGCTAGTTAAGCACCCAGTTTTGGCTCAGGTCATGATCTTGAGGTCTGTTAATTTGAGCCCCACATCAGGCTCTATGCCAACAGCTCAGAGACTGGAGCCCGCTTCAGATTCTGTCTCCCTTTCTCTCTCTCTCTCTCTCTCTCTCTGCCCCTCCCGCACTTTCCCTCTCTCTCTCAAAAATAAGATAAAACATTAAAAAATAATACTAATAAAATACGAAATAAAAACCTCAACTATTCTATTTGAATTGGAAATAATAGTAGGTACTCACAAATTACTTTTTCTTCTTTTTACACACACACACACACACACACACACACGTCTCTCTTAACCTCTTTAATGCTCATCATCCATTCTCTTGACTTTATCATTTCTTTGTAACTTAATCCCAATCACTGTGTCTAGTCCTATCCTCTATATTCTGAAATCCAAATTCTAATCCTTTACCTTCAACAGTACATCCTTTCAATGTGGATCTCTCAATAATTCAAACCCCATATGTGCAAGAATGTGTTCTGACACAAGAATAAAAAACCTAATCATCCCCCTACTTGCTCTTCCATCTTCCCAATCAAATCCTATAGATGTTTTTCATTTAAAATGTCTTTATATCTTTCTCATCTTCCCTCCTCATTCTCACTGCCACAACCTACATTCAGGATTTAATTGCCTCTCGTGTCACATAACTGAAAAAGCTGAAAATAAGCCTCCTAACTAGCCATCCTGATGCCATTCTTTCTACTTTTCATTCTATGTACATAGCACAGCAGTACTAATATTTGTGAAACACCCCTTTTATCAGGTCACATCCCTGGCCAAAACTTTTAAGGTCTCCTATTTCCCACCACATCACATCTAAAGTCTTTTGCCTGGTTTTCAAATCCCTCTGTTATAATGCAACAACTTTCTGCCACCTCAAATACAACCTCACCTTTCCACCTGGAGCACCTTCCCGTACAATTATTCCCATCTCTGTGCCTTTCTTCCTCTTATTTTCTTTACCTGCAATACCCTTCCTTTACCTTTCCATCTATTCTTCAACCCTTGTCCATCACTGAAGGTCCAAGTTTACTTCCTCAGTCAGAAAAAGATAAATATCATATGTTTTCACTCATAGGTGGAATTTGAGAAACTTAAAAGAAGTCCAAGGGAGAAGGGAGGGAAAAATACATTACAAACAGAGAGGGAGGCAAGCCATAAAAGACTCTTAAATACAAAGAATAAACTGAGGGTTGATGAGGAGTGGGTTGGAGGGGGCAGGGGAAATGAATGGTGGGCACTGAAGAGGGCACTTTTTGGGATGGGCACTGGGTGTTGTATGTAAGTGATGAATTATGGGAATCTACTCCCAAAGTCAAGAGTACACTGTATACCCTGTATGTTAACTAACTTGACAAAAAAAATTTTTAAAAAAATAGTTCCCTGAATTATACTTTCTCCTAGTTATCTACCCCTCTCTAAAATCCTAAAGCATTATCCCTTATGCAACCAATTTCAGGCTTCAATATAGACAGAACTATAATTTTTGTTAATTCTTTAATGTTATCATATTTTTTATTGTCAATCTCAAACTGCAATACTACCTGAGAATCCAGATTGAAAAGCATATGAGAGATACCAGAAAACATAAAAAGTTTTGAAAGGGGAAGTTACAGAGCGTCACGGATTGAGTTTTCTTAAGCTTTTAGTAAGTAGCCTTTTAACTGCAAGCTAAAGAAATCTAACTCAAACTGGCTTTTGGTAAAATACTGATTTGTGTCACTAGGAAATCCAAAGGGTCATCTAGATGTGGAGGCTCTAATAATGCCATCAAAAACTTCTCCCAGCCTTGTGATTCATTCATCTCTGAGTCTGGGGTTCATTTCCAGACAGCTTTTCCCCACATTCCAGGAAAAATAACTACTGATAGCACAAGTCTGACTCTGGGCTCACGACAGCCCATATAGAAGAAAGATCCCTTCCTGCGTCTGTACATCAGGAAGACATTTATCAGCTGTGCTTGCAAACACACCTACTCCTGAATCAACCACTGGACCAGTGTGCTGAGTTCTGTGATTGTCCAGCATGGATCATGTATCCACAGCGCAGATATTGAGAGATCAGCAATGAAAGGGAAGAAAGCTTTTGTTGTCTGCAGTCATATAGGCACACAATCAAATGCATCTGTTCATTGAACTGGTCACTTCCAAACTCATAAAATAACTGCCTTTAAAATTTATGAAACAACTTCTATGTAGGACATCACCATGGTCTCTGTTCTCTACCTTTATGCTAATTTTCATATAATATAAAAAGAAAAAATGAGATGGGAATAGAATCCAGGCCTGACACTTGAGTTTGCTGGCTTTTACCACTGGATTATTGTGATTTTGAGGGTAAGTGGGAAGTGAGAGCATTATTCTATCACTTTGTAAGCAGCCTCTTCATCTGGAGTATTTGCTTTCCATAGTGAAGTGTCATTCACAGAAATGTGAAGGGTAACATTTGCGTTTCTATCCAGGTGCCTTATATACTTATTTACCCTGGCTCCATGAAAAGCCAATCCTGATATTTTTCTTCAGTTTTAAATCTCCCTTTAGCTTACTCAGTGGCTTTTACTTAGGAAACTAATAAAGAAACCACTAAGAACCTATTAAATATGAATATTAAGGCACTGCAAAAGGAACAGAATGTTAAAACAATGATTTAAAATAATAGAAAGTATGAATTCCAAAATTGTAATTTGAGCTTATTTTCTTTATTATGTGGGATAGGCCTCAATTTCTTCATGTGAAAAGTGAATATAACATTAGCCAAATGTTTGTTTTTTAATTTTTTTATGTTTTTATTTATTATTGCAATAGAAACAGAGCATGAGTAGGGGAGGGGCAGAGAGAGAGGGAGACACAGAATCCGAAGCAGGCTCCAGGCTATGAGCTGTCAGCACAGACCCCTCCGGGGGGCTTGAACCCACAAAATGTGAGATATGACCTGAGCTGGAGTCAGATGATTAATACATTCTAATCTTACAATCCAGCAATTGCACTATTAGGTATTTACCCAAAGGATACAAAAATAGAGAATAGAAGGGGTACATGCACCCCAATGTTTAGAGCAGCATTATCAGCAATAGCCAAACTATGGAGAGAGCCCAAATGTCCACCAACTGATGAATGGATAAAGAAGATAAAGATATATATATTCATATTCTACCACAGTGGAATATTACTCAGCCATCTAAAAGAATATATGTAATTTGTAACATAACACACACTAGAAATGATTGAACATAATAAGCATCTTGAACAAATTTCATGTTTTATGTAACTTTTCAAAACTTAATATAATAGTTTGGGTTTAATTTAACACACAAATGAAGACTGCCTTAGAATTGAGCCTCTGACTAAGGCTAATTAGTAGATTAAACAAAAAGAGTCTCCCAAAATGTACTCTAATGAAACTCCAAAGGAATTTTCCCTAATAAAAACTATGAAAAACAAAAGCCATCCTGCCAAAATTTAAAGCCACAGTTTCTAGGACTGAGTTCATTTTCTTCACGGTTTCTCGTTCACAAAGTGATGTATTTCCTATGTACAGCTTAATCTTTAAAAATATTTCCATATGAAAATACCAGGATCTAATTTGACTTCCTGTTAAAATGTAAGTATTATTCATATCTGTCTTAATGGCTCCTTCCTCTGTTCTTATCACACCTCTAAGATACAATGAGTCTCATGTGTTGTTCATCTAAACTTAAATTTTCATACTGGATTAAGGAGTTGTCTAGGCCATGGAGTCTATGTGTTTTACTGATGTCTGAGCACTTGGTCCTGTTGACATGGCCCAATACAATGCAAGGAAGCCATGGCAGAGTGGAGAATGTGTACCTTTCAGTTTGAGGTTCAGGGGTCATCGGGGACGAAAATCACTTTCCCATGACCTTGTGACTTCAGAGAATTAAGCCTTAATGGCCATACAGAGGGAGTATCTGGCCTTATGATACTGAATTTCCTTTTTATGTTTAGATTAAGTTATAAACTCAAATCTCAATCAGAAATGTTCCTCCTGGATCTTGGAAAGGTTGCAGTGAGTGGTATATATGGAAGGAAGATATAAAACTTCACTCTTCTGTTAAAAATTATGGTATGGGACCCTTCACAAATAAAACTGAATGAAATGCTTATGAAAATAATACAGTGAGAAACAGATACCTTACTCTACAGAGTGCAGCATGATATTATATTAGGAAACAGCATACAATGTGTACAGTATACCTTCAAGGTTTTAAAGGATTAAGGGGAAAGAAAAAGTCATATTACCCTGTTCTTCAACTTCAACCAGTAATCTATTATTTAAAAAAAAAAAGTTGACTTTGGCTTCTGTATTCAATCCAAACACACCTACTCTATGTCATAGCTTGCAAGTTACTAGATGCCATTCTCCACCCACTCCCCCCAAAAATCAATTCAAGTAAAAGTTAACTAGATAGGAAGTTTTTAAGAGATAAACTTCTAAGCGTGACTAGTGAATAACCTTGGACAATAGAAAATTGTTATTTAGATATTAGCCATCTGGCATGTAAGCATTTAAGATTCATTTTCTTTCCTTTTTTATAGTGTGTCTAGCCAGTTATCAGATAGAACTGTTTTAAGGATGTTATCTTGTCTCTCCAGCACTGTGACTCCTTATCTAATTTCTGCTTCTCTGCACACCAACAGACTGAGGCTTCATCATTAACTTCATTCTCCTCCAAACAAAGCCAACCACTCTCTGCTAGGCATTTGGTTAACACATTATGAACACATAATAAGATGTTCACTCTGCCCAGATGTATAAAGCTTAAAAATAGCATTATCATAACATCTTCTAGTTCAGCTATTTTAAGGCTCCTGTGCTCCCATCTCACAAAGCCCTGCTATTTATACAGCCCCACGTATGGAAGACTCATCCCCCGCTCCCCACCACCATGAGATTGAAGCCCAATGTGTGCAGAAGACAAAATTACAGGCCCCAAACTTGAATCATCCTAGCTTGCTTATCCTCCTTGAACACAAGCCAAGTTTTTTTCTAATTTTTTAAGTCAGAATGAACACAAAACAATTTTAATTTGATTAAAATGATATAAGGGAACAAAACAAACAAGAAATGTGAACAATCTCAACCCAGAAGGTGAATCTCCTGGGTATGCTAAATCAGGCTGTGCCGCAGCTCACCTTTGTGACGGCTATGTTCCTCAGCTGTGCCTCATCATTCACAAATGCACCATAGATCCGAGTGAATGTGCATCTTTACTGGAGGCTGGAGAAAAGATAGCCTCTAAGGTTATTTCGAGGCATTCCGAAGGAGTATGTTGAATAAAATGCATTGATTTGACTTTCTGATCTATATGAAGGATTCATTTTCCAGGTGAATTTGGTAGAACACCCTCCCCCAAACAGTTTAAAGCCACTGGAATTGCCAGTAAATCTTACCTTCAGTAGCCCAGCAGTGGCGGAAATATCAGTGCCCTCCCTCTCTATCTCTCCAGAAAGTGCAGGACAGAGAGAGAGAGAATCATCCCAATTTGCCAAGGCAAGGAACAAAGGATCTGCAGGGTGAAGTCCCTGGTTTAGATTTATTTAGCCAAAGGCCTTCAAGAGGAATGACTGCCCTTTAAGGTATGCCTTTGGCTGAGCACGAAGGGTAGGACTTGGGAAAGCAATCAGGTTGGAAGTCCAGATCCTACCTGTTAGACTTCCTGGCCTCTATGTTCACACATGGCCTCTCAGAGGACACAGAAGGGAAAGGCAGAGTAATCACGGCTCATAAATTTCCCCTTCACCTAGTTCCCAAAGACTTCTCACAATCTTTGTGGGCCTGAAGACTTACCATAGTGAAGGTATCAGAGGCAGCCATCTCCATCCTGTGGGAAATTTACTCCACTGTTCATGACACAGCTACCAAGGATTCTAACTCTAGACTGTGCATTCAACCTAATCCCTATTCTCCAGACCGTGTGGCTTCACTGTCAAAAACAAAGATAAAAATCTCCACCACCCATTGCTTAAACAGGAGGAAACTTATTTCTTTTACCCAAAACGGCACTTGTTATACAGGAGTAGGCATCCACCATGAAAGACCCCAGCATGTGGGGCCTTCCTTCTTCTGCCTTCTCCTCTCCATGGGCACACAGCCACTCCCCACCTGTCCCCACCCCTCACCCCTATATTTGCAGTGGCTCAGAGCTGCTATTCTGATGGTGAGAAGACAAATCTATAGTTCAGGACTCAGGGACTCCAACAGTTTCTTTGCTTAGGGCACTTTCATGACTATGAAATACTGAAAGACTGCCACTCAAGAGGGCACCAGAACCCTGTTTCACTGCTCAGTCAAAGCACGTGCGAGATTGAAATTACTCCCACAACTTCTGGCAAGGAGGACAGAGGGCACTGCCCTGCTGGCCGGACATGAGGAATTAGGGAAATCAGGGTGGGCCTGACTTGGTCATACTGTTCTGTATGAGAAGATGGCATGTTGCTGTGGGCCTTTTTTTTTTCCCCCGTTAGCCAAGATATTTTCCTACCTCTTTAGACAGAGAACCTGGTTACAAAGACCATTTATTAGATTCAAGGGCAAGATGAACAAGTCATCCTAAGCTAACAAAATGACAGAATAGGGCATGTATACATGTATGTGCGTGTGCAAAAGTATTTTCCTTCCCTCTTCGTTATATGTTCTTTTACAGGGTATATGGAGAGTAAACACATATTATCCTCAGTGACACATCATTTGTTGGGAGTCATGTAAAGCAAAAATGTGGCCAACGAATAGGTACCATTCTGCTTCTGTAAAAACTGACTACAACAAGGCTAAGGGGAAAACAGAGGTTCACATTCATTCATTGCCATTTGCAACCTAGAATTACTCATGTTTGCCTGGTCCCTGATGAGTCACCAGCTGAACTCCGGGAGCAGAAACACAGCCTTGACCTTTCTAGGCCGTTCCCGTGTGGGTCGTACAGAGGTCAGCAGACTGTCAAAAGTCACACTCTCCTTCCCTGGCTGCCTCTTAAAAATACCTTGGGAATGTCCATCTGGAAGAATTAAGGTCATTCTGATACCTTATAAAAAAAGAACAACTCCATTTACCTCAAAAGATGAACAGTCTATAGCAGATATAGACAAGGAATATGCAACACTGATTATTAGATTTCTAAAACAGGAAGCACAGCATGCTACATGTTCTGCCATGAGGGAGCCAGGAATTCATTCCCATACTACGTCTCAGCTTAGTCAAGACACTCAGTCTCTGATTGGCTCCTTTTCTCTTCCTAAGGTGCAGGAATGCTGATTCTCTATCCTTCTAATAAAAAGTCACCATGTTTGTACCTCTGAGCTGAGACCCCACCGAGCGCAGAACAGCTCTGTAATTATGCCATCCAAGACAGACATTTGTCTCTTTTCTAAGGTGCACAGGAAAAGAGTTTGCAAACACGCTTAGTAGCATAATCTAGATCTCAGAATTTCACCTCTATTTGGCTGGAAAATTGCCTCCCTGTGTTCTTAGGAGATCATGGAAAACAGCTGGTCATTACACAGGACAAAAATAATTTCTGAAGTGAAGTCACAACCAGTTCAAGTGTGAAAAAAATTAATCACCTGTTTTATCAAACCAATAATTCCTCACAATCACTTGACAAAAATATTTTCTTGATTTATTTTCTTATTAAAGACTACACTACATTCACCATCAACTCAGTCCAGACAATTGAATCAAAACATAAATTTTGCTTACTTTTACATAAGCAAATGTAAAAAGTTTATTTATTTTTTAATGTTTATTAGTTTTGGGGAGAGAGAGAGAGAGAGAGAGAGAGAGACCATGAGTGGGGGGAGGGGCAACGAAGGAGGGAGACAGAGACTCCAAAGCAGGCTCCAGGCTCCAGATTCACAGAGCTCAACACAAGGCTCAAACCCACTAGCTGTGAGATCATGAGCTGAGCCAAAGTCAGATGCTTAACCAACTGAGCCACCCAGATGTCCGAAAATGTGAAGAATTTTTTATTTCTATTATTATTATTATTGTATAGACAAAATATTTGAATCATTATGTTTCACTCTAAGGCACTCCTATTCCTAATTCCAAATCATTTAACTTTTCTAAATAGTCACCATAATAAAATGCTTTAAAGTTTTCAAACTAAGCCTGGGACAGGAACAATAAAAACAAGACTGTATGTAGCTACTTCGTCTTCCTGTTTTGTCTTCCTACTCTTCCCAAGACATCTTACCTAAACTTTCCCTGACTCAAGCAGGAATGGTTTATAAATGAATAATATCTCTCCCCCAATTTGGTGAAAACATTTCAAATATAGAACTAAAGTATAAGATATCTTGTATTATTTATCCAACTTACTTCCTAGTGAAGGATTCCTCTCAAACATCCTTGTGAAGTCCATGCCATGATATTCACACAAGGATGGATGTTCAGACTTAGGAATAATTTGTCTTGGTTGAAAATGTGAATTTGCTGAAACCATGTAAGTTATGCTCTTAATTTAATTATCTGACTAGAATCAGCTTTACTACACAAATTAAACACAACTATGCTTCCCTTCCTAGGTTAAAGATTATTTTGTTTGCTGAGGGGGGGGGGAGGGGGAGAGAGAGAGAGAGAGAGAGAGGAGAAATAAGAGGATGTGTAATTCTTCCACTTTCTCCTTGTGTCATCATACCATCTGTTCTAAGTCCTTGGTCATTGTCAATCTTTCATACATTGTCAATCTTTCATATCATTCTTTGTTGGGTGCTTTTCTTTATGTGTTTTTTTAAAAAATATATATTGCTTTATTTATTTGAGTTCTTCAGAGAGCTCCTAATAAAAATGCATGGATTTTATTCATATATTCTTTCAATATTTATTGAGTACTTATTATGTAGTAGACATTGTCCTAACTTCTCCATTAAGAATGGTTTATAATTATATTACAAGAATTTTGTTACAAGGCCCATTTTTGGGTCTGTGACTATAGAATAACACCCATGTTTAAAAACTATTTCCAGGATCAATTGGATGGCTCAGTAGGTTGAGTGTCTGACTTCAGCTCAGTCACAATCTCATGGTTCATGAATTCGAACCCCACATCAGGCTCACTGCTGTCACCAGTGCTGTCAAAGCAGTGTCAGAGCCTGCTTTGAATCCTCTGTTCCCCCATCTCTACCCCTCCCCCTGTCAAAAATAAGCATTTGAAAATAATTATTTCCAAAAATCCAGCATTTAGCTTTCATGTAATTATTAGTAAAAACTTCAGTATTGGTATATTAATATAAACATTACTGGTGTAAGCTTTAAGATAGCTAGGACACTTACTTAAGGTTTCTCTCTCATTTATTTCATTACCTAATTTTTCCTTGACCTGGTCAATGGCCCAGATTAATCTGGAATATGAATTCCCTCCCATTGCATCTGCAAATTTTGCTGAAAACAAATTGTACGTGGAATAAATTAGGATTTCATCAGATGCTCTGATTCAAAAATGTGTATATCTATTAGTATCTGAACAGGAAACCAATAGCACACTCAAAGTCGGTGATTAAAAAGAGTTTAGTGAAAAGACTCTTACTAAAGGAATGGGTAGTATCTTGGAGAAAATGGAGATTTCCATCTCTTAGAGGGAGATTTTCTTGTAGAAGTTTATCATGTAATGTCTTTGGGATCAACACTTGTAAGAGTAAGGGAGACTTGGCAGAACGAGGTGCCCAACCCTAATGTAATCACAACAAAGACTTCTATTCAACCCACAGGGAACTTTGGACTTGGTATGGCTCTTCAAAATTGTGCCTTTTTAGGCAAGAGGGTCAGGTCTTTACCCACTCAAGAAACCAGACATTGGATGTTGGCTGTCCCCTGGAGAACTTGGCCAAAGTGTCTGCCTTTGAATAAGGGCAATTCTCTCAGCAGTAGGTGGAATGAGGTCCTCAGTGTTGGCTGCAGATGGCACACCACATGGTCCTTACAGACAAGATGCTGCAGCAACTAGACTTAACAATAGTGGTGAACCATTACTACTTCTAGACCTGAAGTGGCAAGGGATAGAGAAGTTACTGGACCCTGGTGAGATTTGTAACTATAGGGCAGGGCCATTCTACAGGAACTGTGATATTTGGTGAAGAGCACAACCACCACCAGCTAGTTTCCTGGCAGAGGGGGAGCGGAGGACAAATTACCACAGCTTCTGTCTCCTCTTATCCTCCAATTTCCTACTGGTTTCTCTCACTAGCCAATCCCAAAAGAAAGGCAGAGGGCAAAAAGGCTTGACCTTAGAGTCCAGCCTCCCTGGTGTGCACAGCAGAATTTAAACAAAGGGTGGATAGTGGATCTGGAAAGCCAGATTTAAAATAACTAGGACAGGGGCACCTGCTGACAGCTCAGAGCCTGGAGCCTGCTTCGGATTCTTTGTCTCTCTCTCTCTGCCCCTCCCCTGCATGCTCACTCGCTCTCTCTCTCTCTCTCACACAATAAACACTTTTAAAACAAGCTAATCTTCCTTAAAAAAATAAAATAAAATAACCAACACACAGACGTTTAGCTGATAATACAATTGTCAAAAACCTCTTATCAGTTTTATCAGTTAAGAGCAAAGTAATTTTATTTTCCCAGCTTTCTTAAGACTCATAGAGAATTTCTTCAAGTACTATCTATTGAAGCAAGTAGACAGATTTAACCTATGTTGATTTGCTTATGAATTTTTCTAATAAAGGATAAAATATATGAAAAGTAACCCCCAATATGGATTTATTTTCCCACATTTAAATCTCTAAAATTGAATCTAAAGTTACCATCATAAAATTATTAGAATTTTCTAGTAATACAACTTATAAACAGTTACTCTGCTTATTCTACCCTGCTGAATGCTACAGGGTAAAAGAAATATATAAATAAAAAATGAGTATAGCTAGACGGAAGACATTAAGTATGCAGTCACTACACTCCTTTAAAAATGGCATGGAGGGGCACCTGTGTGTTTCAGTTGGTTGAGCAACCAGCTCTGGATTTTTTGCTCAGGTCATGATCTTGCTGTCATGAGTTCGAGCCTCACGTGGGCTCTGTGCTGTCAGCACGGAGCCTGCTTGGGATTCTCTCTTTCTCTCTCTTTCTCTCTGCCCCTCCCCCATGTGTTCTCTCTCTGTCTCTCTCTGTCTCTCTCTCTCTCTCTCTCTCTCTCTGTGTCAATAAATAAATAAACTTTTTTAAAAAAGCATAGGGCTGCCTGCTGCCTGGAGGAACATGGAAACCTCAGAAAGTGGTGAGAAATAGAAAATGTAATTCATTCCCTGAAAATAACTCCCTCTGTCAAGATTTCAGGAGCTCGTCACTGCCAATACCATCTTATCAAGGAAGAGCATTTCAGGAAAAGGCATTTTAAAACACTCCATTCAATGAGCATCTATGTGGTATCCACTGTAGTTTCCAATACATTATAAAGTACATACAGGGACGCTAAGTGTACAGACTATGGAGTCAAGCTGCCTGGCTTGGAATCATGGCTCTTCTGCAAACTAACTGGGAGAGCATAGGAAAGTTAGGAAAACTCTGTGCCGCAATTTTCTCAATTATACTATGGAGGCAACAAGCGTTCCTGTCACGTAAAGTTGTAGAGAAAATGAAATAAAACAACACATGTGGAGTGCTGAAATAATGGCTAACTCAGTGCAAGTGTTCAATAAACATTACTTATTAGTATTACTATGGGTACTCACTAATTTATTTATTCAACAAACAGGACACTACATTGCTGGGAATGCAGTCTTAGTCTTCAAATAATGATTAGTCCAGTAGGGAGGAAGGACAGAAGCAGACAGGTAAATAGGCAATTACTATTCAGTAAAATATACTAATAACTCCTGGCCTAAATTCTCTCTTTTAAGTTCCAGACCCAGATAGACACTACTAACTTGAAATGTCCAGATGAGTGTCTCACATGCATTGCAGAAGTATGATTTTCAACAATGAATTGTTGGGTTTATTCTTCAGTAGATTTGTTCCTCTTCCACTTCTCCTCTTTTTCAGCAAATAAGTACAATTGTACTTACCCGATTCCTCACCCAGAAATCTACGAGTCCTCTCCGACCTCTCTCTCTCCCCTTTAGCCAGTACACACAATTCATTGTAAGACCTGCTGATTATTTCTACAAAATACATTTATTTCAAATATTTCCACTTCTCTCCATTTGTACTGTTGGCTCCTTGGTGGGCCTCCATTAGATATTTCTGAGATATTTGGTTTTCTTCCTATTGGCTTTTGTTCCATTCCAGTCTATGTTCGATATAAAAGTTGGGAATATTTTTAAATGTATTTTTAGGTTTTAATTTCTATTTTAATGTACTTATTTTAACATGTCTATCCTGCTCTTCTTAAAATATCTTTTACTAGTTTTCCATTGCACTTAAGATAAAACTCAAGACCCCATGTGAACTTGCTTCTACCTCCTCTAGAGTCTCATTTCATATGATTCTCTCCTCTAATAGCCATTTACCAGTCTTTTAATTTAGCTCCTCAAGGGTACCATTCTAGAACCCGTTCATACACTCTATCTTAAGTCTAGAATATTCTTTCACCACCTCTGACAGCTGCCTAATTTCCAGTCATATTTTAGGTATCAGTTTAAAATTTTTTAATGTTTATTTTTGAAAGAGAGACAGACAGACAAACAGAACATGAGCGGGGGCAGGCAGGGCAGGGAAGGGCAGAGAGAGAGGGAGACATAGAATCTGAAGCAGGCTCCAGTTTCCAAGCTGTCAGCACAGAGCCTGATGTGGGCCCAAACTCGGGAACCTAGAGATCATGACCTGAGCAGAAGTCAGATGCTCAACAGACTGAGCCACCCAGGCAACCCCTTTAAGTATCAGGTTACATACCACCACCGCCTCAAAAATGTCTTCCTTACCCTTCCACCCACCTGCTTATTCACAGCATTTTTTCCTTTCACTTCACAGCCATTTTCACCATTTATAATTTGTTAGAATAGATGATTATCACTAGACACGAAGCTTCATGAAAACAGTCTGGTTTTGTGTTTTCATGACAATTACCCAGGCACTTGGCACTGTGCCTTCACATACTTATCATCAGTAGGTATGTTTTGAATGATACAAGTAATAGCACACCCCTTCCCAAAAAACATAAGAATATATAAATGAATAGTCCCAATCCAGTCTTGAGAAACCCAAGAAAAACTTTCTGGAGGAAGAGAAAGACATATGACTTCTACAGGAAAAGAAAAATTTAGCTTCAGAAGTTCTTAACCCTGCATACACATTAGCTAACCTAGAAAGATTTCAATAAATTTGAGCCTAGAACATCTAGATTTCATTGGTGGGTTGGAGCCCAGGAAACAGTTGTTTGTTGTTGCTTCCCTGTTGTTTAAGCACCCTGGGTAGTAAAGACAGTCTTGAGAACCACTGACCTGGAAAAAGATTGGGTAAGGGGAGAATCAGGAGAGCTGGGAATAGGATGTGCTAAAGCTTGGAGTCAAAAGAAGACAGGGTATGTTCACAAAACAGCAAAACATTTTTATTTTAAGGCTGAATCCTAGGTTATAAGGAGGATGTGGTGATAAATAAAACTGAAGGACTAAACAAAGGTAGATTTGAAAGGCTCTAGTTACTAGTACCTCTGCTAAATCTGGGCTATACTGTAAGGGAG
This sequence comes from Cryptoprocta ferox, assembly GCA_028646485.1. NCBI lineage: Eukaryota > Metazoa > Chordata > Mammalia > Carnivora > Eupleridae > Cryptoprocta > Cryptoprocta ferox. The sequence continues at coordinate 37,717,082 of CM053572.1, read as the reverse complement.
GGGTATTGTCAGATCAGACTTGCATCTCAGATTTAAGGTGGAAAGTGAATGAAGGCAAAGAGGTGTGGGGGTGGGGGAGGAAAGTCAGGGGCCAGAGATGGGTGACAGGAAACGCTGTCATCTGGAACACCCATTTTTTTAAGGCAAGGTATTCTAGAGTCATCTTTTAGGATATGTAATGCACCAGCATTTTTTATTTTGATGTGGTGTTCTCTACAAATGAATGTTAGAATATTATTCCCCTCGAGAGATTCTGTATGCCTTTCCTAAATCAACTGGTACAGAAAAAAAGAGTAAATAGAGTATGTTTGCAGTTCACTTGGTGATCTGCATGTATTCTATGATTACAATAGAGTTCACATTTTTATAGGGCTTTATGGAATTCAAATGTACCATTCAATCTGGTGTTAGTCATTAAAATTAAAGAAGGTCTTCTGTATGTCACTGATTCAAGGGGACCTTTTAATGAGTCTGCTTATATAGAGACCTATTTCCCCTGGAAAACTATCACAAGAATCATACCTTGAAAACTTTAGGCTTTGACTCGTTAGGGAAAGTGTGTGACAAATTGATATTCATAGAAAGTGAACGTTTTGTCATTATTCAGAGACAAAACAGTCAGGGATACAGGACAGAAAGGGAAAAGGGAAATTAAAAACACCAAATGAAAAACATAGACTTTTGAAGGGAAACCTTATAAGGAAAATCTTTATAATTTACTGTATGCCTTTAAATTACATTTTTCTTGTGCTTTCACTTTTCTTTTCAACAAAATAAAAATGATAAGTGAATTAAAACATAACAGAAAATACACAAAATGACTTTTTTTTTTATTTTAACATGAAGAGATTGGTTAGTTGGCTATTGCCAATGACTTAGATAATGTTTATGCCATGCAAAATACTTCCACTAAAATATTGTATTCAGGGTTTCCTTATAATAAGATTCATGTGGGGTTGTAGTAGCAATGGGCTGCTCTTTCATAGGCCAGACTATACTATAAACAAATGTTAACTAAGCCCCTGTTGTGCACAGAGCACTAGACAAGGAAAATGGAGAAAAAGTGTGACTGGGTCCTTGTCTTCAAGGTCCTAAGTCCTGTGGGAAGCTACAGCATCCATTTATCAAATAGTAAATAAAACAAAAGGAATTTTGGATGTGTCCTGTAGGCTAGATGTAAGCCATGGAGTGATGTGAAGTAGGGTCTAACATGTGTGATCAATGGTTTTTAAGAGATCTATACAAAAACTGTTAAAGGGTAAAAACAAATGTTGGATTGCATGATGCAAAATAATTCTTATAATAATCCAGATTCAAGAGCCTTCCATCATGAGCTGGCTTTGTCAATAGAGGCTTTATGTTGATGGGATTCATATATTGATTTTTAAAATAGAGTTGTAACAGTATTTTCTCTCACCTTCTGTGAGTAAAGAAGATGCTTCAGAGAGCTGGCCATTCAAGTAATGCGCCCAATGGGGTATTCTAAATCAGTGGGTTTTTTTTTTTATTTTAATACAAGTATTAAATGTGGGTTCTGATTTTCAGGTTCGGAGAACCTCAAGATTCTGCTTCCTTACACACTTCCATGTGATTTAAGTGAAGTAATTGGATCTATAACTGTTTTGAGCTACTGATCCATGGACTAAGAGTAGAAAGTTCAAGCCCACATCTCCGTATCAGTATGACTGACTGACATTTATAACTATTAATACACATACTAGTATATCAGACAACCAGTTAATCAGAGGAAGCATTAATCATTAAAGATAGCTAAAATGAATTGATTGACCACCCTCTAATCATGTTAGTTCAAGTGATACAGTTAGGTAAAAAGAAAAATCTCCAGGATAGTTTCATAAAAAGCATACATAAAACATGCCCCCTCCTCTCTCTCTAACACACACACATACACACACACACACACACACACACACAGAAATGCAGACATAAAATCTATATTCTATTAAACACTGGCTTATGGTGAATGAAGAGTATTCCAGCAAATTAATTTAATTTGAGTCTTTTTTTTAATTTCTTATTTATATTTCCCATTTGTAAAACTTACTCATAAATGTTAGATCTCTCGCATTTATATCTCACCTGTTATGATGGTTAATTTATTTGCCAACTTGGCCAGGCCATGGTGTTCAAATGTTTTGGCAAACAGTATGCTGGACATTTCTGTGAGGGTGTTTTAGGATGAAATTGACATCTACATTGGTGGATGACTAAAGCAGATTGCCATCCATAATAAGAGTGGCCTCATCCCAATCAACTGAAGGCCTGAATAAAACAAAAGACTGACCCCCCTCCCCACCCCTGAGCAAGAAGGAATTCTGCCAGCTAATGGACTTGCACTGCAACACTGGCTCTCCCCAGATGCCCAGCCTGAAGGTTTTGTGGGAAGATACAGCATCCATTTATCAAATAGTAAATAAAACAAAAGGAATTTTGGATGTGTCCTGTAGGCTAGATGTAAGCCATGGAGTGATGTGAAGTAGGGTCTAACATGTTTTGTACTTGCCAGCTATCATGATGGCATGAGCCAATTCCTTAAAATAAGTCCCTTTCTCTAAATATATACATCCTATTGGCTCTGCTTCTCTGGAGAACCTAATACACCTGTCTATTAAAAAAGTGGGGGGGGGGGCTTTTCTATGGCCTTATATACTTCCAGACACTAAAGGCTGGGATTCTTAATTCTTCCCTAAGGGTTAGCCTTTAAATAGATCCCAGAGATAGCATCTCACTCAGGGATTATGAGAAGGCTTTATACCAGAGGCTCACTCAATAATAGATTTCCACATGATCAACCTGATTAAATCCTAAATGCCTAGTACCTAGAGTCTTGGATTGTGCCATTGATCAGGTCTCTGCCAAGTAGCCCTCCTCTCTTACCAACAATGGCATTCGCACCCTTGAGGGCCAGTCTTAAATGACCCAAAATAATGCTGACAGTTTCCTGAGGCTGCTGTTTGAACCTCTGTTTACCCTGATCTTGGACTCATTTTCAACTTTGACTAGTGATGCTCACATCCTGCTTGTCTTTTGTCTTCCTAGACCAATCTTCCAGATGTGGAGCAATCTGAGATCAATTACCAAATCCTGACCTAATCATAGATTTTTAGCAGCTGGACTTGGTCAAACTCTGCAGATCTCTTTTGATCTATGTGCTAGCCAACCCACAACTATCCAAACCCTACTTCTGACAAAAGCAAACACCCTAACTGTGCCATTTGGTTCCTGCCTATTTTCCAGCTTCCTCTACTACCAGTTCTCTCTCCTGCACCCCAAACCAGACCCACCCCATGAACAACCCCTTCACTGCAGTCCCCTGTGATTCCAGCTATTCCTTGCACATCCTGGGTCCTTTCTCCATTCCAGGTTCCTGAATGTGCTGTTCTCTGCCTGCACTAAACTTCTTTCATTGCAGGCAATACCCCACTAAGCCTTTAAGAACCTGCTCAAATGTTGCTAGAACCCTTTTGTGGTCAGTTATTCTTTGTTTGTGTCTCTTCATAACACATCCTCCATAATAATAGTATCATCTGTTTATATGTTGCTTCTTCAGTAAACTGTGACTCCCTTCCAGGCAGAACTAATTCTTATTTTTGTGACTCAAGAGACTAGTACTCATCACTGCAGGAACTTAATTCTTTTTTAGTTCAGTTATTGATTAACAATTCTGAACACTTCCAACCTCTCTCTCCCTTTGGACAGAGAATGTTTTGTGTTCTATCAACAACCATCAACATGGAATAAGTCATTATAATATTAAATTATTTTCTCCCAGGCATCAATTTTTAAGTATATATTGGCTGTACACCAAAACCCAACTAGATTATAAATGAAGATATAGAAGACAAATGCTTAATCCTAAATTTATCCCAAGTGCTAGAAACAGCAACTACTGGAAAGAAAATATCCAACAAGTTTATCTCTAATCTAAAACCCAAAGTTCTATAGTTGAAAGAATCAAGAATGATTAGACAGCCAGAAAACCCACAGAAGATATACTGCACTATTTAGCAATTTCTTATGCTCTTTATTCTTCCCTATATGCAATGCCTTGCTTTCTCAACTAAATTTTAGGCTGCAACCTTACTTTTAAGGCACATGCTTCACTTATTAGTTCTGGTTTCAGAACTAGACTGTTCCTCAAAGACAGAAACCATGTGTTAGAGTCCTTTCTCCCTCCCACGTGCCTCACAGAGTGGCTACTTACTACATGGGAGGCCCTTCCTAATATTTGTTGGTTGACAAATTGATGAAGTCAAATCTGTAGTAAGTGGGGTAGCCATGAGAAATCATGATTCTCTCACTACATCTTTAAGTGATGAAATGATCAAGTGTGGATTTTGTTTTTGCTGAAAAAGCTGCCCAGGAAAGTATGGATAAAATTTTCCAAGTCACAGTAAATTGTCTAGTTTCCCGGTGGAGACTCAAGCAGATATAGTAAAGTTCATGACTTTGATAGATAAAGTTTAGTCAGTCACATTAGGGTTCAGCACTTTATATTAAATAACCCTCATCATCATCTTACTGACAATAAGATCTGGGGATTTTATAATCCCTCAACTCTTCTTCAGTTTCATACAGAATACTACAAAAGCTACCTTCCAAATGAACAACATCTCCCATATCCATTCCTTTGTGTAGGCCCCCTCCTCTGGAATCTGGGCTGGCTGTGTGACTCACTTAATAGAATGTAGAGGACATCATGCTGCAAGACTACTGAGGTTTAATCAAAATAAGCTTTGCAGGTTTTGCCTGGAGTCCCAAGCTGCCATGTAAGGAGTCTGAACAGCCCAGAAACCATGATGTTTGGGAGAATACATGTAGGCACTAGAGTCAACAGTTCCAGCAACCCCACTGTCCGATCATCCTAGCCCAGGCACCAGGCATGGAAGTGAAGAAACTATCCAGGCATTCAGCCCAGTCAAGCTTTCAGATGGCTTCCGTCTTAGCTAACAACTGAATGTAACTGCATGAGAGATCTGTAAGTAAGAACTGGTCAATTCATAAAGCTTATATCATATTATTGCGCTAAGACACTAGGTTTTGAAGTGGTTTATTATGTGGCAATAGATACCTGAAACACTGTAGTCAGGAAAAAGTAGATAGAGTCCAGAAACAAAACCTGATGTAAGAATTCCAAATAGGTGGACACCTGGACACATAGCATGCTGAAAATAGCTTTTTCCACTAAGATTTGGATCTTTGGCCTTTCAACCAATAAATCGTGTTCAAAGATGCCTCTGATTTTTACATATTAGCCTTTTAAGTGTACTCAATTTTACTGCTGTCACTGTAAAGAATTCTACTCATGTTATGACTTGGAGCAATAAAATGTAACGGCACTGTCCCCTGAAACTTCAAAAAACAGTCAATGAGAGGACCCCTGTTCCTTTGCAGGCTGTGAGTCAGAACAAGGGCAACACTCACCCCAATTCTTACAGCAGCTGAGCCAGCAGGTGGACTCCCCCTTGCTTTTCCCTTCTGTAAACGAGCCACAAGAAAATGACATGGCCAGTAGCAGGACATTGCCACAGTTGCCACATACGGATGGGTCTGCAGAGTGTAGCTTTGTGTCTCTGCTCTACAAAACCCATGATCACACTTACCCAGTAGTTATTTACCAAGTCTGCTTTCCACGAAGTTGCCTGTGAGGGTCAGACATATGGGCAGGTGCAGTTGCAGCCACAATTAAAGCTGAATTAAGCTAACAATACTAATGGCAACTAAATAGATACAATTAGGGCCTCCCACAATTGAGGAGGAGAAAATTGCATGTGTATGTATGGTTACACTAAAGATCTCATTAAGGGGGTTAAAAGACTGAGGCCTGGGCTTTCCAGGTGACTGCTGCCTTTATTCCCCACCACGCCAGAGCCACGCCTGAATGACAGTGTCGTGTCAAGCTGGAGACTGTATGGCTTCTTGGCCATGGGATGACCACAGCCAGAACACTACACCAGTTTCCTGTGGGAACCTGATGCAATCATGCATTTTCTTGTTGCTGTCTCTCCCCCTATACATATGACCTATGTGGTCTGACTTCTGAATACCCAGTTCTAAGGGCAAGCTCTGGCACATATAGATATTTAGTAAATGTTTGTTAGGAAGTAAAGACCCTGGGAGCAACACAGGATGAACTAGATTAGATGAGCAGGGCAGGGAATATATATATATATATATGTGTGTGTGTGTGTATATACACACACACACACACACACACACACACACATCTACATCTGTCGTGCTTCCTCTTATACCTGCTGTGCGTCACATAGGTGATCTTTCGGAGCCAAACTAATTTTGTAGCTATGTACGGTAGATGGATGTGAAATAGACCCACTGTGGTGATCATTGTGCAAATATCAAATCAATATGTTATAAACTGAAAACTAAGATAGCTATATGTCAATTATATCTCAATTTAAAAATAATAAAGCAAAACAAGACTTTGGTCAGTCCTTGATTGTCCCAACCTTGCTCAGATAATGTTAATATATTATTTTTTTAAGTTTATTTATTTATTTGAGAGAGAGAGAGAGAGACAGAGACAGAGAATGACAGTGGCAGAGGGGTAGGGGCAGAAAGAGAGAGAGAATCCCAAGCCGCCTCTGCACTCTCAGCACAGAGCCTAATGCAGGACTTGAGCTCACAAACCCTAAGATCATGACCTGAGCGGAAATCAAGAGTCAGTCTGACAGTAAACCAACTGAGCCACCCAGACACCCGGAGAATGTTAGACTTCAGATTCAGATCCTGAGTCTCTTGGGGCCCAGAGTCTTCCAGTGGATCTTTTGTAACCCACTGGCAGATAAAGGAAGAGAGAACATGTTAGATTTTGAAAGACCATATGGGCCAGGCCGGCAGGTGGCCAACATGATTCCCACACACATCCCATTGGCAAAACAGGTCACATGGTTGTGACTAACTGCAAGGCAATCTGGGAAATGGAGTCTCTGTGCCAAGAGAAAAGGTAAAATGGTTGGTAAGAAGTAGTCCTCTCTCTACTTAACTCCTTCTTTTCTATTAAGTTTCTGGTAGGGCCTGGAATACTTCTTGGATTTGACAGAAGACAAATATTTACCTTTCTTTGCTACAAACCCTCTTCCTCCCCACCCTACCCTTCTGCCAAAAAAACCAAGTTGGTTTCTGAATTATTTTCTTACAAATACAGAATATAAAATGAGAGTGCCGAGATATCTGTCTGCTAACTCTGATCTATGCTTTCGGTAATTTTAGGTTCCCAGTAAATCTCTATCAAGCATTTATCATATCAAAGCACAAAAACTTCATTCTCATCACAAGAAGTTTTGCAATGAACTTGTAACAAATCTGATTGGTGTTCAGAATTGAAAAAAGGTGAGGGTTAGCAAGTGACTTGAGAAGAGGGGGACACACACATCTGTTTTATGGAGTTAAGCCAGATCCATTCCTTTTCTTATCTTCAAGGAAGTTCCTGTTCTCTTTCAAAAATGTCTTCTCAAGTCGTTCTCTTCAGAGACGTTTTGGTGTGTGACTTTTGTTCTAAGAGCTGCAAGAAAACAACTTGTTTGCTTTTTTTTTTTTTGGAGAGTTACAGTTCCTGCATTGGTTCAAGGACAGTATGCATTCCAACGCTGAGCAAGATCTAAGAGAAGTTTTAAATCTCACCTCGAGAAGCAAAATTATTCTGTTCTTTCCAACTTTAAAAGATACTGGTGGATGTTGTGGGGTGGGTGTTAAAAGGTGCTAGAAGCCCTTGAAATGCCTGGAACTTGAGGTTTTGCACATCTTAAATTCTTTGCATTCCTATTTCAAAGGATTAGTTAGGCTGCTATTTATGTAAACATCACTTTTCACATCAGTCTTTATTCATTTACCACCTGCTCACTTGTCCTATTTAATTTTACTGTTCAATGACTTGATAGAGAGATTTTTACAAGCAGGTTTAATCAGTTTCCAAAGCTTTGCTTGTTTTTCAAATCACACCCCATTGGCATAATGTAGTGCCATTGAGGGTACAAAGGCTAGGAGACTGAAAACCACTTTGCAAGCCTCTCTATTGGGATGAAGAGGTCAGAAATGTCAACAGGAGCTGCCAGAATTCCCCCATGGAACCAGGCAAAGATTTGTGGGAAGGGTGTCTTTGGTAGGGTTCAAAGCCCTCATCTTGTGGTTCCTCTGTACAGCAAAAACGTGTGAGGGGCTGCACTGAGCCTGTGCCGTGAAAGAAGCATCTTTCCTACTTAGATGTATTTACTTTGAATAAAAATAATTTCTAAACAACACAAACCAAGGCTCTGTGCTCTTCGGGATCAAGTTTAGAGTAAAAATGGTGGGGGAGAAAAAGAGACAAGAGGAAAAATAATTAATAAAGCAGACACTTGGCCCATGCCTGATTTAAACCCAGGTTCCAGCCACACACTACAATCTCTTCTGTACCTCTGATCTCCCTATACAGATATTTGGGAAGACTAGAAATAAAACTGTCAAAGACACTTTTTCTGTCAGTTATTCTTGCCATCATTTTCTGTGAGTTAATTGTAAAATGCTATTCAGTCTTTATATTTAACCACCTAGCCTGTTAAGTAGAGAACAGAGAAAATCAAACTTGAGCAGAAAGAATATGTACAGTTTGACACACAGCAGAAACAGTTTAGTCTCTTTAACACTGAATTTTAGTGAAGGCAAAAGATAATGGCTCATATTCCACTAAGGATGACTCACACCAAACATTTTGGGGATATGACCTGTTTATTATCTGTGCTATTTCATTAACCCTTGTTTTGTTTGAAAATAGATCCCTTCTGGGTGCCACAGACTATAGATTTATCTGTGTTAAATATGAAACACATGTTGGGAGTTAACAAACCAGCAAATTATTCTGCTCTCCTTTGGCCATTTCTTTTCTGAATACAGATAACTCTACTAAAGACCCTCAGTGAAGGACTATAAGGTTAATAACCAGTCAAGCTCCTGCTATCATAGCTTAAGAGGAAGAAGCCACAAATTAAATATATTCATTCAGACGTTCAGGATGCAGCTTAGATGTATTATTTTTTATTAGGTTTAATGTATTTTTACAGGGTCATCCAACAAAATGATAAAAGAAAGAGACTTTGTCATGCAGCTTAATAATGCTGGCTATTTGTCCATGATGGAAAAGTTGTTATTCTCCAGCTGTGTAATCTTTATTTGGAGGGAAAAAAAAGCATGCAGAGAGTGAGGTCTACCAAAGTTCAGGGCTTCAAAACAAGCTGACTGTCCACGTTGTAAATTGCCTATTGACTTTGCATTACTAAATGGCTTTTCAGCAGGGATGGGCTCTCTGAATCCCAGGATGGTGCCCTGTACACTACAAGCTCCAGGCTGCCATCAACTCTTCAGGGTGCTGAGGAAGAAGTGAATTCCTATGGACATTAGAAATTGAAAGAGAATTGCAGACATTGGCCTTTCTGTGTCTGTGCCCCTTTTCACAGTAGGGAAGCAGTTTGATGCCAGCTTGCTTTCTTTCTAACCAAATACCGCCCCCCCCCCCGCCCCGTAAACCATCCTTTCCTCCCTCTCCCTCTATCTTAATTTCTCTTGCTTTGCCCATTTGGCAAATATGATATGATGGGTTTGGAGTACTTGAGCCTGCTAAACAGTACAGCAGGAGATAACTGTTGGTACACATTACTTTACTCTTCCACAGAAGATAAAAATGAATAAAAATGACTTCAAAGCACTGTGGAACTTTAACATGCTCCAAAACACTGAGTCCACTCAAAATAATGATAGAATCATAAAGGAAGCAAAAGCAGCTTCTTTCATTGTAAGGAAAAGGCCCCAGGGAAGGCACTCTACTGCTTTAAAATTATCAATAAGCGTCCATACAGTTCTATTTACAGCTTCATTAACCATAAGGTGGAGAAACAAAATCATATATTTGTATAAATTGTGTATAGCACTCAAGTAAACTTCAAAAATCAGCACAAAACTAGTAGGGCAGGGGTATGGTCTCCAAAGCTACCATAGATTCACTCAGGATTCCCTTGAATCTCAGAGTCTGCTGACTTAAAATTTTACAAGGCTTCCAATTCCCATGAAGGGACCCACAGAAACAGGGTAAAAAAGGGTGAATCAGGGTCAGGGAAAAAGTGGTTCCCCACCCCAGGTTCTGAAATTGCTAATAATCCATGGGGATTCTGATGTACCTGCCTTGAACCAATTTAAAAGACTAAGAAATATTCTTGTGGTAAACCACAAGCCAGATATTTCCCTGTGACCAAAACCTAAACCACCAGCCTTCTTCAGCCCACAGCATGGTAGTTTCCCTCCAGTGAAACCAGTCAATTCACTAACCTACTCAAACTAGCCCTTTATCATATGGAAACTCCAAAGCCTCAATAAACAGAAATGTAATGGTTTGAATCTTCAACTTTTCTACCATTTGAGCCACTGTCAAGTAGATGTAACTCAGTTCCATATACCTTACTACAGGACAACTCAAAGTGTGGTCCAAGGACCTGTGCCAGTCTAAGAACTATTACCAGTCCACCAGGAGAAGCATTTAAAAACTTTAATTGCAATTTGACTGAATTATTTTATATCTGTTCATTCTTTTAAGTTTAATTATTTTGAGAGAGAGAGCGAGTGAGTGCATGCGGGAAGGGGCGGGGGGGGGGGGGGAGAGAGAGAGAGAGAGAGAGAGAATCCCAAGCAGGTTCCACACTCTCAGCATGGAGCCCAATGCAGAGCTAGAAGTCACAAACCTGAGATCATGACCTGAGCCAAGATCAGGAGTTGGACGCTTAAACCACTGAGCCACCCAGACGCTCCTGTATCTGTTTATTCTAATAAAAAACTGGGGCTTCTACTTTACGTTTTTTCATTTCTGCTCTTAATAATTCATTTTCCTTGTATTTTACAAAATTAGCAGTCTACAATGGATTGGGAAGTTAAAAAGAAAAGATCCTTTATTTACCATTGTTAACTTGAAAAATATCAATGTAGAAGATTCTGTTTTTGTCTTACTCCTGAGGAATAGCTTTTGATATCGGCAAATTCACAAAGTATTGCACTTCCCCAACTTATTTCAGTATGTGCCTATGTTTGGTGTTAGTTGATAGCTTATGGACTTTGCTCCTTGAATCTGTCCAAGTCTTCTAAGAAGCAGACAATAACACAAAATTAGAAACAGATTTACCAGGGAAATGCCAGTGAGGAAAAATGGGGGAGGGGAAGGTAGCAGAGACTGGGAGAGCATCAAAGCGCAATGCAGGTCTGACTCTTGTGAAGGTAAGGAGGAAGGAAGAAAGGAAGGGAAAGGAAAGGAAGAGAAGGAGGTCTTAGATTGCAGTGCATTTCTAATAAATTTCATCAAGTCTAGCATGGAGTCCTATTGAACAAATATTACCTTGCAAAAATTATCTCTCAAAAATGGCCCTGCCTAGTGACATATATATTATATATAACATATATAATAACATAATGATGAATTTCAAAGCAGAGCAGATGAAGCAGTTATTCAATTACATTCCCTGCAGTAGGATACCTGAATGACAAATTTACAAAGTCACAACTTTCCTCCCTATTCCACTGAGTGAAAGAAACTTCTTTTTCATGTGTAGGTTGAGAAGCAATGCAGAGATTAAAGCTCCTAGTCCCTCTCTCCCCTTCTCATTCACTCCTCTGAACTTATCTAACTGGCAAGACCAAGGAAAGTCTGACATTTGCTGAGCTGTGTTAACCCATGGATAAGACCCCTGCATTATAAAAGGAAAGGTGGGTTATTTCTCATTTTGTAAGCATTTAGATGTGGAACAGGCCATAACTGTCTCTTCAGCTAGCTAGATAAGTATTGGATATGAAAACTCAACTCTCCCTTAGAATTAAGATAAGAAAAACTTCATTCCATAGTTCAGCTTTACCAAGAATCTTCTCACTTAGAGTATTTTGGAGAGTTGCCTGATTCATAAATAAATTTAGTTCTATGTTTTTAATATTTAATTACATTTTTGTTTCTATTTGTCATTTGACTAGAGCTCAGTAGGGAGATTGGCAAAACTTAATTTCCAATGTAGAGATGGATGTTAGCTTACTTATCCAAAAAATTTGCATTATCCTGAATAGAAAGCAATAGCCTGCAGTGTACTTATATGCTCCTTAGCACTTAAAACAATGGCTTTATATAGGACTAACTCCTAAATAAATATCCCCTGGTGACAGCCCTTGTCATTGAAATAAAAGTATCAACTACTACTCCACAAAGAACCATGCTTTCAGTTGAAGATAGATATTTATAATCAAACACCTCAGAACCTTTAAAAAAACAATAGAATCACCTGGGGCTTCTTAAGAAAGTAAGGTGAATGCTTTGGTGAGATGCTCTTAATGGGAATCTCTTTATAAATACAAGTCTCTGAAAGACCACTCAACCTGGAAACAAAAAGAAAGTTTCATTGGTAAGAATGGTCATTTTATCATGAGATACCAAGAATAACTTCATTAAGAAATTTAAGAAGAGAGATAAATGTACAGAAAGCTCAAGTTCCCCCATCATAATGAGATGCTCCAGAGTAACAATGGTTTTCACAACTGGTAAAATGGAAGTTCGACTTCATTATTTTCTGTCTACAGAAGAAGATGGTAGACAGAAAAACATAAATAGGAACTCAGGCATTGACTTACCATGGAAAAACTTAAATTAATCCATGGCTGTTGTTTTGTCTCTGGATTAATTGTCTTCTTCTGACAGTCATTAAATTACAAAGAAAATCTGTTTATGCTATTAAAACTGTAATAAACATACTGCATCTCAAGAACATAAGCCTGGAACACATTTTATTAAATGACAGAAGCATGGTGAATAGTGTACAAAAGTGTCAGGCATAGTCCAAACAGCATTTCCACCAACATTAAAGAGAATATCCAGGAAGCACTTTGAAAGGAGCTTTTAAAGTCATGTGAAGTCAGTCTTTGAAGAAAATTATCCTGGAAAATGGAGTGAAGCCAAAGCCATTTTTCTTCTTCTGCTTAGGGATGATGCAGTGTTTTCCAAAGGACAAACAGAATATTACCCAAATCAATTGAACATTTATCACTGAAAACTCTACATCTTTCTGTAGAGGACCTTTATACAGGTCCAGCTGTATAAAAAGCAAAAATATGTTTTCTTTTTAATCAGATCTCCTAAAAACAAAATGTTCTCATGAATTCTAAATCAGTAAGAGAATTCCTTTAATGACCAGCAATTCACCCAAAAACCTATATTTTCTTGGGCTAATTAAGATAATTGCCTAGTAAATCATCCAGCCTCCAAAGAGATATTTTGTTTGCAAAAATGAATTACTGTTCATATACAGAGGCTCATTAAATCCTATGACCCAGAATTATAAGCAACTAAGGCAAAGCCAGCACAATTAGTTGAGGATTATAAAATGTGACCTTTTTTGGGGGGCCTTGACTCCTCTTAACAGTGACCACAAAGATCCCATCAAAGGCCTACTCTTGTGACATGGCTCAGGTCAAGTCTGTCTCCTATAGTGCTCTCCTCCCAAGATACACTGTAGAAATAATGACTCTGAGTATCCTCCTCTGATGTCCCAACCAGATCATATGTTTACATGGGTTTATTTGATCAAAGAAAAACATGCAGTACCTATCTTCATTCCAATGGCTATGAAAAGTTGCATATGCTACATAATAAAGGAAATCATCAAAGAAGCTTCACACTTGGTACTCTTGGAATGGTTCTTTACATGGAATCAGGGCTCTTCATAAATGAGTTCATGTACAAGTAGGCTCTATGGGCTACCATTTGTGGGCATGCTGTGGTCTCAGATGCAACATGGATTCAAATCTAATCTTTAAACTCTGCCTATAAATAATTAGGAAAAGTTGTACACAGAATGTTTCTGGAATTATCACTTTATCTTTCCAATTACATCATTTTCCTTTTGTGTGCTCTAAAGAAACACAAAAGTTAAAGTTACTTTCTTGAGTGATTTTCCACCTAAAGTGGTTACGGTTATAGGCATATAATTAATCTAATATGAGCTGTCCGCTTGGGAGATTTCTGCTGTTAGAGATTTGCCAAACGTTAAGCTACACAGAAAAAGAGGTTAAAGAGCTAAACAAAGGTCACTTAAAAGAAGAGCAGAAATCCTCAGTAAAATTTTAGGAAGTCAAATACAACAATATATAAAAAAGAATAATGCATGACAGCAAATGGGATTTATTCTACATATACAAAGGAGATTTGATATTCAAAAATCAATCACTGTAACCTATCACATTAATAAGCCAAAGAAGAAAAATCATATGATCATATCAATTGACTCAGAAAAAGCATTTGATAAAATTAAAATTTTTTTCATTATAAAAATTTTCAATACAATGAAGAGAGAAGAACTTCCTAAATTTTATAAAGACCATCTACAAAAAATCCCATAGCTACCATCAAAGATAATAGTAAAATGCGGAATGCTTTCCCTCTGAGATCAGGAATAAGACAAGGATATCTGCTTTTACCACTCTTATTGAGCATATTATTGGCAGTTCTAGTCACTGCAATAAGGCAAGAAAAACAAATTAAAAGCATCCCTATCAGCAAAGAAGAAAAAAAATGGTCTCTATTTACAGATGACATAATTGGCTATGTGAACAATTCCTAGGTATCTACCAAAAAAAAATCCTGGAACTAATAAATGGGTTCTGCGGGGTCACAGAATTCAAGATCAACACCTAAAAATTAACTTTACTACTATATATTGGCAATAAAAAAAAAAAGTGGAGACCAAAGTCAAGAACATAAACCATGAGACACTTCTCCAAAGAGGACATCCAGATGGCCAACAAACACATGAAACGATGCCTGGCATCACTCATCATCAGGGAAATTCAACACTGCTGGGGATTTACCCAAGGGGTACAGAAGTGCTGATGCATAGGGGCACTTGTACCCCAATGTTCGTAGCGGCACTTTCAACAATAGACAAATCATGGAAAGAGCCTAAATGTCCATCAACTGATGAATGGATTAGGAAGATA
>CM053572.1:37540440-37701955 GCA_028646485.1 Cryptoprocta ferox | reverse complement strand
GAAATCTGGCCATTCGTAGCAAAGTGGATGGACCTCGAGGGTGTCATGCTAAGCGAAATAAGTCAGGCGGAGAAGGACAGATACCATATGTTTGCACTCATAGGTCTAACAGGAGAAACCCAACAGAGGACCATGGGGAGGGGAAGGAGGAAAAGAGTTAGGGAGAGGGAGGGAGACAAAACATGAGAGACTCTTGAATCCTGAAAACAAACTGAGGGGGGAAGGGGAAGGGGGAAAGGTAAAGTGGGGTGATGGTCTTGGTGGAGGTCACTTCTGGGGAAGAGCACTGGGTGTTATATGGAAACCAATCTGCAATAAACTATAAAGTTTAAATAAAAAAAAAAAGAACATAAACCATTTACAAATGTCACAAAGAAAATAAAATTATTAGGTATCAACTTAAAACACGTATAGAATATAGATGATGATAATCACAAAATATTGTTAAAAATCTAAATACTTGGAGAAACACACGATGTTTATGGATTAGAAGTTTCAACATAGTAAAGATATCAACTCTCCCTAAATTGTTCTATAGTTTAACACAATTTCTATCAAAATATTTTAAGATGTTTTGCATAAATATGCAAGTTTATTCTGAACTATATGCCAAAACAGAAAGAACTTAAAATAGCCAAAATAATTTTGTACAAAGAAAAATAAAGTGGGAGTGAACATTTGAGTTTACTACACAGCTATGGTAATCAAGACAATATGAATCTAGTGGAGAGAAAGATGAATAGTTCAGTGGAGCAGAATAGAGAAATCAGAATCATATCCAAGTAAATATACTAAATTAATTTATGACCAAGGTACAAGTAAATCATTAATCTTTTCAATAAATGGTACCAAAATAATTAGACCTTTATAGTCAGAAGCATGAAATTTTATACCTTATACAAAAAAATAACTCAGAATGGATCACGGACTTAAATGTAAAACATAAAACTACAGAAATACTAGGGAAAATATCACCAATTTTCATGACCCCTTAGAACTAGGTAAAGAGTCCTTAGACTTCACACCTTCACATATGCACATATACACACAATATGTTAGTTTTATCTCTGACTATAAATTTATTCCTTTTTATTATAGACAAGAGAAAGTGTCTTATAGGTGCAGAGTGAGGATCACAGATTCTTGTTCTGTGAGGGGGACTAAACTTTCCTCAAATGATACTGATACCTGAACATCTAGCATCATCAATTTCAAAGCTACCTTAGCCTAAACATATGAAAATATGGCAGAATGAATCAGTGAGAATGATAACGGTTCATGGATTTTACCACCTTGAGCACTTAAATATGTACATATGAATGAAAGGGTCTCTTAGATGCTCTTGAATCCAGGGGTCCCCAAACTTTAGGTCACCAGAAAAACCCTCTTATTTTTTCAACAATGCACTCTGTGTCAAAAGCTTTGTTTACTGAGGCTAATGGTTATGAACTATTGAGGGCTTATGATGTGATTATCATGATAAGTATTTTATATATGTGATCTCATTTGATATTTTACAAATTATAAGACAGGCACTGTCAGGGCACCTGGGTGGCTCAATCGGTTAAGCTTGGCTGCAACTCAGGTCATGATCTCGCCATTCTGAGTTTGAGCCCCACAATGGGCTCTGTGCTGACAGCTCAGAGCCTGAAGTCTGCTTCAGATTCTGTCTCCCTCTCTATGCCCCTCCCATACTTCGCATTCTGTCTCTCAAAAATGAATAAATGTTTAAAAAATTTAATAAAAAAGATAGGTACTGTCAATCACAATTCCCATATGAGATAACTGAAGTCAATTGAGGCTGAGTAACCAGAAATCACACAGCCAGTGGAATTGGGATTTGAACTCAGGTCTGGCTAATTTCAAAGTCAAAGCTTTTTCCCTCTATGATATGCCATGTCCTCAGGCTAAAATATATAAACATATATTATTACATAGAACCATTTGAAATTGCTGTCTTTCTAGATCAAAACTGTCAAATATCCTCAATTTTACATAATTCAACCTAATGATTAATTCCTTCCCTCATTCTTTTTAGCATGAGAAAACCACAGTTACCTATACTGAGTTGATATTATTCCAGACAAAAGCGAAGGGATTTTCTTTTACTTAGCCTATGTACCCCTAACACAGTTTTTGTTAACAGCTACTATTTCAGTTAGGCTGTGTGAAATATTTAAATAGCTCAAGGACTCCAGTTCTGTACTCAGGTTGGGAACCATTGATCTACCTAACTCCCCAAGCCCTCTTTTTACAGGTAGTGTGAACTGAATCCAAGATGACAGACCTAGTGAATAAGATCATAGGATTAGAGCCCCTCCTCTGATTCTGCTTCATTCAGAGAAATACTTCTCTGTGATATGATAGCATCTAAGTTCTGTTCATTTAAGTAAATATAGTTTACCAATGACAAATAATTCCTGGGGCAACTGTATGTTCAAATAGCTACAGACACACAAGATACATACAGTCTCTAGAACTCTGAGTTTTCTAGCTTTTTTCCAACTCTATTAAGAAAGTGGGACATAGAACGGAATACTTGCCTATTTTTATTTAGATGAAGTGAGAACAATATTTCACAGTACATATTTCTTCATAATTGTAGTTCATTTGCTCATTCATTAAATGCAAAATTTTCAAAAATCCAAAATTTCTTACTGAGAAACCAGTAAGATAGTGAATTTAAAAGGAACTATTAATTGAACATCACTTACGGTAGGAGTACAGATGGGCTGGGGATGGAGCGGCTTCCTTGCTGCTTTGGGTGGAGTTGCAAAAGATGTACAAGGCTACCCTGCCTTTTGTGTATTTTTTTTTTTTTTTGCAGGAGTCATCTGTTTGGCATGAAGTCTACTGTGAAATTGATTCAGGAGCAAGAAGATGCCCATTATAGATTGTCTGGAATGTTGAGTTTACCTCAAGAGAACTTGGGAAAGTATTTTCAGTAAATAGGAGACATAACAGTGGTAGCTGAAAAGAAATGATAGCACCAAATTTTAAGACATGGAGTACCTCGGTTTATTAATGGTCGTATTTCTAACATTTACAATAACTATTTTACTTGGGTATTAATAGGTCAAATATGTGGCTTCCTCCAGGAGTTAGACACCCATTTACAAAAGCTCCTAATCTTTTAGCAGCTATTGACCTATCAATCATAGAGCACTTCAAAGCTAAACTTGGCATTTGAGCAAGCCAGGCAGAACTCATGATTCAGAGTCTCTTCTCCTTGCCCTCTGGAATTAGTGTGTTCTGAGGATTATACTATAATGTCTTGTGTTTTTATAGCACCTTTCTGGGGAGAATTGCAAACGGCTTACAGATTTTTACTCTAATCCTCACAAATAGTTCCAACAATAAATTAAGTAAGTGACTGGAATTGTTCCCCCCCCTTTTTTTTTGAGAAGACAAGTCTGCAGAGGAAAAATTTAGCCATCTGTATCTGAGTAAAAATCTTCCAGTAAGGAAAGCAGCTGGTCCAGTTGCAATAACCAGAGTTCCAGTCCTATCTGTGGCTCCATGCTTCTCCATAGCCAGAGATTAGTCTCCTAGTTGTCTTCTTTTCTTCAGTTGTATAGAGTTCTGGTTTGCTGTCAAATTAAGCAGACACCCTAATATCTATGGAGGCTATAGCACCCTAATATTTATGGGGCCTAGAGCACAAGTATAAATGGACACCCCAAAGGCTCCACTCTTCCTACTTCACTGGTGCTACATATGAAAGTTAAAGTGGGATTTACCTCATGGTTAATTTAATCAAATTCCACTTCTCTGTGTGTTTGTTTATTCAGAGTTATTTTGGTCCTTAAGGAATTGTGCGAGAAGGCAAGAGATTTGAAGGGGACCAAAAACAAAAGGCCTCCTTCACAATCAAAGATCAAACAAAAGGTAAAACATTTCTGTTGTTACAGTTGAAACAAACAGCAACATATGTTCTCTCTATCTTCACAGAGCTTCTAATGAGACATTCTTTAGAAGATGATGCACTCTTGGAATTCTGTAAGGACTCCTAATCATTTAGAGATGGCAATGTACCTATTTTCAAAATGTGTGGCAATTTTCTAAGTTTTACTGAATGGACAGAGAAGCAAAATCTATCTTCCTAGAAGAAGGAAAATGCTCAATGTCCAAATGAATTCTGGCCAGTCACTTGTTAGCTATTGTATAATCAATTAACAAGACCTGAGAAGAAAGAGTTGGAAGTCTAATCCTAGAAGAGCATGTGTTTGGCCATCCTGCTCATTTAGCATCTTAATCTCTTCCCTCCTTAAAAAAGGAACATCTTTTTAATATCAAAATAAGATGATGTTTCATGTTGCTGCAACTGAGAGACAAGAAGTTGATTCAGAAGGCAAAGGTAACAAAGCAGTGATTAGCAGTCAAACAAAGAATTGGCAGAGAAAATGTACAGCCCCCATCTGTCTTTTGGGGCAGAAGGAAAAAGATTTCCTAAGGACGCACAAAAGAAATACATGGTCAGGAAATGCGCCTCCTAATTTCAATATCTAGAGTGTCTTTTTAACACCCTCAAATTTGGACATGCTGCTGTATGATCTAATACATGCTCTTATAACAGGGAAAAACAATTGAATTCAGTAATGTCCCAGGAAATGCGGGATGTTCAGTGTTAAAATCCTATAGCTTCTCTTCTTAACAGGACAGTTTATGAATCTGCTTTTTATTTATTTTTTTCAATGTTTTTAATTTATTTTTGAGAGAGAGAGAGCGAGCAGGGGAGGGTCAGAGAGAGAGGGAGACACAGAATTTGAAGACAGTCTCCAGACTCTGAGCTAGCTGTCAGCACCGAGCCTGATATGGGGCTCAAACCCACGAACCACAAGATCATGACCTGAGCCAAAGCCAGATGCTTAACTGACTGAGCCACCCAGGTGTCCCAATGAATCTGCTTTTCATATCTTAATTGGTAATTCTTATCTTCCCCAAGAAAAGGAGAACAGTGACAGAATAAAGCTTCATCAGACATATTCAATGTATAACCATGCCCCAACAGACAAGAGCTGCTAAGTTCCTAAATTTTCAACTTGGGAAACAGTAAATTTGGTCATAACAGGTAAGAGAGGAAGAAGAAAAAGTTTCCTCAAAGATTTTCTTCACTGAGCCAACTGACCAGAAGGACAAGGTCCACCTGGATACCCATGGGATTGGAAAGATTCATACTTTTCCTAAATTTTTACGTTTGATTATGGAGGGACTGTCTGCTCCTTAGGGAACCCTAAAGTCATGGGCCATAATGTGATAGCAAGTGATTCAAAGATAATAAGAGTTAATATTTACTAAGCTATTTTTCTTTAAGAATCTGTGTGCTAGATAATTTATACTTTCAACAACTTTGTGAAGGAAGTGCTATCATCCCCATATTATGGATGAGGAAAACGAGACTCAGAGAATTACATAATTTTCCAAGATCACAAAGCTTCATGGAGTCAGGATTCAACCTCAAGTCTGACGCTTCAAAGTTCTCTGTTTTCCACTATCACTAAGTCTCTTTAATCCTAAAATCAATGGTCAATCTTTTAGCTGATAGTTTGAGGTGAATAATTTATATCATTATTTGTGCATTTGCTCTGCTCTTTCTGTCTGTGGCAGTTTACTCTGTAGAATGAGTCAAAAAGATCTCTGTCTGTGTTATTACCACTTCACCTTTGAAACTAACCTGGCAATCTTAGTGAGGTAAACTGATACTACATGTGCTTATGGAATCCAGAACAATCTGGGTTTACCTGTGCTTATGTCTCTTTGCTCTAGGTGCAGTATCTGAGGAGGTATGACGGTTATCAGTTATGATGTCACTTACCTCCCAGGAGTCTGCAAAGATGGTCACCAATAAATATTCCCATCTTTATAGATACAAGCCCATCAGGAGTTCAAGTCTCTTGATGTGGGCTGGCTGTGTGGTTTCTGTTGACCAACAGAATGTAACAAAAGTGATTCATGCTGTTTGAGTTCTAGACATAAGCCTCAAGAGACCAGGCAGCTTCTCCTTTACTCTTGTTTGGAGCCCTGAGCTACTATGTAATAAAGCCCAGTTATTCTAGTGGGCACACCACCTGTAAAGAGGGATCCTACCCAACAATCAGTATGAATCACCAAATGTGTGAATAAACCACCTTGTACCACCAAGCCCCAGAAGAATGCAGACATATAAGTGAGCCCAGTTGACACCATGTAGAACAACAACAAAAAAATGGATCAGCTGAGCCCAGCCAGCCCACAAAATTATAATAAATTACAGTTATTGTTTTAAACCACTAAATTTGTTATGCAGTGAAAGGTAACTCATATATGTGGGCCCTCCATGGCTATTGTTCCAGAATAAGCAACAAAGGTAAATTTTATCTTCCAGTAATCAGCTTATAGAACACATATTCTAGGTACTGCAGGTAATACCAACTGCCAGCTGGAGGTAAGCGGTAAAAGGAAGACCATTCTGCACTAGTTTCTTCAAATCCTCAGTCAGCAATAAATAAGACTGGATCATCTAGCTTGCACAGCAGTGGTGCTACAGGCCCTCTGGATCAATTAATCATTCAGCTCTCTTCGGTAAACCAACATTTTCCTCAGTCCTTTACATAAAAGAAGAAAATTAAAAATAACATTTCAAAGCTATGGATCTCAAATCTTTGTTAAAATAAGCTTGAAATCTGGCTTTACAGAACCCAACTACTCAGCTACCCTTGCCAGCCTCCTTCAGACTCTTCACATAGCAGTTCTATATCCCATAATTGATGTACCCAAAACTTCCATTTCCTTTTATCTACTTCTCTTTAGGAGGCAGAATCTCACTGCTTCCATGAGGAAGAGGAAATGTTCTTCCCCAAGTTCCCAGGATGCACCATGAGCAATAGCATCCTCAAAGAGGTGTTTCATTCAAGGGCAATATTGCCCTTAGACCTACTTGGCACCGGTGGTGTATAAGAGTTCCTTCCGATTCTCAGTGCCACTTCATTTGGAGCTCTCATAAAATTCTTTCCCCATTAAAATGAAAATGCTAATCCAGAAAGGTATATGTTTATTGCAGCATTATTTACAAGCCAAGTTATGGAGACAGCTTAAACATCCAGTGATAGATGAATGGATAAAGAAGATGTGGTATGGGACACCTGGGTGGCTCAGTTGGTTAAGCGCCTGACTTTGGCTCAGGTCATGATCTCATGGTCTGTGGGTTCAAGCCCCATGTGGGGCTCTGTACTGACAGCTCAGAGACTGGATCCTGCTTCAGATTCTGTGTTTCCCTCTCTCTCTGACCCCTCCCCATCTTGTGCTCTGTCTCTCTCTGTCTCTCATAAACAAACACTAAAAAAATTAAAATTCTTAAAAAATGTGGTATATATTTATAAAATACATTGCTCAGCCATAAGAAAAAGAATAAAATTTTGTCATTCATGACAATAGAGATGGATCCAGAAGGTCCTACAAGGTATTATGCTAAGTGAAATAAGTCAGACACAGAAAAATACCATATGATTTCACTTAAATGTTGAATCTAAAAAACAAACAGAAAATGTAAATGAAACAAACAGTAAATGAACAAACAGAAACAGACTCCTAGAGAACACACTGGTGACTGGCAGTTACCAGAAGGAAGGTGAGTGAGGGCTGGGTGAAATGGGTGAAGGACATTAAGAGGTATATACTTTCACTTATAAAATAAAGAAGTCATGGGGTTAAAAAGCACATTATAAGGAATATAGTCAATAATATTACAATACCTTTGTATGGTGACAGTTGGCAATTACACTTATCATGGTGACCATTTTGTAAGGTATATAATTACTGAATCACTATGTTGTAAACCCGAATCTAATAAAATCTTGTATGCCAACTATACTTCAATTTAAAAAACATATAGCTATTACTACTACTAACTTTTCCATTACCCCAAACAAAAAAATTTCTTTCCCTGCAGTATGGATTTAAGAAGCTTCATTTTGACCTTCTTCGAATGGCACCTGATGCTGAAACAAGGAAAAACCTTGTCTAATTCTGGTTTTATAAATTCACAAACTTTTAAAAATTTTCATTGCACAGAAAAACATTCTCTAAAAAGGGATGAGCCATGCAGAAAATAACAAACCTCACTCTATAGAGAGTAAATTAACCAATTTAATTTGGAAAGAGGCTGAAGAAGGGAATGCTATATTATAGGGGAATTAGATTTAAGGTTTACTAATCACAGGACACTGTCTTCACCAGGGTGGACTGCCATGGAAGTGGTATTTAAAAAAAAAGTGTGAGGGGAGTAGGAAGGGAACTTCCTTGGTAGAAAATCCAACAGTCAGAAAGAGATGACTCTCCAACATGAGATAAAAAAGTCAAAGGACAGGGCAAAGGGCTAGAGTTTTTGAGACCAAACAAAAAGAGGAAACTAGAGTGGGAAAGCCCAGTCTATGAGTCTGAGAAACTGCGTTCTTGGTAATAGTTCTTAAAAATAGTCCGGAGCTACTTAAACTGAAATACTGTGATGACGGTACTTTCTCTTTAGCAAGTTTTTTTTTTTTTTTTAACATTTGAGGCTTATTAAGTTAGTTGAGTTTCAGTAAAGATCATTTTTTTTTAATTAAAAAGAAAAGGAAAAGGAACTCCCTTTTCTATACTGATCAACCATTTCATTATGTCACAGGGTTTGGGAGGCATATGATCATGCGTCTCTACCCCACCAGGTTATCAGAGGCATAAAAAAAATGGGGATTGAAGTAAAGGAAAATTCCTCTATCCCCTGGATCTCCTATAGTCATAGGAGTGACAGCCGTGTATATCTTCTTTGCCTTTGACCCTCAAGGTATGAATTGGCTGCCAGGCCTGCAGCAAAATCCCCCTGCTCAGGTAAAAGCAGCTTCTCCTCCTTACCACCAACCACCCCACCCCACCGCCGCCAGCCCTACCTCACCTCCCTGGCTGCTTCTCAGTTAACCTCCATCCTGCTTCGATACCTATCTGTGCACTTTTGACTCTCAGTTTCCACATATTCCAGGCAAATTTTGATTTACTTATTTGTGTTTTATCATAGACCACAAAAATATCCATAATTAATCATTTTCAGGAGGAAGGCTCAAATCCCTTTGAAACTAATTTTCACGTTTAAAAAAAGCAGCATTCTCATGGAGGTAATTTTTTCCTTATTTAGAATAGGATTATCTGCTGCTTGTTGGCCAGATTCCCTAACTCACCCAAGTTGTAATATCTAGCATTTACCAAACACTTCCTCTGTGCCAGACACCATGCTCCATGTCTTCATGATTCTTTGAAGAAGGCAAGATTATCTTCCTCAGTTCACAGTTGAAGAGGCTGAGTATTCTGATCTGTACTCACTGTGCCCTAGTGAGAGTCAGACCTAGGCACCCACACTTTATCCCCTGGCTCCAGGGACTGTTGGTTCCTGTGAATATAGAAACAAAGCCATGGTTTATCATACCAAATCTCTTCAAATTGCCTGCCAGAGCTGTTTCTACAAAATACTCTCTCATAAACTGGTTTGGATTTCTAACCAAAACTTAATCTTAAGTACCACTTGCTCAGTCAATGAAACCTGTGTTTACTTTGAACTATGTTGTTAATTGGTTCAGTAGGTTAAGCGTCCGACTTTGGCTTAGGTCATGATCACTCAATTGTTAAGTCTGAGCCCCACATCGGGCTCTCTACTGTCAGCACAGAGCCTACTTTGGATTCTCTCTCTCTCTCTCTCTCTCTCTCTCTCTCTCTGTCTCAAAAATAAATAAATATTTAAAAAAATAAATATAGTAACACTAAACCCAGTTCTTGAGTATGCTAGGATGTGGTATCCAGCTCTCCACTACTGTTGGGTAAGGAATATGTCTAACATCCTATTTCCCTTCTCTCTCCTTTTACATATGAAAGTGAACCATGCCAACTGCTAGGTTACCTACCATGTATAAGAATTAACAGAAGGCATAACAACTTAAATGGCACTGAGAATCACATCCTATATCTCTACCTCATTGAAAACAGTATTTGTGATGAATCCTGTCTTTGTCTCCATTTAGTTTATTCCCTGTCCTTCTGAACCCTGCTTTCTGCCCCACCAGGCTGGTATGTTCATAATACTTCAATATAACCCCTTGTCACTGGCTCTTGTCAGACTCACCCAGTGGTAAATAGGGTCAGGAGATCAGAAGCAGGAAGAGAGGGTGGGTAGTTATCCCTGGAGGTGTCCATGCTGGCCATAGGGTGGCTGCACTCCTCCATAGTAGGCCACAGGGCAAGTCAGGAAGCCCTCTGGACACAGCTCTCTCTGGGTTGCCCTTACCTCTCCTTCCATTTGTTCCTTTATCCCTGACAGAATTAAAAAGAACCCATATTGGCATAGGACACACAGCATCCCTGGTGCTTTTTCTAAGCCATGCCCACATCCTTGTAAAAAGACTTTTCATCAAACTCCTCTCAAATTACCCAATCTTAATGTGCCATCTGTTTCCTGTCAAAATCTTGACTGATACAATATTGAAAATGTTGGCAAGAACCTATAGCCTCACTAAAACATTACCACTCATTGACTGAATCAGATGAAGAAAAGAAAGTTGATTTCTTTCTGTGTAAGTAAAAACATTGCAAATATAATACAGCAGAGGGAAAAGAGATATGTTTATTTTTATAATTATCAGGGTTAAGGTGCCCTGAAATGCTATGTTGTTTGGGAATCCAAAACGTCTGATAGTATCATGGATCCTCCTTGTTCTTTCTTAATCTTGTGCCTTCTTGACTCTGAGTAATATAGAGGCCATCTCTCTCCAGAAGTCTGGGATCCAGTCCTTGACCCACCACCTAATAACTCTGACCTTGACTATATTATATAATCTCCCTAAGCCTTGGTTCCTGCTATGGACTAAATGTTTGTATTCTCATAAAACTTTATATGTTGAAGCCCTAATTCCCAATAATATGGTATTTGAAGATGGAGGCTCAGGGCAGTAACTGAGGTTGGATGAGGTTGTGAGGGTAGGCGTTCATGAAGGGATTGGCTCCCTGATAAGAAGAGATACAAGAGAGCTTGCTCTCTCTCCACCAATGAGGACACAGTTTAGATATATTAGTTATCTACAAGCAAAGGAGAACACTCTCACCAGAAAGAGAAGTCTGTCAGACCTTAATCTTGGACTTTCTAGCCTCCAGAACTGTGAGCAAATGAATTTCTGTTGGTTGACCCATGCAGTCTGTGGTATCTCATTATGGTAGCCTATACCTACTGACACAGTTCCTTTACCTTGAAACTGGAGGTGATTACACTAAACTACCCACATTGGAATGTCTGTCTCCCATTTATTAGTTGTACAGCCTTGGTCAGGTTGGTTAACTGTACTTCATCTGTAAAATTAGAAGAATAATAATACATATTTCTTTGGCTTTTGGTAGGATTAAATGAGATAATTCAAGTAAAGTACTTAGCACAGTATCTTGCACTTACTAAATTTTAATTAACATTAATCATCATTATCATTGCTATGGAAACTCTGCTATGAATGAGTAACTCTGCCAAGGATGGGACAGAGTCAACAAAGTCTTCTAGAAGTGTTGAAGAAAGAAGGCAAGACCACATTCCTTTTGCCCAAAATATCCAACCCAATGTTAGCCATATAAGTGCTTATTACCTGGTCTTTGATTGATGTATTATTATTTGAAATAATCATCCAATTACAAATGCATGGATTTAATAATATTGAATTCACATTACGAGCAAATAGAGTAAGAGTGGAAAGTGAACTGACCAGTAAGGAGGGATTCCGTAGGAAATTCATCAATTCACCGCTTATCCTTCCTGATGAAGAGTAAGGAGCAGACATGATATAGACAGCTAGAAAGAGGAAGCACTTAATCTTAAACCTCTGTATGATAAGATATGTAGCATTACTATTTTCTGTGGATGGGAATTCCCTAACCAAAACGTGTATTCCTTCAGGTCAAAATCAGACTTCATTTTATACTTGAACCCCTCCTACACACAGACACATGAACACATACCCTCCAAAAGCATGTAGCCCTACTGAGCACATAGTAGACTACAACACGTCTTTACTGAATGAATAAATGCAAAGTAAACTGCCCCTCATGCTGTCAGTCCACTGAAGACTTCCTTGGGGAAAAAAAAAAGAGAATTTGAGAAGCCATGTGAGTGACAAGTACAAGATGGTGAGTTCACACAAAGGGGGTTGTTTCCAGGCAAAGAAATGACTTGTGAAAGTGTAGGTTTATAAATAATTTTTCATAGCATTTTGAAACTCTTATTTTCTAGTTTTGTTTTTAAAAAGGATTGCATAAAGTTAAAAAGAAGAAGGAAAAGAAGACGGATAGCGTGGGGGAAGAGCGAAGAGGAAGAAGAAGAGGCCCTAAAAAAGCCCTGGGAGAAGCCCAGGGACAGATTGGGTTCAGGACTCCTGCAAGATCAGAAGTCCTCACTTATTCTGGAGAATGGGAAAATGAAGAGTGTTGAAGCCAATTGTAGAATGAAGTGCAAAGACCAACACCAGCTCTACAACTTATGCATGATTCACATGAACAAACAAGATCAAGAATTACTCAATTATCAATACTCATTCCATGTTTCTCTAGATTTGATGAAATGCATTTAATCAGTACTCAGAGGTTTATATTAAAGACTCGCCACTTTGCTAGTCTCAGTTCCTGCAAAGTAATGCCGGAACTGATGAACTACAATAGAATCTTTTCCCAAGGTCTTTCCACCTTCAAGAATATAAAACACACAAAAGTGACCCTTGTAGAAAAGAATAGTATATATAAGAGAGATTGAGTCCTACGTCAAAAAATTTTTAATCATTTTTATTTATAGGACTGATCAGAGAGGAAGCAGAGGAGTAACAGATCTCTTTACAAGAGGTGGTTCTGAGAAATGTCCTGAAGGAAATGGAGAACTTGACTTGGCTGAAGTAAGTAATAGCATTGCAAATTAGGGTTGGGGGGAATTATCTGAGGAAAAGGTGAACAGAAGTTGGCAAGATATATTTATCACTTAGAAATTGTGCTCCAAACCCCCAAAATAGTAATCCTCAGCATATTTGGGATTTATTGCTCTCCCATATAAAAGAAATCCAAAAGGAGCTGATTCAGGTCTGGTATGGTGCTCCTGGTGTCATCAGCTATCCAGGCTCTTTTTAGTCTTCTGGTTCACCATCCTTGAAATGTAACCTTCATATTTTTATGATCTAAAAATGGCTGCTGAAGCTTCAGCCATTATGTCCATGTTTCAGGCAAAAGGAAGGAAGAAACACTAGAGTAAATAGCATATGCTTCTTTTTTGAGGAGCTTTCTCAACAACTTCCATTTATATTTCATCAGCTAGAATTCTGTCATATGGCTACCCCCAACCATCAAGGGAAGCTCAGGTATAGCTGTTTTGCTGGGCACTGCACTATTTCCATTGGAATCAAATATTTACGAGTAAAGAATAATTCTAGAGTTCAGCAACAAATAATAGCAAAAATTTTCTCCACAGAAGATGAAGAATGCATGTAAGAAAGGAACCTTGTAATTTGTGACATATCTCAGACCTTGAAGAGAAGTTTGAAGCCAAAGTGAAAATTGTTGCTCTTGCAAAGTAGGCTGGTTTTGAAAAGACAGATTAAAAGGTTGTCAAGGAGCTCTTGAAAAAACTCATACAGGAATTGTTGAAGCAGAAAAGTTGTTCCACAGGAAAAGCAATGTCAGTCACTGTGGAAACATGCTCAGGACCAGCAGAGCACATGACAGCACCTGGCAGTCACCGGCTCACGTGATGTATGACACTTTGATGCCTCTTTTAGGACCATCAACACCCAAATGTCTCTCTTAATACCTCCAAGCTCTCTCTTGTTGACATTTGGTACATTTTCAAACTGTCCTCATGTAATTTTGACTTTCTGTCAGTTGAGTTTAAAATATAAATTCAAGAAATTTCTACATACCATTTTATAAAAAGTACTTTGTTGTAATTGAGGAAAATAAATGCAAGTATTAAACATGGGTCAAAAATATTGATTTGAGACATAAGTGTGTTTTCTGAAGTTTTAAAAGTCAAGAAGCACTCTATCAAGGCAATGTTAAGCAGGAAGTTGTTCTACAGGGTATGCCAATGGCTACACAGTGTGCACTCCAAGAGTCTAACAGGAGATACACACATAGAGTTAACAGGCTTCCAACATAGCTCAAAGCCACTGAGACACCATTTGTACTGTGGTCTAAGCCAATTGTATCCCTAAGGCACAACTCTATAGACAAGCCTGCAAATGCCATCCATGCAATGACCCTGGTAATAGGTGTCTAAGGAAGAGGATGCCACTCTAGGATTACCATGTGGTAACCACTGAAAACAACTGTAATACTTTGTTCTCATTTATAAATGTTTTATAATTTAAAAGATTATTGACATATGAACGAATCTGGCTCATTCTGTTTGTTTTTTTCTTTTTTCTTTCTTTCTTTTTTTTTTTTTTTTTTTTTTTTACCAACAGAGTAAACAGTTACAGAAAATTTTACTGACTTATGCAGGATCGCATACCTCCTAAGTGGCAGAACTGATGGCCAACTGAATACAAACCAATGACATGTATTCTGACCATACCTTTCCATCAGTGCTGAGTCTCTTTAGAAGTTACTCAGATCATACCATTCTAAATATGGTTTTACTAATATGAGTGCTGAGTGCCGAGAAAATATAAATCTTTTTTTTCTTCCTCTATTTAAATAATATAGAAACCTTAGCCACTACAAAACTGTTAATTTGTTTAATTGCATGGATAAAAAATAAAACCTACTTTCAGCTCCTCTCATATCCAAAACTCAACCACTCCAAACAAAACAAGAAAAAAATCTGTAGTTTAAATTTACGTTAAAGGTATGAGACTTGGAGTCAAGAAGACTGGGTGTGTTCCTAACTCTGTAACTAACGAATGTTTTCATCTCTTACGCCTCAATGTCCCCCTGGGTAAAATGAGGAAGTTAGAGACCCGATACTCATTCAAACTTTTCATTCCAGGATTCAGTGCTGGTCTGGTTAAAAACCTATTCAACTTTATCAAAAGGAATTGGACACTCCAAAAGCAAAGCTCCATAATATGGTAAGGAACAATGCCAGAAAAATGTGGCTTGCCCACGTAACAAGGTGGCCTCTAAAAATAGGAATCCCAGAATATCTGTTCATAAGACTATTGGCTGGTAGCTCTCAGCTGCCTGGAGCTGCTATAGATTTAGAAGAAACTTCTTTGTTTGGCTCTTGTCCCCGAGTTCTAAAACCCAGTAGCTAATTTAAGGTGTGCACTAATAGATCACTGTTTTATGCAGCTTAGTACACTGACAAGCTTATAAAACTAGGTTTATTGCCTGTGCATGCTCGGTTTGTGATTTCCAGGCTAAAATATGGGAGATAGTTCTGTCTGTCTCCTACTTAGCCCTCTCATAATAACTTGGAATTGTATTTTAAAATAGGGCAGCAAACTGTATTCCTCTAGCTTGGGCCTGCCTGAGTCAGGAAACCTGCTGGGAGAAAGAAAAAAAGAATAAACCCAATAGTTTTGTCAGCTTCTCCCTGCCCCACACTTATATCCCCAGGGCTAAGAAGACAGGGGAAATGGTATGAAAGCAAAAAAAGACCTACGTGACCTGTTCAGTGTTGATGCTCTTGATTATCAGATGGGTGATCAAAGTGAACTCTTTTTCTTACAGGCACATCTGTGGATTCCTCAGAGGTCTCTAATGCATCTCCTTTGCCTGACCCACTGCTACCTCCCTCACATCAGTTCCTGCCTCAGCAATGCACCTCACAGCCTCATGCTTCCAGAACCCCTCTGCCGTTACAGAGTCTGTTCAGAAGGCACAAGCCTGATTCCCTTTCATGACCCCCATTTGGCCCAATGGAAGTTCATCTACTGTTATCAAATGGTGAACATGCAGACTTTGCTCTTGCCCTGCCTTTATGTGTGTCTTCAGCCAGTCTTTTATATTGAGTCTATTTTTCCTAACACCTCAGGTAGCAGCCCAGTATTACCCCCAAATCCAGGGACACGTATCACGCTTTCTGAATGGTCTCCTTACAGCCCTTCCTGCTAGGCTGAAGGCAGAAGGAAACACTCAAATACTCTCCTGGTGTTGGGACTCCAGCGTAGAATCTGAGCATACAGACAATTCACCAAACATACTCTTTCTCTTGACTCTTTAAATATCTATCTTTTTACTCTCAAAATACATCTTGTATGAACGAGTATAAAGCTTGTTTTTGGCCATCTGCTTTGAAGATCCCACATTGCTGATCTAACCTCAGTACCGATGTATAAGAACCTGCCCTCTGCTGCTTTCTCCTAAGACAACTAGGGGGTAAGGGCCTATCACACAGAAAGAGTTTCTTTTCTTTTTTATTTTCTTAAATGTTTATTTTTGAAAGAGACAGAGTGTGAGGGAGGGAGGGGCAGAGAGAGAGGGAGACACAGAATCTGAACAGGCTTCAGTCCCTGAGCTGTCAGCACAGAGCCCCACGCGGGGCTGGAACTCAGGAACCGTGATATCATGACCTGAGCCGAAGTTGGATGCTTAACCGACTGAGCCACCCAGGCGCCCCTAACAGTTTCTTTTCAATATCCTTTCATTTACATTTATAAATACTCTTCTACTCCTCAAAATATTTCTACGCAAATCCAGTCAATCATATATGGCTTTCCTATAAATATAGGAAACTAAATTTTTTCATCTCTTCCTTCTCCTGGACCCTTTCTCTTCTCTGATGTATGCCTCAACCTCTCAATCCCTTTCTTTCCTTACTCTTCCATTCTTTTCTTCTTAAGTTTTTATTTAAATTCCAGTTAGTTAACACAGTGTAATATTATTATCAGGTGTACAATATTCAACACTTCCATACAACATGTGGTGCTCATCACAGCAAGAACACTCCTTAATCCCCATCACCTATTTAAGCCATCCCCACCCACTTCTCTGGTAACTATCAGTTAGTTCTCTATAGTTAAGTGTCTGTTTCTTGGTTTGCCTCCCTCTTCCCCCCCCCCTTTTTTTTCTCTTTGCTCATTTGTTTCTTAAATTCCATGCAGGAGTGAAATCATATAGTATTTGTTTTTCCTGACTGACTTATTTTACTTAATATAATACTCTCTAGCTTCTTCCATGTCATTCTAAATGGCAAGATTTTGTTCTTTTTTATGGCTGAATAATAGTCTATTATATATAATCACATAATATATAATTCATTTATCAGTCGATGGACACTTAAGCTGTTTCCATAATTTGGCTATTGTAGATAATGCTGCTATAAACATGGGGGTTCATGTATCCCTTTAAATTAGTGTTTTTGTATTCTTTGGGTAAATACATAATAGTGCAATTGCTGGATTGTAGGGTAGTCCTATTTTTAACTTTTTCAAAAAACTCCATACTGCTTTCCACAGTGGCTGCACAAGTTTGCAAGCCCACAAGCAGTTCAAGAGGGTTCCTTTTTCTCCACACCCTTGCCAACACTTGTTTCTTGCATTTTTTATTTCAGCCATTCTGCATTCTGACAGGTGTAACTAAATTACTGTGATTTTGATTTCTATTTCCCTGATGATCAGTGATGTTGAGCATCTTTTCATGTGTCTGTTGGCTATCTGTAGCTCTTCTTTCTTATCCTTCCATTCTTAATTGCCTCAGTATTTCTGTTGCCCCATAGTCTTTATGCAAACAAGTGTAGAAGAAATAGGAAGAACTTCAGAGTTCATCCAACTGGTTAGATTAAAAACAGTAAAACCAAAACCAAAAGGGACTTGCCCAAAGTGAAAAACTGGTTAATATCTTAGGAAGAACATGCAAATCTCCTGACTTCTAATATATTGCTACCTCCACTCTAAATTATTCTCTGTCTTTATTTTTCCTCTTTAAAAAAAAAAAAAAAGCATTTTCCAGACATGATCCAATCAGTACAACAAAGGGTACAAACTTGAGTCTATATACCCCATAGACTCCTCCCCTCTCTTCCCTCTCTCTGTCTGTAGATTCACACTTGCCAATGAATCATCCAACCACAGAGAAAAGCATAGAAGTAGGATTATAATTCTAACCCCTGTCGTGCAGCATCCACAAATGCTTTGAAACCCTTCCCAAGTCCATTACTAGCATGCTGTCCCCTCCACCCCCATATTAGCCGTGGAGTTGCTCTGGACTCTCACAGGAGTTGAGCAGGAGCCAGAGAAGCAGAAAATGTCTCACCACCCTGAAACCAGACACCAAATACTAGACCGCCTGTGCCTCCCACCTAAATACACATCACCCCATGCCACTCACGCCATAAAACCAGAGTTGGAGCCAAAGGCCAGGTAAGTAAATAAGAACTACTTTGTGAATAGAACTGTGTTTAGTGGCACCTGAGTGGCTCAGTCGGTTAAGCATCTGACTTCTGCTCAGGGCATGATCTCATGGTTCGTTGAGTTTGAGCCCCACATCAGGCTCTGTGCTGACAGCTCAGAGCCTGGAGCCTGCTTCAGATTCTGTATGTCCCTCTCTCTGCCCCTTTCCTGCTCACGCTCTGTCTCTCTCTCTCAAAAATAAATAAACATTAAAAAAAAGAACCGTGTTTAATATTATAATGGTTTATGACTGTATGTGGCTGAAAGAAAAAAGCCACCTCTAATTCTTAAGCTATAGGTGTTTGGGATATGCCTGATAACTTCATACTTGGTGTGTACACTGCATTCTGTAGCTTCTTTAAAAAGAGGAAAATCTATATTTAGGCTGAGATTTCATATGATGATGTATGTTAAGAATCTTAGGAAATGCCTATATTATTAGTGGTTAAAAAAGGAGGGTAAGGAGGACTATGGAGAATAGACCCCAATTTTGGCACCTTCTTTATTGTACCTTACTTATGTAAGAATGCATGTCCCGGGCTACCAGCTAGAACCAGAAATAGCCTTTCCTTCACCACCTCCTCATGGTTGCCAGGCTGCTGAGGGATCACCCTCCTATGTATCATTCCCAGATTCTGCTGTTCCTCCACACCTCTAGTCCAGTTAGCATCGGCTCTTCATCCCTGTAATCTAGCACTGCTTGATGAAAAGATCTGTCTTGATGAAGTGATAATAGGGGGATACCCCTCTACATAAGGCTACTGTCTCTCTTTCTTTTCCATACTGCCCCTTGCCTCCAACAGCCCCACTCTTCCTGAAGGTCTGTTTTCAAAAACCTGTGACTGTTCCTAACTGTGGATTTGAGTTGGGGGAAGTCCACGCTTCTCAGCTTTAATAAAGATTGGGAAGAGAAGCCTGCAAGCAGAGGGGCTCCTATTTCAAAAGCTGTTCTGTGTGATGATTGGGTGCCATGAAGATATGAAAAATAATTTCCAGGTATGTCATCGCCAAATCACTTGTGGTGGTAGTGGACTGTGACCTGGGCAATGACTATAACACCCGTGTACACGTCCTTCTGTGGCAAAATGTTTTGAAAGCATTGTTCCATTGGCATTTTGCATCCAGTGTTTTTGTTGAGAAGTCAATGACATTTGTATTCATTAACCTTTTTATGTAATCTTTCCCCTTTCTAATTTATCAAGAAAAATTCTACTTCTCTTTGTTTCTAATATTCTGAAATTTTACAACAGTATGCTTTTTTGTAACTCATTTTTCATCATTGGTCTGAGCACATACCACAAGACCTTTAAAAATCTGAAGGTTAATGTGTATCTCCTTTTCTAAATTATCTTATTTATTTCTTTGAAATTTTTCCTTTATTTCCTCTTCTCTTTTTTTGGAATTCTAATTTATCAGATGATAGACAATCAGGATTGATATTCTAATTTTCTTACTATTTCTCTATATTTTGTTCTACTTTCTGGGAAAGTAGTTTGTATTTAAAACTGTTCTTTTATTCCTAAATATTTCTTCTCGCAGCCTATTGTTCATGGATATAATAATCTTCTCTTATTTCTTGGAGGACATTAATTGAAAGATTCAACTCTATGTTTTTATCCTCTACTATTTCTTTTGCTTGTTTTGTTCTTTGATATTTATCCTAGAGATTTTTCTCTACCTGTTAATTTTTGACTGTCCATTCAAACTCTGACTTTTTAAGAAGTAAAACTGATGCTTCACCCTGCTCCCTTGCAATGCCTTTTTACTGGTTTTAGTGGGGTGGAACGGTTTCAGGGTGAAGCCTACCTGTGTGACACTCTGCCTGAGAAGTCCTTGCTTCATTTCTTCCTTTTATTGGTCTGCTGCTCCAGCTTCTTTATTTGTCTCCCAGGGAAGCACTTTCTTCATGAACAAATAATGTACAAGCACTTGTACATTAGGATCTGCTTCTGGGGGAACCCATCCTAAGACAATCTCTAAAGCCCTTGCTCTTAGTTACAATGTTATACTTCTAGAAGGGTCAAGCCCTGTCCCTGTTCATAGTGCCAATACAGTACATACCTAATACATGTTTGTTAAATAAATGAATTTTGTTTTAATACATTCCAAGAAATAGGAATGTATTATTTGAATAAAGTAGATGGGAACCTGTTTACTTTTTTATATAGACAGTTGATGTTAATGCATAAGATACATGATTATTTGTCAGAGAATTTAAAAAATTAATAAGCTTCTGAAAAGGAAGATATAATCTAAAATTGTCAAAATAGAATTTGTTATCATATTAAAATCAGAGTAATAAATAATAAGTCAAAAGTTGGCAGCAGGGATAAAATGTGAAGTACCTGAATAGCTAAAATTGGTTCCATCTTAATAAATGTCAAAACAGTGAGCATTCCCACTGTTTAATTGCATGAATTTCATACATTTGAAATTTTTGAGAAATTCTTTAAAACACACTCTCTTGGGTTCTCCAAAAATTTGTAGCAACACACCCATACACACGTATACATAATCCCCAGGACATTTGCTTTCTCTTCCCCCTGCAGTCACAGACATCAGGGGGAAAAAAAACAAAAAACAAAAACAAAAACCAAGACAAAAAACTTGAGGATTGACAGAGGCTACTTAGAGTTAATTTCAATGGATTCTCAGCAGTTAGCCAGAGCATTGCCTGGGACAAACCTCAACATTAAAAGAAGAAAAAAATGTTGATCAGCTTTAACCCAGGCTTAAGAGATACCAGTTGGACCAAGAATCACATGGGTGCGAACAAGCCACAAGCAAGTTTAGGTTAACCTTGGGGGGAAAAAAACAATAGAAACAATAGAATGTTTTTTGTTTTTTTTTACAAGAAGGGAGAACCAAATTTACACAATAGACCCTAACCACATGAATGGATAGCTGGTATAAAAGTGGCCTAGAAAGAAAGAGCCTGCACTCCAAAGAATATTACTCAGCCATAGAGCTAGGGGACATGGAAGTTATGATCCCTGATGTCTCTAGTGAGTCTGAGAGGGCCCAGGGCTCTGCTGTGATCTCCAGTGCCACAGCATCCCTTCTTCTGACCTACACTAAAATAGCTGCTATGATCAGGCAGAACTGTCCCTTTTGTTGCTGGGACGCAAAGCTTCCTACACCTGTGCCCCAACCTCAGGCGCTGCTTTCAAATTATCCTCAACCTATTCCCTATGTCCAGCCTGAACCCTGTGGCCAGGCACATTCCTAGGTCCTCCTACTCATCATGTACCTTCAGGCACTGACCTCTGCCTGGGCCTCCAGTCTGGTATCTGTGGCCCCCCATCTGACCACCATACCTTCTGCTGCCAGTCTGGCCCATCTGAACAGAGGAGTATGATGAGTTCCTCCTCTATGCTCTGTCCTCTGTACCCCATTTTTCCCTTAGTCACCATGACCTATTGCTGGTAAAGTATTAATAATCATCACAGATTTTAATAGAGAAGA
The DNA here is from genome assembly GCA_028646485.1 of Cryptoprocta ferox. Classification (NCBI taxonomy): domain Eukaryota; kingdom Metazoa; phylum Chordata; class Mammalia; order Carnivora; family Eupleridae; genus Cryptoprocta; species Cryptoprocta ferox. The sequence goes on along the minus strand of CM053572.1, from coordinate 37,680,143 downwards.
GTCTCTTATCCTCCACAAGGAACAACTGTTTGCAAGGAACAGACACTACTCAAATTAGCTTAATGAAAAATAGTGGAATTGGGGGGGAAGGACAAAGTATTTCATGGTACCCAAAGCAGGTAATATAATAGGACCTCAAGAAGAATTAGAATGAGTGACAAGAACTAAGGAAGTTTTGCTTTCCAAATCCATGGGCCTGGGTGTTTTTTACCTGACATTTTCTCTTCAGCTGACTTTTTGTGCTTTGGTAAATATTAGCAGACCCAAACCCATCTTCATATGGCTTCTCAACTCATGTACCTAATGAAAGGCTATGTGTCCCAATTTCATGTTCTTGAGAGAGTGAATTTAATGAATCCAGCTGGGAAAAATAAGTCATAGTGATAAAGAAAGGACCAAGTAGCACCATTGGCTGCTTCCCCTCGTGCCACAAGAGACACAGTTCCAGAGGGTGGGAAGGAGTGGTGACCTTCTCAATACACCTTGTACTCTAGAGGCCTGGAGAATGAGTCATGCTGGAAATCTGTTCTTCAGAGAGTAGAAGTTGTATATAAGCCCCAAATTATGTGTTATTGTCATATTTATTGAAAATCTTTTTAAAAATGTATTTTAAACTTCTCTACCTTCCTAATCAGTATGCTGTAGGCAGCCAAACCTTTCTCTTATGACTCAGCCATCCTTATCACCATTATGTATTGTACATTCTGCAAAGCAGAAAGAGCCAGAGTTCCTTTTGAGAGAGGCCTGTGGGCTATTTTCACCCACATAAAATGGCACAGGTTATTGTAATCAGGAGTGGTTTATCTGTCATCAACAGCTTCTTGTTGGTCTCAGTGTACCTATTTCTAAAAGCCCTTCTTCCCGTGTTTAATTTACCATAGTTATAATCCCCGTGGCTTTGCAAATTAAATTACTCAGGCTATTTGTCACAATCCATTAGGTAGCAAGGACAGTCATACACCCAGGTTCCTCAGTTAATGGAGGATGATATAAAAACACACCAAAAAAAAAAAAAATTAAGAAGGCTCAGCATTCCCAATGCCGGCTCCCATGGGGAACTAGAATATTGTCCAGGGTTCATGGTCCAGCTCTTCTGACCCTGTTTCCATGTTTTCTGTGGGGGGAGGCAAAGTGCGGGTTCACATAATGGGTGGGATTCCCTTGGGACAGTCATCACCAGGTAAAAGGATTTGGAATGTTCAGATGCCTGTTATGCCTGAATAATGTATTCTGTTGAATTTTAATGTACACCCAAATTAGTTAAGGCTCTTATTAAATTGCAGATTTGGATTGTGATGTGGGTGGGGCCTGACTGCCTATATGCTCAACAAGCTTCCACATGATGCCTATGATGGACCAGCCAGTAGCAAGGCTGTTGGATGTGTTGAGTTGTGGCCTATTAATGATAAACACCACCTGTGTCCTGCATCCCTTGTGAAAACTTCAGGAGGAGTCCAGGCTAGAGACTTGTACTACTAAGATTTTGGATACCCCTGCCAGACTGACCTGCTGAATATCCCTTTAGACCTTCTAAAACTCTTCAAGTGAAGTGAATCATATGTTTGCCACTCCACTACTCAGTAAACTTAGAGAAGAACACACACATGCAATCTAAGAATGGAGCCAATGCTCTGCCAGGACATCCCATCAGACATCAGCCTTCACCACCTTAATTCAAGCTCTTCTCCCAATTATGATCTCCCAATTATTCTTTTCCCCACTTTACTCCAATCTATTCTCTCTTCTCTCTGTTTCTTCTTGTACATGGCTTCCATTGCCCCACATTTTTTCTACACTTCTCTTGGTGCGAGTCTGGACTTCTACAACACTTTACATGTCTGTCCCTTTCTTAGTCCCACTTTCAAACCCTCCAACACAGAGAATCTGACCATGTCTCCTAATTACCCAGCTGGGACCATTCCATCTGAACAAAGGTATCACACCAGACCACATCATAAGTCATTGGTCCTCTATGGATGGTTGACTTTGCCTCTAGTTCTAGTGTCTAGAGAAGGCCCAACCAGATGTGGCCAGCACCAAACAGCATTGTAGAAAGAGCTCGGGTTTGGAAAACAGAAGACCTGGTTTTGTAGCCCAGTTCTGTCATTTCCTATGAGCCCCTGAGCAAGTTTCTGAACATTCCTAGGTCTGTATTCATTTACAAAATGGAAATAATAATAGTTCCTATTATTAAAGGGACTAAAATGATATTTCTATAAAGCACCATCATGGTTTTTTGATGTGTCAACTTGGCTAGGCTGAACTATAGTCCCCGCTTATTTAATCAGTCTTAACCTAGATGCTGCTATGAAGGGATTTTCCTTATATAGTAAAGTCCCTAATCAGTTGACTTTAAGTTAGAAAGATTATCCTGTGTGAGCTTCAATTAATCAGTTGGAAGTGAAGTTATCCTGAGTGGATGGACTTAATTATTTCAGAGGCCTTAAAAGAAAAGTTAGGTTTTCCATGCTTGCAGGAGACAGCATAGAGAAGAAGAGAGGTTGCTGCCTGTGGACAGGAGCTTCAGCCCAGGCCTGTAGGCTCCAACCTGGTCATGATCTTCTCTTACTGACTGCTGGCCCGATGGACTTAGCCCCCACAATCACATAAACCAGTTCGCTGGAATTGAGCCTGGCGGGCCTGGAACATACAGTAAAGCAATCTGCAGATTATACCCATTGTATTCATTATTAGCTATGCATTAGGAAACACTGGCAGCTGCTTCTCTGGAGTGAGTTGTGGGTATGGTGAGCTCCCAGGATGTCCTATCCCGAGCAGTACATTCAGTTTCTAAGAATTGTAGGTTAACAAAAAAAATGGGGCTCTGACACAGGACCAGAGGGTTTATCTATTGATAAAACCCATTCTATTTTTGTGTCTATCTACTTCTTGGTTCTTGAGCTCATCTGGAAAAGACAAGATTACTAGATAATAGCAGTGGTGCTACTGTGTTTTAAAAGTTGATACTGAAAAATTTTTCAACATATGTGTCAGGTATTTAACATTATCAAGATTGCTCTGAAAGGGTAGTTGTAAATGAAAAGAATCAGAATCTTCTTTGTAGATCCTCTCACTGATTTCACTGTGCCTGACATCTCTTATTTGCCCCTGACCCATATTCCTAACTCCTCTCCTGTGAAAATAGCACCTGGCTTATGAGGGAGTACCTCTCCTACATCCTCCAGAACTGGGAGAAAGATGTTAACAATGAGACCCCACGTGAGGCCACAATAGTAGACAGAAGAGCTGACTCAAGCAATGACTCTGTATCTCCCAAGACGGAGGATGCATGGTGGACACATGATTCAATAGAGCCAGATAAAAACACTCTTTTAAGTTGTCATATACGGACCTAGAAAAAACAGAATCTCTCACCGGAATCATGAGCCATAAGGCTGAGCTAGGAACTATCTTTCACTCAAGATATTTTCCCCTTAAACATGTTATATCTTCTTTTAGGATGTAGAAATATGATTTGTACAGTCACATTTTAAGTATCTTGATTTTCTAACTCATGTATATCCAACTGCCTACTTCATTTGAAATTCACAGGCATCTCAAACATGATAGACCTCAAACAGAACTCCTAACAGCCTCCAAACTCACTTCTTGCCCATTTTCCCCATCTCATTCTGTACATATTCCCCTAGATTCTCCAGATAGAAATTTGAGAGTCCAGCATGATTCATTCCTCTCTCTCTACACTCACACTCAATCGCCGACTAGTCCTGACATTTTTAGCCCCAAACATATTTTGATACCATCTGCTTCTCTCCATCTTCACTTCCACAACAATAACTCAAGAAACCAATATCTCTTGCCTAGGACACTATAATGGCCTCCTACCTTGTTTCCATTCTTCTCCCTTCCAACCCTGACAATCACTCTACTTTTCTTGCAGCAGAATAACTTTTTAAATACAAATCTGGGTATAAAACTTCTTTGTTCAAAAATTTTTCAATAGCATTATTTTCAAACCTAGGTTTATCAACAGTGGCACTACTGACATTTTGGACCAGGTAATTCTTTGTTGTGAGGGTCTATACTGTGCTCTGTAAGATATTTAGCAGTATCCCTGATTTCTACCCACCAAATGCCAGTAATATCCCTACATGCATATATACATGAAATCCCAAAAAGTGTCCCATGGAGAGGAAAATCACCACCAGTTGAGGACCAAAGCTCTACTCATATGAAATCTAAACTTCATATTTGAAATGTGAATTATGTCTTTAACTGCTACTAAGAGCAAATCTTCTAAGGAGGATCTCAAAAACTACTAATCGGAATCTAGTCAAACAATTGAAATGATCAATAAGGAGCAATTCTCTGTCTCTGGACTAACAAAAGCAGGTAATGAATTCAATTAGAGAGCAGGTAACAAATTCAACATAACAATTCAAAACAACAAATTATTAGAGAGCAGGTAACAAATTCAACATAACTCAATTCAAAACTATTGAATAGGAAAAGAGGTATAACTAGTCAGTGCCTACACTGAAACAACAAGAATAAAAATAGCTCTCAGACATAGCCTATCTCATTAGAAAGCAATAAAATGACATTCTCAGGGTAACTTTTGGTCTTCTTATCTCAACTCACCCATTAAATGCCTCTCAGTTTTCTTAGAAACCATCCTTATTCTATACATGCCCCGGGTAATCTCTTCTACTTCAATCATCTCAAGAGCTATCTAACACTGGTGAATCCCAATTTCACATTTCCAGCTCAGAACTCTTCCCTGAGCTGCAAGTATATGCCTCCAATTTCCAACAGGGCACTCCACTTGTAAATCCCATAGATGCCTCAAATTGACTTACCTAAAGCAACACTCAAGTCAGAGATATTTTCAAGGCACACAGTTAAAACTTTGGAGTGGGGTTATGCTAGGATCACCAGGAAGGAACACATAAGTGGAATTACAAAGCCACTGTCCATGAACACTAGAGATTATCTATGACCTGCTTCCATGAAGTCGTGGGCTCATGTGTTTGGGTAGTTGGCCCAATAATAAAGACCAGAAATGGAATGGGCAGGATCATACTCATAAAGGTTCAAGTTAGCCCTGGATAAAAAGGTTTCCATTTCATTCCTTTAAAAAAAATCAGGAAAGGGACTTAAAAAATGTACATAAAAACAAATGTACATTTTGACATATCTGGTATCAAAACACAATATCCTCTTCCCAAGTACTGGCTCCAGAAAGTTAATAACTTTCCATGCTGTGATGCTAAGTCCCATTCAAGTCAGACCACCCATCTTGACCTAAAGACATGTGGCCACAGGCCTCTGCTCTGATGACATGTACTTCTTGCCAAGTGGGCTATGTGTTCACATTCCAGTATCTCCTGGCCTTGGCAACTGGGTTACTGGAAGCTGTAATGAGGAGCAGTATGTCCTGAAGCAAGCTGTTCTAGATGAAGCAGCTCAGCAAGGCATAGGACCATCACAAAAAATGTTGACACAAGCTGTTTTAAAAAACTAGTCAGGCAGTAACACAAGTTATTCCCAATGAATGGGCTTCCATTGCCTTCCCATGGAATCAAGGCTCTACTTTATTACTAGTGGAACTGCGATGGCAAAATTCAAACAGATTTCCTTCTAAACAAAGCCTCCCTTTCACTGCTTCAGAGAACTGCCTAAGAGAATTACATTGCATTTTTCATAAATTTTCTTTAAGTTCTACATTTTCACAACCTAGCGTAGGTAACACACAGCCAATGTTAAATACTTATGATGGCTTCTAAAGAATTTCAGAACTCTACAGACCTGCACTGTGCAGTCTGGAAACCATTACTGCAGCTACTGCCTCCTGTTAGATTGAGGAAATTGACTCTCAGAGAAGTAAAGTGGCTTCCTAAGTTCCCAGCCAGTTAATGGAAAAGGCAGAATTAGGAATCAGTCCTCTGCTCCTAGTCCATCTCGTTTCCTAGCACAACTTGCATGTGGAATGTAAAGTATTGGCAGAACATCCAGGTAGGGATATCCAAGAATGGAACATAGAAAGGAGGTAGAGTTTAGAGTCACCAACTTAGGAATTAGTCACACTGAGACACAACTGGAATCCATGTTAGTAAGTCAAATAGACAAACACAGAGAAAAGAGAAAAAAGTTATGAGGAGTACAAGTTAGATTATAATTCTAATTAAATATTTCACATAAGGTGATGCTGGATGGCTCAGTTGGTTAAGCATCCAACTCTTTTTTTTTTTAAAGATTATTTATTTATTTTGAGAGGGGGGCGCAGGAAGGGGCAGACAGAGGGAGAGAGACAGAGAATCCCAGGTGAGTTCTGCACTGTCAGCAGAGAGCTGGACAGGCAGGGCTTGAACTCATAAACTGTGAGATCATGACCTCAGCCAAAACCAAGGGTCAGTCGTTCAAATGACTGAGCCATCCAGGTGCCGCTAAGCATCCAACTTTTGATTTTACCTCAGGTCATTATCTCATGGTTTGTGAATTCAAGACCCATGCTGGGCCCTGTGCTGACAGCATAAAGATGCTGCGTGGGATTCTCTGTCTCTGTCTCTGTGTGTGTGTGTGTGTGTGTGTGTGTGTGTGTGTCTGTCTGTCTCTCATTCATTCAAAAATAAATATTTTTAAAAAGATTTCACATCAAATTATGATCAAGTAATTAAATAATTACTTTAGAAAACAAAGGCTGAAGTGAAACAGTAAAGATTTTTAGAGCCTAGAAATGCTTCTATCAATTTGATATTTATTCAGTTCATTCAGTCACCATTTATCTACTCCCTACTAGTACAATAAGTGCTGAGGAATATGGAGATGAATAAAAATTTGTGAGGTCAAGAAAATCACCACCTACTGGGAAAACACATGAACAATATGTTATTGGGCTAGAATAGAACTACACTAAATGTACTATGGGAACACAAAAGATAGTTGCTGACACTACCCATAGTTTTCATTAGCACAGATTTTTTTTTTAAGGGAACCAAGTAGCCACAATTTTTTACCACAGCATGTAGAAGTAATTTGGTGAGCTTCCAGTCAAATGTTTTCTAGTAGGAAGCTAGGTGGCTGTGAATAATTCTCTAAAGGTGGCATAACACTAACTAGCATTAGCCTCCTTCCTTTTTTTCTGTTCTTCACATTACTTCATTCTGCTTCTTTTTTTTAATGTTTATTTATTTTTGAGAGAGAGATAGTGGGAGAAGGGTAGAGAGAGAGAGAGAGAGAGAGAGAGACAGAATCAGAAGGAGGCTCCAGGCTCTGACCTGTCAGCACAGAGCCTGACGTGGGGCTCGAACCCACGAGCTGTGAGATCATGACCTGAACCGAAATCAGGAAGTTGGATGCTTAACCGACTGAGTCACCCAGGGGCCCCTTGATTCTGCTTCTTTACAGAAATGAATTCTTAGGATCATCACACCTTTGAAATGTAGCCTCTGCTTTTCACTAATGCTACAACTATCACAACGAAAAAGGATTGGTCACTCCTGTGTATGATTCCTAAAGAGTGGTATTTTTTCAAGCCAAGAATAAAAGAATTGCATCCACACCTAATCCACAGAATAAAATACTATCTAGCATGGAGATACATCAAAGAAATATAAAGGTTTATTTGAAATTGCATTTAGCACCTGTTTAGCTCGCTGAGTTTCATGAATAATACCTATCACCCTTCCTAGCTAGCACCTAACTTTGTGCAGCTCTTTCCTCTTGGCTTTGTACCCAAGAAAAACAGAGCCTGGAAACAAGAGTTCAGTGGAAGCGAGAGAGTGTAAACTAAGGATCCATATGTGTAAGTTTGAAAGTATATCCTTGCTTCCTAGTGTAAACTCTATCCACACCCATCTAAGTACATTCCCACCCTCGGTAAGCCAGCTATCCCCAAATAAACCTGGGATGCACACGAGGACGCATCATCAGACTAATGTGTAGAGATGAAAACTAATATCTAACCCAAGGTTAGATAGCAAGGTAGTAACAAAATCACACCTAACACTCAGGTATTTTTTCTTACCAGTTCATAAATCTTACCTCCATAACAGTAGTTGGCAAACATCTCCTGTAGAAGTCTAGGTAGTAAATATTTTAGGTTTTTGTGGACCCTACAGTCTCTGTCTAGGACTGCTAGATTGTGCAAATAAAAATATAGAACACTCAGTTACATTTGAACTTCAAATAAGCAACAAATAATTTTTTAGTGTACGTATGCCCCTCGCAATATTTGTTGTTTACCTGAAATTCAAATTTAACTGGGTTTCCTGTATTTTATCTGGCAATCCTATTTCTCTGCCATTGTCATGCAAAAGCAGCCACAGACAACACATAAACACACAAGTGTGCCTGCATTCCAGCTAAATTGTATTTACAAAAACAACCAGCAGGGTTGATTTAGTTGGGGGTTAGAGGAGAGGTCAGAGTTTTCCAACTTCTACTCCATATTACAGGCTTTGTCTTTACCAAGAGGTGGCCCCAATAAAGGAAAAGCCAAGCTTGTATTATTATTGTATTTGATTAATAGATCATTTAACAAAATAAACTTAAAATGTCCTATGTCTCACTGCAGGTGTAACTGGCTCAATTTAGGGAGAATAAAGAAAATGCTCTGGCTTTTCCATGAGACTTCCAAATTTACAGACTCATAGTATATGAGGAGGTCATGTCAGAGCTCCTTAGTTTCCTCATTTTGCACATTCTAGGACTGACATGCAAAAGACTGGAGTAACTTACCCAAGACCACACACTAACAGGTGACAAAAGTAGGTTTACGACTGAAAGTGGCCAATCATTTAATGCTATTTAGAAATTATTATCGGGGCACCTTGGCTCAGTTGGTTTACGTGTCTGACTTTGGATTTCAGCTCAGGTCATGATCTCATGGTTCATGAGTTTGAGCCCCACGTTGGGCTTTACACTAACAGCGCTGAACATGTTTGGGATTTTTTCTCTCCCTCTCTCTGCCCCTTCCCCACCTGCACTCTCTCTCTCTTAAAAATAAACAAACTTTAAAAGAAACAAGTTTTGTCACTGGATTTTTTAAAACACTGACATTTCTATGCCTGTACACATTGCCTAGACTTTCTAGAACAAGTACCCCTACTCCAGTAACTTTGAGGCAAAAAAATAAGAGGCATGTAAAAAATAACTAGAAGGCATATTATTCCATTTCTTGCTTTCTTAGGTCTCCCTGAGGTATACTCCCCCTTCTGTTCAGTGCTTCATGCCCTTTACCCTCACTGCTTACCCCTGTGAATGCCTGCTCCCAGAGAGGATGCCTATCAGTGGCTCCCAGGAAGTGGTATAGCCCAACAATGCCCAATCACAAAATTCTTTTTATATAAGATGACAATTGAGGAGTCATTCTTTTTAACAGATCAAAATTTAACCTCTTCCATGACTGCAGGGAACATTAATTAGAAAGAACTGACTAAAGAGTAAAGGATTAGAGCACAGGGAGACATGGCTGGACAACTGAACACCACCAGACAGAGATCATAGGTGTATAAAATAGCCCCTATTTGCAGAGCGAAAATAAAGACTACTCAAGAAGAAAGACTTTTTAAAGCAGCACAGAGATTCCAATATATAGCAATACTGCCCTGAAACAGCAAAGTGGCTTCCCAAGATAAATGTCAAAAACAGTGTGAGGTTCATAAGGAAGACTGGTAGAATCTTACCAGAAAAAGAAAAATAAGAACCAGAATAGATGTAACTCTTTCAGCTAAGAGCAAGTGGTGAATTTGGTAAAATTAGAGATTTATACATGGATTCTGCTATAAAATACATATAATTTGTAGTATACATTTATACCTGAGGTCTCTAGAGTAATATGTATGTGTCTGCATGCATGTACATTTGTTTATATATTTTCACACAAGACATAAATTAACTCATTCTCAACTAATGTTTTTGATGCCTCAGGGTCCTGAGTTAAAGGACTTCATCCAGGTACTGCTTTATATAAAGGTGGATTATATGAATCCTGCATGACTATTACAGTCAAAATTGCTCTTGCCCAGAAATGACAAAACAAAATCAGCAGCACTTCTACAAATGACAACCTTATTGCTGATCAAACACACAGAACTATATTTTTCATCAAAGTATTTGATATTGCAAATAACACTGAGCACTATAAGAATGCCTAATGTAAGTTATGAATTAAAAGTATCACTTCGCATTTGACTTCATCTTTAATTTCCCCTTCTTCTTTCCTGTAAAGTACACACTTGTCATTGTGTCTCCCAGAATTTAAGCAATCTTCATATTTGGAGAGAATTCCAAGATAGATGGGAGGGAGGCACTACTCACTGCAGAAGCAAAAAGGGAAAAATAGGGGTGCCTGGGTGGCTCAGTTGGTTAAGCATCCATCTCTTGATTTCAGCTTAGGTCATGATCTCATGGTTCATGAGACTGAGCCCTGCTCATTGGGCTATGTGCTGACAGTGCAAAGCTTGCTTGGGATACTCTCTCTCCTCTCTCCTCTCTCTCTCTCTCACTCTCTCTCTCTATCTCTCTCTCTCTCCCCCCCCTTCCCCAGCTCATGCTCCCTCTCCCTCTCAAAATAAATAAACAAATATTTAAAATATATATATAATGAATTTCAACTACTGGTAATAGGTGTAGGAGACATAGGAATGAGGGACGATAAATCACAGCAGAGATAATACTACTGGAAAACTGAATGTGCATGCTGCATTCAGTTGTCTGAAAGCTCTCAAATCTGAATTTGTACACACATCTTATTATTTTTCCATCTTATTTTTAGTGATATTCATCTAGACTTCCATTTCAACAATAGAAACACTATTTTCTAGAAACACTAGAATTTTCTGTCCAGGTCATTACTAAGTAGCTAAAGATTATATTGCTGAGGACTTGCATTATTATTTGTGGTATCTGTGTATTTTCAAGGAGGCAGAATTTGTCCAAACAATCTGGTTCTGTCCTAAAATTTGATATGTCTAGCTTTATAACCAAGTAATAATTTTTGGTAAATGAGATGTTGTCTATAAGTTGAAATGAGCACAGAGCTAAAATATTAACATTTTAATGTTACTTGATGTTCCTATAAATTCAAAATAACTCTTCTATTTAAAAGGCAATTTTGTAGAAGATTGGAATATTACATTCACAGATGATGCCTCAATATTTTTTTAGTTTTTTAAATTGTTTTATTGCAGAACTATGAGTCAGCATACACTGTATCACAGATAATTCAAACTCAGAAACCAAATCTCCAGCTTTAAAGAACAAATGACTTAAAAGCAAGTTGAGAATTCTGTGACTCATAGAGTGTCAGGATGAAAATCCCTCGCCCTTCCTCCACTTTTTAATTGTACCATAATTCTTCTTTGTAACGTTTTGTGTTTTGCCTTTTTAAAACAGAAAAAAATGCACAATGTCCATTAGACAATGAACTAGATCACTAATGAATAACTCCATATGAACAGAAGAGCCTAGATCAACCTTTGTGGATGAAGACAGGTCAGGCAAATTATGAGAAACATCTTGAATTTCTTAGAACCAAACAAAGGTGAGGTGAAGATTCAACTCCAGTGGAGTGGTCTGAATAAGCCTACAAAACGGACCATAAAACTACTCGTACCTGGGTAATCTGAAACCCAGTGGTCTCAGTCATCTAGACATTGGGGTTTCTAATTCAAAAAATAAATATGAAAATAAAGGAGTGAATAATAAACATCCTTGAAATTTAAAAAAAGCATAATGGAGTTTCAAAAGAAGCACTTAAAGGGAAAAAAATGTTTTCTGGCAGTATGTTCTCACAAAACAATCTGGAAAGAACAAATGTTCCAATTATGCATTGAGGTTTGTTTTCTGTAAAGTAGCCTTTCTTTCTCCCCCTGAAGCAGGTCCTCTGAGCAGTGCTGGGGCAACTGTTGCTACAGAAGACTTTTCTATTTCATAGCACAACAAGCAGTTATATAACACGTTTACTTCTCCATTTCAGCAACCTCTCTCTTCTTTCTTCTTGAAAATGTCCTTTAGTCATTCCCCCTCCTCTTTTCTCTTTGCTCTGGAAAGGAGAAGAAATACAACCAGAAAAATCACAGAAACATTCTGAATAAATTGTTTAATGCCTGCCAGGAATAAGATGGAACAGAACAAAACATGTGACTGAAAAGTGTGACAAGCTGACCCGGGAATGCCAGAGTGCTAAGCAACACTTTAAAGGAAAAGAAAATAGCAGCCTTCATGTTGATGGTTAAGGTAAGAATGCCCAAAATGAGAATGATGAATTTCTGACAAGAGTTTTTAGGGCTGTCGCCTATTTTATCTCCTTTGATCAACATACACACAAACAAACTGTTGTTTCGTTATTCTGCAGACTTGCATACACTTCATGATGAACAGGTAAGCAGCAAAGAAAGGAGGCAAGCAAAAGGTCTGTCATTAACAAGGTGATACTTTTTATCACAAAATTATTACAAATTAGATTGAACTGGGAACACTTGGCCAACAAATGTGGCCTATCTCAGTTACCTCACCACTGCTCCTTCCAGCCTCCTTGCTAGGGGCCCACACATATACTTTATATTCTTTTCTTCCTTGCCTGCAGGTCTTGACTTATCCTTCCCTCCAATCCAGAATACTACCCCTCAAGTCCCAATCGAGCCCTACCCTACAGTTTCTTCAAGACTTGAAGCAAAACCTGTTTCTTAAGTAGGCTTCTCCTATCAGTCCCACCTCATGATGTAGATTGTCTGACTTCTAAATGATATTATGTCTATAGCATACTCGGCAGAGTGGTCTCAAACAATGTTTTTATGCTTATAAATTTGAATTCCCTCATATACCACACTGATAATTTTACTGTCCAACCTAGAGTATCATAAAGATCATCTCCAAATTAAATAATTTGAACACCCAATTTTCTCCTTATCTATATAGTTCTTGTCTTCTCCTGCTAAGTAAACATAGGATGTTCAAATGACACTTGATGAATTGAGTTGGGGAGGTTTACTGTTATTTTTTAAATAAAAAGTGTACATGTTTTACTTTTAAATTTTGACAAATGCATGTCTTCTTGTAAATCTGTTCAATCAGTTCTATCAGTAAAATAGCCAAATGGCTATTTATGTTCCAGATCTACATTAGTATAGGATATGCAAAATTATAAAAACTGTATCTCTTGTGCCTACAGCTAAAGGCCAGAGGGAAAATGGAGGAGAACTAGACACAAATACCCTGAGAATCTCTACTCACCCTATATTTCTGCAGGTGAATCAGTTAAAAGTTTAATGCAACTTCCTTCTGTACTGAATGACCTTTATAATTTGACTTTCCTTCTAAATGAAAGATCATCTCTCCTTTTCAGTGAATACAACTAGTTGCTTAAAGATCTAATGATTTCTGACACAGTTAACTGTCATTCCTTGTCTTGTCTTTGAATTTCAAAAACCTAATTAAGTTTCCTTAACTTGATTCCATTAGTCGGCAAGGTTACTTGGGGACAAATTGAGAAACACACTTAAAGACCCTGGTCTTCTTTTGAAAGGTTGTAAATTTCCTCTCTCTCTCTCTCTCTCTCTCTCTTTCTCTCTCTCTCTCTCTCTCTCTCTCTCTCTCTCTCTCTCTCTCTCTCTCTTTCTCAGTCTCTCCCTCTCTCAAGCTCTATTTTCCTGGAGAAAAGTGAGCAATCTCCCAGCTGACTCTCCATTACCTTGATGTTGATGAAGAAACCATACCTTCCTAAGCATAACTAAATAGGTTGAGAAATTTATAGATACACTAGCAGATGACTGGGATGATAGGCAGAGATTGGAGAGGTGTCTGAATCTTTTCTATCCTGAGTGTATTGTTCAAAGTTTGGATACAGTTTGGTACATTTATTAGTAAGCCTGAAATTTCAATCTCACCTGTTGGACCTTCACCTGTGATGAAGACTGTATCTTCCTACACATCCATTCACATCCAGCAGTTCTATTCTATCAGTCCCTGTCTTGAGAGATGGCTGTAACTTACAGCACAGCATAGTAACTTACAGTACATAGTACAGTAACTTTTCAGCACATAGCATCTAAGCCCCCATCTTATGCTTAACTTTTTCTTTTTCAGCTAATGCCCTTCTCTTAAATAATATACAAAAATTACTGCTCTCCTTTCTCTTTCCCTTTCTCCCCCACCTCTATCTTCTTCTCCACATGTGCATTCTCATTTAGACAAATAACTTCCTACTTATCTATAATCTCTATATCAAATATCCTTACTCATAAGAAATCTTCCAAGAACTCTCAACTGAAAGTATTACAAAAAGTTGTGGATAGGCCAGGAGAGATCCCAAAGAATTGAGGCTTATCCCAAAGTTCCTCTCTATCCCTCCCTGACATCCTTAAGACAGAACATAAATACAACCTTACAAAAATATTCTTAAGCATATTTCAACCTTTTACTACCATTTATAACCCATGCAGAAAAACACCGCAGTATTCTTTTTTGATGGTCTGATTCATAGAATCACAGAAACTTAGCACTTGGACGAGACACTGAGTGAGGTATCTACATACTCCACCTTTCTCAGGCAAAGACTCTAACAGGTGAAGTGACTTATCAGGATCAAATAGCTAGTTAGTAGCAGATCTGGGACCAAGATTCCAGTCTTCTGACTGCAGCCCAATGCTCCACTATTTTGTTAAATTGACAATACTCCAAACAAAGAAGGAGTAGAGTAAAATATATTGTGCTTATAAATTCCTCCAAAACATAGCATCATCCATGGAAAAGAGGCACAAATGCCTAGATGTAAATAAACCCAAGTCACAGTTGCCAAAAATACACATAATGTAAACCATTGCCAAGGCTGTCATCCATGTTGGGAAAAACAAACAACAAAAACCACACATCATGGAAATCCCAAAAATGTCAACCATCCCTTCTTTGGAAAGAGGAGTGTGACATAATTACTGAGAAATTGCCCAGGACCCTGAAGCATCTTGAGATCAAAAACAACCCTTAAAACAAATTCCTGTACAAAAGGTCTGAGAAGATACGTTCTTGCACATCTTGAAGAAGGAAAATGGTAGATACCATTTCCAGGTTAGCACCTGGAAAAAGAAAAAGAGAGTGTCTCAAAGATGCCCTATGGTTTCACAAGACAAAATCTCCTACAACATCTTACTCTTAAAATAGAATCAAATTAAAACCATAATGTGTCTGCCCTAACTTCTGTTCCCCTGACCAGATCCCAGGATAAAGCAATTTGCTCTCCATAGTCCTGCTGGGAAAAGTCTCCTTAGTTGCTCCTTTGAAAACATCCAAAGCATTTGCCCCTCCATTTTCTCCTCCTTCCCTTCTCCTCCACCTCTCCCCCTCCTATCCCTTGTCCATCTCTTCCCCTTACTCCTCCTCCTCCTTCTCCATGAGTGTTCGGGATGTTCTGGTAAGAACTTAGTCTCCTTACTTCTGTCATCGACAGTTGACTGGTGATATTGAGGAAAGGATTTGTGCCATTTTTCCTCATATGTGATAGCCTGGAATTGGGATCAAACAGAATCCTAGGGTTTCTGGCCTCAAGTAATCTGGGAAGATATTAAATCTCTCCATGTTACTTTAAAAAAAAAAGGAGAGGGAACCAGTTAATCTTGAGGTATAAAGTAAGTCCTTTCTCCCTTCCCTGTCTCCTGCCCTCTGTTCCTCCCTGCTGGCCTCCCCTCTCTCTTCTCTCTTTTTATTTCTATCCCTTTTGGATTACAAGAAGTTCAATCTATAATCATGGGTAGACTATTTTACCACTGTTCCCTTCAAAGTACAATAGGATTAACAATAGAATGGTAACTTAGGGACTAGAATTTTCACGTTCAGAATGGTAAAATAAGTGAAATCTTATAGAAATGTAATAGGTGGGAAAGTCTGAATGCCAACTTCCCTCTTCACCTTTTGCATCTGCAGGGTAAACCTCTGTTGAACATACTGATCCTCAGCTTCCTAATTTGTCAACTGGGGAAAATACCAATTCATCTGGTTTCTTGGGAAGTATCAAAGATCTGAAACATAGTATGCATTTAATAATTTATGGCAGCATTCAATAAATCACAACAATTATTAATATTATTATTTGTCCTATGAATATTTGTTTTACACAAACCTGAGGAATATACCAAGTATAGCAATGAAAAAATAAAGCTCTTTTTTCACATATGGCTGGTAGAAATCTGTCAGATGTTCTGTGTCACAGTTCTGCTGATCAAAGTGTCTACAAAGTATCCAGGCCTCCAGCACACGCACAACACACACACACACACACACACACACACATGCACACAGGCATCCTTAACACTGAGCCAGGTTTCCAATTCTCCATCAGCAGGACTTAGAGCAGCCAGCAGCATTATCAACTGTAAGAAAAGTGTGTCTGCAAAAATGGCAGTTACTTTTTCTAGCATCTGTGCCATTCTGAGAGCATCATGCTCCTCAGATTGACTTGTGAGATGGCAACAAAACAACCCAAGGTTCTGCCATCAACCCCTTGAGAGATACAGAATGCCAAGGAAACATCTTCCACCCTCTTCTTCCCCTGACTCATGTTGAAGTCTCCCTCTGTGAATCCTAATTCTATTGCTTTGTGGTATGAGGGGGTGGAAAGTAAGTTTAGCAGGAGATGCAAATCAGCAGTTAATCTTTCCTTCAGCATATTTTTCATTCTACACAATATATATGAGTTTCTTTTGCCCTGACATTTCATTTTGTAAAGTAAGCAACATCTGAAAAATCTATACATATAGGACAAGGTTTTTTTCATCTCCTGGAAAAATCAAGTGAGGAATTTTAACCTTTCTGACATTATTTCAGCAGAAGCACTAAGGTAAAAAAGAAAAGCCTTAGGGTAGAAACAAGAGTCCCTCCTACCACTCATAACTACGTGGCTGTGAGATGACCCCTCTGAGTCACTACTAGATTTATGAGACCTGTCACCCGCAACCTTTCCTGAAGGAAAATGCCCCCCAGTCCCTATGGTATAAATGACCACACTTGTACCATGTGACCCATAGCCAGTTGGATCAGGAGTTATATCCTTATGAATATGACAATCCATCCATAGGCTGGACTTAGATCTTTGACCTTGGTGGGAAAAGATGACCTAAACCAACCAAATTCCATTCTTCATAATTCAGCCCTGGGAAGCTCAGAACTGAAGCAGCTGTTAATGGGAGGAACTAAAAGAGGCATCAGGACATGTCATTTGGAAGAGAGGGGCCAGAGAGAATAGCAAAGCAATGCCATACATAAGTTGATGCTTTTAGGGAACAGAAACTACAAGGAAGCAGTGAAAGCATAAAGTCACCAGACTGATGGAAGAGAGAGAGAAAGAGAGAGAGGGAGAGAGAGAGAGAGAGAGAGAGAGAGAAACTGAGATTCATCCCTTCTTTATCTAGCTTCTTCCTTCCTTTCCCTTTCAGTTAAGCCTTCTTTTATTTTTTAATGTTTATATATTTTTTAGAGAGAGAGAGAGAGAAAAATGTGAATGGGGGAGGGGCAGAGGGACAGAGAATCCCAAGCAGGTTCCAGGCTGTAAGCTCAAAGCCCAACATGGGGCTGAAACTCACCAATTGTGAGATCATGACCTGAGCCGAGGTCAGATGCTTAACTGACTGAGTCACCCAGGCGCCCTTCCAGTTAAGCCTTCTGGTTAATAGCCCAGCTCACTCCTCCCACTTTGCATCCCATGCTTTATTTACTTTCCCAGACAGGCCCCGCTTTGGCATGGCTTTGGGTCCTCCTCAACCATGAAGCCGTCCTGGTGATATGTCCCAGGCTCTGTGGGCCATTTGCCTTTCTAGGTAAGTGTCAAAGGTACACTAAAATGTGAGGTTTGATTTAGAGTGATGCAAACCATGGAAAGTGAGTCAAAAACCTGAGGAAGGATCCAATGCAAACTCTATAGGTTGAATACAATGTTGACATTGCCATGATTTTTGAAAACCATTTGCAGAGACGGAAAGTTTTTCAGGCATACAGCACTACTGTAAGTGTCCTTACTAGCCCTTCTCAGTCTGAGCCATTCTCACAGCTTTCACTTTGTCTCTTAAGTCTGTTTTCAATTCTAATTATGGTCATTCTCCAAGTTCAGTACTAGACCTTGGAATCTGATAGAAGTCAGTCTAACCTTTTGCTTCATGCAATGTTCTTCAACAATAAATTGAGAGGATGGATAGGGAAATCTCAGGTCTCCCACAGCTCTAATATCCATGATACTACAAACTAAGAGGTACTGACCATTAGCTTCATTAACTGGAAAGAGAGAGAGAGAAAGACATTTTTTTAAGGATCTGTGCTCTAAAGGAGTGTTCTGGGAGAAGCTTCTTGTTGGAGTAAGAGCTTAAGGAGAAACTTGAAAATTTTAATTATATTTCTAGATTTTGTTAAGCATGGATAAAATAAATAGTATTTATCCAGAAAAATGCATGTGAAAAGGAGGCCTTGACATTTTTAAGGGCCTAAAATGTGACATGACATTAACCCTAACATCTTACGAATATAGCCTCCAAAATCTGCCACCCTTTCAGATATATTCAACAATTATGAGTAACCTCAGAGTTAAAGAAATTTTAGATTTCACATAAGGAACACAAATTTTCATGGGAAAAAGAATTAATAAGTTGTTTAAAGATGCTAACTAATCAGGTGAATTAATAAAACTGACCAAATGCAATATAACCATGTTGAAATATTCCCAGTCATGGCGGAAAAAATGGTCAAACGTAAGATTAAAAAACAAAAATATTTGTGAGATCTATATAAAGGTTTTTTTACCTGAGGAATATATCCAGGTTTACTGTCCACACAAATGTTGAGGAGTGTGGAGTGATAATACACCTTCACATCAGTGATGGATATTTGCTCAAGCCACCCAACATGTATGAAGAGAAATTCTGTGTAGCCTGAGGCTAAGCATTCAGAAAGATTCAGAATGTGGCCTGTGCACCCTAAGAACCCCTGGAGCAGGGAAGAACCCCTGGATGTGGACAGATCCACAAAAATATATTTTTCAATGACATATTTTTCAATAACAGCCATGTAACTTTTAACGGTAGTGACTAGTTCTCACACCAAAAATAAGGACATGCAGAACAACTCACATTTACATCTATGTTCAAATTTATGAAAAAGAAATCTTTCATTTTAATCTACTTAAAGAAAATCATGTCTCAACTCCATCTTTGTCCTCCAGAATAGGTCAGAACACCTCTATGTGGAAATAGGAATTGGCAACACAGAGGAGACATTTTTCAGAAACTTTCAGTTTATAAATGTCAAATCAAATTAGGTTCGTACTTTCCCCTTCACTGAACTATAATTCAATGAGAGTTTTATTATGCAAATTCACTGGAAAGCACAGGTCTCTTCATCTCTGCCAAATACTGTTCTAGTAAGAAAACACTGTATCTCGAGGACTGGAACTGGAGCTAATATAAAATTTTAATACGTTCATCTTGCTTAATACAGTGATATCTTGAGAGAACACACAATAAATAACACTTGGAAGTGGCAGTGTTCTGTGCCAAGTTAACCAGAAGGAAAATGTGTTCTGAGCTTAGCTATAAAACATTAGTCTTCTAAGTAAGTCCCTGGCTCTATGATTCTCAGTACACTTTGCTTATGCTTGTTTTTGTTGCCTTTTTTTGTGTATTTTGTGTTTCCTTCTTTTTTGTAAGTGTTACCATATGTAAAATCTTTCAAGGTCAACTATCAGTCTTATTGTGAATATTTCAATGTATTCTTCACATTGATCAGAATATCTCAATTAATGGGATAAGATGAGTCACTAAAGATTTTCTTTTTCACAGGCAAACAAGTGACTTAAGGGATTAATGCTTAAGCACCCTTATTCTACCAGTAAGTTAAATGAGCAATTTCTCAGGAATTTGGATACACTGAAAAACTCAAACCATCTAACTACCTACAAAATGAACTCATTAATTTTATGAAATTGCAATAAAGCCCACTAATGTTCCTTAAACATAGTATTTACTCCAATCCCCACTTCTGGTAAATGTTCAAGCAAAGCCTACATGGCAGAAGGGCTGAAAATCTTTATTTCAACAAACATTAAAAGAGCCTCCTTGGAATATGTAATTTCAAACCAAAAACATCTTATTTGTCTGTTAGATTAATATCCACTGAGGGAAACTTAAGCTTAGTACAGTTGATGTAACTACTCCCTCTGAGTTATAAGAAAAAGCCAGATAGAAAACTCTGTTGTCATTTTCTTGTGACAACCCTGATTGAGTCAGGTAACAGTCAAGGATGTTACATGGGCCACACTCTGAGCTATTCCTGGAACATCACAAAATCAGAGCATCTCCAAGTGGTGGAGACTCAGAAGTCACCTAATCTCTCAATCCACCTTGCTGCGTGGAGCTAGCTCTCTTCAGTAACCCCCAGAAGAGGGTCATCAAGCCTACTCAAGAATTCCAGTGGTGACATACTCACTGGCCATTTATACCATCACTGGACAACTCCAGCTTGAGGTAAGTTTTCTACATGTGCTTGCTATCTCAGACCTAGCAAAAGATCTCTGCTATCTATGCACTACATTGCCAGGGACATGGCAAAAGCCTTCTTCCATCCTATGATATCTTGTATTTCCCCACTCCCATTTTCCTAGTCTGCATAAAAGTGCTATACTCTTAACTTTCCTTGAACTTTTCAGGTTCACTAAACCCCAGGCTCAGCTCACAGCTGTTGATATTCACTTCAAGTCCAGCTTGCTCTGATGACCATTTAGACAGGCTTCCTCGTAAGCCTTGTTACTTGGGGTTTCTGGCCTTATACAGCTTTCAAACTATAGCCAAGAGGTTGTCTCACCTTCTGCCAGCTTCTCCTTCCTCCTCCTCTGTGTGACCAGTGCTCCTTTCAAGGAGGCAGAATCAGATCATGGGGAGATGAACCTCCCTGAAACTTTTAGTCACATGTTTTCATTGTGCACTCCATGATCAAACAACAAATAATTTGTGCTTATAAAAAACAGTTCAGGATATTCACATGTAAAATAATGACACTTAACCCCTACACCACCCATAAAAATTAACTCAAAATGGATTAAGACCTAAATGTAAGATCTGAAACCATGAAACTCCTAGAAGAAAGCATATGAAAAAATCTCCTTGGCATGAGTCTTGATAACTAGTTTTTGGAAATCATACGTACCTAAAGCACAAGCAACAAAATCAAAAATAAATAAATTAGATTACATTCAAACTAAAAAGCTTCTATGGTTGGGGTGATTGGGTGGCTCAGTCAGTTGAGCATCTGACTTCAGCTCAGGTCATGATCTCATGGCTTGTGAGTTCAAGCCCCACATTGGGCTCTCTGCTGTCAGTGCAAAGTCTGCTTCAGATCCTCTGTTCCCCTCTCTTCCTTTACCCTGCTCACACATGTGCTCTCTCTCAAAAATAAACACACATTTTTAAGAAAATAAACAAAAACTTTTATGGCAGCAAAAGGAAGCATAAACAAAGTGAAAAGCCAACGTACAGAATGGGAAAATATATTTGCAAACTATATATATGATAAGAGGTTAATATCTAAAATATATAAAGAAATACTATATAACTCAATATAAAAAGACAAATAATCCAATTTTAAGAATGATCAAAGGATCTGAATATACATTTTTCCAAAGAAAATATACGAACAGCCAACAGATACATGAAAGGATCCTCAACATCGCTAGTCATTAGGGAAATGCAAACTAAAACCACAGTGAGTTACCACCTCATGCCTATTAGAAAGCATAATTTACTATTTTTCTTTTCAGAGAGAAAGAGAGAGAGAGCGAGCACGAGCAGGGGAGGGCAGAGAGGGAGGGAGTCAGAGAAGTCAGAGAAGGCTCCAGGCTCTGAGCTATCAGCACAGAGTCCCACGCAAGGCTCGAACCCACCGTGAGATAATGACCTGAGCCGAAGTTGAGCACTTAACTAACTGAGTCACCCAGGTGCCCCCAAAGACCATTATTTTAAAAGACAAGAGGTAATAAATGGTGGCATGAACATGGAAGAAAAGATAACATTTCTGCACTGTTTGTGAGATTATAAATCAGTACAGCCACCATATAAAACAGTATGGGGGTTCCTCAAAAAATTAAAAATAGAATGACCATATGATTTAGAAATTCCACTTTGGGGAATACATCCAAAGGAAACAAAAGCACTAACTCAAAAAGATATCTTCACCCCTACATTTATGGTAGCATTATTTACAATAACTTAGACACAGAAACAGCCTAAGTGTCTATTGATGGATAAATGAATAAAGAAGTTGTGATATCACAGGAGTTATGCACTAAGTGAAATAAGTCAGACAAAGAAAGACAAATATTGCAAGATCTCACTTACGTATAGAATCTAATTAAAAAGGAAAAAACCCCAAACTCATAGAAGAAGAAATCAGATGTATTTTTACTAGAGGTGGGGCAGGAGGTGTGGAGATAGAGTTGGAGGAAGGTGGTCAAAGACACAAGATACCAGTTATGAGATAAATAAGCACCAGGTATGTAAAATACAACATAATGACTATAGTTAACACCTCTGCTGTATGATCTATAGGAAAGGTGTTAAGAGAATAGATCCTAGGAGTTCTCATCACAAGGAAATTTTTTTCTTTTCTTTTTATTGAATTTGTGTGAGATGATGGATGTTAATTAAACCTATTGCAGGAAACATTTCACAACATATATAAATCAAACCATCGTGCTATACACCTTATACAGAGATGTGTCAATTATTTTTCTGTGAAACTGGAAAATATTAAAAATTAAAAATAGTTCACAGTTTACCAAAACAGGTAGTAAAGGCCTCTGTGTGCAAGAGGTGGTTAGAGTTCACAGCCTACCAGACATCTCAAGACTAGAGGCCCAGGCAGGAGAATGGACAAGGCTAGCATCTCATGGCAGCACTGCCTTCCCTGTTTAAGGCACACCTCCTGGCCTTAGTCCTGGAATTTGCTTCCTCAGTAATTTTCTCTCTCCTAGATCTCTGATTTCTCTTTAGCAGTCATGCTTAACCCCTCTCTCCTTCAGACTTCACATAGACTCCACCAGCCAGAAGTACCAACTTTACTTCTAAGTGGTTTTTTTTTCATCTTTTTCTCTCCAACTCTGCCACTAGTGCATAGATCCATCCCAGTATCACTTTGTACTTGCCCTCCTGTCCCCAGCTTCTTAGTCTCAAAACCATGTAGCCAGATAGAGTTTTCTATAACTAGCAAAACTGGCCATGTTCTCTCCCATTCCCCCCTTTCAGTGGTTCAAATTCTTCAACACAGTAGATAAGAACTCCAGATTTGGCCTCAGCAGATCTCGCCCACTACAGATTCCATCATTTCCTTTCACCCTCTACTCCAGCTAAAAACAAGTTGTTTATCCTTCCCTGAACAAGGCAAACTGGGTGCTTTGCTTCTCTTTGTTCTTACTTTGCTCTCTGCTTACAATGCCCTTTACCCACCTCCTTGCTCATGACTTGAATATTTCTCCTCCATTCTCCAAAACTCCACTTGGACATCACCTACTCCCAAGACTCTTTTCTAGATCCCTTAACCCAGAAGAAGATTGTTGGCTTTTGATACCCAGTGCCTCTCCCTAAGAGTATCATATTAATCGTGACTATCCACTTCAGTATCTGTAAGCCTCAAGAGGCAAGGCATGTCCTCCTCGTCTCTTAATCTGTTGCACCTGGTACAGAGCCTGGCACACAGAAGCAATATTTAAAATGTTTACTAAATAAATAGCTGAACAAATTTTAAAGAGACAGGACATATAAGCAAACATATGAAAATAAATGGTTTCACAGTCAAGGGAAAAACACAGTTTCTAGTAAGTGCTACTAGGACTGAATTTCTGATGCTGTATAAGCATGAAATCCTTATGGGAAGAGTTGAGCAAAACCTGTAGTCAGTGGTTTAGACTCAGAGACCAGAAGGTGACTCGCATTGAATAAAGGGTGTATTAATCATTTA
Source organism: Cryptoprocta ferox (assembly GCA_028646485.1). Lineage (NCBI taxonomy): Eukaryota > Metazoa > Chordata > Mammalia > Carnivora > Eupleridae > Cryptoprocta > Cryptoprocta ferox. Next base: position 37,656,200 of record CM053572.1, on the reverse strand, counting down.
GATAAAAGTAGTCATAGAATTTAGGCCCTCTAAAAATGCAAACTATAATGAGGATTCACCTCTACTCTCTAAATACAGAAGTTAGCGAATAAGAGTGAATCAGGACAATAAAGTAATATTATCTTCACATGACTTGCAGAATAAGTTTCCATTCAACCTCTAGCAAGCAAGAGCCACTAGCAGGAGAGGACTGGTCCCTATCAGGCCCTCAGAAGAGAAAAAAATACCTTCTGGCCCAAGACTACTACCCAGGGGATTCATGTCCTCTGAGAAAACATGCCTTGCTGGGGAAACCCTTATTCTAGGTACACAGAGGGAACTGAGCTCCCTGTATCCCCCACTGAATATGCCCTTGGATTTCAACCCTGACCAAATAACTAGAAAAGTTTTGGTACTGGGAAAAGTACTATGATCTGGCTTCTGCATTCACCTTGTTTAGAATCTTCTTGGGTGAGGCATCATAGGCAGAAACAACAAAATTATAAAATAGGAGATAATGTGATAGAAAATTAAGATAAATTCTACAACTAAATAGTAACAGGTTATCAACAAATAACACATTTAGTCATTAACCCACTAAAGCATGAATTCTACTCTCTCTCTATTTATCTATCTTCCTGTTTTCTTTATTACTCTTCCACTTTTCTTCTCTTTCAAGATAAAGACAGAAAGTAAAAGAGTACGAGACTGTGGATTTGGGACTCTATCATAGTGTGTTGTCTGAATCTTGGAAACTTTCTCTAGCATATACACTCACAGATATACACACAACCTCCTGTCATTTCAATAATCATAACCTTTACATGTCTTGAATTATGCCCCCTACATCATCACTTAGGCCATAGGAGACTCAATTACTATCTTCAAAATATCAATATGGACAATTACTTATATTTATGTCCTATCAATAATTGAGTGTTCCCTACCCAAAAACATTTTTTGTTTGCCCAGAACCCATTTATGTGACCTAATTTGGAAAAAAAGATCTTTGTATATGAACTTTAGTTAAGGATCTCAAGATGATGTCATCTCAACTACCCTAGTGGACACTAAATTCAATGATAAGTCTCCTTCTAAAAGAAGGGGGACAAACACACAGAAGAGAAGAAATGAATGAAGACAGAGCCAGAGATTTGAGTGATATGTCTCCAAGTCAAGGAATACTAAGGATTTCCCACAGCCATCAGAAGTTAGGAGAGAGTCATGGAGTGGATTCTCCCTCAGAGGCAGTGAACTGTTACTAAGACAGAGAGAAATCACTAGAGTTTCAGCCAGTCGAGCGGAGCTTGAAAGACAAAACATAGAGCCTTGAGGGGTCAGAAGTCTTTTGAGAAGGGAGGAGTGGAGAAATGAACTCAACACACTGCCAGTTTTCTCCTTAAGACGTTTGTTGAATACTAAGTGTTGACGCTAAATGGGCACAAAGCTAAGAATCCAAGCAGAAAAGTTCCCAAAGCATAGTGGAATTTTCAGCAGGCCAGTGGTCTGGGGGGATACAGATAAGAGTTCTACACTCACCAGGTAAACACAAACAACTTTTCACCTGGAACCCTGGGGTACTTATCTTAGGAGCAGAGGCATACAGAGGTAGAGAGAGACTTGTGAGAACTGTAATTCAACCTCGACACAACTTACTTGGTGATTAGATTGGATTAAGGTGGTCAGCCTCTATTTTATCTACCTAGCAAAGGAAAGGGCTAAGCTTCTCTTGAAGCAGAAAACATTATCCAGACTCTCTACAATTTTTCATGGACGACATCTGGCATCGAATCAAAGTTTACCAGGCATACCGTAAATCATGAACAAATGATGTAAGAGAGAGACTGAGGGGAGGGAATAACAGATATACTGGTGATTCAGATCTTTGATAGAGCTTTAATATAGCTATGAATAAAATGTTTTGATGAGTAGGCTGGTGTACTTTGTCATTTTCTATTAGATTTCACATGCTTTTCTTTTTTAGATGTTGTTTATTTCAACTGCTAATCCACTGTTCAATTAAATATTGTTCCTAGTCTAATGAATTCCTAAAATTGGCTCTCTTATACCTACAACTTTATGAAGTGACAACTATCAGTCAGTTAAAAGCCTGTGAAAAGGGAAATATGTTAATTTTGCACTTCTAAGGAGAAATAAGTGAAAAAAAATTTTATCATTGTCCCTGTTTCTGTCTGTGGGTTTAGAAGGCTTTAATAACTTTTTTTTTTTTTTTGGAGACACACTGATTTTATTTTTCATTATTCTTAGTTTATTGTTAATTATTGCTTAGTATATGCTTGGGATTTTGAAGGCTCATAAACAAATTGCATTATTGATTTTTGACATTTTTATCTATAATTACATATTGAATTATAAAACATGTTTTCAGAGCTTTTGTTACTTCTTTGAAAAGTGTCTATTTTTGATCAAACATCAACAATAAATATAAACTCCATGTTTGAGGCAAGCTGGTAATTTACCCTTAAAAATAATTTGAAAACAAGACATTAAGAATAACTTTTGTTTATGCTAACAAATTACAAACAGTGGTTATTGCCTTCATTATATTAGTATAATTTGGATAAAATGAACATTAATTTCTACAACCTAAGAGTGAACTCAATATCTTCAAAAGACTTAGCATAGAGCCACGAATTATGGTGACAGATTTGACAGTGTAAATATTGTTCCCTAGTAGATACCTTACAGAACCGTTGGGATTAGCTCTCAAGGAGTAGGTTATTTTATTATGGAAAATTCCAGATATTTGGAAATTTTGAAAGTCATTTGGAGCACTTAAGTCTAAAACTATGCCTGACTTACATTGTGGTCTTGATGATGTGTTTGTAAAGTGTATGTAGCCACCAGGAGGAATATGAGAAAGAAGAAAGAGATTAGAAATGAAGTTCCATATCTTCATTTTGGATTTTATACTTCTGAAATTGCTCCTCTTTGGGAGAGAGGCCTTTTCATACCTGCTCCATGTCTCTGCTTTTTCCTTCACTTTGTCTTTGCATTAACATTTTCTAGAAATAATTAACCATTGAGAGCAATGTAATGCCACCTTTATTTTTTTTAATGTTTTTCAGAATGAAACTGCAGTGTACAGGCATGTAAGTGTAACATGGTGCCCTAGCCATCATTCCAAATTCCCAAGGCTTTAAAAATCTTGATGGAGGTGATAGAAAAGGAAATAATTATCGTTTCAAAGCTGCAGAGAGTGCGAGTCTTAAAAGAGGTCGAAATGTGACTACTCTTTTGGGGCAAACTTCTTTATTTGTTCAGAGAAAACTAAATAAATAGGCTCTTTAACTAAATACAAATGCAAAAGCAAGTTCTTACTTGGAGAAAAGTGAGAAAATACTATTAATCTTATTGTAAGCATTTTAGCGGTAGAAATTTTTTTGTATAGTTGAATCAAGGATATATTTCTGTGGGCTTTTGTTTCTAAGAAGAAATGCTCCTTTTCTAAGTATTGCTTTAGATATTGCTCTATGGGTATATTATTACTTGTTCTAGTGAAGGGTGTATAGATATATATAGATAGAGATATAGATATGGATATAGATATCTTATTTGCATGCTGACAACAACCTAAAAGCTGACATAAAATAGACAGGACAGCTATTAGAATCATCATACAAAGGAATGGACTAGATTAGGCAAAGCTCAGCCTAAACATCCTTAAAGCTGGACTTCTCACATGGCTGCTCAGAGGGCTGCTGGCACATCGCCTCTGTAGTCCTCTATTGATCAAGACATTAAAGACCACACCAGATTGAAAGGAGCAGAGGTATATTCTCTACCTCTCAGTGTGGGATTAACATGAATGTTCAGGAAGAAAAGGCATTAATGACGCCATTTTGGAGACAGTTACTACAGTCTGAAGTGAATGAACACAAGACTAAATGACTCAGGCTGTGAGAAATGAGGTGATTTTGTGCATCTGAATTTTGATGATATTGGCTTTGGGCACTACAGGGTGAGGTTACAGTGGGTTGGAGATGAGGTTATCTCAAAAAAGTGAAGGTATTTCCATCATTAATCAGAGGAAGCTGATCCTGAGCCAGAAAACTGAGAAGGTGAGCTTTAGATGGGTCTAAGGGAGAAACTTTTCTTTTTCCTTTTCTTTTCTTTCTTTCTTTTTTTTTTCATGACTGTTTTGATTCTGGACTATAATGGGGGTGCTTAAACTTACTCCAAATAGTTGGAATTGGGTTGGGACCTGAGATGTGGTGCTAGGTAAAGGAGCTGGTTCTGAAGGGAAACCCAGGAGAAGAGCCTTTTGAGGACTGCTCCGAGGGACTACCTTTCATGTACAAAAAACATAAATGGCATTTCCTTGGAATTGTGCAATGTAGGGCATGTGGCTTCTGAAATTAGCCACAGCTAGCAGCAGTTGTGAATTATGCTCTCTGTTATAGTATTTTCTGACACTGGTAGCAGTCCTATTTGCAGAGTGCTCACTTCCTAGGACAGATACGTCAGGCTGGGGAATGGCGTCATTCAGACCCAGCAGATGGTAAAAGGAAGCAGCAGATGAGTAACAAAAAGAGTTCATTCTCAGACCCCCTGAAGATACATTCCAACAATCTTTAAGGAGTATTTAAAGAAGAACTCCCATCTATCCACAAAAGCACTAGGATGCTTGCTAGTAAAACAGGGGCATATAGATGACTTCATAATATAATATGTATTAGTTTCCTGTGGCTGCTGTAAAAAATTACCATAAACCAGGCAGCTTACAACAATATAAATTTATTCTCTCACAGTTCTAGATGCCAGAAGTCTAAAACAAATGTGCCCCACATCTAGAATTGCCAAAAGCCCCAAGGATAAAAGTGGCTGTAGAACATTCATTCACTTCCCTTTGTCCTGAGATTTTGTCACGTTAAATATTGATCGCCTCAGAAGGACATCAATGCCCTTAAACCTTTTTTTAATGTGGCTTTTCTAAACTCCTTAACCCTTGTTGAGAGCACTGGTCTGTTTCAAGCACTCCATTATACCTGGAAGCAGAAGATCAAGGTACATCAACAATACACAGAAGGAAATCTATCGGCTCCAAAAGCAAAAGCGCCAGGTGTACAGTCACATATATAATCAAAAAACTGAAAATTCATACTATAAAATACCATGTTATACCAAATTAGAAACTAAACTTAGTGTTTAGTGATACGGAAGTTATGTTAAACCAGGAACTCTTGTGACTTGCTGAAAAAAGTATAAACTGCTATAGCCATTCTGGAAAGTGACCTGGCTTATTCATAGTGAGACTGGGAATGCCTTGTGACCCAGTGATTGCATTTCTTGTACAAGTGTGCTTGTCATGGAGTGGTTTTTGGTAGAGAATTGGAGGCATCTCAGGTGACACCACTAGGTCACTGGATAAGTAAATGTGATAGACATACACTATCACATGCTATGAAGCAGGGAGAAGTAATGAACTAGACATAAATATAGCTAACTGCATACACATCAAAAACACAAAAATAGAACAAAATGTATAGCCTAAAGCCATATCAAACACATAGATACACACACACAAACATGCATGACACTACATATTTTGGAAGAATATAAACATGCTTATAAAAACAAATATATTAGAAACAGGTGCCTATGAAAGTGGCTATCAGGAAGGAAGGGGGGAAAAAAAGAAAATAAGGAACACTTTTTGGAACCCTTATTATGTACCTGGCACTGTTGGAAGAGCTTTACATTGACTTATTTCTTTCAACAGCCCTGGGATGCAAATACTATTATTATCCTTATTTTATAGTTAAGGAAACTGAGTGGTTACACAGCTGGTAAGTGATCAAGCCAAGAGCGAAACCTAGCAAATCTGGAATGAGAGTTTATATGTCCTGCCTCTCCTGGGGCTTCAGATCCAGAGCAACACTAATGCTGAGGAATATGACTAGTTTAACATTCTGCCCCAGAGGTCCCAAAATGAATCAACCAATTACTCCATGTATTATTAAATGAGATACCTGGGTAAGGATGACTGCATTGAAGGCTTCAATTTCTATCAGAAGGTCACTTCCATGACAAATCTTTTCCTCATTTCTTTCTAGCATGGAGTACAAACCATTTTAAATGTGTAGTCAGTGACATTTGAACAATGCTTATAATCTCAATAGAAGCATATAGTTTTATGTTGTGTGCTCCTTTTATTTAAGAACCAAAGCCACATTCTTTGGCTGTGTCAAACCTTATACATGAGCCCCACCGTATCCCTGGAAAGTGGACATTAAGAATGAAAATGAAAGACATTTTGGAATGTGGAAGGAAATATTGGGGAGTTGAAGATAGAGAGGAATCCAGATAATTGGGCATAAGGTAAGTTCAATACCAGCAATTTGTGTACCAGTAGAGGTCCTAAAATGCTTCTTAAGACAGAAGGTTAAAAAGAGATGTAATGAAAATAATTCTATACTCTCCAGCCTTGAGGACACTGCAATCAGTATATGGACTTGGAGGCAAGGTAGGAAAGGAGGAGACAGTCACCAGTAAGGCTGCTTAGAAGAAGGTGTTTGTTGACTAATAAAACCTGTGTTTTTAGAAATGAAAGCAAACAAAGGGTCTGGGAATGAGGGAGGGAGGAAGTGGGGGAGCATGAAAAGGAAAGGGAGGGAAAAGAAGGAGGGGGAGGGGAAAGAGAGGTAATGGGTAGAAGCTGAGGAGAGAAAGAGAAAAGGGAGGGTGAGCTAAGATGCAAGAGCAGAGGGAACAAATGATCCATTCAGTCTCATAAAAATAAACATGCCCTTTACAAAGTGGCTCAAAATCTTTTCAAGTCTAGTCCCTGGAGAAATCCTACTAAAGTGAAAATCAGTTGCTTATATTCTCCCCCCAGACCCCATCTCCCCACACACAAGCACCTCTTTTCTTCACTGTATTAAGAGCAGAGTTTATGTGCAGGTTAAACGAAAATGGCACCAGACATCTTCCCCCATGTTATTTATATGTGGGTATCTCACAACGTGTGTCATGTGTGCCAATTTCTCATTTGCTTTCAGATCAAGAGCCTGTCTGCCCCTCTCAGGCTTTATATCACAGAGGCTTGCCAACTACAGCTTCCATAGCCCTTTCCCTACTAGCTTTTGGTTAGTTTTGCCAAGGAATAGTTTAGCCAAGGTTAGTGGGTAATGAGCAGTTGGGAAGAGAAAGAAGCCAGTGTATTTCTTCCACTTCCCTCACTGCAGACAGTGTCTCCAGTGGTGCCTATGCCTCTTCCATGACCTCAGCTCCTGCCAGGCACACCTCCTCCAAGTTTTAGGTTCCAGCCAGGTGACTGGGCACTGGTAGCACTATCTCCTCTTGTTGTCCCTCCTCCCTAGAGATGCTAGCAGCATCTTTAGCAGTTCATCTCTCAGTTAAGCTACTTTCCCTTGTTTTCTGCTCCTGCAGCATCTCTATATCTAGGTCCCCTTATTCAATAGAGTTTCATCTACTGAACTATCTGGCAAAGCCCAGTTTTTCTGCCTGGACCCTGTATGAAACTCTTGCCAAGTATACTCATACAGTGTAGGATAGTGCACAACCCAGCCTTCCTGTTTTCTATTCTCTTGGGTGACTGGCAGAATAACACACACCTCCACCCTAAGTTATCCACATCTTAACCCCAGAAATCTGTGAATGTGTTCTCCCATGTGGTAAAAGGAATTCTGCAGATATGATTAAGTTAAATGTTTTGAGATGAGAAGACTATCCTGGATTGTTCAGATGGACCCAATGTAATCACAAAGCTCTTATAAGGGACAAAGGGAAATAAAGGGTCAGAGTCAGAAAAGATGTGACTGTGGAAGCAGAGGCTGAAGCGATACAATTGTTGGAGAAGGCCAGAGGCCAATGAATGCAGACAGCTTCTAGATGGAAAGAAAAGTCAAGAGCATTCAAGCCCTTATGATCTTTATTTGAACCCATGAAACCCATTTTGGATTCCTGACCTCTAAAACTGTAAGATAATAAATTTGCATTATTTAAAGCCACTGAATTTGTTCTAGTTTATTACAGCAGCAACAGGAAGCTAATATATGCTTCACGTGTCACCCACCCCAGGGATCAGAGAACACTAAAACTATGGATGCTCCTGGAAGAATCACAAGATCATTAGTTCATGGGAAAGCAAAAGTGATAACCCCTTCCCCTGAGGACCAACCAGACTTAACACCAGGTATCAATGGGCACAAATAGGGAGGTCTTAATACAAACTAGAGAATGGTAGGAATTCACCCAAAATCTGTTCAGCAAGTAAAACACCTTATCTTTCAATAATGGTATGGAATAATATTATCAAAGCTACTATTTATCACATTTCAGTGTCCTCTCTATAGGAATATAAAGGAAATTTTCTGAGTTTAGTATCAGAAATAATTGTTTCACCTATATAACTACCTTGATTTTACTTAACGGATTCTGTGAAAGTTGTTCATGTCATCCTTCCCATTCCAGTTGGCTGTTAGAAGATTTAAAAGCCAAATTGTGGCCCACCTGTGACCACAGCACAGGACTTTATGATATTCCTTCTGTGAACTAACCTTGCTTCTGACTCTACTGTATTATCCTATCTTATTTTCTCTTCACTTGCATTTCTTATTTCAAATTTATTTCCTGTTTATCACATACACTATAAAAATGCAATTAGGACCCTTTGATGTACACCAGTCAGACAAAGAGGGGGAAACACTTCTCCAACATAACCCTAGCAGGCCTCCTTCAGCATTCTGGTCAATACTACAGACAAGCAGCAAAGAACTGCTTGTGAATAAGGCTTTAAATCTGCAGACACTAGAAAATCCCAGGTTAGGGATAAGGCACTCACAGCAAATGACATTAGCCTAAGTTTTTTTCTTCATTCCTTTCCTGAAAAAGAAAAAGAAAGGAACACACACATGCTTCAGAACATATCAGGACTGCACATAAAACAGACCCAAAAATGTTCCTTTGGACTCCTCCATATCACTTCCCATCTTAAATAAAATTTTGCAGGACGGATTTTATATCTGGATAAAAATAGCCAAGCCCCAAGCAGCTGCTATTCATAATGATTATTTGAAGATTTATAATATGCAGGATATAATCACTACCCAAATTAATAGTATAGAGGAAAGGCATCAGGTAACTGATCTTCAGACCAAAATATCCTGACAGCAGGGAACATAATTGCTTATTTATACAAATGGTCTGTGCACTCAGGCATTCTGTGTAAATAGATCATTATAGCCATTTCCAAGACATTATAATCCATTAAGTAAATTAGACATGCTTTACAAGTCCTAATGATACAGTCCCATGACCAAATATCTCCAGAAACATTTATCCAATTCATCTCTTACACTGGCCTAACTTTAAGTGAGGGCATTCGACTGAGAAAGCTATCAAATGGTTCTATTTTGAGAAAAGGCAGGAGCAGAATCTCAAGGTTCAGGGAGTTGATGCCTTTTTTGTGCTGCTGAGTAATAAATGATTATTCAGAACCAACCCCTAAGTTTAAAGTCACTAAATTATGACATTTTTAATAACCACAAAATCAGGCTATTCTCTTTATTTATTATGTATAGCTAATAATTTTCTTCTGAACAGCTTGAGTAGGTTTCATCTTCCTTGCTACCATGACTTTTGATTGCCTAAGATTACAAATTCCCAGGCCTTTTCCCAGAACGGTTCCACCCCCTCCCCCCCATCGCCTCCTGCCTGGATTATTCTGGTAGTCTTCTATTGAGCTCCTTGCTGCTGGTCCCTCTTCTCCTACTCTTCTAATGCTTGGTAGCAGATGAATCTTCCTTAAACAAAACTAACAAGTATACTTTGCCTTTCCACATATGCTGATGCATATGCTGATGCATATTTTCTTGTTTAATTATTAGAGCGATCTGAGAAAAAGTAAATCATTTCCCTGACCAAATCTATTCTGTGATTACTCATTGCCCTCCATCCAGGGGATCCTGAGTTTCAGTTTCCCCAGGAGAGTCTCAACTTACGGCCACTATTGTGACAGAAATCTTAAGAGTATCCCCCTGTCACTCTCAAAAGTGTCCCAGGTTTGGGCAATAATGTTATTGTTCAAATACAAAGTAAAGTTGAAACTCTTTGGCTTACGATTCATATCACTCTTGCACAGGAATTGCTCCAGACATAATGTGTTAAACATAAGCCTGCAACACCAGCAAATCCAAGGGACCCAGCTAACCACTCTGTGACTATTTACCCTAGACATTTAAGACCCTTTAGGATCATGGAGCCTACAGGCTGGAAGCCACCTGCAATTCAAGCAACTCTGCCATTTCAGCAAAGAGCAAAGGAAGTCACAACTAGCTGATGATGGAACCAGATACAGGCATTTGTGCCTTCTAACTCTTGACCCAGGGTGTTTTAATTCTGCAAAGAACATATATCATCAGGAAGTGGTGAATCTGAGAAAGATTTTTTCCCCCATATTAGGAATAAATTTTGGATTGAGTTGTTTACATTCCTCTGTGCCTGCAGTCATGGCAGCATCTAAGAGGACTCTCTGGGGTGAGGGGTGCAATCTGTTCTTGTGAAATAGTGAAGCTAAATGACTCATAGAGAAATCACACTCACAGCCTCAAGTTCATTGACACCACCTGTGCAGTAAAGAAAGCAAGCCTAAGCGCATTTTTAATTAAAACTGGGGCCTCACACCCAACTGCCCAAACAAAATTATAAATAAGTCTCCAGCTTCCTTTGTGCACTTGTTTTTTCCCTAACCTCTCAGCAGGATCTCAGCTCCTTGCCTTTCATTTCTTTTCTGGCCTTCTTTCTTCCTTTGCATCTCTCCACCATAAATAGGAGAGCCAGGTATCAAGCCTGAGTCTCCCATCATTCCTGTGCTGCGGCCAGGGCCACATTGACTGGAAGAGTAGTAACAAACAATAGGGCACCATAGCCAAGTTAGCTTACAGTATATTTCTTCTTTCTGCTTTGAATTGTTGCACTCCAGCAGATTCAAAGGAGTTTTAGGAAAGGATTACAAGTATGAAGTAGGCAGGAGGTAGTGGGGAAAGGGGGATTGTTGTTTAAAGGACAGAGAGTTTAAGGGGCATCTGGGTGGCTCGGTTGGTTAAATCTCCAACTCTTGGTTTTGGGTCACATCATGATCTCATGGTTCCTGAGATCGAGCTACATGTCCAGCTCTATGGTGACAGTGAAGAGCCTGCTTAGGATTATCTCTCTCCTTCTCTGCTCTCTTCCTCTCTCTTTCAAAACAAATAAATAAACTTTAAAAAAACATGAATAGCCAAAGTAATGTTGAAAAAGCTGGAGGCATCACAATTCCAGACTTCAAGCTGTATTACAAAGCTGTAACCATTAAGACAGTATGGTACTGGCACAAAAACAAACACTCAGATCAATGGAAAAGAATAGAGAGCTCAGAAATGGACCCACAAATGTATGGCCAACTAACTAATCTTTGACAAAACAGGAAGGGATATCCAATGGAATAAAGACAGTCACTTCATCAAATAGTGCTGGGAACATTGAACAGAGATATGCAGAAAAATGAAACCTAAACCACTTTCTTACACCATACACAAAAATTAAAAAATGGATGAAAGACCTAAACATAAGACAGGAAGCCATCAAAATCCTAGAGGAGAAAGCAGGAAAAAACCTCTATGACTTCAGCTGCAGTGACTTCTTACTCAACATATCTCTGGAGTCAAGGAAAACAAGAGCAAAAATGAACTATTAGGACCTCATCAAGATAAAAAGCTTCTGCACAGTGAAGGAAACAATCAGCAAAACTAAAAGCCAACCCACGGAATGGGAGAAGATATTTGCAAATGAAATATCAGATAAAGGGTTAATATCTAAAATCTATAGAGACTTTATAAAACTCAACACCCAAAAAACAAATAAACCAGTGAAGAAATGGGCAAAAGACATGAATAGACACTTTTCCCAAGACATCCAGGATGGCCAAGAGACACATGAAATGATGTTCAACATCACTTATCATCAGGGAAATACAAATCAAAACCACAATGAGATACCACCTCACACCTGTAAGAGTGGCTAAAATTAACAACTTAGGAAACAACAGATGTTGGTGAGGATGCAGAGAAAGAGGAAGCCTTTTGCACTGCTGGTAGGAATGCAAACTGGTACAGCCACTCTAGAAAAGAGTATGAAGGTTTCTCAAAAAATTAAAAATGGAACTACTCTATGATCCAGCAATTGCGCTACTAGGTATTTATCTAAAGGATACAAAAATGCTGATTCGAAGGGCACATGCACTCCAATGGTTATAGCAGCACTATCACAACAGCCAAATTATGGAAAAAGCCCAAATGGCCATCAACCAATGAATGGATAAAGAAGATATAATATATATATATATATATATATATATATATATATATATATACACACACACACACATACACAAACACAGACACACACACACAATGGAATATTACTCGGTGATCAAAAAGAACAAAATCTTGCCATTTGCAACAATAGGGATGGAACTAGAATGCATTATGCTAAGCGAAATAAGTCAGTCAGTCATATGTGGAATTTAAGAAACAAAACAGGTGAACATAGGGGAAGGGAAGTAAAAATAAGATAAAAACAAAAAGGGAGACAAACCATAACTCTTAAATACAGAGAACAATCTGTAGGCTGCTGGAGGGATGTTGGGTGGAGAGAAGAGCTAAATGGGTGTTAAGGAGGGCACTTGTGATGAGCACTGGGTGTTATATGTAAGTGATAAATCACTAAATATATGTCAACTAACATGGATTAAATTTAATTTTTTAATTTAATTTAAAATTAAATAATACTTCACAGCTTTGAAAAAAAATTTTTTAAATAAAGGGCACAGAGTTTTAGTGTCATAAAATGAAACTTTTCTAGAGATCCATGCACTACAATGTGCATAGAGATACCCCTACTGTAATGTACACTTTCAAAAGGTTAATATGGTAAATTTTATGTTATATATTTTTCCAAAAAAAAAAAAAAAGCATGAGGTAGGTGTGGTGGTTAGTTTTATGTGTCAACTTGGCTAGACTATAGTTGTTCAATCTGGCAATGATCCAGGTGTTGCTGTGAAGGCATTTTGTAGATGTGACTAAATCTACCATTAGTTGACTCTCAGGGAGATTATCCTAAATAGTTTGGGACTGATTCAGTCACCTGCAAGGCCTTAAAAGCAGAGCCGAGTCTTCCCTGAGGAAAAAGAAAGTCTGCAGCTTAACCTCCTGTGCAAGAGTTCCAGCCTGCTCATCCTGAGGCCCAGTCATATGAATTTCAAACAACCCATAGATTTTGAACTTGCTTACCAGACCCCACAATCCTATAAGCCAATGCCTTGCAATAAATTTCTTAATTTCTAACTCCCACCACTGTTTCTCTGGTTCAAGCCTGACTGATATAGTGGGACAGGAGACTCGTGGCTTTTTTCCCTTTTGTTGTAGAATTATACAGCAGGAGAGGAGGTCATAGATTTCCAAGTGACATATATTTCAGGTTTAGCCAGATCTAGGCCTTCCAGCAGTATGATTCCAGTGGAAATCGTCCCCTCACTGGGAGCCATTCCCCTCCCTCTTTTCTACCCCAGCTCCAAGTCTTTGACACTTACCCTTCAGAGCTTTATATACATAAGACTTCCAAAAGGATAGGCCACTGATTCTCAATCCTGGCTTCACGTTAGATTTCCCTGGGGTAAGCTTTAACAATCCTGAGAACTGGTCCCACACCAGACCATATGGTCCTGAATCCTGGGAATAGAGCCTGGGCATTTTTTTTTTTTATAAGTTCCCAGATGACAATGGTGACTCAAGGTTGATAGGCCTTGGATTTGACTGGAAAGTTGTAATTACAACTTCAGTGTCAGCTGAAATCACTCTGCCCTAGGTAATCTATGTAAGACTGAAATCCCACTTACTGCTTGTAGAAAGCCCAATGTCCTTGCCAAGGTATCTTCAAATTTAGTAGGGCATCTATGGTCCTACGATAGGGTTACCAGATTCAGCAAATAACAATATAGGATACCCAGTTCAACAGCAGAATTTTTCAATTTATTGAAAAGGGCTGAATATAAGACATTTAGGGTATCCTGACAAAGTCAATACATGCTTCAGGATAAAATCGTGAAATACAACCGTCTGCTCTGTATACAGAATGCCTGGCAATCCTAAGACCCATGGACCTGCCTCAATCCAAGCACCTTCCCTCACTGAATTGGTTTGATTTAAGTCTGCGTGCAATCCTATGTATTCTGTCCAAGTTCCCCATCTAGGAATTCAGAGGTCCATCTCACTTTGCTGGAGGTCTAAGGAGGAGGTGGGGTGTTAATATTGTTAGTAACACAAACAACTGAAAATTGCAGAAGAGGCACCTTGTGCTCTAGGGTTGCTGTTATTTCACTATTTTGTCTAGTCTTGTCCTCATCCTGTTCTATTCCCCCTCCTCTCCTCTGCTCTTCCCCAAATCCAAATTCCCAATGAAGTGTGGTTGTGCAACCTTTCTAGTTTCCTTCTCATCTCCTGCCTAAAATGCCCTACCAAGATACAGCTCTCAACAAAGATAGGCCCTTCTTTATGAAGGATTCTAGCACCACCTTGGAAAGGCATTTATTTTTCACCCAGTTCCATGATTATGTTAATATCTTCAATGTTAACAAATATTAATTTGGGGCCACTAGAGTTTGGGGAGCCTTCTTCTGCATTTTAGTATTCCGTTAGGGACATCTGCCTCTGTTTTCCACTCAACATTGGCCTTCTGTAAGGCCTTTCCACTCAACAGGCCTTACAGACTGTAAGAAGGAGGAATGTGAGCTAGAAAAGCTGGATTGCCTCAAACTGCCCAGCCCACTAGCCTGACTGGTTAGCCAAAATGTACAATGTTACAAGTCAGCCTCTGGGTATAATATAGTTTTCCAACATACCATAACCATCAGCAGGACCTGGGCCTGTGAAGAGTACAGTTTCTGACCCCCAGCCTAGACTTGAATCTAAACCAAGAATGAAAACCAAGATGCGGGTGATTTGAATGCTTAGCCAAGTTTAGGAAACACTGGTCTAAATACTTAAAGTCTGTGTTAAAATGCAAACAAACGCATTTCCAACAGGGAAGGCTTAACATCAACTGGCTCAGTTCTTCTGAGGATAGAAGATCCAGTGTGGGAGCTCACCTTACATCTCTAGGTCTAATTCTCACCTGTTTAGGTGTTGGGCCAGAAAGACCTCAATGTCCCTCTCAACTCTAGCGTTCTAGGATTCTGCACCACTAGATGCTATAACAAGGCCTCCAGCTATGATCCGGGGGACTGACACATAAGAGGGAACAAAGCCAGGAAGAGATCAATGTTAAGAGGCCACAGACTAAGAAAGAAAGCAAAGCCCTGTTGGAAAGGATACTTGAAACTGGAGGATCCTGAGTGCAGAGAGAATGCAACAGGCATTTGGGGGAGACAGGAGTGACTAACAGCACAGATGGGGGACCTTCACAACATTAGATCACTGTGCCCCAGGACAGTCTTACTTTACCTCTTCATATAAAAATTATGGCCAGATGTTCCCAATATTCCTGGGGGAGAAGCTGGCCTACTTACACTCTTACTAAGAATTATAGCGTGAGTGTTAAAAAGGGGGAATGCAATACCACTGAAGTACTAATGGAGCAAGCTGTTTCATTCCCCAAAATACTGCAACTTTCTGCTCAGCAACACATTTAACACACACAAGCGGTTGACTCAACTTGGAGGCGCAACATTTAGAAAATGATCTGCAGCACGTTTTTAGATGTGTTGTGGAGAGTATGTCAGATTCAGGCTCAGGCATCCATAAAGGGCACAGAAAAGGAAAGGACAGTTTCTATGATACTTAATTATCCTTGAAAAAACAGCTGCTCATCACCCAGGGCAAGTCTCCTCTCGCTATTCCTTTACTTAGAAATGAATTAACATCTGAACAAATTTTAATTCAGATTTGAGTGCTCCAATCACTCATGCAGTATAAAAATATAAGTGACAAAATGCCATTTATACCCATTGTTCAAATAAAACTAAGATTTTTAGGAAGGAAATCTAGAACATTGAAAGAAGTTCCAAAGTAATAACTGCAACTACCTCAAAGAAATGTAACCAAATGATTAAAACACTGGTAAATAAGGCAACATTTCTGGAATGTTAATTCCATATAAAATAAAATTTAAAAATAAGAGAAAGTAAGTGTAGTGTGTTGAAAGAAGAAAAAGAATATAGTGAGAACCCCCTTCATAATGAGTTTCCTAAAGGAAAAGGTGGAAGAGTGGGAAAAAGGCAAGCTGTGCTCTTCTCTGGGGTTAGTGGCTACCTCAGATGGAGCCCCATATGTGGCACATTTAGATCTATGTCCCAGGAACCCTATGGGAGCAGCCAGAGGACAGACTGTAAGAAGGAGGAAACCAGGAGTCAGAGAGCTCAAAGTATGCCTCTGTGATCCTGGGTAAGAAACTCGGTTGCTGTGCCTATGTTCTTATTGATAGATTGAGTGTACAATGCCAAACTCACAGTATGGTTGAAGAATTAGAAATCCTGTAGAAGTCCACAGCATATACTAAGTACCTAGTAAAGAGCAGCTACTGATAGGACCTGAAATCCTCATTACGTTTTATTGTTATTACTGTGCACTAGAGACTTCTGGATGC
Organism: Cryptoprocta ferox; assembly: GCA_028646485.1. Classification (NCBI taxonomy): domain Eukaryota; kingdom Metazoa; phylum Chordata; class Mammalia; order Carnivora; family Eupleridae; genus Cryptoprocta; species Cryptoprocta ferox. Next base: position 37,639,559 of record CM053572.1, on the reverse strand, counting down.
ATGCACATTATAAATTGTCACACATTCCCTAAGAGCAATTACTTGTCTCTAGTGATGTCATCAGGCCCGTGTTTGCTAATAAAATCCAACATACAAATGTCAGAATTGTGAAGACTGAGAAACAAGACTGACAAATTTTGATGACAGGAAAGTAAGAAGGAAACATGGGGTCATACAGTATAGGCCTGGTATGCGTGCTTAGGCAATAGGACATCAGAATAAATACCCTGCGTGTTCCAGAGCAAGAACAATTAAAACTGAGATAACAAGGTGTTGAATACAAAATCTAACTCTTCTACAAATTTGCCTCTAGAGTTCACCTTTCTGAGGATTCTGGACCCTGACTGCTCAGATTTGAACCTCAGCCCCGCCACTTCCTAGCTGTGTCTTGCCTCCTCTGATGTACAATGGAGAAATGCTAGAACGTATCTCAGGGGTTGTTGTGAGGGTTAGTGGTACCTAATGTGGAGGGACACTTTATTAAGGGCCAGTATAGTTATTAACATCAATGTTATTTATCAGCAAGATCTCATAGAAGCCCTGAGTAAGGCTTTTAATTACTTTTTTTACATCTATTACTATTTTTTTAATCTTTTTTAATACTCTCATTAATTAAACCTCTCAAAATCACAACATCTCAACATCTGTGAGTTATAGAGGACTCCTTTTTTCAACCAGTTTTAAAAGTTTACACATGACTGTTAGTAATGGTTGATTGAAAAAAATACATTAATTCAATGAATTTTCTTAAAGCAGCATTAGTATTACTTTTATAAAAGCAATACTTGCTTTCAAAAGTAAAGGTAAAGGTTTTTTAAATTCAACCAATTAAAAAATACCAAAAAAAAAAAAAACACTGAAACTAATGTAACACTATATGTCAACTATACTGGACTTAAACTTTGTTAAGTGAAAAAAAATACAAGAAAAAAAATCCTAAAGTCATTCCAAATCCAAGTACCTAAAATAACAATCAACATCACATTCACATAAATCGAGGCATATCTCCAATTAGGTAGAGAGACAGACAGATAAATAATTTCAGAAAAATGATTTACACTTGGGAGAGTTTTGCAGAGAATTTGGGTTGGAAAAGGAGAGAGATGGGGAGAAGAGTGAGTCAGGCTGTAAGAATTTGATGAAATCTTTTCCAGAACTCTATCCCTTTTGTTGTGGGTCATGACTGCAAAGGAATCTAAATCAATCTACTGGACAAGATGGAGAACTTTACCACATTCGGTTATGATCCCATGTGTCACATTCCTCTCCTGGAAGTTAAAATGGACCGAATGCAGAATGCCCTGCCATCCTGGTCAGCCCCAAGGGCTGATCCTGACTTCAAAAGGCAGCAGCCAAAGGAACAGTAACCTCAGCAGTGACCATCTTGCCAAATATAGCCAATAAAATTTAAATCACTTGAAGTTTTGTTCAAAATAAATATGTTTCTAATCTAAGTGTGTTTTCAGGGATCTTCACTAATGCTGACATTCTTGGCTTGGAAGAACTAGAGCTTTCTCTCTAAAGAAGGCAGGTCCATGAACAGACGTGAGGAGGCAGGTGGCCATAGAATGCCATGAACCAAGCTGCGACTGAGATTTAACTACTTTTGACAATCATATATAAAAGAGAAGGGAAGGAATAGAAGCAGGACATTTAGAATTACCCATATACAGTCAAATGAGTCTCTTCCAACATTTTGGTCCCGAATAAATAAATCATGCTTCTTCCATTGTGTTGCTGTGCATTGATCATTAAATCCCAGTTAAAATGCATGTAAGTAATTCCACTTTTAGTAATACGATGACCCAAACAATTTGTAGAACTGTACTGAAGTCCCTTCAGTACTATAGTCTCTTGCATTTCTACAAGCAAGTTATATTTTAGGAACTTCTAATGGAGCTATAAAAACTTCTTTTTACAAACACTGGCAAATACATCTGCCACAAGATGGTTTTAAGCATTTTAATAAAAGTATTAATAACTGACTCTTTTAAATTACCCTTTACCATCACTGATCTAAAGGATGTGACTTTGAGATTTTCTGTACTAAGAGGATTATTTTAAACAATCCCCTCAAAGAGAGTTTAGAGATTTTTCTAGATAAGAGGTTTAAATCTTACAAAAGGCAAATTAAGTTATATTTTACCATACTGATCAAAATACACCCTAAAAATAATGATCCCTGACCACTGGTCAATTGATCATAAATTTTTATGGCCAGGTCCAGTAAAGGAAAGTGACCTCTTGTTATGGACTGAATTATGTCCCTCCAAAATTCATATGTTCAAGACCTAATCCCCAAAGTATTTTGAGATAAAGCCTTTAGGGTGGTAATTAACATTAAATGAGGTCGTTAAGGTGGGCTCTCATCCAATCGGACTGTTGTCTTTAGAATAAGAAGAGACACCAGCTGTATCTCCCTCCCTTCTCTCCGCCTTCTCTCTTTCCTTCACAAGCACAAAGGAAAGGCCTTGTGGGGACACAGTGAGAAGGCAGCTATCTACTAGCCAGGAAGAGAACTCTCACCAGAAGTCAACCCTGACGGCATCCTGATCTTGGATTTCAGCCTCCAGAACTGTAGAAAATAGATTTCTGTTGTTTAAGGCCATGCAGACTGTGGCGTTTTGTTACAGCAGCCCAAGATGACTGATACATTATTTAAAAAGGAATTCCAAAAGAGCATGATAAATCCTGTGACAGGGGAGGAAGCCCAGGATGCTGCAGAAGTATCTAACATAGGCTTGCATCAGGAAGGGTGTTGCAAAGTAGAGGACTTCTAAGCTGACATGCAAAGGATGGATTCAAGCAGCTTTTCTCCAAATGCAATCCAGGGGGATCTGGGAGACTCTGAGACCCTCTCAGAGGAGTCTTGTGAAGTTCTGCCTTTTCCAACTGCTGTGGGATCAATTTTGTTCTTCAAAAAAGACATGTTGAAGTCCTAATCCCCAGTACCTCAGAATGTGACCTTATTTGGAGATGGAGCCTAGACAGAAATAAGTAAGTTAAAATGAGTCATTAGAGTAGGCCCTAATCCAGTATGACTGGTGTCCTTATAAGACAGAAATTTTTGACATACACACACATATACACATGCGTGCACACACACACACAGAGAACAGCATATAAGGATTGAAGTTTGCTAGGACAAGCCAAAGAACCTCCAGAAATAAGGAGAAAGAACTAATCTTCCTCAGCACAGGGAGCACAGTCATGCTGACACCTTGATCTCAGACTTCAGCCTCCAGAACTAGAAGATCATAAATTTCTGTTGTTTGATCCACTTGGTTTGTGATACTTTGTTATGACAGCCCTAGTAAACAAGTATATAACTACATATCTGTTTGAGGCCAGATATTTTTCATGTGCTTCAACCAAAACAACGTATTGCAGAGCAATATGAATTTAAAAGCAGATATGAGACCTCAGTGCCTTCTATTGAGCCATCTGCATAAAGACATCTGCAAAAAATGTAAAACAATGCCATTCTTCTCACTAAAGTTTGTTTGTCTCATCAAATACATTTTAATATGTTCTGTTATTGTCATTATTGTAACTTTAAAATCAACCAATGAAGGGCACCTGGGTGGCTCAGTCAGTTAAACGTCCAACTTGTGGTTTCAGCTCAAGACCTCACAGTTCCTGGGTTCAAGCTCCACATCATACTCCATACTGACAGTGTGGAACCTGCTTAGGATGCTCATTCTCCCTCTCTCTCTGTCCTTCCCTGCTCACTCTCTATCCCTCTCTCTCAAAATAAATAAATAAACATTTTTTAAAAAATAAAATAAAATAAACCAATGAATTACTATTTTTAAATGCCTTACTTTTAATTTTTAATGCAGTAAATATTGATTGATAGCTATAACCTCCATCAGCAAGAATTCTTTGGGGCCCTCAGTAATTTTTAACAGTTTAAAAGTGTTCTGAGACAAACAGTTTAAAAGTGTTCTAAGTTTGAGAACTCTGGGAATAACTGAGCCAGGGAAAGAATGCAGGGAAAGGACTATCCAAGACTTAGGAACAGCATGTTCAAAGGCCTAGAAAAGAAAGAGGAACTGCAAGCTCAATGTAAGAGGCACAGAGAGTATAAGGGGGGCAGAAAGATTGAAGAGGAAAGTGGAAGGCAGATCTCAAAGGCCTTGTATAAATTATGAAGGAGTTTAGCTTTTTGCAAAGAAACAAAGCATCGGCTAGCAATTTTTGTTTGAGAAAGGGTCCTCTAGAAGCAGTGAGGAGGACGGATAGAGAGGACAAAACTGAAGGTCAAGAACTAGTCAGGAGGTTAATTAAGACAATACAAAATAATGTCAATGGGAAAGGGGGAATATGCAAATCAGTAAGGAGATATTAATTAAATTGAATCAGAAGGACTTAGAGATTATTTAGTGTGGAAGGTAAGAGACAGAGAAGCATTTAACTTAAAATAATGCCCAGTTTCAGTCTTGGGCACCTGGCAACTGAATGTTTGGTGGTAGAAATGGGCCTGAAGTTCAGGTATGGATTGGACATACATATTTGAGAAAGATTTGTATATAAGTTATGATTAAGTCACTGATAGATAAAAATATGGAGGGTGAATATATGGAGTACAAAGATAGGAGGATCACAGAAGAAACCACTGGAACATCACCATTAAGGAAAGGACAGAAAAAGAGGAGCCCCAAGAATGGAAAGGTCAGAAGGACAGGAGAGGATCTGGGAAAGCACATGTCATAGAACCCAAAAGAAGCAAGAATTCCAGGAAGAAAATGATGTTCAACAAGTTCAAGGGACAGGGAAGATAAAAAAAGAATTGAGAAGTATCCAACAGGATTAATATAAAGAATGGAATTATCACCCTGGTAATAGAAATTTTACCAGATAATACATATCCCCTCAAGTAAATATATGTTTACATTCATAAACAGCTCCTCCCCATCCACTTACCCCTATTTATAACAAATAAATTTATTGACTTAGTAAGATCTGAGGAGGTTTCTGGGGGAAAAATTAGCTCTAGCCATGTTCAGAATTAGAATCAGACATACAAACAAACATCTGAATGAAGAGAAAAGTATGAGCTGATATGGCAAATAAAGAAATCAGAATTCAAGAAAGGATGGAAGGGCCACTTGTAACAAATCCCCTCTGTAGGAAGATTTTTGGCAGAGTATAGCCCTGTCTATCCAATATGGCAGCCACTAGACACACATGGGTATTAAGCACTGAAAATGTGGCTAATCCAAATTGAGATGTGCTCTAAATGGAAAAAAATACACACTGGGTTTTGAAGACTTGACTTGGGAAAAAAATGGTGTAAAATAAAAATAGCTTTTATATTGATTACATTTTGAAATGATAATATTTGGGCTATAGTGAGTTAAATAAAACATATTATTAAAATTAATTTTATCTGATTCTGTTTACCTTTTAAAAGTGGCTACTAGAAAATTTAAAATTACACTTGTACCTTGTACTAAATTTCTATGGGACAGTGGTGATCTAGCCAAACTTAGTTGCAGATCCTGAAGGTCAACAGGAAATTGAATATCTCAATTTTTTAAAAAAATAATAAAACTGGCTTATTAATCTCTTTAATACTTGGAACTCAAGAGGCATCTGGATAGCTCAGTCGGTTAAGCATCCAACTCTTGATTTTGGCTGAGGTCATAATCTCAAGGTTCCTGAGTTCAAATCCCACATCCAATCCTGCCATGATAGCATGGAGCTTGCTTCAGATTCTCTCATCCTCTCTCTCTGCCCCTCCCCAGCTCATGCTCACTCTCTTTCTCTCTCTCTCTCTCTCTCTAAAATTAATTAAAATTTAAAAAAAAATACTTGGAACTCAGGCAACTCTGCTTTGCGACCATTCTTGCCACCAACTGACCATATAACAGAAGGAGGGAGAATTCTCCCACCTATTTTTAAAAAGGCAGCTGAGCAACAACTGAGGTCCTTCCTATAGGAATAGTACAGTTCATAGATCACCAACACAGCCTTGAGAGGGCTCTCAAATCATTCAAAAACCCCTAGACTAGTCCAAAAAATAGTAGTTGGAGATTGTGAAAGGAGCTAGAGTTCCTAAATTAGGAACTAAGGCTTGGAGCTAATGTGAAATTATTCATAACCTCAAGCTACTAAAAGCCAAAGGCAGTAGAGCTATAGTTAACTACTTGAAGAAAATATCTGTTAGGATCCTTTTAGCTGCAAGTAAGAAAACTTAATACAAAGTAGCATAAGCAATAGGGGAATGTCTCACACAACAGAAACTTTAGAGATAATGCAAGGTCCAAAGTTTGTTGATCAACACAGTTTAGAGCTGTGAGCAAGCCTCCAGTTTGTTTTTGTTGTCTCCTTTACCCACGCACGCTATTAGAGTCCTTATAATGCTGCTCTGTTTTGTTTTGTTTTTTTTTTTTTTTCTCATGGTTATATAATTGTCACGAGCCGTATCTGAAGCTACATTTCTTTATATCCAATCTTAGAGCTAAAGACTTACTATGCAGGTCACTATGTTAAGAGCAATTAACTTTCCCACGGCTACCAGTGAACTCTCCTTGCATCTCATTGGCTAGACATGAGTCACATGCCCGTTCTTCAACCAATCACTGGCCAGGGTGTTGGAATTATACTTAATCCAATCAGGTTCCCTTTCCCAGAGCTGAGGAGACAGGCTGCGTTCCCAGAGCACCTCGCATCACAACAGGGTAAGGTAGGTACTTGGGAAACATTCAGGTTGTGTTGGGGGGGAGAGGGCAGTAAATTGTGCTGGCGGGACAACCCAGTGTCCTCAGCAACTCTGCTTAAATACAAATAGGAAGGATCGAATAAGGGCAGAGCTTAAAAACACAAAAGGTGGAATAATACTTCTAGTCAATTATTCAGTCCTCAGCTTCCCATAGCTTCCCTCAGCTTCACATAGCCCCACAACTGGTTTGGCTCAGGGAAAACCCCCTAATATTAAGCGGTGAAAGCAAGAAATCGTTATGAAAGTTAAAGCATTATAAAAACAAAGGTTCTATTTCAAAGCTGAATGTCAATAACTTTAAAAATATCTGTTGTTTGGTTATTTGTTCTCTGCTTATTTGCATAAATGGTGAAGAATCAAATAATCCTTACTCAGCTTCTTGCTCTATTTCCAGCAGACATACTTAGCCCAGCCACCTCTCTGCCTTTCCATAGTCTCCACGCTTTTCAGACCACAGTAGCAAGAGTTATGTTCTCTGATGACTATTTTCCAAGCCTTATTTGATACAGATAGGCCATGATCTAAGAGGAAAGAGTAAGCGTGTGGGATCAGGATTTGCCTTGTAACTGAGCAGGGGACAAAAGATGTCCTTTAGTTACTGTTGTGTTTATCACAAAACAGCTTGGGTTTTAAAACCCTCAGCATTACATATTCAAATTCCCCCACATGACTTCTTCTGTAGCAGCCCAAAGGTCAAGATCTACAGAAGGAATTGGAACTCCACAAAGTTGTCTCTTCATTCAGCACAATGAAGCACAATGAGAGTATACAGGCAGGGCTAGTAATTAAATGAAACAAATCATGCTGACATGGCTCCAATCAACCATGGAATTTTGGAGTTAGAAGAGACCTTCAAGACAATCTAGCCCTCTGTGGTAGGCAAAGTAATGCCCCGCCCCAAAGATGTCCACATCCTAATACTCAGAATCTGTTAACTATGTAAACTTACATGGCAAAATAAATTTACACATTAAATTAACAAATTTGAGATGGAGATTAACCTACATTATCTGGGTGGGCCCAAAGTAATCATAGGGGTCCTTATAAGTAAAAGAGGAGGAGCAGGAGAGTCAGAAATGGGATATGTTACCGGTAGCAGAGATCAGAGGGATACAGTAGCTGGCTGGAAGGGCTCTTCCAGCAAAGCAATGCAGCCTATAGAGGCTGGAGAAGATAAGGATACTGATTCTCCCCTAGAGGCTCCAGAGAGAATACAGCTCTGTCAACACATAGATTTTAGACTTTTGACCTCCAGAGCTTTAAGAAAATAAACATGTGTTGTTTTAAGCCACTAAGTTGTGGTGGGTGGTTTGTTACAGCAGTGATAGAACACTTATACATACTATTACTTAATTTTGTAAATGACTCCCCACTCCCAGTATCTGCTACACTCTGAGATTCTTGCATTTTTTTCATGTATTTCCTTCTATTACCATACTTACCACTGTAGTATAATAATATTTTCATTTGCTAACTTTCTCTAAATAGACTCTGATCATCTCTAGAGTAGACACTCTTTTCATTTTTTCATCTCCAACAATACCTAACACAGGTTTCTGACCCACAAAAATAATTTCATAAGTATCTATTTAGCTGGAATGGAATCAGGAAATTAAAAAATACAAAATTGAGGCCCCATCTAAAACTGTAGATGGATCCTAAATCACAGAAAACTAATGAAAGCACCTCCAGCTTCATAGTTATGTGTTACCTTCATCCCAGAACTGGCAATACTGGGCACATTTAAGAAAAATCAATAGCAAGATCTCTTTCTAATAAGGGTGTAGGATGTAAATACAGAGATATAAGTTTGGCCCTTGTACTTCAGGCTAATGTGGGTCTATACACCTGAGCAGGGATTGTAGGAAACACCCTATTGGTCTTAACAGAGAGCATCCTCAGGGAACACTGTGGATTCTCTCTACTGAATCCTCCCACAGCAAAGACAAGAAATACTGCTCAGTGAGGCAAACTCCATTCCCTGTGACTCTGGGGTTGAGCTCTCCCCGACCCTCACTCACAGGGCTCTACAGTGTCAGTGTGGTGTGCCGTGGGTCAGAGCTAACCCAGCAAGATGCAGACCAAAAGCACTGGAAAGGCTCCCAAACTGGGCCTGAAAGAACACTGAGAGTTACAACCTCAGAAGAAACCACATTTTATTGTCGAGTCCGAAAGTCTAATTCATGGGGAGAATTTTGAGAAAAGTGAAAGAATGAGAAGGCAAGAAGCCCTAGAATGTGGATCTGATTAAAGTAAAATCAGAAAGGAGTAAAGAAGGCCAAAGGTGTTTCCCATGAGTGGGGCTGCAGAGGCCAAAGGCTCATTTAGATTTGACCTAGTTGGGACTAATGAGTGGGTGGCCAGTTTTAAAGGCTGGGACCCAGGGCACACCCTTCTGAGGAAGGAAGGACTTGGAGCCAGGGAGGAGGCCTCTAAATTTGTGTGTTAAACTACTGGGACAAAATGCTGCAGTAGTAACAGAAGTGGTATCAGGGAGGCAATAATGCATTCCAGTGTTCTTTGCAGAAATAGATAATGTTCTCCAAATGGAGATGGCTTTCTGTCTGCTCATTGTCATCTGGGAATAGACCTATCCCCTTGAACACAGGGTGAGCTCAGCAAATCACAACTTCTCTTGCTCAGTCCACAGGGCTTTGTACTAAGGGTGGGTATATAATCCCAGCCAGGCCAGGGTCCTTCCCCAAGGATTGGGAGAGAACAATTTCTGTCTTCCTTGATAGTGGCTTGTAAGGATGTGATCCAGGTTGCCACAGCCACATTCTCCCACCCTCCCCCTCAAGAAGAAGCTGTGAGAATGGCGTTAAGGCCCAAAAAGAAGCAAAGATGAAATGGAAACTCCTGGCAGGCTTGAACCCTCGGAGGTCCCCAGGAGGTCATCCTCATTTGTTTTGCTATTCTTTGAATTTACCAACCGCACCAATAACTCTCCCTGTGGCTTAATCTGTTTGAAATCAATTGTCTGTCACTGTGAACAGGGGCACTGGGTATATATACAGCCAAGCAACTAAAAGCAACACAAAACTTATGTAGCCTCCTGCTTCCCCTCATACACCATAGTCTCTGAACAGGAGCCCTCCCTACTTGCACGCACCACCTCATTTCTGCCCACATCTGGGTTAGCCTTCTTGATCATGATGTGCAAATGCTGCCAAAGCCACATTTTTTTGGTGTCCCCTAAGCTACAGAAGGTGGAGGAGAGCATCCCACTGCAGGAGGCAAACAGAGACGGCCAGCAATTCTTTATCTATAAATACTCCTTTTAAGGAACATTAAAAACAGAACATGACAAAAGTTTCTCCTCTTCTCAGTTTCACCAGCTTTTGTTGTTATTGTTTCAGAATACTGTATGGCAAATAATATACACAGGCCAAACATTCATGAAGACATTCAAAGAAAGAGGGAGAGAGGAGAATTTCTGGAATAATACCCTTTTATTTGGCCAACAAATGAATCGCCTATTTTGGCTGCAGCACAGTCATTAAAGTGTCCAGCTTCTGAGTCCGCTTTGATTCTTTCCAGCCTCTCCCACTGAACTCCAAGGGATGTCTCCAGTCCTGGAAATGAGCCCCCCTCCCACCCCTCCATGTGCCTGAGCTTCATAATGTGTTGACCAAAAGAGTAAATTAATCTAAAAACGTTTTCTGAGGACCCATCACTGCAAGGTGCTGCAGTAAGACTCTGAGGGTTTCAAAGCCATGTGTTAGGTACAGTTCCTGACCTCAAAGGAGCCAATAATAACAATAACAGTAATGAAAGCCACTAACATGGACTGAGACCTTATCATGTGCTGAGTCCTGTGTGTAGGATCTAATCTAAACACCAAAGGAAACCAAAAGAACACCACAATTACCATTATCCATATTCTGGAAATGAAGGGAGACACCAAGAAAAACGTGGCCCACGTGGCCCAAAGTCACATACAAAGTTAAGTGACTGGAACTCAAACTCAGGTCCAAATTCTAAACCTCTGCTCTTAACCTCTTGGCTTAAGAGATGAAAACTCTGTTTGCAAGGGGCACTTTATGAAATAGAGTAGGGTGGGGAGAAAGATACACACATACACAGTGCACAAATGCAGTGAAATGTTATCAGAGAATATGAAACGTTAACAGTTCTTTTCACTGTACTTACAACTTGTCATACGTTTGAAATTATCTCAAAATAAATTACTGAATAAAAAAGTATGCCTACCCTGGAGCACTCCATGGGTGAATATTAGCTGAGTGTTTTTTCACCTATGCCTATTTCCTAGAAGGAAAGGGTTGTCCTAATTTACATTTGTTTGTTAATGAGCATGAAAGGTTATTTTTTTCTTTGCCTTTTGTATTTTTTAATTTTTTTTTTTTGCTTTTTATATTTTTACTTCAGTCAATTTCCTGTGATTTTTTTCCACTTTTTCTAATGGGGGGTGTAGTGGATATTGTGATACCCTACTGAGATCTCATCTTCAGGGCTGGAGCACTCATCTCCGAACGGCTGGGAATATCAGCTGTTGGTGGCTCATAGTTGCATCCCTCTTGGGAATTCCCTCCACTGGCAGGAAGCTGGCTCACCATGGTTCCTTCCTCTTCCAGGGGCAGCACATGACCATGACTGCCAGATGTGGTAACATGAAGACTTGATCCCCGGCCTGAACTGGGGACAACTCTGAAAGGCCAGCCCAATTCCCAATAAAATTGAGTAAATTTTGCCTGTCAGTATCTCCCTCTGCCTACTCATGTCATCCCCACTTCTCCAGAAAGCAACCCCAGCAAGTCTTCTGTACACAATCTCCACCTCAGAGCCTGTCTCCTGGGAACCAACACAGAGAGAACATCTTTTTCTCACTGATGTGCAATGTTAAGAGCTACACTTGTTGTCTTTAAAACTTGAAAAGTCTCAACAAATTTAAGAGAATGCAAGATGTTCACTGCTAATCCACTCACTATTATCATTAATATCTTTTCTATTACTCAAATCTCACTCACGCTTATAGAGACTTACTATGTGCTTTGCAGAGGCTGGTGTGTATGGTCCACTTTATCTGCATGATCTTAAACCATGAAGGGCATAATCTCTGGAACCCAGAACCTGCCTGTGTTCAGACCCAGATGCACCATTTACCAAATTACCTAACCTCTCTTGGCTTCAGGTGCTTCATTTACCAAGTGGGGATACCGTTAGCTCCTACCTCAGATGGGTGGTGGTCAGATTAGTGAATTAATGTATCCTGCTACATAGCAAACACTTAGATGGATGGTGATGACTTTTACAACCATCCAGTGAGATAACCTATTTTACTGCCCAAGCCCATTCCAAGTACTCAACATCACACTAACTCTTATAGTTAACAAGCATAACATGAAAGATTACAAAACAGCTATCAGAAAGGCAGAAAGTTACAGCTTTTGTTTATGTTAAGTTTCACAGTTCTACAGCAGAATATAATAATCTCATTAAAATCCCATTCCAACTAGATTCCTGAGTGTGTTCAAATGAACAACTGCAAATAAATGAAGCCAATGTCATATGAAGTTTTCCATGTATAAGCTTGAATTATATACAAACATGCTTGACATTATCTTGAATTATGTTTCAAGGCACCTATGACTCTATACTTTAAATCCATTTTAATGTGTTTAGGCTAATCACAAGGGCTGAGTATGTGGGGACATATTGGCATGTTGAGTGCTTCTGTGTTTCTTCTAGAAAAGAGTCTTGAATACAGTGACAGTGAAGTTGAAGTCTGAATATAAGTCTTCTGTTACCAAATAGAGAGACTGAGAGAATAAACAGTATTAAACAAAGTATTATTTAAATTTTCATATCAATTTTTTGCAATTGGTGCCTCTTCTAGTATTTCAAAAATAATTTATACAGTGTATGCTCTAGGTACTCCTTTATACTTGAAATCCATGGGAAGTAAGCAAGGTAAATACCAACTTATCAACTGCTCTAAATTTTAGCATTACAAATTTTCTATTTGTGGGTTTGGAAAGAATGGGGATTCCCACATTTATTTACTAGGAAATATGCATGCATTTGGGATGCTTCTGGCCTAAAGAGGTTCACTCACAGAATCATGTGTATATCCAAACTAGATTTGGTCTTGAAAATGCTGATTTATTTCATGGCACCAACAGCCAAAGTGAGGCATTTATAATGTTCATTTAAGTACTAATTTATTAAAAGGTAATTAAACATCACTGCTCAGTATGCAAGTTATTTAACATCTTACGCAAATTACTTGACCTCTCTCTGCATCATTTTCCTAGTTTATAACATGTGGGTAATACTAGTACCTAACTCAGGGAGTTGTTAACTCAGGGAGTTGTTGTGAGGACCAAATGACTTAATAAACATAAAGCTCTCAGAACAGTGCCTAGAATTAAATAAGCACTGCATAAGCAATAGCCATTATAACTTTATTATAACTATTATCATCATCAAAATCATCATTGCTATTCTTAAAAATAAGCTTTATTTCATGTACTTTTTATATTCAAAGTGATATTTATTTACACTATAATAGGCTTCATTCTTTTCTTCTGAGTCACACTGATTTTTTTTCTCCTCAACTTTATACACATTGGTGAGGTTTGACTATTACATTTACTTTTTACCCTGTTCACCATGTGAGAGACACTTACTACGAGACTAAAAGCCAAATAAAGCCTCATAATTCTTTCTGTAACAGAGCAAAGAAAATATTTAATTCTATATTATTCTTAATTGGAGACATTTGCTCTACTCCTAAGAATATAAGAATTTTAAGACCCCAAAACTGAAAAGATTGAAATAGAATTCATTTTATACCTTTCCAAATTCCTGTAGGACAAGCTCATGGCAAAATGTAGGAGAGAATGAAACCAAACTTAAGGATGATTACAGCAGTGATTCGTAGGTTATTACATTTGAAACATTCTTATTTTCTAAATTCAAAATGCTGAGTTTTTGAGTCATTTAATTTATTCCATGCAAAGGAAAATAATAAATGAATACAAATGATACAAAAGTCAATACAGTTTAAAAGTCAATATTGGTCCCCTCAGTGGAAAATAATGATTTAAACTTAACAATACTGAAATACAAGGAGTCAGCACCTCAAGCAGGTAACTGTAATTGACTGTAAAAGCTATCCTAGAAAAGACTGGAATGGAAGGAGAGGTACATAAGTGGCATCATGACAATCAGAAGCCATGTGAAACATGCCACCCTGTCCCCTTGACACAAGTTGTGGGTTCAGACAGCCCCAGAAGCAGTGATTTGCTTTGTGAAGGTTGAAGGACACTGAAGAGCAGGGTCCTGCTGACTATGACATAGACATCTCCAGCCCTGCTTCTGTCCACTAGAACATGGAGATAAATTACACCAGGTCCAGTATGAGACATTCATGATTCCACTGAGCCCACCAGGATAATCTTCTCATCTCAAGATATTTAACTTAATCACACCTACAAGTGTGTGGCCATGTACAGGAACATATTCACAGGTTTTGAGGATTAGGATGTGGACATCTTGGGGTAGGGGGGATGCATGGGAGGGAGTCCCTGCCTGAACTCTAGTCTGCCTGTTCCCATATCCTCTCTTTTTCACCAATTCTTTCCAATTCCTTTGTCCTAAAACCACCAAATACCTATTATACAAAACTCTTCAGTCTCAGTATGACACTTCCTTTCCCCATGTCTTTCACTGTGACCTGGTTCTTCCTACTCTGCCCATGCCCTACCCCACCCCCATAAGCTCATTCACAGTATCTACTCCTATTTCTATCCCAGGAATAAAATACCGGGTATGCAGATCTGATTCTGCTGTCCCCACTGTGGCCTACAACCTGCCCCTACCTGGGACTAGGATCAACTGTTTAAGAAATTTCTGCTTCAAGGGGAGAGGAAAGAATGTTCATGAAAGAGAATTATAGATGGAATAGGCAGAAGTGTGAAGAGCACAGGGAAACCAATCCCAAATAATTGAAGCCAAAGTCACTGGAATCTTTTGCCTTGATAGGGAAAATGAAGTCACTATCAGCACCTATTTAGACAACTTACAGTATATTAAAAAAACTAAAGTTAAAAATGAAAATTTGTTTCAGCTATGAAAACACACTATTAAATATATTATATCTTCATGTAAAGAGCCAATCTTTCATGAATGTAACAGATCAACTTTTCACATAAAACTCAGTTTTAAGTTTTAATGGATTGCAACACTAACCACAGTATGACTACAGAGTAATGAGAATGATTTCACAACCCACATAGCAACAGAGATCCATGCTTTACTCCACTGCCCCACTTTCTCTTTGTAGGGCTCACATAGTAAGCCCAAAGAGCCATATCTCTATGAAATGAGGAGTAATATTGCCAAATAATATCAGAGTGCCCACAAAAGGCCAGGGCTCCATGAAAGCATCCTAGGCCATTGTAGCTTCCTTTGGATGGTCCTAACTCTCCATCTGACACATGTGCATGGAGGGAATCAGTGGAGGTATCTATACATGTTCTGTTCTTAGTGCTGCACTGCAGACTTATTTCTCCTTCCTCCACATCAGTGAATTATGAAACATCTGAGCCCAAGGGTCCTAGCTTCTCTTGTCCCACAACAGAATTATAGGCCTTTGTGTTCAAAAGCTTAGACTCCTAGACATTTTAGAGCAAGAGGTAAAAGAAGAGCAAAGAACCCAATATGGTGAATAAAGAGAGAAGAGCTCTGGATTTACCATGCATGAAAAAGAGAAACAAAGCTGTGGGAGCAGCTCTGGAGAGGAGGGCATTCATATACCAGTTTTGACTCAGAAACAGCCAGTCATTCACCACTGAAGTCTTGGGCATAACACAGAAGGTACCTGTGGCCAAGTCTGATTCAGTGAGCAGGCAGCTGTGAGAAGTGTATGAGAGCCCAGCAGGTAGCCCATAGGTGATGGAGGGACACTCAACCACAATATTCAGAAAATACTGCAGAGTGAGCAAAATGACCACCCAACACTAAACCTAGGCCTTACACCATGATCTGGGGGACCCTGTGAATCCTCTGCCAACCGCCCTGTGGTGTAAGCCTGGGTAACAACAAGAACTCCAAAACCATGACTAAAATTAGGTATGACTATATTTTGGTAAATATGATCATGGAGCCAGATTTATTTTAACTTGGAAACAAAAGAAAAGCAATATAGCATATCCTGTACTTAGGAGTAAATTCATGTTTTTCACATAAATATATACAGGAAAGAAATTTTGAATTTTTGCATATGTCCCATATATATACATACCATCTCTGTTTCTTTATTGGGGGGAAAATTGCAAAAAAAGAGAGTTCCTTGGGTAAAATATGGAATACAGATCAGAATTTGTATTTGCATGGGAGAAAAAAAAAACAATATATATATATATATTAAAAAATAAAGCAAGACAGATACTTCATTAGGAAAATAGTTTGCCTTTGAAATCAAGTTTACAGGAGGAATTTTAAAATATTAGCTAAAACTTCACAGTTTATCAAATCCCATATTTTAAAAATCAGCCCATAAAGAATTCCAAACAAGATGTGTCAAAAGAGGATGTTTGATTGATTCATTCTGTTCTTTCTTCCTAGTTTTTAGATTTCATATATCTCTTTGCCAAATAGTTATAAACTTTTAAACTCCTTTCCAGTGATGTATCTTTATCTTCCAAAATGACAGCTCCACTCTGTCTTCATATTTTTAAAAGAAGAAATGCAAGACATCTCAAATGTTTCTCTTTAATGTAATAAGAATTTCTGGGTCTTATTCCATCCCCTTATTTTATTTTGTTAATGGAATTATAAAAATAAAAATAGATAAAAATTTACAAGTGTAAAATTTACCATTTTCTCTGAACTTGATGTCAGGTTTATCAAGATAACTGTTTTTTATTTTATTTTTTTAATATAACTGATTTTTAAAGTCCTATAATATATATTGTGAATATAGGGCATTTTTAAAAAAGGAACATTCCCAGAAAATGCAGGAGACTGTTGCACTTTAAATGTCTCCACAACTTTGAAAATGAGACATTTACCAAAATTTTGTTAAGCCAGTTACTTACACTGTCATCCATATAGAAAGCCGTGATCCTAGACGGGAGTGGGGAGGAGAGTAGGGGAGAGGGAGTAAGAGGAAGTGTGTAAATACAGGCACAATGCCAATATCTTACTTTAAGCAGACTGAATATAAAAAAATTAGATTTTAGGGGCGCCTGGTTGGCTCAGTCAGTTGAGCGTCCGACTCCAGCTCAGGCCATGATCTCACGGCTCATGAGTTTGAGTCCTGCATTGCGTTGGCTGCTGTCAATGCAGAGCCTGCATGGGATTCTCTCCCTCTCTCTCTGCCCCTCCCCTGCTTGTGCTCTCTCAAAAATAAATAAACATTTAAAAAATTAGATTTCAAAAACTGCTAATGAGGTACTAAATTCCTTTATAAAATGATTCTTTCCCATCAGGTTTCTTGGAGGAACAAAATAGTCTGTTCCATATCTAATTAGAGAAAAGCACTGTGTTAGGACAGAGTGAATGCTTACTGAAATTAATACATCAAAGACTTGTCTCCTAAAGGGAGGGCCTGGTCTCTAGTACATGAAAAAAATATTTACACATCTTTTCAGAAATACCTCTACTGTATGCCATATGCCAATTCTGTATAAACAAACCACAAAATGTTTATATCATCTATATAATAATAACTGATATTAGTGAAATATACTTGGTATTTACAAAGAACTTTTATACTTACTTTTTTTAATCCTTACAACAAATCCATGAGATAGAAATTTTTATTAAAATCCTTACTATAAATGAGGAAAAAGGTCAGAGGATCAAGAGCAGAGCACCCATATTCTTTCTGCCTTCAAAATAGATGTTGTTCAAGATGTAGCTGCTTCTAGAAAATGGTCCTTTCACGCCGAGGGCTCACTGGCAGCATGCTCTAGTCCAGATCCGAAGGACTTGGCAGTGGACACCCACTATGTATTGTGCCTGGCTGGGGTCAGCCAGCAGCTCCGAGGCCACTACTGCTGGGTGCTACCTGCTGGGCCAGCCTGGCCCTCCATGGTGAGACCTAGGCTCCTAAAGTTGTCTCTCGTTGTGTCTTTAACGCTTTTGTTCTGACCACCCTGCCTCAGCAAAACACGACCCCCTGGTCTGCCCATATGGATCCACTGTCTACCAGTTCAGTGCACACCTCAATTCCTCTCTTCTCTGCGTGTCTCCTGATCAAACACATGACAACGAAACCCAGGGCACCTTTGGTGAAACCCTCACTGCCGGTGTCTCCATGATCAACTACTGGTGAGAGCATGTAAACCAGAAATTCTCGGGCATTTCCATCCTTCACAATTCCTAATTCCACCAAATCCTTACCATCACCCCCACCACCTCTCCCACCACACATACACTCGTGTTACCTCAGTTGGAGAAGTGGCAATGTCCTATTCAACTATCCATTCTGAGTAGGTCAATTTATAGCTCTGAAATTCACACAAATTGTTTTTAAAATCATTTAACAAATGCTTATATAGGACCCACAATATACCAGATGCTGTTTTAAGCACTTTACAAATAATGGCTCATTTAATCCTAACAATCCATGTTTCCATTTCACAGATAAGAAAACTGACATGGGGAGCTACCTTGCCCAAGATCACTCACTACGAAGTGAAGGGCGAAGTTTTTGCCTTGGAAGAGTCTAGTTCCTGGGTCCATCTCTTACCTGCTACATTCTACAACTTCCTGGGAGGGTCACATAAGGGTGCTTTTAAGAAAGAATGGATGGAAAATGAATGATATTGTGGCCTGAACTGAAGAACATGTACCCTCAGGTAAAGGAGACAAAAGAGTGATCTCAACAGATTGGTAACGTACCAGCACAGACTTTCTGCTCACAAATCAAACATTACTTGGGAATTTCAGGCTTCCCAATTGTTTCACCACCTTTTCTTCACTCCCCACCCCCACCCCACACCGAAAGGAACCAATCTGGAAACCCCTCATGAGCCCTCTGACAAGGGAGGGCGTATTTATAATATTTTTTAATTTTTTTAATGCTTATTCACTTTTTGAGAGAGAGAGAGACAGAGAGCGAGTGAGGGAGGGACAAAGAGAGAGAGAGAGACCCAAAATCCAAAGCAGGCTCCAGTTTCTAAGCTGTCAGCACAGAGCCTGACGTGGGGCTCGAACTCACGAACCATGAGATCATGACCTGAGCCAAAGTCAGACGCTTAACCAACTGAGCCACCCAGGTGTCCCTAATATTTTCTACCACCTAATTGTCAAGATGTAGAGATTATATGGTCCCATAAACAGACGCACTGCCTTTATAACTTACAAATAATTGTTTTGATAAACTGTAGCAAACAGACACTTCCCTTGAGCTGGCAAAAAGGAAAAAAAAAAAAAAACCTTAGTGGTTTTATATCTCAAATATCTATGACGCTATTGTTTAGAGGGGGTTGTTGTTTTGTTTTCTTTTGTTTTAGGTGACTCATTTTCTTTCTTAATTTGGCATTCAAATCACATGGTTGTACGTTGAAAAATCAGTTTGATCAACATCTATCTATAGGTCTTTTGTGTGGCAGTATCACACACATCTCACCATTTTCCTTAGATTAGGTTTATTTTATGATGACTTAGAGCAGTAATGTAATGTTATAACTCCAAATTTATGTTGTAATATTGGTTTTTCTCTGGCCTGAAAAGGACTAGTTGTTCCCCATTCTGTGCTGCATCAGCTCAACTTCTTCAGTGAGTTATTTATTGACCTGTGTGTAACTATCTGGGTGGGCTTCTGGTAATAATCAAAGCACCACCTCCATTAAATCCCAGGGAGAGCCAACAGTGAGGGCAGCAGCAGCAAAGTTTGTAGGAACATTGCACCATCAGAAAGAAGGCTTAAAGGGTATTTGTGTGTTCTTTCTGCTTTTCAGGCCATAAAACTATAAACATCTGATGATAAAGCATCCTTTTGAATACTCTGAATAATTTATTGGACTCTTGCTTACAGCAGGATTCTATTGTTTTTTGACACTTCATTTCTGCAATTCGGCAGTGGTTTTGGAAACATATGAAAGACTCCTTCAAATAACACTTTAATCCAAACCCCATAAGGAAGAGATTTTGAACATTTAACTCTGAACTTTAGCATCTGAAAGAAAAAGAGAGGGGGAGGGATGGAGGAGAGAATGAGAGAATATTATAGAGGTAGCATGAATCACTAGCAAAAAAAGTTCTGGAATCCAAAAATGAATATTAATTTCACCTCTCCAAGTGCTTCACTGGGATCCAAAAATAAAGGAAAACATTCTTAGGCTGTTGTCTCCTAACTCCAAGACCCATAGATTAGATGCATCAGTTAAAACTAAGTTGGGCTTCACTGTTTAAGAAGATAGTAACAACAGTGGTATAAACACGTAATAAAAATCTGAGGCAGGCAGTTGAGGGCTGATCTGATCAACCCATAGTTAGGGACCCGGGCTTCCATTCTGTGGCCCTTCTCCATCCTTGGCTTGCCAACTCACGGTGTAAGATGGTTCCTTGACCTCCAGCTACCATGTCCACATTCCAAACAAGGAAAAGAAAGGAATAGAGAAGAAATATACTTCCTTGCTTAAAAATACTTTGGAAGTCTCAGCACACCTTCCATATCGCATTTCATTTTCCAAACTTAGTCACATGGTCACACCTTTGTCACAAGGAAGCAAGAAAAGGTAGACCTTTACCAAGAAGCAAAGTGCCCAGGGTTACAAACAAAACAGGCCCAAAGTGGAATTAGTTATGCTGAGCCTCATGTGACCAAGCCAAGACTTAATTACAGTTTCAGCTATGCCAAAAATGATAACTTAAACCAATCAATCAGGAATCTCCTGATCAGCTCTAGTTAAGCAGTATGCCTGATAGACCTCAGCCATCCCCTAAAGGAAACTAACCTTGCAATAACCACACCGCTTTTTTACAATTTCCTCCTTCCCACTCCCTTCTGCCTATAAAAGCTTTTCATTTTATTAACTCCTCAGAGCTCCTTTTTCTCTGCTAGATTGGACGCTTCCTGATTCAAATTGATTTTTGCTCAAATAAACTCTTTAAAAAAATTATAATATGCCTCAGTTTATCTTTTAACACCAGCTTAACAGGAAGCAGAGAATAGATTTGGGGAGGCAATTGGTAGTCTCTACCCATGGAAATGAAGGCTTCTCTAATGGGATATTGGAACGTGTCAGTGAAATGGGAGTATTCTCCAAGTATTACATAGCGCTAAGCTGCTTTCTGTCTTCACTTTCAGCTAATAGCTGCTTTCTATTCTTCCTGACCTGTACCACTGTTGGTATTGCCTACTAGCACCATCCCCAAATCTGACAATGTCTTTCAGGTTTGTAGCAGAGTATCCAAGTTGTCTGTGTTGTTTAGAGGTTTAGAAGATGCCTTCTAGGGAAAAGCCTACCAAAACATCAAAATGTAATAGTAAATACTTGAAGTAACTAGTAGTACAAACTGGCAAGAAACAGAATTCACTTCTGAAACTGTTAGAGTGAAGATTCAAGAGGGAATGGAGAGGTGTGATTATGCTAACAAGAGAGACGCAAGAAGACAGGGGAAGCTGCAGCTTACAGGTCATATGACACATGTGATTCATACCAGCACCACCAGCCCTATACTAACCCTTGCATACTGTCTCATTTCATCCTTACAAGAGCCCTGTAAGACAAATTTTTTTTTACCATCTTACAAATAAGGAAATTGAGGTTCAGAACAGTTTAGAGACTTATTTGAGGTCACACATACAGTAAATGACAGATATAAAATCAAAAGAAACTCAGAAAGGGTCACAAAAACTACTGACCAGTAAAATGGCCCAGAGGGGAGAGCTCTTGCATGGAATCAAGCCACTCTATGAATAGCAGGGACCTTTGCTGGGGAGACACTGCCAACCCAGGTCAGCCTAGCAGACAGGGAGCCAGGAATCACACATTGAACTCCCTCTCAACACTTCTGCTGATCTCTTGCAGATGCCCCTGTTAGCTGAAGCAAAACAGAAGTCCAAGTGCAAGGGGCTCTCAATATAATCTACACAGGTCAGCCTTCCACAGCAGGAAGGAGGCTTGAAAGGGGAGGTCGAGATTCTGGGACAGAAGGTGGGCCATAACTGGCCTCTCATTGCATTCAAGGACCACAAATGGGCAAGAAATATAACTTTGCTCATTTAACTGTGAGAACTTTCCTTCCCATTGCCCCACCCACTCCTATACACACAAGTCAAGCGATTCAACACCTTCTTAATGCCAGCAGGTAACAAGTTAGAGGTTTGGCCCACTGTGTCTAAAGTTTTCCAAAACCTGAGCTTGACTATGTAAGAGATGAAATTGACCATTTTTTTAATGTTTATTTATTTTTGAGAGAGAGAGAGAGCGAGCATGAGTTGGGGAGGAGCAGAGAGAGAGTGAGACACAGAATCCCAAGCAGGTTCCAGGCTCCGAGCTGTCAGCACAGAGCCCGACATGGGGCTCAAATCCACCAATTGTGAAATGAATCATGATCTGAGCTGAAGTCGGACACTTAACTGACTGAGCTACTCAGGTGCCCCTGACTATCTTATTTTTAAATTATGCTGGAGGCAGAAGTTAAAGAACTCTTGCACATAATTTCTTCTATAATTTGAAGACACTCAAGAACTTTTTCCTATTCTCACACCTCACCCTCTGCCCCCATTCCCCTATCCCAGTCACTGGAGGCTGGGCTACTTGCAGAAGAGACGGTGGATTAGGGACACAGTAGGGTGAAGCACAGTGACCATGCCCTGGCTCTCGTGGCCCAGTGAGGCACACCACCTGCTCTGGACCAGGCCCGGAGAGCACAATGACTTCAGATGGCATATTTGATTGCAATTAAAAAGGCACCCTTGTTTTCCTAAGAAATTTAAAAGAAAAATTCTCCTATTATATGAATCATCTCTTTACCAACACATCTTCTAGTTAGGTCTCTTAATTCTTGTCTTAAGGGAAAGAAAATAACAAGGCAGCAATATTATTCAAGTTGTTGTTTTGCAACTTAAAGACATGTCTCTACCAAGATCTTTCACCTTTGGTAAGCAGGTCTCTATTCCATCCTCTACAAGTAATGTTTTCCCTTTTTCTTCTCTTTTCCACACTATCCTTTGTCCTATTCTGTGCTCCTGAAATGCCTGCCTTTCTAGTCTTTTTCTGCTCAACATTTACTTCCCACCTACTCACTTCTTCAAGAAAGCCTGCTTAGACTAACCCATTCCCCAAAGGAGTTTTCGTTTATTTAAATTTCCATAGCAACTATCCTCATCAGCAAAACACTATGAAGACTAAGTATCTATTAGTACTGCCTTAAATTTCCTGAGACTATTTGGGAGATTTGGTATAGAATTTTTTTTCTAGAAATTGGCCTCTTGTGTTTCTTTTAAGCATGTCCTCTTTCATTGTATGAACTTACTGCTTTTTTTTTTTTTTTTTTTGCTTGTATTGCATGCATTTATTGTGGTGGTCAGTTAAATAAGAATCAATGTAAAATTAATAAAGAGTATATGAACATACCATATACATTTTAACTTAAAACATTTAATATATATTACTTCCCAATCTTTTCATGTAGGGTCAGAAGCTTTTTCTTTATTTTATTTTATTTCTTTTATTGTTTTAATTTTTTTATGTTTTTTATTTATTTTTGAGAGACAGAGAGAGACAGCATGAGCAGGGGAGGGTCAGAGAGAGAGACACACACAGAATCTGAAGACAGGCTCCAGGCTCTGAGCTAGCTGTCAGCACAGAGCCAGACGCAGGGCTCAAACCCACGAACCGTGAGATCATGACCTGAGCTGAAGTCGGATACTTAACCGACTAAGCCACCCAGGCGCCCCTCTTTCATTGTTTTAATTTACATACAAGTTAGTCAGCATATAGTGCAACAGTGATTTCAGTCACTTACCCATTTAGCCCATCCCCTCCCCACAACCCCTCCAGTAACCCTCTGTTCTCCATATTTAAGTCTCTTATGTTTTGTTCCCCTCCCTGTTTTTCTTATTTTTGCTTCCCTTCCCTTATGTTCGTCTCTTCTGTGTCTTATGTGTCTTAAAGTCTTATGATATTAAATCTTGCCATTTGCAACTATGTAGATGGAACTAGAGGGTATTAGGCTAAGCGAAATTAGTCAGTCAGTGAACTTACTACTTTTAATCAATCTCCTGTTGGTGGACACTTAGATTCACCACTTCATTGTTTCATGATTATGAACAAAGTTATACTGATCATAGTTATAAATATACCTTTGTGTCCCTTTGGAAGTATTCTATGGCTAGGTGCTGAAGATTGGATTTGATTGGTCAAAGGGTTTATGTATGTTCTCATATCCCTCCACAAAGTGCTTGCAAAAATGGATACTACTGATCATTAAAATGATTTCCCAATCTCAGAGGCAAAAATGGTGTCTGAATATATTGATTTCTATGATTAACAGTAAGATGAGAAGTTTTCTGATGTTTATAGAACATTTACATTTCTTCTTCTACTTGCCACTCAGGCTTTTCCCATTTTCTACTTGGAATATCTTTTCCTCGCTGACTCACATATATTCTCTCTATATCTAGTATAGAGGAAGCTTTCTTTAAAAGCATATATTTTTCTTATATTTTCAATGTTTTCTCCTAGTCTCATGTTTGCCATTGATTAATTGGTTTCTTGTGGATATGAATTTTGAATTTTGTGTAGTAAAGTATGCAAACCTCTTCAAATCTCTTAATTCTAAAAATATGAAAACTTATAAAAGCATAAAACTTCCCTCTTTCTCTCCCTCTGTCCACATAGCTCTGAAATTCTTATCTATTTACTGTACTCTTTAAATGTGAAAACAGTCCTTCAGCTTTGGAAATATCTTGGATTGTTTAATAATGTCCACCCCTCTATTTTCTCCATTTTCACTTTCCCAAACATCTGGAACTCCTGAATTGGTCCTTTAAATTTATATTATTTTCTCTAATCTATCTTCTGGTATGTTTGCCATACAGTTTCTGGGAGATTTTTTCAATTTCATCTTCCAAATCTTCTACAGAGATATATTTGTTTTCATATTTCTAAATTTTTTAATTTCAAACTACCTTATTTTTGTCTTTTAAATGTTTGATTTTTATAGCTTTCTACTTTTTATACCTTCAGTGGAATACCTTATCTCTCCAAGGATATTAATGATACTAAGTTTTGTTTGTTTTTTATTTTGTTTTTTTATGCCTCCATCTTCCTGAATAGTTTCTGTTTTTCTCCAATTGGTTTTTCTTTTGTTCCCCCACCCCCACCCCTGTCTCTAGTTTCACATCATCGACTTCCCTTAAATATCTCATGATCTTTGCCATCCATTCACATTTAAGAGTGAGGTGCTCCAAAACTGGGTATATGCTCTGTGCATGAGGCTTCACTGTCAGGGAGGTCTGCCTCTGGCACCATGTTAAGGAAGCCTCAATGTTAGTCTTCTTCAGGTCTTTTCTTGGACTGGTAGGTACCATGGCAAGAGGGTATAATTCTACCCAAACATTCAAACATTGAGAAAGAAAGCTGATGATCTAACAGTCAGGAAGTAAACGTTCATTTAACCTTATTTTCAATGTGGTACCCTACCCTCAACTATGGCTAGTGCCCCAGGTCCAGACCCTCTGTTTATACCCTTCAGACAATAAACTTTCAGCGACTGGCAGGACAGGATGGGGCAGGCTGCAATTGCATGGAATGAGTTCAGATCAAGGAGTCTGTTACCTATAAACAAGTTTCAACCTACTATACTAAACTAAGCCCTTCTTCAACTTCTCACTTCCATGGTACATGGCACTACCAGTTCCTGAGACTAGGGATTCCATGATGTATATCAGATTTCTTCTCCACTTCCCTTACTACTTACTTAAAAATCAGCTCCTCTAGGGGTGCCTGGGTGGCTCAGTCAGTTAAGCATCTGACTTCTGCTCAGGTCATGGTCTCGCGGTCTGAGCTGTGCTGACAGCTCAGAGCCTGGAGGCTACTTCAGATTCTGTGTCTCCCTCTCTCTCTGTGCCTCTCCCCGCAACTTGCGCTTTGTCTCTCTCTCTCAAAAATAAATAAAAATATTAAATTTTTTTTAAAAAAAAATCAGCTCCTCTAGGGACACCTGAGTGGCTCAGTCATTTAAGCAATCCAACTTCAGCTCAGGTCATGATTTTGCAGTCTGTGAGTTCAAGCCCCACATAGGGCTATGTGCTGACAGCTCAGAACCTGGAGCACGCCTGGGATTCTGTATCTCCTTCTCTCTCTGCCCATCCCCTGCTCACACTCTGTCTCTGTCTCTGTCTCTCTCTCTCAAAAATAAACATTAATAAAGTTTTTGTTAATCAGCTTCTCTAACACAAGAAACAACAAGTGCTGGCAAGAATGTGGAGAA
This sequence comes from Cryptoprocta ferox, assembly GCA_028646485.1. Classification (NCBI taxonomy): domain Eukaryota; kingdom Metazoa; phylum Chordata; class Mammalia; order Carnivora; family Eupleridae; genus Cryptoprocta; species Cryptoprocta ferox. The sequence goes on along the minus strand of CM053572.1, from coordinate 37,613,410 downwards.
AAAAGAACCCTTTTGCACTACTGGTAGGAGTGCAAATTGGTGCACCCAGTCTGGAAAACAGTACGGAGGATCCTCACAAAGTTAAAAATAGGAGAATTCTACAATCCAGTAATCTGCTACTGGGTATTTACCAAAACAAAAACTAATTCAAAGGGATACAAGCACCCCTATATTTATAGCAGTATTATTTACAGAGCCAACTATGGAAGGAACCCAGTGTCCTTGGAATATTATCCAGTCACACACAAAAAAAAAGAAAGAAATCCTGCCATTTGCAATGACATGGTGGAACTAGAGAGTATAATGCTAAGTGAAATAAGTCAGTCAGAGAAAGACAAATACCATATGATTTCACTCATATGTGAAATTTAAGAAACAAGACAAATGAGCAAGGGAAAAAAATAAAACACAGAGAAAGAGAGAAAGAACCCAAGAAATATATTCTTAACTATTGAGAACAAAGTGACGGTTACAAGAGGGGAGGTGGTTGGGGGTACAGGTCAAATTGGTGATGGGAATTAAGGAGGGCACTTGTCATGAGAAGCACCTGTGATGTATGGAAATGGTAAATGACTATATTATACACTTGAAACTAATGTAACACTGTAAGTTAACTATACTGGAAATTAGAATAGAATAGAATAGAATAGAATAGAATAGAATAGAATAGAAAAAATTAAAGTAAAGTAAAACATAAAAGAAAAGAAAAGAAAATAATTAACAGCTCCTCTGTTCTGCTAGATCAACAACCCTTCATCATCTGCCTTCCAGGTCTGAAAATGTTGTTGTTATTTCCTGTCCAGATTTATTTTCCTTGTGGTATTATAGCTTTAAAAGAAAATTTCTCCTATAATTATAATGGAAACAGAATGGAAGATAACAAATATGTTTGATTCACTCCTAGAAGCTTCTTAGTATTAGATTTTACCATACATATTTTTATACATTTCCCTATTAATCTCCAGTGTTAATCAGTATCTACATCCCATCCTTATGCACATGCCCACATACGCATACAAAGAAGAAGAAAAGAAAAGGAAAAATATGTTAGCACACTTTTTAATTTCTTCTGTATTTTGTCTCCTAAGTTAAAATCATTAGAATCAAATTCTAGATTCATTATTCTTCCATCATGTAGCTTACACAATAGTGGGATAAATGGGCAATAAGCAATCAAGCATATAACTAAATATCACTGTTTTACATAGTTATATTTGCTCTATAAAATAAAGCAAAGTAAGGAAAGTGAAGCAGGGTGGTATTTTGGATAATGTAGCCAAAGAAAGTCTTTCTAGAGAAGCTATATCTGTGCAGAAACCTACATGATGTAATAGAGCAAGCTGTGCACACTAATGGTGTCTAGTGGTAATCAGCATTCATCCCCACTCCCTTCTACACATTCCACCATATTGCTGAGGCTGGAAATCTACATTTCTTAGACTTCCTTGCCAGCAGGTTCTGGGTACAGTTAGTTTTAGCTCATATGATGAACTCATGTGAGAGATAGAATGCACAGGGAGGAAACAGCCTCATGCCACCAGGGCCCATTGCTATGTAAGACTCTCACCAGGTTGTTACTATGTAACTCACCACCAGATGAAGCCCGTGTTTTAGAATGATGCAATAGTTGGGTGCATGGGTGGCTCAGTTGGTTAAGCGCCCGACTTTGGCTCAGGTCATGATCTCACAGTTAGTGAGTTTGAACCCCACATCAGGCTCTGTGCTGACAGCTCAGAGCCGGGAGCATGCTTGGCATTCTGTGTCTCCCTCTCTCTCTGCCCCTCCCCTGCTTATGCTCACACTCATTCTCTCTCTCCATCTCTCTCTCTCTCTCTCTCTCTCTCTCTCTCTCTCTCTTTCTCAAAATAAATAAACATTAAAAAAAATTCTAGAATGATGCATTGGTCCTTTGAAAACTCAATTACACTACCATGTGGAAAACAGTACCTTGCAAGGCTAGGTGCTATTCTACAAGTTGTAGTATATGGCCCCCCAAAATATCCAATAAATTGCATTGTTTCTACCCTAATCACAGTAATTCCATAAGACAATGTCAGAAGTAGAAGTTGCTTATCTCATTAATACAAGTTATGAACCAGTCATGAAACGTTCAGTACCTTATGTCTTTGCACTCCACTAAACAGAAGTATTGGTTCCCATGGGGTAAAAAAAGAGTCCCACCAGGACAAATGACAAATGTTCCACTAAATGGTAAGTTGAAAGTGGCCTCCTGTCATTTAAGGCCTCTCATGCCACTGAACCAACCATCAAACAAAGTGATTACTCTCCCTCTGGAATGATTATTTCTAATTATCAAAGGAAATTGGGATTCTTACTGAACAAAGGGGCAGGAAAATGATGTCTGGAACCCAGGGGCCTCTCTGGAGCATCTTCTACTGTATCTATGCCCTGTAATAAAAGTTTTAAAACATAAATAGGCCCCCTAATAACTCAGACCCTAAAGAAATCCAGCATAATTAAGATCACTGAGAGCTCAGACTTTTCAGGAGACAGACTAGTTACCTCATCAGGTAAAAAATATCCTGACTGAGCTTCTGGATGAGGGCAAATATAACATAAATCAAGGCAGTTATAAATTCCAACTATAGCTGCATGACCAGTTGAAGGAAACAAGGACTGCGGTAACTACATATATTTTCTTCCCAATGTTAAAGTTTATATACTTGTGTATCTTGATCAATTTTCCCTCTCCTTTTTCTTAATATTTTATATAATTTTTAGATTATACTTACCTTTTTCTACTGTAAAATGAGTTCCTTTTTTTGAAAGGAATATCAGGTAGAATATGGTGAATGTGGGAAATAGAGAGATGATGAAGAAAAAACTGGAATTAATAAAGAAGACACAAGGGTCACCCAGTGGAGTAGAAGAAAATTAGGAGTGTAGTGCTCTAGAAACCAAGAAGAGCTATAAGAAGAAGGGGAGCGTCTCCTCTGTACAATGCTGCTGACAGATTCCTGTAAAATCAAAGTATTGATCACTGGATTTTAAAAGTTGTTGATTATTAGTGACCAACTAAGAATGGATTTTGTGAAAGTATGTGTGTATGACAAAAGTGGGTTGTAGGTAAAATAGGAAATAAGGAAGTACAAATAGTGACTATACATACTTCTTCCAAGAAATGTCTGTTGTAAAAGGAAGGAAAGTTATGGGAGTTTGGGACTGGTACAGGGAGTAACTGAAGGGAAATACAGTGTCAAGAAAGAACTTTTTCAAGACCAATAATATTACATTTTAGTACACTTTGGGGAAAAATCTGGGAGAAAAAAAAAACTTGATGATACAAGAATGAATGGGGAAAACCTGAGGGGAAGTCCCAGAGTAGGTAAAAGGGAATAGAGGCCAATGATTAAGTAGGGAAACTCACCTTGGTTGAGAATATGACAATTTGTCCATTAACAGGAAGCCAGAGAGAGAACATGACTACAAATACACGTAGCCTGGTAGATGGAAATATTCAAAGGTATTTATACTTCCTTTTTTACTTCCAACAAAATAAAAGTCAAACATTGGGTAAGAACGGATGGGTCAGGGAGATTGGACGGTTGGTTTTAGAGAGAGAAGCTATGAAATACTCATCAGGAATATGTAAAGGCAAATTTTGGGGGGATACATAATAGACTTGTTGAGCAATAATCACAGCATGCATGAAATTTCTGATTGTAAATATAAAATGAGACCAGTTAGCAAGACTGTGTTTTGCTCTATCTACATTCAGCTGCTTAGATGTAAAGAAGATGTAAATTTGGATTTAACCGGGGATTGGAGCATTTTCTCCCAGTAAAAATAGAGCTGGAAAGGGGCTTGGGAGTGTTTAAAAGTGGATGATCACGGTAAGAAACCACAGAATCTAAGCTGGGTGAGAACAACAATGAAAAGAGATAGGAAGGGGGTGGTAGCACAGAGGAAAAACTGGCAGGTTAAAAGACTAAAGGCACCCAAAGATGGAAGCATTTGTCAAAATATCGCTGCCATCAAGCTAGTAGATTAGTGAGCTTGAACGACTGGAAGTAGTAATCCGCTTGACAATGAGATTTCATAGTTGGTACAGTTCCTGTATATGACATGATCTAAAAGCTGACCACGGGAATGGAGAAAATGATCATTGAAAATAAGAAGGTCCAGGAACTAAGTGGATGATGGAGTTAACAGGAATTATGACTTAAGTATGAAGAGGAAGAGGGCAAATCTGCAATGAATGAGCAAGATTCACAAGTGGTGAGGGAATTTCTGCTACAAGGAAAGATAGTGTGGTGCACAGTTTGAATTTTAGGCCCTTCAAAATAACTAGGATTTTTAAGGAGGGGAGCTCCTGAGAACACCAACCAGAGATAAGAAGAAAACTTTCCCCAATTTCAAACTCTCTGGTGTGAAAGGGCTTTGGAAGAAGAAACGTTCTGTCAGAAAATAGCTAAATTCCAGAAACAATTAATTTTACCACACTTAATTTTTAAGTCAATACACTGGTTTTAATCTCCCAATCTTAAAATCACTTCCTCATTGCAAGAGGCATTCTTGAAACATATCAAATATTTGAATTTAAGCTAAAAATAAGAGCTCTTTTTAGTTTACTAAGCATTCATATATAACGTCTTTTATCTAAACCAACAAAGAAATTGTATTACTTTACTATTATTATCTTGCCATTAGCCTTTCTCTGAGCTCGCATTCAGTATATAGAAAACTATAACACATTCTGCATGTCAGAGATAAGTAAGCAGGGCTGGGGAAATACAGACCCTGCGCTCAGTGTATAGAACTTCAAGAGCCAAAAGTATCAGAAAGATTTATTTTTGGAGAAAATGAGATTCTTGCTCAAAGCCTTTTTCTATAACTGAGCAGAAGACCAAGGGATACAGAGACCATAATTTATTTCCATAACTCCTTTATAACCTTTTTCTACACACCCCCACCAACACCCCCACCACATACCACACACTGGGGTCTTCACAGGAAACCAAGGGCTATGGACTACAATCTAGTTGTCATGGCAACACAACTGATTCCAAGGAGCTAAAACCGATATATTTCCAAACAACCCCCCCCCAAAAAAAAGCACTAATTCTTGCACACAAACTTGAATGGGTCTTTCACTTGAGATTAAAGTTCATTGGGATGGCAGGCCCAATAAGCCTCCTAGGATCAAAAATTTAGAGGCAATTCCAAAAGTCCTAATCATAAATATATCTCCACTGCCAAATGGGACTAAATGAGCCCCATATTACTTGAGAACATTAAACCAGACCCAGACATATACCTCCTTAGCTGTTCACTTATGTCACTTGATGCCAAGAAGGAGGACATTACAGGGCCATTCGACCTTTGAAAAAAATGTTCAGTAAAAAAGTGTTGTTTCCAGATGCCACTTTTATTGTCAGACTTTCTTTTCCCCTGTCCTACTGGCCCCTACCCCAGCCAGCCAAACACAGACTCTCTTTCACTCTCTGTTTCTATTTCTCTCTCTCTCTCTCTCTCACACACACACACACACACACACACACACACACACACACACACCATTGAAAACAATGTCCCTTCCCTCTCCAGGCTGTGGATCTTCACAATCCTAAATTAAAGCAAAAAGAGGCTGCCCTAGCTAAATAGACATAGCCAGTAACTGTAATCTAATAGACATACCAGTCAGAGCAAGTTATCACATGAGGGGCAACCCCTTTCATCCCAGCCCTTTCTTTCCTTATCAAACTACCACTTCCAAAACCCGGGATAAATTGCAAATGCTTCTGTGACCTGTACCTTTCCGTCTGCCAGGCCTCACAGTGTATTAAACAGATTGACCGCAGAAGTCTCATCAGAGAGCTGACTGGGGGAGTGCTCATCATGTTCCTGAAATGGTAGGACCTACACTCTTTGGAGAATTTAGATCTCTGCTTATGGCTCATGCATAGACTCAAAATAATATGCTTTTTTTTCCCAATTTATTTTTTTTAACTTTATAGTTTATTGTCAGGTTGGTTTCCATATAACACCCAGTGCTCTTCCCCACAAGTGACCTCCACCAAGACCATCACCCCCCATTAACTTTCCCCCTTCCCCTTCCCCCTTCAGTTTGTTTTCAGTATTCAAGAGTCTCTCGTGTTTTGTCTCCCTCCCTCTCCCTAACTCTTTTTCCTTCTTCCCCTCCCCATGGTCCTCTGTTGGGTTTCTCCTGTTAGACCTATGAGTGCAAACATATGGTATCTGTCCTTCTCCACCTGACTTATTTTGCTTAGCATGACACCCTCGAGGTCCATCCACCAAAATAATATGCTCTTGCATAGATTAGGCCACCACAATTACAAAGACTAAGATTGAATAAACTAGTTTCAATGAATATAACACATACACACACACACACAAACACACACACACACACACACACAAACCCTGGGGTTGGGCCTACTTGCATCTCAGCATATCTCACATGTGTTATGAGAATTTATCATTCTTCACATATTTCTAGACAGAATTAATAGTGATACAGTTGCTCTGGAAAACATACTGCATTCCACCACCTTTATCCTGTGGGCCTGTCCTTGGGAAACCTCATATGGACGGCATTGCCACTCACAAATCAGAATTTTCTACTGGACTTCTTTAGTGGAAAAGGAGAGAGAATGCTCAGAAAACTCTCAGAGGAATAATAAGTAAAAGAGCAATTGTTTATAATTTTTATGTGATTTGAGTTTGGGTTTTGTTTTCCCTAAAAAATATTTCCACATTTTCCAATTGCCTAGAGTAGAGTCATTGTCTGAATGGGTCTTCACCTTCTCCAGAAACAGCTCATTTCTGTGTGTGGCCAACTTGAGATGGGTGGAACAGCTGGACAGGGCATGCTCGCTCCAGTCATTCCAAGGGAGGAGTTTAAAGACCAAATACCAGAAGGCTCCTGCTGGTTTGCTTCCCACAGAAGAGACAAAAAAAAAAAAAATTACAAGCATGGTAAGATGCCAGATCCTTTCTCTTGACAACCACTCAGTTTAGATACAGGGCCCTCCTCATTCAGGGGTCTGGCTCCTCAAATCCCCAGAGGCTCCTGGATGGAAGTAAACCCTATTGCTTTATTCTCCACCCTCTGCCTCTATTTAAGCAGATAGAATTTTTGCCTGGTTCAAAAATAATTCTATTCAGGGGCACCTGGTGGCTCAGTCAGTTAAGTGTCTAACTCTTGGTTTTGGCTCAGGTCATGATCTCACAGTTCACGGGTTTGAGTCTCCACAGGGCTCTGCACTGATAGTGTAGAGACTGCCTAGGATTCTCTCTCCTTCTCTCTGCACCTCCCCTGCTTGTTTGCACACTCTTGTTCTCTCTCTCTCAATCTCTCTCTAAATAAATAAATAAACATTTTTTTAAAAAACTTATAAAAAAGTATTCTATTAAATAAACATTTCCAACTAGGTCTGCTAGGATAACATATCATGAAGCCTTCAATCATTATTTTATACGTAAGCAAACTTCCTTTGCCTATAAATAATGATCCAAAGAATATTGTATAAGAATCAGGCTAGTTGACATACTATGGTACTCTGTGCACAAAAAGCATGTGAGGATGACAGAAATGGCCTGTTAAACACTGGCAAAGGCCTTTGTGTGAGTCACTTACTTCTTTAACCCCAGGTCTGTTACCTTCCCTCCTGTGATAGGCAGAGTAATGGCCCCCAAAAGTGTCCACATCCTAACCCCTGGCACTTATGAATACACTTGCCTTACATGGCAAAAGGGACTTCACAGACTTGGTTAAGAATCTTGAGATGGGGATATTCTTCCAGATTATCTGAGCATCCCCAATATAATCACAAGAGGGAAGCAAGAGGACCAAAATCAAAGAAAGGAGATGTGACAATAAAACCAGGGGTTAGAATAATGTACTTGGAAAATGAAGGAAGGGTCCAAGAGACAAGAAATTCAGGTAGCCTCTAGAAGCTGGAAAAGGAAACAGATTTTACCCAGAAGCCTCCAAAAGAAACACATCTCTGCCGACATTTTGATTTTTAGATATCTGACTCCAGAAGTATAACAGAATAAATGTGCATTGTTTTAAGCCACTGAATTTGTGGTAACTGGCTAAAGCAGCAAAGGGAAATTGATTCTCCTCTCCTTGCCCAGTCATTCAAGAAGCTAACAGCAGCCAACTATGTCTCCCAGGCCTCCTTGATGCTTCCAGCTCTGCTCAGCAACAGGAGGTGCTGGAACAAGACTGGAGGGTGGGAAGAAGAGAGAAGCCAAGGTATCACTTTCCCCTCTTCTCACTCTAGACAATGGCTCCAGCAGTTTCAGTTCCTGTCCTATCAGCCAGGGTCATGGGCTCTAGAAATACCAATGCCTCACCTTGTCCTTCCAATACAGTTTTTGGATGGCCTCGCCTTCCTCTGTTTGTTGGTGTAGCTCTTCTAACACCTTTATGATGAGTTTAGCACATTAAATCCCTCCTATTAAAGTATCTGTGTTATATTTTCTTGGCTGGCTCCTTTTGAGAATCAAACATATTCCTAAGCTTTGCTTATATTTATTTCCTATACCAGTGTTGTGTGTTCACCAGTGGTTAAGAGGACTCATGCATTTAAAATCCTCTCCCACATTTTTTAGGTTACAGCAGAGTAACATTGATGGCTTTCCGGGGGATTGACAGTTTTTTCCCTTCCCTCATGCCCTGCTTCTATCAGCATAATGAATTGGATAACTCCTCATGACAGTGGTTGAGTTGCAATTTCATTAGTTTATGCAAATTGGTATAATTCAGGTATGAATCAGCCAGCCTCTTTCTATGATCTAGTGACCTAGAAAAATGAGAGCAACTATGTTCAGTGAGGAATTGTTTGTTCCATCAGCCTAATTTTCATTTGCAAATCAGAACTCACAGTCTTTGGTATGTGAACTGAAAGATCATTCATGTCAATTTTACTTAGCTTTTATTGCTGCTGCTAAGGTAATTAGGTAAGGCTTTATTTAAGACATTTCTAAGTGAGGCCATTATTTGTAACAGTTCAATATACTATTAGTTATTGAGCTTTATTTGCCAAGGCCTAAGAGTTCTTTGGAGTCATAGCACTGGCCCTTGTAAATAGAATCTCAAAGCCTAATTCCTACCCTGCTATATTAATTTGCTAGGCTGCCAAAACAAAGCACCACAAACTGGGTGGCTTAAACAACAGAAATGTATTGTCTCACAGTTCTAGAGGCTTGAAGTTCAAACTCAAGGTATTGAAAGGGTTAATTTCTTCTGATGGGTGTGAAGGAGAACCTGTCCCATGCCTCTCTCCTGTCTTCTGGTGGTTTTCTGGCAATCTTTGGTGTTACCTGGCTTTTGAAGCGTCACCTTGATCTCGGTCTGCTTTGATCTTCACCTAATGTTCTCTCTGAGTACATGTCAATCTCCTAATTTCTCCTTTTATTAGAAAAATAGATGTATGGGGTTGGGGCCCACTCTAATGACTTCATTTTTACTTGATTACCTTTGTAAAGACCCTATCTCCAAACAAGGTCATATTTTGAAGAACCAGGAGTTAGAACTTTAACATGAATTTGGGGGAGATGAGAGTCAACCCATAACACCTGTTCACCAATGAAAGCCTTTTGGCATTTATGGTTTTAATTCTGGTAAACTAGGTTTATAGTCTTCATGTCTCAAACTTTCATTCTTAGAGTATTCACAGGTTTCTCTTGTGTCAATGCCAAAACCCAATTGACCAATGGGCTATTTTCTCTACTTTTAATATTCTTTTCAATGGGAATAGCAACAGTGATGTTGACAAGTTTTTCTTATTAATCCTGAGTATACTAAGGCAGATTGAGGATTCTATCCTTATTGTTACTATTATATTATTCTATTATTATTACTATTTATAAATTAAGAGTCATGGTGAATTAGTGATATCTAGTTGTGTACTCCTATTAATTGAGTCCTGTGAGGTCACAACAAAGGTAAGATATTTTTTTAATTCTGCCAGAAATCAGAAGTGATAATACAACTAGACAAAGGAAAACATCCAATACCACATTAATGCAAAACTAGAACTACTCTGCCCTATATTCTTCCCCCCCCCCCACCGCCAGGTCCATATTTGAATAGATTAATTTATTAAGTTCTTAAATAATTATTTTCCTACTTCTCATTCATTCTTTACTTTTATTCATTCCTTCTAAACTTTCCAAAGGAGAATTTACTTTAGAATATTAAAAGAAAGAAAGGTAGTGTGTTCACAAACAACATATTTTATTTCATATATAAGAATGAAACCAGACACAGAGTTTGAAGCCCAAAGGAATGTCTCTATTTATATGGTTATATGTGAAATATATGGATATACAAAGGCCTACTCACAAAACATACAGAACACCTTTCTTTTCTTGGTTACATAAAAATAAAACAAAAACACAAAAGCATTTTTTCTACCCAGATCAAAGTTGCAAGGGCTTAGGTCATAGCTACCAAATAACACTTTGCTATGGCAATCTGAACTAATTCAAGGCCACTCTTCATATGTTTAGAAGCAAAGTGATCAACTATATAAAAAGAAAAAGGAATGAGCATGGACTCAGAATATTGTTTCTACACAGGTACGTTTTTAGCTGGCCACTCGAGACCAAGGGCCAGCTGCATGACTCAGACACATGCGCCTCATAACCCGGCTGCATTAACAAAGCAACTTGCTCCACTTCCACAGTGGGATTCTCACAGACTCCTTTCCAACTACAAGTCATGAAGTTTTTATCTCCAGTTACTCCTGCCAGATCCCAATCCAGTAATCCTAACTGTCTTGAGAGCATACCTTATTTTTTCTTTTATGCCCAAGCCATCACCACCTTGACTCATTTATCATGTTAAAATACAGCAAGCATTTTTCATATAAAGCCCTTTTGTTAAGACTAAGAACTGTAGCATGATAAGAGTTGTCAGCAAAAACCACAAAGAAACAAGTACTCCTTTTAAGAAGTTTCAATCTTCTGTGAACCACACACACTAAAAATTAGTTGATTATAACCCTCAAATAGGAAACATTTTTATACTGTTTCAGGGGGAGGGATGCAACTACATGCTGGCCTCTTAATGGAAGTCTATTCTTTGCTGGGTCTTCATCGTGTATTTAGTCACTTGGAAAGATCAAACATATCAAAGAGTTGGGCAAGAAACCTTTCCTTCCTTTTCCAATTTCCCACAGATTTTACAAACTTTGGCCGTTGAACACACAAAACCATACAAGCCTATTACTGTAAACTTACTCTGCCTGAAAATTAATAGACAGAGCAACTTTATATTCCAGACATGGTCTAAAATTGCAGTTCTTGAGATTTGGAACCAAGCAGAAAATTATAAGTGAGAACAAAGGATATTTCAGTCTTGTATGTCTGGAAGAAAATTAGCATTAATACTTGTAGTCTCCAAGTCCATATGGACTGAGGGGAGGTAAAAGTATATAATTTCAGTGGCTTCCTTTACTTTTTCATTCCCCCACCCCCTCATATCCACGTGTTTATATAAGCACGTTTCCATTTTCAGAACCCTATCACATACTAACCGTCGAACTCAATAATGTATTTTAATCTCAGGATTTTTCTTTTTTCAAAACCAGTAGTTAATTGGCATGTATTATAGTCATAATAATAGTGTAAATCTTAAAAGAGGGCTCCAGATTCAAACTACCCAATTTCTAATCCCAGCACTACCAGCACTTACTATTAAGCTGAAGCATATGAAAATGTCTTTTTTTGTAAGTAGGTAGGGCAGAAAGCTATCTAATAATTACAATTCTACATGGTCCAATTTAACTGAAGTCTAACCAATCTGGGAAAAAAATAGGAATAATAATCATCTGCATAATTAATGAGATAATAAAGGGTTTAAGTTGCATAATTAACTATAAAAGTGGCAAGTGAATATAGCAGGATAGTGCTTCTCAAACGTCAACATGCATAGGAACTGCCTGGAGATGTGATTAAAATGTAGATCCTGAATCAGTAGTTTGGAGACTCTGCATCTCTAACAAGCACCCCGATGATGCTGATGCTACTAACCCAAGGATCACAGTTTACAAAGTAAATGTCATAGGGGGTTCCATTCTCTGATGGTAAGAATCATCTGGTGTGTTTGTTAAAAAGTACTGCTTCAAAAAAAAAAAAAAAAAAGTACTGCTTCCCAGACTCCTCCTGTGGAAACTTTCATTCTTGGTATGGGAGGGGCCCAGGCTTTTTTATTTTTATCACATACCTGCAGGTGAGTCTCACTATTAGAAAAGTATGGAAGCACTATTCTAAGTATGAGAGGTGGAAACCAAATCCTATCTGAAGAAGTCATTTCCAGCAGAGAGGTGAGAAAACATTTCCCTACAGAGACAACCTGTGAAACAGGCCTTGAAAAATGGGAGGATTTGACTCTAAAGAGATGTGGAGGAGAACATTCCGGAGCAAAACTAGAATGAGTAGAAACAGAGAATTAGGATATTGTAACACAAAAGGGGTCAATGCAAGGAGTTCCATTTACCTGCAGTATAGGGTTCATAAAAAGGATGATCTCAAATACCACAGAGACATTAGAACTTTATTTTGAAAAAATGAGAAATATATTGACTGTTTCAGAGCAGTGACATGATCAAAACAGGGCTTTTATCACCACAGTTCTTCAGGACTAAAGCTGGACCATGTACAAAAGAATCAGTAGATTCAGAAACAGAGCCTATGATTGGGAACTGAGTGCTGACTGCAGTGGGCTCAGAGTTGAGCCTTTCTTTGTCTCAGCTTCATCATGGGAGATATGTCCATTTAACTACCTAGGGGTTCGTGTGATGCATGTTTGTCCACACTATTTGTTTTCTGTGTTATCAATTCAGAGAAAACCATCTGTGAATGGCTATGTGGAGCCCCAAAGCAATGGAATGATGGGAGAGTCCTTTCCCAATCACAAGTAAAGTTAGTTCTCATCATTCACACAGTTTTCAGGAAACTGAGATGGTGTCTTGAGGATGCCTTGTAGCTCACCCCAAACCTAATTCCTCTAAGCTCCATCTCTTCCTAAAACTGCATTTGATGAAGTCTTACCCCTGCACTCCAGAGTAGTCAGTGATAAAAAAAAAAAGCACATCTTTAAGAATCACAGCCCTCCAACTCCAGAGACTCACAAAAACACCCTCTCTTTTAAGACAATTCATTACAAATGTGGCAAAGTGTTTCACCTTTCTCCAAAAAGAGTATTTGGATGGATGGATGGATGGATGGATGGATGGATAAGACACTTATCCACTTAGGTCATTCTCCCCACCACACCAGCTCCCTTCCTCCAGAACTGTTCCCACCTGAGGGCCACTTTGGTCTCCCAAGGAGCAAACTGCCTCCCTGGACACTGGGGATCTGCCCCTTCTTGACGCATTTGCTGCCGAAGTGGTTATGTTCTGCCCAACACGTCTCAGAGCCAGTGTTGTTCTGGGTACAATGACTTTTTTATTCCCCCTAGTTCATGGTATTACATATTCAGCCAAGGCAGGCTTCACAAACATTGAAGTCATACCGTCTCACCCAGCTTTAAATCCTTCTTTTTAAATGGCAAATGGGATTCAAGGGCTTTGTGAGAGGAGCTAGACTGGCCCGGATGAGGCAATTTGATAAAGATTAGTGTGTACCCTGAAAGTTTGCTCAATATAGTAAAAAACAAAATCCCTGTCTTGTACACCAGGAACCCAGGAGAATTATAAAGTGAGTGGGAAAGAAAAAGGAAAAAACACTTGAGTAAGGCACTTGGGAGACAAAGGAATAATGGCTTCTCTCTTAACTTCTAAATCAGCAGTATAAAAGATGCCCTCCACAACACCCAAATATACACAAAATTTTTTTAATGTGGTAATTCACATGCACTTGGACGTTTTTGCCCCAGAAATAGCCGGTAGAGCCGCCTCTTGGATCCCACACACTCCACTGTGGACAGTACTTCTGTCACAGCTGAAAGCAATAAGCAGTCCTGAAATAGTGCTTCATGTTAAAGCTTTTATTCTCTCTAATACAACACATTCTCTTATTTGCTTAAACACAGCCAACCACTACCCAGGATATTTAAGGCATTCTCAGCACTGCTGCTGACTGACTGCAGGCCGTCTACCTTTTGTTTCTCAACTAGTGGCTCTATAAAGCACAGACAATAGCAAGTTGCCCACTAGGTAATAACATTCACCACTTATTAGGTACCCACTTTGCTCTAGGCCCTTTGTACAGAGTATCGTTCATTCTGACACCAACCTGTCAGCACACTGTTATGATTCCACCCATCTTACAGATGAAGAAACTAAAACTCAGAGATGAAGTCATTTCTCCAAAGCCACAAAGTAAGTAGCAAAACCAAGAACTGAATCCAGGTGAATCTAGTCCCAGGGCCTGTAGCCCCATGCTTGCCCAAATGACACGGTGATTAACCTATTTCTGGGCAATTAATTATGCTCCCAGATTTAAATCCTACAAATGAAAAACAAAAATGGGACAGAGCCCACATACATACTTTAAGTTTATTTATCTTGAAGGAGAGAGAGTGGGAGAGAGAACGAGCAAGCAAGCAGGCAAAGGGCAGAGAGAGAGAGGGAGTGAGAATCTCAGGCAGGCTCCGCACTATCAGCATGGAGCCCAATGTGGGGCAGGAACTCAGGAACCGAGAAATCATTATCTGAGCCAAAATGAAGAATCAAATGCTGAACCAAGTGAGCCGCCCAGGCGCCCCTCCCCACAAACATACTTAAGTGCTTGGCCCTCATCACTCATCTCCAGCCCTTCTGAGATCTCACTCTTCTGAACTCCACTATTGTAAATCACAAGGCCTTCTCTCAGCTCTCCACCTTCATACCCATGCAATTATCCCTCTGTTCAGCATATATTCTGAACTACTCAGGGGGGTGGTAGGGAGAAGATGGAGATTGACCACGTCACTTCACTATAGCTGAATATGACAAGGAAGAATGCTCACCAGAAGGCAATAATGTAGAATCTCAGAAGGCTATTAACATCCCCAAAGAGGACAAATTTGCCACCCTAAGCACAACTATCACAAAGCCAGTTTTATGATTTGGCAGGCACTTAAGTACTCCATCAGAATAAAGCAAACATACAGTATTTTTCCTTAACCACTTTGAGACATGTTTTGTCCCATCTATTTAACAAAATCACATGGCTTTGTTCACACACATAAATTGCAGATGTGAGAAAATATTTATGTGTTTAATTTTTGGTCAGCCTACAGATTTTCCTTTAGCTGCCATGTTAGTGGGAGGTTCATCTTTGGTAACCTGTCTTTAAAAAAATTCACTCTACATTATAAAAACCCTCTGAGTGTGGAGATACTCTGCTAACACCAGAGCTGAGGGAAGCTGGCCTCGGGGCTGGAGGGCAAGCTGGATCACATTTGTTTAACTGCATGTCTGGGTTAACCAAAAGCCAGCTAATCAGAACCACACGGTATTTAAGTGAACTCTTTTGCATCTATAAAATAGATTCCTGAAGACCAAATAAGCTTGCTTAACCATGTGTGCTGCTCTCATTAACTCATTACCCTTGATGTTTGCTCATAAAAGCTGGTTTGGGTCACACTAGCGGTCGTTTAGGGGAAGAGACATACCCTAACGAAACTCATAATGACCAAACAGCATACATGAAAGATGAAGTTCTTCATCAAGACTAGGGCCAAAGAGGAATGCTAGAGTCTTAATGTTTTCCATAGCATCTTCATCTAACTTCAGGAGCTGCACCAGCAAGCTAATGTTGCAGTCTTTGCCAGGTTAGAAGTTGAGACAGGGAAAGATAGAGCCCAAATGGCTGTTTTCTATTTGGAGTTAGGGTCATCTTAGGGACAAGGAAAGAAAATATAAGCAGAACAGAATGTATAGCTATCTTTATTCTTCGCATCTTCTACTTTTGCCCAAAATATATCTCTTTTGCAGCTTTCTTGATGATAGACTATCCCTTCCTTACTTCCTTCCTTCCTTCCTTCCTCCCCCTAACTTGCTTCTTCCTTCCCTTCTTCCTTCCTTCCTTCGTTTCTTCTTTGCTTCCCTCCATACCCACTATGGGCCCAAGCAGTTTTCTAACTGTTGATACAGTAAGGGAAGAAGGAAAGGAGAGTGGGGGAGCCTTGGAATTAAGCTCTGGGAAACAAAATAAGCATCCCACAGATGACTCATGTAGGGAATTTTGACTTTGGCATGCAGGTCTAGAGAGACATGTGGATTTGAATCCCACCCAGAAGCCATAGATCAAGGAAAGTCTGTCTCTTTCTTCCATCCCTCCTACTTCATTCCTAACCTAATTGAGACCATACCCTCCCTCAGAGACACTAAAGAATTAGAAGTAAACTCAAATGGTGTGGCTTATCCATGATGTAGTCATTAGCTGCCTCATGTTTCCCTTATTTTTCATGCAACCCCAATGGAGAACAGTAAGCACAGAGTTGGAGATATTCTGCTACCAAACAGAAAGACTCCATCGGGAGAGCATGGGGAAGTCTGCAAAGCAGGAGCAGTTTGGAGCCTGCCACATGTGGAAGGAAACATGACACTCCCAGGAATATGTGCTCCTCAGGAAGCAAATGCTGATTACTACCCAAAGGCGGGGCAGACAACTAGGCTTTTGTTCCTGCTGATATATTCATTGTTCTGATGTGACTTACAGCATTTTTATGAGACAAAAAACCCTGAATGGTTGGAGATGAACTGGACTTTGAGTCACAAAAAATTTTCTGATGTGTTTGTTCAATGTGATTCTAAAAGAGCTTTGTCTGCCCTGAAAACGAGGCTCATTACCTCCACCTAGCTCCATTAAGAAGAACAAGACATTAAGAGATCTTAATCTGCCCACCAGTGCATGGTCGCTTAGACCTCACAGGCCATCTGACCCATCTCTGGTAGCAACAATGGAAATAGTAGCTAATGCACCTATCAATATATCCAGCAAAGAATAAAAGCAATATTGCTGCATTCTCTCCATTCCCACTGAAGCCTCATCACCTCATACCTAGAACACTAAACCATGTGGCCTCTCTTAACTTAGGAAGCATCCAGATGATCTCCCTGCTATAAAACTAATTGGCTTGCTGAAACAAATCTAAGGTCTGTTATCTGGCTATTTCAGGCCCTCCCTAATTTGACCCCACAATGTGCCTTCCAATCATGATTTTCCAGTAACTTACAATATTAATTCACTGCTTGAGCCTCCTCAACCTCTGCCCTACTGTATAGTACATACACTACGCTCACTTCTACTGCTGTCATTCTCCTTCCATCTTCATCAAATCCCCAATCTCTGTTAATCCTACTCAGCATTGATGTCCCACTACCCAACAACTTGTCTTACACTAAAGACTCCTTCCTCTGAATTCCTACAGAATTTATGGTCTCTTCTAGGTAGGTTATGATTGAACTATCATGGCAGAGATGAAACATTTTCCCCAGTTTCTAAACTTATTTAAGTAATAGAATCCTCTTTTTATCTAAACACAAGACTTCCATCTAGAAACTATATTTAACTCATAGGAACATATAACTTAAATTATGCCAACGGAATATGAGCTGAAATCAATTATACAACTTTTCATAACCTGTTTTTTTATTTTTTAATGTTTATTTATTTTTCAGAGAGAGACAGTGAGAGCCAGGGAGGGGGAGAGAGAGAGAGAGGGAGACACATAATCTGAAACAGGCTCCAGGCTGTAAGCTGTCAACACACAGCCCGATGCGGGGCTCGAACTCATGAACTGTGAGATCATGACCTGAGCAGAAATTGGTAGCTTAACCAAATGAGCCACCCAGGGGCCCCTCATAACCTGTTTTTTTTTATATAAAAAAAGACATTCTCTAAAATTTTTTCAAAGATTTCAATCCTTTCTAAGTAACTGATAGAACTAATAGAAAAATCAATAAGGATATAGAATCTTTAAAAAGCCATGTAAACCAATTTGACCTAATCACTATTTATAAAGCACAAGACTCAGTAATAGCCAAGTATACATCCAATTCAAGTACGTATCAAACATTAACCAAAATATACCACTTAGATATTGGCTATAAAACAAATTTCAAGAAATTAAAAGAAGTGATATTAAATAAGAGTATGTTCTCAGGCCACCAGAGAATTAAATGATAAATCAACAAAAACAAGATATCTGGAAAAGTTCCAAATATTTGTAAATTAAGTGAAACACTTCTAAATAACCCTAGGTCAAAGAATAAATAAAAAATAGGATTAGAAAGTATGTTGAACTGAATAAAAATAAAACACAACAGATCAAAGTTGGGGACATGCAGCTAAAGTGGTACTTAGAGAAAAATTTATAGCTTTAAGTGAATATACTAGAGAAGAAAAGGCTAAAATATAAGTCCGAAGGTATAACCCTAAGGAGCTCAAAAAGGAAGAGCAAATTAAATCCACATTAAATAAAAGGAAGAAAAAAATAAAGAATAAAAATAATAATGTCATACAATAAGCAAACAGAGAAAATAATATACTGAGGGTAAGAGTCTGCAAATAGACTATAATAATATACTGTGTGAGGGTCTGCAAATAGAGAAAAATATATACTGAGAGTGAGGGTCTGCTCCAATTTATATCACCTTAGTTCCAGCCTGCAAGTATTTATGTGAAACTCTACAGTAGGCAAAACTAACCCACAGTAACAGAGGATCGGTGGCTGTGTTAGACCAAAAGTAGATGGTATTTGCTGCAGAGGATTCAAGGGAACTTTGGGGGTTATGAAAATGCTCAATATTTTGATTGCAGTCATGGTTAAATAGGTACAAATATTTGTCAAAATCCAATAAACTGTACAATTAAAATACACACATTTTATTTTCTATAAAGTACACCTCAGTCATGCTGATTTTTTTTTAGTTTACATATTTATTTTGAGAGGGACAGAGAAGAGACAGCATGAGTAGGGGAGCGGCAGAGAGAGAGAGAGAGAGAGAGAGAGAGAGAGAGAGAATCCCAAGCAGGCTCCACTCTGTCAGCGCAGAACCAGACATGGGACTCAAACACACAAAACCTGCAAGATCACGATCTGAGCCAAAACCAATAGTCAGATGCTAAACCAACTGAGCCACCCAGGCACCCCGGATACTGAGGGGTTTTTTTAAGGCACTGCTCATGCTCTGCTTTCTCTCTCCTCCCCTGCTATAAGCTGGAGTGTGGAGGATGTAGGGATAAGCCAGCTTCACCCATAGCAGAATAACAAGAGGAGAAACCTAGACCCCAAGAGCCAAACTGCCCTGGAAGAATGTACAATTTATCCTGAAGAGAGATACATTTTTATCTTGTTTGAGTCACT
Source organism: Cryptoprocta ferox (assembly GCA_028646485.1). NCBI lineage: Eukaryota > Metazoa > Chordata > Mammalia > Carnivora > Eupleridae > Cryptoprocta > Cryptoprocta ferox. Next base: position 37,594,110 of record CM053572.1, on the reverse strand, counting down.
GCACTTTTGAGAAAGTAGATAAAATAGCTCGATCTGAGCCTCAACTAACACAATTACATAAAATGAATATTTTTATCAATGACTTTCATGTGCATGAGCTTTATCCATTCCAAACAGACTATATATTCTTCATACGGTCAAGCCTAGAAAAAAATGAGTTTTACTCCCCAAACCACTCAGGACATACAGACTTATCCATTACAGCCACACCCCATGCTTTGCTCTATCACCCTCAGTGCCTCATCTAATTGAACCCTATGGAGGTGGCCAATACATTCTGGTTGACTGACTAGTGCATTCTCTGTCCCAAGAATATTCAACAATTAAGCAAACATATAGTAGTCATTTCACAATCTCCTGTGAAAAGGAGAAATTTAAAAAAAAGACTAAAACTACCTATAGATAGCTAAGAATACAATAAGATATGATAAATTCTTTTTTTTATATATTTTATTTATTTTTGAGAGAAAGAGAGAGTGTGTGAGCAGGGGAGGGTGAGAGACAGAGAGAGACACAGAATACAAATACAAGCTCCAGGCTCTGAGCTAGCTGTCAGCACAGAGCCGGATGCAAGGATGGAACCCACGAACTGTGAGATGGTGACCTGAGCCGAAATCGGACGCTTAACCACTGAGGCACCCAGGTGCCCCTATGATAAATTCTTAAAAACTATTAATGATAATATTGAGAAAGTAACAGTGTCCATATGACACCAAAATAATCAATCACTGCAAGAGAAAAGCATAACTGTTTGGACTATAAAAACAGACACGCACACACACCCACACATGTTAATTAAAGCTTTCAGTTTCTCCTTCACTTTGTTAAGACTGCATTAACAATACAGCCCTCCACCATTCTTCCCACTAACCTACTAAAATCTGAACTCACTTATACTTTGGGAGACTAGAAAAATTTAAGAATGAGAGAGGTTTTTCCAAGTGCCTGGGGTGTAGCAGCAGTTTTGGAGTAATTAATCCCTCTAAAAAAAGTACAGGAAGATGAACCAAGGTAGGGGTGGGGGGGTTGCAAAGTAGTATAATCAACTGCCGACTGGCTCCTTTCTTCACTGAGTACCTACTGTGCATAGGGCCTCATCCAAAATTCTAAACAGATGAAGATAGCTGGGCTGAAGCCACTCTATAAATAATAGCCTTATTGGTCCTGGGTTTAATTTTTATAGGACAAAATGTCTGTTGACTTGTTCCTTTTTTAAAAATCGGTGAATTATAATTTCAGGGCTCAAAGACCTATATTTTTCCCAGAAGATGCTGGTCTAAATCTCTTTTTGGCACCCACAATCATTTCCAGGATTTGAAGTTTTTATGTATAGCCTACTAAATGATTGCAGGGATGGAATTTGTTGTAAAATCATGAAACACCACGGGACATTTGAAATCAATAGTGTAAAATCATTAGATGTTGTTTCATCAGAAACGTTTTCATTAGCTTTTCCATTTAACAAAATTTGCTATGTAAAACAGAGCATATCCTATTTTAGTCCCCTCAAATTTTATTTTAAAAAATTAAATTTCTAATCTGGAGATATTTAACACATTTGACTCTTAAAAGTCCAAAAGAAACAAAAATTAAGAATTCACTGAGAGGAGGGGCACCTGGGTGGCTCAGTCAGTTCAGCGTCTGACTCTTGGTTTCAGCTCAGGTCATGATCTCACGGTTCATAAGTTCAAGCCCCACACTGGGCTCCATTCTGTCAGCCTGCTTAGGATTCTCTCTGTCCCTCTCTCTCTGTCCCTCTCCCTCTCTCTCTCTCTGTCTCTCTGCCCCTCCCTTGCTCACTCTCTCTCAAAATAAATAAGCTTTAAAAAAATAAGAATGTAAGAAAAAAAATTCACTGACAGGATGCAGTCATTTCTATTCCTCCAGCTATATGAAGGAGATGCCTAGATACCTTTTATGTGTCAACTTTGAATGAAGGACCCAAAACTGAACATACATCCTTTTAGATCTTAAAATGCCCTGTTGTCTTTACTCTCATTTCTTCACTTTGTCTCTGAGAACTTAAAAAGAAAAACAGAAAAATAAAATCCATATTGTCCTAAATCATAGGTACTAAGACAGACGACAGATGTTCCAACTGTGCCTACAGGGTCACTACCTCACAATGCAGTCCATGTATTTATGAGATGAAAACACAAGACAGTGAATATAATTCCTAAGTAAACACTAGCAAGGTCTCACTTATGCATCATCTTCAGGAAAGGGGAAGAAAATACACTCTCATACACACACGAACACACACACAAACACACACATCCATCTTTACCTTCTTCATAGATTTTCTTTTCAGAGAGCCTATAGTCACAGAGCTGATGAGATACCAAACTGCTGGGATCATAAACTGATATGTCCTCTGGAGTCTGGTAATGAGCCCTTCTGCTCCTGTGTCACACACTTTTATACCTCTGCCTACCCCTTCATGTGCTACTCCTCACCTCCAGCTCCAAGGAAGGAGAAACCATGCATCTAAACCATCTGAGACCAAGGCACAGAGAGTGACTGTGTCTTTGAAAGCAGGGGCCTTTGCAATGTATTCCTGCCTCCATATGTTATGCTGACCACAGTCAGGCTCCAGGGTTCTTTCCCTCACAGTTAAAACTAGTTGGCTCACCTGCTCACTCTCTTTCCAGCTCACTTCCCATCCATCACATCTTCCCTTCTACCTTCCCCATTTATAATCATGGGGCCTTTATATTCAAGAGAAATCAAGCAGGAAGCCTCCCTGAGGCCTAGAGCCTAACCTATTTTCCCAAACAATGGGAAACACTCAGGTAAGTGAAAAGAGTACATTTCAGGAGGAATGCAGCAGCCCACTCTTCCTTCTGACCACCCTGTTCTATTCTCTTCTGAAATGAAACCATAATGAATTATCTGAACGTTTATGAATCAGTACTATTCAGAATTAATGAAAATTCCATCCTCAGATCTTATTAGTTTTCTATTAGGGTAGTAATGAGAGGCACCATCATTGAAAAGAAATCATAGAACTGAAATTTGGTCTTGTGAGGATCCAGTTTCCACTCTACCCATAAATCCTTTTGTAACTTTATGGAAATCATTTCTTGTCTGTTTGTTTTAATGGAACTCAAAACATTTGGAAAACACAGCAAATGAAATAAGAACCACAAATTAAACTAGAAAGGGAAGAAAACACTTTTAGCACTACTTTTGATGAAAAAACTCTACAAAGAGATTTGGAAAGTGAGTTAAGTGATTCGTCAAGTGAGGGATAAGAGACAAATCAAAACATCTAGAAGAGAGTATGCACTATGCAAGGGTATGAGGGATGGGTGAAGATTAAAAGAAAAAGATCACTGCCTTGACTAGAGCCAAAGCAGTGAAGAGGTTAATAATAGACAAGTAAAGAAAGAATGTAAATCAGACCTGACTGTCTAAAGGATCAGCTTGTGGACAGGAGAACTTCATGTCTGATGTAAAACTTCAAAGAAAAAGGAGGCTGTGTTACTCTAATTATATAGCAAAAATAATGTGATTCAGGCAATAGTCAAGAAAGAGAATTTGAGAAGGAAATTCAGAGAGTGAAGAGCAAAGTTCTTCAGTCAAAGATAACATCAATAGGACCGAAGAGGTAACATCAGGGTATATTCTACAGACGGTGTATTACGCTTTCGGTATTTTCCAATTTTTCCACAATTGCTATATTTTTTTAATCAGAAAGATAATGTAAATATAGTCTGAACAAAAGATGATAATGCCATCTTTGCAAGTAAGTATGCATTGCCCCAAGGTCGGGAGTCTGATTACCATCTACTTCTATTAGAAATATTTTGGGTAAAGGAGGACTGTGGCTTGAAAACCCATGCAGACAGAATACCCTCAGAGGGTTGCTTCAGGTGTTATAAAAGTTTCTGCAGAATAAAAGACTTGCACAACAAAAGGGTCATGGAAGAAGAAAGTCAGAACAGTAGCAAGACTAGGGCCAAAAGGATACTCTAACCAATCCGACAAGAAAACTTTCATCAATATTCTAGGTAGAAGAAATTAGTAGTTCATACCATTTTAAATCTGTGTGCTTTTTTAAAATTTGAATCAGATACCTCTTCCAACTCAACTTCATCAAAGCCCCAATATAAAGAAATAAAAGAGGGGGCACCTTGGTGGCTCAGTCGGTTAAGCATCCAACTTCAGCTCAGGTCATGATCTCACAGTTCGTGGGTTCGAGCCCCGCGTCAGGCTCTGTGCTGACAGCTAGCTCAGAGCCTGAAGCCTGTCTTTGGATTCTCTGTCTCCCTCTCTCTTTGACCTTCCCCTGCTCACGGTGTCTCTCTCTCTCTCTCTCTCAAAAATAAGTAAAAACATTTTTAAAATTTTTTTTAATTAAAAAAAAGAAATACAAGAGGGTTTAGATCAGCTGTGGACCTAGAAGTCCACCTTCTCAAGGTCTCCTCTAGCCCATAAAGTGGCTCCTGTGGGGCACCTCTGCAGAGTCCCTAGGCTCAGTGAACTATAGCTTGAAAACTATTGGCTGTAAATTATACCCACTTGTTAGGAGTTTAATCGCTATGTGGAAGAGTACCTATAAATACACATGTATTTACATAAATATGCATTTAAATATATTCAAAATTTTAATGTATAAAAATGAATTTATGTTCACTTTTCAATATAGCTGGCCTCTCTCTGATGTTCAGAGCTTATTCAGGGCTTTCTGAACCTGAGTAAAGGCAACCAACTTTAGGTTCACTGTCTTGATGGGTGCACCAGGCTATGGGATCATATCAAACTGGCTGCCTAGTCTGGCTCCGTGAAAGCCAATTAAATGACACCCATCCTCTATGTAAAGGCATTGATGGGAGAGCATATTCAAGGATGGGCTATGAAATCCAATGGCCCAGTTACCTGAAAGTCTTGGAATAGCTTTTGTAAGATAAAACAAGCAGAAGTAGGACAATAAAAGGCCAAAGCTGAATCAAAAGCTAGAACAGTCTTTTGCCTAAGTATACTGTACATTAATCATTTATTATTCTCTGGGTTGTAGGGTTGGTTTTTTTTCTTAATTTATCTGATTCGTTTTGCTTTTTTGCCTGGATGTTTGCCATTTAAACATCTTGATTAAACAATCCACAATGACATCTACATATGTGATTTCCTCTGAGTTGCTGAAGTACACAGCCCACTGGTGTGTAATAGACAGGGGTCTATTGAGATTACTATGAAAAGAGGTAGTAGAGAGTGATAAATGATCTATATCAGATCTAAAATAAATAAGCCCCAAAGTTTCAACTCTAACTCAATAGTAATGCATAATGGATATGAAATCATTGCTATTTATCATTTTATTTGACATTTTTTATGGGTTAAGGAAAATAAGAAGAGCAGACTTAGATTAGTACTTTCCATGCAGACAAGATCAGGAGAAAAATGAGCTGCTTGGTGGTATTTTATTAATCAGTTCTTAGAAAAACGGAAAAATTCACTCCATGCATTCACCCATTTAGACTTATAAATAAGAACTGAGAAGCCAGACAATTCTTCAAGAGGCTCTAGAGAACCTAGGGGAAGTGCCTCTCCAGTCCTCTAACCCTCACTTCCTCCTCAACAGCAAACAGAGCTGTTGTCTTTAACTGCCAAGTTTCTGAGGCCTAGAAACAAAGAAATACAAGCCAGAGTTCTCTGGATTTTTAAGGAACTAAAAAATGAGCAGGATGAGGTTTGGGGAAAAGAAGCTGCTCTTTCTCTTTCTAATGAAAGTCTCTTTGCACTCAAAAATGGTAGATTCCATTTTTTAAAAAAACATATTGTTTTCAGGCACTATGAAATAGAAGATCATTTTCAAATTTTCTAGGAATCAGCTTCAAAAGCTGCTTAAGCCCTTTGTAGTTCAAAGGTTTTTCAGGCAATAGCTGGCTCCCATCCAAGCCCAGAAATGAGAAAAACCCATTTTTAATGATGGCCACCATGATGATTTCCTCTAAAGAACTAAAAGGAGAGAGTAAAAAGGTGTCTGTGGGATTTTACTGAGCAGAGGTGGGTTTGGCTGGAATGACACAATTTCAAAGACTTCTAGGATTCCAGTTACATAAAGCAGCATTGGAAGGAGATGCTGCCTGGGTTCGGAATGAGCACTAATAATACACCTAGCTGGGGGGTTTGGGGGAAGGGGTCTGACCACAGCATCAGTGTGGAAATAAGAAAATAGAACTGCATATTTAAACTAAACAAATTGTTACTGCAACTGTTACATTCCACTTCTCCTGGGACTTGAAAAGGTCAAAGATTCTTATTTTCAAAAACAGGCAAAAGAAGATTATGAAAATGACATCATCATGAGTCTGACATCAAATCCCAGGAAGTAAGTACATGTCTAAACAGAGAGTTTATAACCTAGCAAGGAAATCAGTAAGTACTGAGCACTATCCCAGGCTCATTATGGACAAGCCATGTCTTCTGATGGGTCACTAAATGGCAGGCCAGGGAAATTCTGGAGACAAAGAACATCTGAGTTCAACAACACATTGACAGTGTCTACTTTAATATTCTTAAAATTGTAATAGATAAAAGTGGTTAGTTAAAAATATATTCCCAAAGAGAGTTGACTAGTAGAGATCTGTCAAATAAGAAGGAATACTTGAGCAGTACACAGCTCTTGATGAGTCCTATTCTATCAATGATTATATAAAATATGCTTTTGAACACAAAGATAACACAAAGTTTGGAGGTATCACAAATACAAAGACAAAGAAAATCAACATTTGAAAATAATTTTAATGGGCTAGAATAATGTATCTAAACTCACAAGATAAAATTTAATGAAAAAATGAAAAATATTGTACCTAAGTTAAAAATCAATAGTAAAATAAAGAAGTGCCTTGACATTTATTTTTAACTGGAAGTTTGTACCTCTTATTCCCCTTTATCTAGCTCACCCATCCCCCTACCCACCTCCCCTCTGGGAACCATCAGTTTGTTCTCTGTATTTAAGAGTCTGATTGTTGTTATGGAGATGAAAAGTACAGCATAGGGAATATAGTCAATAATACTGTAATAACTTCGTATGATGATAGATGGTGACTACACTTATCATGGTGAGCACTGAGTAATATATAGAATTGTTGAAATGATTTGCTGTACACCTGAAACTAATATAACATTGTATGTTAATTATGCTTCAAAAAATAAAATTTAAAATAAAGGAAAAAAAGAATTGCCTTAAAAACAGTTCATGTGAAAAAGACTTCAAGGCTTTTGGATGTCAACTTCAAAATAAGCCCACAGCCTGAGCCTGCTGACAAAAGAGCTAATGCAGTCTTAGGCTGCATTAAAAGAAAATGTAGTTGTCATTCCCTTGAGCTCTGATCACATCCAGGGATGGATTTACTGCAATCCACAACACATTTGAGATATGCATTGGAGTGTATCCAAGAGAACAACCAGTATCTTAAAGAGTCTAGAAACCATATCAGGAAACATAATTGGTAGGACCTGTAATTCAATATGTCTAAAACTTAACTTACTTCTCTCCCCTCACCCCATCTGTTTCTCTTCCAGTATGTATCATATTGGTTAAAGACACAATTGATTCATCCCTCCTCCCAAATTAGAAACCTAGATATCACCCTTGAATGACTTATTCTACTAATGACATCTGATCCCTCGATATTGTCAATTTCTATAATGAAGTCCCTTGTCTCTCCATCCACTCTGACTTATTTCACTTTTCACTACTGAAAAGCTTCCTGCTTGGTCTCCTTGTTTCTATCTTGAGTCACTTCCATCCACCTCTATCATGATAAGCAGAATAACCTTATAAAAAATCAAATTTAAAGTTGTTCCTCTGTTTCAAACTCCGTTGTATTGTCTAGAAGATAAAGTTGAAACTCCTTAGCATGGCCTCCAAGCCCATGAAGATTTTCTCTATGGCCAATCTCACCTCTTGTCACTCTTTTCTATGTATTCTGCAATCCAAACATACCAAACTCTTTGCACTTCCCATGGATAAACTCACCTGTAAGTCAGTTCTGCCATCAGAGGTAGAATTCTGATGGAGTGTGAGGTGCTGGCCAAACAGGTAAGGCCTGAATCATTGCTCATAGCATACTCTCTACACAGTCACAAAAATGTGCCACTCAGATCTCCTACTGCAGGGAACATAAGTGACAGAGTCTTCTGGTGCTCCTCCTCCAAACCCACCACCTCATTCATGCACAGACCACAATCTCCGAGAGCTGCTCACAGTCTGACCAGGGCAAGGGTTCTAAAGCAGACCCATCTGAAAGGGATGCAGCTCTCCTCTAATGGGAAAATTTGTCCTGAGCTCTCCCTATCAGCTTGGCTGAATCTTTCTTGAAAGTGTGCTGCAGTAAGAGACTCTTCCTACTCAGTCATCCTTTTTGCCCTCTTCCCCTTCAAGTTGCATCTTCATCTGAAGACTTCCCTGGCTCCTTCTGCTCATTTCCCAAGCAATTTCTTGTTTATCTAATCACATCTTGGCATCCGCTTCTTGGCAGACAGAACATACAAACATCTTCTCTACATGTCTCATACTGTTATTTTCTCTTTGGCTTCTCTAATGTCTTTTCATCAAAGTCTTACCATTACACTACCATCATGTCAACAAGTTACCTTAAAATTATTGAAAATGCACCTCTTTTTGAAGAATGTATGCAGGAGGAAAATCTGTCACCTTCTCCATGTATGAGTTTAAACTCCTTGCTGTTCTATGCCTCTCTCTCTATTTAAATTGCCCTAACGCTATTTGTCCTCCTATAGATTCCTAATCATCCTTCAACACATAGCCCCAGAGTCGTTTCCTCTCTGAAGAGTTCCTTGATCCACCTACAAATATTCACTGAGTCCCTCTATTAGGACAGATCCTCCTATATCCCCTATAATTATTCTCTTTCTTATTCAATATTAAGCCTTAACCTATAGCTTGGCATATAGGCATATAGTAGGTGGTCAAAAGTATTAGTTGAAATAAACAATAGTAATTTAATCTGTAAGATAAGACTCAATGAGGACATAACTATCTCGAAATATTTAAAATATTGTCAAAAACCACATCAGGTATTATCTCAGACACTCTCAATGAGCACCTGGGGAAGAGATGAACAAGTACACTGGGCCAAAAGCTTTCATTAAAAAAAAAGAAGATTCAAATAGAACAGATTACTCCCTTCCACCAACATGATGTTACTGTGGTTTGAAAGTGTGTTTTTATTCCACAAGACATACCAACACTGTAAAACTGCTCTGATCTAGCATTCAGGTTTTAGAAAACACATAAACAACAAAGTTCTTTCTAACTGGGTATCTGTAGCAATAATGCATGAAGGTAGCATTTTCATTCTTGAGACAATCTTAGAAACAAGATTCAAAAGTACAATTTCTTTCCTGGTAGCATGAATCCTAAAGTATAAGTTACTACTGCAGTACTCTTCTCCCCAATGCTAATCCTAGGCCCAGCATGGACCAGTCCTTAAACTTTTGAAGATGCTACATCGATAGCTTTGAAGATGGAACAAATAATATGAGACTGGAGCTTTAGAAGCTAAAAAAGGCAAGGAAACAGATTCTCCCTTAAAGTCTCCCAAGGGAGTGCAGCCCAGCCAATCCTTGATTTTAGTCCAGAGAAATTGATTCTGGAGTTCTGGCTTTCAGAACCATAAGAGAACAAAGATGTGTTGTTTTAAGCCACCAAGTTTGCAGTAAGTTGTTACAGCAACCACAGAGAACTAATACAGACTATAAGTACCATCTCTTAGCAGTATCCATAACATTGAGAATAATATACACTTATTAAGGCTTACTGTGTGCCAGGTTCTGTGATAAGTGTCTTATGCATAGTGGTTCTTTTAAACTTTACAGACTATCTATGAATGAAGTACTATTAATATCCCCAATTTATAGGTATGAAAACAATGTCACAAAATTAATACAGTACAAAGCTGAAATTTCAACTAAAGCAGCCCATCATCCAGAGTTTGTTCAATCTGACCTGTATCCTTTAACGTCTCCTGTTCACATGTCTCACTTGTAGTTTAAAATGTTTTGGAGATGAGGAACTATGAGGGGCCACCCAGAAACTACACCATTACAACAATTTATTTTGTCTATTACCATTATATCATTCACTTCAAAGGTTTTCTTCAAGTATACTCTGCACTTGGAAAACTGAGTCATAAAGAGATTAAGTCTGTTCAACAAGCCTGTGGCAGAACTGGGAACAGAGCCACTGCAGAATGGTTGCCTCTGTGTAAGCAATGACATCACATTTAATGTGCTTTCAACTTTTCAGGGCACCTTTACACCTTTAATCTCTTCTGAGCCTTCAAAGAGTTCTGTAAGATGAGTGAAATAAGTATTATGATTTTCATCTTAAAGATGAAGAAACTGAAATGCAGAGATAGAGCAAAGTCTATACTCTGCTAGTTGGTTTATTCAGCCTGAGCTCTCTCCACTCATCCACACTTGGTCATATTATAAATAGCCTGGGCTATTCTATAGATGACTTTAGAAACAAGACTCACCACTGGAATGGGTCCTATCTATGCCTGTGGTATCCAATGTGATAGCCAGTAGCCACGGATTATGTGTGATTACTGTGCACACATTGCAATTGTGAAATGTGGCTAGACCAAAGTGAGATGTGTTGTGAGTGTAAAGTCCACTCTGGGTTTTGAAGACTTAGTATGAAAAAATAATATAAAATATCTTATTAATAGTATTTTGATTATGTGTTTAAATAGTATTTTGGATGTACTGAGTCAGGCAGAATATATTTTTAAATTAATTCTACCTATTTCTTATTACTTTCTTAAATATGGCTACTTAAAAATATAAAATTAAGTACATGGACTTATATTTTGCTGCTCTATATTTTGCCTCAACCAGTGCAGTCAACAGTCCCTTTCCAGTATTCATGAGACAGTAGCAATTTGAACATCTCCAGGACAGAAAGATACCAATTCCATGTTTGGATGTCTCTAACAGAAAATTATTTTTCTGATAAATTATTTTTCTGACAAAGGAATAGAAATAGATTAATAAAGTATCTATTCTCAGGAGAAGGACTTGAGTTTGGTGAATTCTAGCTTTTGTCTTATAAATGCACAATTGAAAAATGATTTCTCAAATTACTACTCAATCAAAACCATGCCTAAAAACATGAAACATGACACTATAAAATAACTAAAAGAAAGCATAAGTTCTTTTTTTTAATGGGACACAAAACTCAGGAGCCATACTAGAAAAACCATATTATGTATACATATCCATCCATATTCATATATGAATACATATATATCCATCCACATATGAATACATATATCCATATGGATGGATATGGATATGGATATATATGGATGTATATATCTACATATGGATATATATGGATGGATATGGATATATATGGATGGATATGTGTATATATATGTATTTATATGTATATACATTTAGTATATATACATATATACATTTACTTTTATAAGCCTATATATTTGTATCTTATACACACACACACATAAATATAGTCAACTCATCTTTAACAAAGGAGCAAAGGCAATACAATGGAGAAAAGACCATTTTTTCAACAAATGATGATGGAACAAATAAACATCAATATGCAAATAAAAATGAATTTAAACAGAGGTTTTACATGCCTCACAAAAACTGACTCAAAAGGGATCACAGACTTAAACATAAAACACAGAACTATAGAGACATCTACCAAAGGACTATAATCCAAAATATACAAAGAATTCTTAAAACTCAAAAATAAGAAAAAAACAATTCAATTTAAAAATGGATCAATGGACAGGGCACCTGGGTGGCTCAGTAGGCTGAGTCTCCAACTTTGGCTCAGGTCATGATCTCACAGTTCATGAGTTCTAGCCTTGCATCGAGCTCTGTGCTGACAGTTCAGAGCCTGGAGCCTGCTTCGGATTCTGTGTCTCCTTCTCTCTCTGCTCCTCCGCTGCTCACACTCTGTCTCTCTCAAAAATAAATAAACATTTAAAAAATTTGAATAGATCAATGGCGACCTTAACAGACACCTCATCAAAGTAGATATTCATGTGGCAAATAAGCATATGAAAAGATTCTCAACATCATATGTCATCAGGGCAATGCAAACTGAAACCATGAGATACTACCACACACTTATTTGAATCGCCAAAATCCAAAACAATGACAACACCAAATGCTGCCAAGAATGTGGACCAACAAGAACTTTCATTTATTGCTGGGGAATGCAAAATGGTACAGCCACATTGAAAGACAGTTTGGCGGTTTCTAACAAAACTAGACATACTCTTACTACATGATCTAGCAGTTGTACTCACTGGTATTTACCCACATGAGTTGAAAACTTTTACCCACATAAAACCTACACAAAAATGTTTATAAGAGCTTTACTCATAACTGCCAAAATTAGAAGCAGCCAAGATGTCCAACAGTAGGTGAATGGATAAATAAACTGTGGTACATCCAAACAATAGAATATAATTCAGCACTAAAAGGAACTGAACTTTCAAGCCATGAAAAGATATGGAACATCCTTAAATGCATATCACTAAGAAAAAGAAACTAATCTATATATTATACAATTTCAACTATTGACATTCTAGAAAAGGCAAAACTATGGAGACAATAGCAGAATCAGAGGTTGGAAGGAGAGAGAGATAAATAGGTGAAGCACAGAGGATTTTGATGTCAGAGGAAGTACCCTGTGTTATACTATGAAAGGAGTACATGTACACTATGAGGATTGAACCTAATGTAAGCTATCGGTGATAATGCTTTATCAATGTATATTTATTGAATGTAACATATGTACCACTCTGATGGGAACTACTGATAGAGGAGGAAGCTTGTATATATGTGCATATGTGGTGGCAGGGAATATATGGGAAATCTCCATACTTTCTACTAATTTTGCTATGAATTTAAAACTGCTCAAAAAACTTGTCTACTTTTTATAATTAAAATAAAAAAAAGAAGAAGACAGCTTGTGATAGTTAACTTTATGTGTCAACTTGATCAGGCCATGAAGTGCCCAGATATTTGGTCAAACATTATTTTGGGTATGCCTGTGGGGTGTTTTTGGATGACAGTAACATCTGAATTGGTAAAGTGGATTGCCCTCCCTAATGTGGGAAGTCCTCATTCAGTCAATTAAAGGCCCAAATAGGACAATGAGGCCCAACCCTACTGCAAATAAGGGGGATACCTCCTACCTGACTGTTTGAGGTGGACCCTGGTCTCTTCCAGCCTTTAGTCTCAGACTGAAATGTCAGATCTTACTGGGTCTTGCTGATTGTATATCTTGGGACTTGTCAGCCCCCATAACCATTTGAGATAATTCCTTATAATAAATAATTATAATTCCTTATAATATATCTTACTGGAGAACCCTGACTAATACACTGAATTGCCATACAAAATAATATGTTAAAAGAAAAAAAAAACTGAAGCACATTCATGTGTGTAAAACAGGAAAGAAAAAAAAAATAAACCAAAAAACAAGAATAAAAACAAGATCTTTATCCATATAGTCTTGTTTGTATACAGAATATCTCTACAAAATAGAGCAAGAAACAGTAACAGTGATGACCTCAGGAGTGGGAAATTGAGGTTCTGGGCAACGAGTGTACAGAAAACACGGTTTTCACATCATGCCTTTGAAGATGTGTTTTCCATTCAAATAAATATACTTTGGAATTAAAAATCACCTTGCTTTGACTAAAAATTCCTGTCAAAATTCAAGAACAGACACTTTAAGGAAAACTCCTCAGCTTATGAGCTTGTACAGGGAGTAGCTGGCCAGACTTTTGCAGCATACAGTGATATTTTGGTGCCTAACATGATGGGTTTAAGGCTCACTCCATGTATGAAGAACATCAGCAATAACTAACCTTGAGCCCTGGAAAAAGGACACCATCCCACACCTCCTTCCCAGAATCACACTCCAACCAGGCTCACCGCTGCCCTTCTCTAACAGGAAAGGGGTTGGCAGGGAGGCAAACCCCAGAGCTAAGCTACAGACAGGACCATGAGCCTCTTCACTCTCCCCTCAGGCAAATGTGACATGAATCCCCAGGAGGGTAGCCCCAGACACACAGACCCTCTTCTCCTCCATACATACACCAGTGACAGGCAGGGAAGGAGGGTTCTCTGACAGCTAATCCAGAATCAACTAAGAATCGCCTGAGGCTGGCATCCAATTGGGAGCCCAAACTACTGAAGACTTGACGGTCCAGGCAGCATATTTTCATCATTTAAACTGTCACTAACTACTATACCAAAAATCTTTTCTTGTTCTTAAGAAATATTTCAATATGAACTGGTCCTCAGAAGAATCTAGCTCAGTGACACTGTTTGACAAACTGTACCCTCACGCTCCAGTTTACCTCCTGAGGAAATCTGTTCTTCCATCCCATTGGCAGGGAATGACAATGTTGACATCTATGCCCTTAATTTATGAACAAGTAGTCTAAGTTGTTCAGAGTGGTTTGCCACTACCCAGAGGACATTCTTCATCTGTCGGCTGTTGTGATCAGTAGAAATTCACGAACCATAATCATTGGGGTGGAGGTTAGGAATCCATACTGAGGTCCTCTAATATTTTGAGAGAAAAATCCCTGTTTTTCTTGGAGAGAGAGAGACAAAGCATTGTTTTTAATGTTTTCATCACAGAGGACATAGTTCAGGAGTTGCTTACCAGCTATTTGCCTGGAGACATGTAACCTAATAGCTCTCAATTTGTGTCCTTGTCTGCAAAGTGAGAATAATGAGTCCTTTCTCATGGGGAAGTGATAAGGACTAAATGAGGTGCAGTAAAGGAAAGCACCTAGTACTCTGTCAATCACTGAATCCAATTTCCTTTTCCCATAGAAGCATAGATCCAAGGTACAGCATTCTGCCTACAGAAAATAAGTGATGCCTTCTCAGTTCACAAGCAGCCTTACAAGCTGTTCATGGTGTCACCATATTTCAGCCAAACTCAAACTTACACACTTTGTTTAAATGTTACCTGGAAACTACCAGCATAGAGAAACCATGGGTAGGGTGCATGCCACAGCTCCAAAGTCCAGTTTCCAGGAAATTCTGTGGCAAAAGAGAGCCTCAGTCATAATGGTCAATGCCCAAGGAGTGACTGAGCACTTCGTGTGCCCTGACCCTCTTCACAGTCTCAACAACCCTGACATGGGTACTATTATTTTCCCCCATTTGGTGAAGTTGAAGCACAGATTGGTTAATTTCCCCCAGATCACAGAGCCATTATAGGTAGACCCAGGAATAACAAAATCCATGTTCTTAATCACCAGGTTCATCTGTCCTCAAGAGACTTGAATCACTACCAGCATGAAGGTGGGAAGAGGGGGAGGCCAGTGTCTGAGGTCAGGAAGGAAAGACAGCCTTTTATCCCCTTCCTAATCCTGCCTTTAATGTAAGGCTATCTTCTAATTCTAACTCTCCCTAATTTTCTATTTCATTGGCTCCATTCTCCCTGAGTCTTTGATTCCTAATTTAAATTAGGGTCTCATTTTTAGATGTTTGATCTTGGTCTCCTTTTCCCAGATTTTCTCTCTACTTCTGCCTCTCAATCCTTGTCTTTCCCAACTCACTGTTCTCTACTCACCTTCCCAGCTCCTGACTCTGATTCTACTCTAGTTTAAGGGTCTGTTCACTGCCCCCCAGTTCACCTCTGCATTCTCGACCTTCATAACTTTCTGCAGTCCCTCTGCCTGGAGTAGCCTTCCTCCTCCTCTCCATCTCTCAAAGTCTACATGCCCTTCAAGGTACATATGAATCCCATGCTTGCATGAAGACTTGCCTCCTGATCACTCCAGTGAGGAAAACCATGGTCTGCATCCTTTGTGATATACCTTTGCAAATACTCAGTGTCCTGTATATTTTTAAATATCCCATATCACCTGACAGGATGCTTTGTATACCAATGAAACCTGGTAAGTGATGGCTAATATTGATGCTCTAGTCAAACATGCCAGCTACACCAGATATTCTGCTCTGTCTCCTTTATGTCAGTGAAGAGCCCATATAAATCTCACATTCTTAACACTCATATCTACACATGATTGTTCTTGTTGCCAGTAAAAAGCAACACAACCACATTATGCATGCAACTAGGGAAGAAAACTGTTTCTCACACAGAGACAGAAGAGAAGGAAATACCCAGTATGAGGAGGATGACGACGACAATGACAAAGACGAGGTAGACAAGGGGAAGGAGAAGGAAGAGGAAGAAGGAGAATAGTGATGCAGTAACATGAAGGGGGAAAGTTGGAAAACTGAATTTCAGTCAGTCTTAAAACAAAAAATCCCCACCCCAAGACCTAATCAAAAAGAAAAGAGGGGTTAAAAGCAAATTCTGAGAATGCACCAAAAAAGCCTGTCAATAAGTTTAATATTATTTAAATTCTGGCTGCATGCTGTAAGAGAAGTATAAAATCACACCCGTTTCTCATCTGCTTTTATTTACTTGTGATTCCCAAATATGTATTTGCGCAGCTCTGATAAAAAAGAAAGAAGTAAGGGCTTTGTTTGCCTATATTATTTTGTTTGTTTTTGGTAATCATATTTAACAAAGAGGAGTTTTCATTTTTGATTAAAAATAAGTCAAGACAATTGAATGTGAGGCCAACTGCTGCTTTCCAAATTCACCAGACCATTGCTAACTCACCAAAGTCAGGAAGCAATAATAATTCCTTCTCTTTATAGAATGCCTTTTCTCCCCAGGAAACTTCAAAGCTCTCTGCTGATGCTTAGGCTTTGTGGCTGCCAGGAAAAAAATGTGGCTCCACTTACCTCAGAGAGAGTATCAGAAGCACATGGGGACTGGCTGACCCACAGCTGTGACCCCACGCCCACCACTGCCTCCACTTCATCAGCGACCGCACCCAAAGCTCTGGTTTGGGGGCAAGAAAATAGATAAGGTGGCAGTAGTAGCAGGCTGCTCACATTCCTCATCCACCCGAACAAGCATCCTAAGGACAGCACTGACCAGATGCAATGTGGTGACTCAGTAAACCAAGTCACTTGTCAGAATGGATAGTAGTAAAACAATCAACATTACACAGCTCCTTACTGATGGGGAAATTGTGTTACGCTAATCCTATCAATGTTCCTATAAGAACAGTTTCTACATAAACAGGAAACACACACACACACACACACACACAACCATGAACTCTGGTATCTCCCAGCATGCCTTTCCTCTCATACTCAACCTTGTCCCTTTAGATGAAACTATTATTTACTGACAACCTAACATGTATGAGGCATTTCAGTTTTATTGTTGTGAATCCTCACAGCCATCCTGAGAGGGAGGTATTATTATCTATGTTTTACAAATGATAACATTAAGGTTCAGAAAGTTTTCATTTTTAAAAAATTAGTGCTAGACATCTAAGGAAGAAATGTTTCTAATAGTTTTGCAACCATCAGTTTGCCCTGAGAGAAATAACTTTATAGCCACTCAACATGGTGTTGCCACAGCAGCCATCTCCACCTTGCAGACCTGGGTGGGCTTAATTTCAACTCAACTATCAGCAGTGCATCTTCATCCAGCTTCCTAGGTCCTGTGAGTGTCCATTTGGGTACAGTGAATGGAAACAGGCAGAGTATCATACAGATTCTGTTTCTGATTTGAGTCCTTATATTTCTTGTTTTCCCTCAG
Organism: Cryptoprocta ferox; assembly: GCA_028646485.1. Lineage (NCBI taxonomy): Eukaryota > Metazoa > Chordata > Mammalia > Carnivora > Eupleridae > Cryptoprocta > Cryptoprocta ferox. The sequence continues at coordinate 37,576,430 of CM053572.1, read as the reverse complement.
CTAAAAGTTGAAAAAGAATGAGGCACATGGGAGAAAAGAAATGAGCCCTCAACTGATGAGCCAGCTGAATTTAGTGACATGAGTGTGCCCAGGCAAAGCCAACCACAGACTAGATTTGCCACCATTTAACAGAGGTTAAGATCACAGAGACTGATTTTCTTGCCAAGAACACAGAATAAGTTACTAAGAGTTAAGTTTTGAACTTGAATCTATCTGCTCCCACTGCACATGCTCTTTGCACAGAAACCCACATCAGCTTTCACCATGACTGTTGTGGGCTTCATCAACCTGGAAGTACGGTCACTGAGCAAGACTCCACACTTGCCAATGTAGACTCATAATTCAGCTTTCATTTTAGGATTGCCTTCTAGGTTTACTAAACACCAGATTCATTGATTTACAGGGGAGCAGGAGCTGTTTCTGAAATGACATAGTCCTTCCAGCGAGATGAACATAAAACCTTTTACCTAGGGGAACCCTAGACCTCACAGACTCCTCACTTCCATGGGACTAATCATCAGCACCACCATGAGCCAACCCTGAGCCATCACCCCTATCATGGGGCAGAGTGGCTCAGGGATATCCTTCATCTATGCTATTTTGTATCCGTGATGCTGGATGTATTTTGTGAATAGAAATGATCCAGGCCTCTGTGTTTTATTTCTGCCATTACTAAACCTAAGATGACCCATGAAGAGGCCTTCATGTTATAACCATAAATTTTAGAAAAAATGGTCAGCCACAGGAGAATTTGTGGGCAGTGACTGTCTTTCTGTCAACTTTGCATAGTTGTATCCTGTAAAATGAACAGTTACTCATTGTTCTGGGGAGGGAGAGCTCTTCTTTGTGTTGTGATTTCCAGAAAAATGTTGGAACACAGCTAACTTCTGAGGATGGATGCATTACATAGTGTCAAAGAGAGTGCAAGATGATTTCCAGTGGGTGGAGAGAGGAAGAGAGGGAAATTAGGGAAGATATAGGCAAAAATATAGAGATGAGAATGCACCAAGTACATGATTTAAAAATATGTATAAGTAGTCTACACTGGCTGGAAGACAAGGGAATGATGATAGACTTCATGACCTTAACGACTTCATGTATCTGTTGAGAAAACATCCATTTTTTCCTTAGGAGTAAATGCAAAAATAAGCTAGCCCAGACTCCTCAGTGCTGTGGAAGACCACTAATTTTGGAACACAGTGACTATTATACACTGATTCTTATTTGAATGTCCCAAAACAAGTGAGCACTGAGGCTGGTATTTCATGAAAACTCCTTTAAGGATAGGGAAGCCTCTTCCTCATGATCTTTAGAGTGCTCTCATGTCAGAAACTATCCCTATGTGAGAGTCCCAATCACTGAGACTGCAAAGCCAAGACATAGGCAGCATGATGCCTCTATTCCTTCAGCTGCACATATGGCCATGATGTTCACTAGAGAAATTCAGTTTCCAAGATGTGAGCAAAGTCAACAACTATTGGGAAAAGAGGAAGTTTAAAAATCAAGTCAGGATACCAGGACTCTGATCCTAGCTCTGCTCCTCTGGCTTTAAGGCTTGAGGTACAGAAAGGGGAGCAAGGAACATGATGCAAATTCCTATTACATATCAGGCATGCACTATGTGCTTTATATACATTACCTTATTCAATCCTCTCCACCATATAAAATAAGCTCTTTCTCTCCATTTGTTAGAGTGGAAAATTGAGGCTCCACAAACTCACAGAAAAACAACTAGTAAATCATGGAGCTACATTCAGCAATGTCCTTTTATTACATCAACTACCTCTCATTTTTCAAAAAGAGCCTTCTGTGTCTTTCTCCTCTGTTAGATCTAAAATTTTAATATTTTTCTGATTCTGAATACAGTCATGATAGGTGAGTTCTTTCATTTTGAGATTTTTTAAATAAAACATTACATTGGATTCAGGTGTAAAATATATCATTTGATATGTGTATATATTGTGAAAATCGTTGAGTTCTAATAGGGAAAACAATTGTATCCACATTCCCTATGAACCTTTATCAAAAGAGATAAAAATAAATGAAAGTATATTCAATTCATCAGGTATTGCAATAAAATTCTAATAAAAATGAGTATTCTCCCCAGTATGTCTTTGATGACTCATGAAATATGAGGCACAAAATGTTCCATGAATATGTGAATTTCTGAATTTTTCTGAAACAGCTAATACATTTTCAATCCACAATTCAATAGGTTTTTTTTTTAATCTGCAAAAAAAATACATTTAAAGGAAGCACTGTGATAATATTACTCAATTTATGTGTGTGTGGATGTATGGGCATATGTATATGTGTATAAATATATAGAGACAGAAAGAGATCTCCATCCATCTGGCCAAATCTACTGATGCATCTCTACCACCACTTGCTTTTCCTGTCCATAGCATCTGATCGAGTTGATAGCTCCCTCATTCTTAAAACACTGTCTCCACCCATTTGCTGGGGCTCTGCCCTCTGATTACTGGCAAGGGCTTCTCAGTCTCTTTTGCTCCTCTTGTTTTTGACTCCTAAATCTTGGAATGCCCTAGGACCTAGTCCTCCCTCTCCATTATCCCCAAGTTTATGTCATCCAGACTCATGAGTTTAAATGACATATACCTTAAGCTCCTGGTTTGTCTATCTGTTGATTTTTTGACATCACCAGTGGACATCTATTAGGCATTTCAAACTTAACGTATCTGAAACATCAGTCCCAATAAACTGAATCCCTTCATATGATTGTTGAGTCCAGAAACCCTGGAATCATTCTGACTCTTCTAACCTCTTATACAATCCATCATCAAATCCTGTTGATGGTATCTTCAAAATATGCTTCAAGTACAAACCTTATTACTACCACCATTGATCCCACTGTGGTCCTAGCTCCCACCATCTCCCACTCACACAGCTGCCAAAGTTTAATGGGTCTCCTGACTTTGGCCCCTTTCTTCCTTCAGTCTAGTCTTGATGTAGCAGCCAGTCAGAACTTCTAAAAGTGAATCAAATTATGCCATCCACCCCTGCTCAGATCCTTCACTGGATTAACATGCCACTCAGACTCCAATCAAGGGAGGGGCCTACAGTACCCTATACAACCCAGACCTGCCTACTTCTTGGGCCTCATCAACTACTCCTCTTCCCACACTCACTCTGGTCCACCCACCCAAGGCTTCTTGCTGCTTTCAGGTATGTCTCAAGCTTTTTCTTGCCTCAACCTTATACTAGCTCTTTCTCCTCCTGGGAGGTTATTCCCCAAGATGTTCACCAGGGCCTACCTACCCCTTTATATGGCTCAGGTCTTTCTGTTCAAATGGAGCTTCCTCAAAGAACATGTCCTTAAGTGTCCTAGCTGAATGTGTACAGCTAACCTCAATCACCCCAGGCCCCATTCCCTTACCTTGCTTTAACTTCTTCAGAGCCCTTTGTATTATCTGGAGTTATATTATTTTAATTATTACTGCATTAATTCTGTCCGTATACATTTATCCATGAATGGATTTATTTACCCATTTACTTGTTTATCCTCTACCTCCCCGCTAGCATGTAGTCTCCAAGGGACCTTGTCTGTCTTGCTGTTCACTGCTGTATTCCAGTGCTTGCCACGGTGCTTGAGTCATAGCAACCACTCAATAAGTACGTGTTAACTGAATAATTGAATCTACTGGCTGTTCTGTGCCATTCTGTGATGCTCTGTTGCTCTTGAATATGGCCTTTATCTTTGCTACTGCCTACAAATTTTCCCGAAGTTCATTTTGTTTATAGTTCTCATCTACTAAATGTTTATCTCTTCAATACCATCTATCCATTTCACTTATTATGGCTAAAATCAATTCACTTTCCATTTTTTAAATGTTGCATCTCTGACTTTTTTACCTAAACATTCTGTTTTCTGAGCAGTCCAAATATAGCCTATGCAGCTACAATGGTAAGAATACTTTTTTATGTGCCTCTGGAGATGAGTACCATCTTCTGACTAGCCGCTAGAGAGAAAACATTTGCTCTTCTTATCTCTGTCTCTCTCCAGCTCTGGATACACATAAGTATTAAACAACAGTACTGGTATGATGTCACTTCCCATGTTATGCTGCATATCAGCCCACGTCGACTACTGTGTAAGCTCCGTGAACGATGGAAGGAAGAAGATGAGAAAACCTCACATGATTCCTCCTTTTGCCTGGGGCTGGGACAAAAGGTTATCACAGGGCATAAGAGTGTGTGTCTGTGCTTTGGTGGCACCAGTATGCAGAAATAGAACTGTAGTCAGATTGGTCCCACTCTGGAAATAGCCAATTAGCCATGCTCACCATAAACTAAAAAAATTAAAGACCATTCCAGAGCATCCTGAAAATAAAGAAATCTTTGAAAGGTTTGTTAGAAACCACTTCTAAAAGATGTTTACAAATTTTACAGAAAATACATTAAACAATTGAGAAGAACAATACAGCTTTACTAGGCTAGAGACTCTATCACTAGAAGGCTTTCAAAAATGATTGACAGCCACATTACCTTCCTGTACTTTATAGGAACCATATTTGCATAATTGCATAAAGCGATTCAGAATTGACCTCACCCATGAAAACAGGCAACAGATGGCATTAAAACGTGATGGTAAAGGAAAACACATTATGGAAATTGCTTGAAAAATCTAAGAGATCAGCCTATTTTTCTGGGTTCATGGAATTTATAATCATTAGTTTGCTGCTACATTCATTCTTTTGAAAGATGTGACCCAGACTATTGTTAAGGCTCCTAGATATGGTCTCCAGTTTTATTTGTTGGCTTATTTATGCTTGGCTAAGGAGAAGAAAAAAGATCTTCCATAATCTCTGTGGTCTGACAATCAAATCTTTTTCATTTTTTATATCCTATTTCCATTCTCATCATTTCTGAATGTGAATCCTCAGCCGTCCTCAGACATCCAACCTGAGTGGGACCAGAAGATTTCCCCTGTTGTGGACAAGCACAAATCTCAAACCACTTTATTTAATAAATGCTGGATACAAATAGGAGGCTAATTCATGTAGAGTCAAGATAGGAACTTGGATTACTGGAGATAGAATAAGCATCAATGGAAGTGGTGTTTCCTTTATAAGATATACAATTAACATTGAAATAAAGAAAACCGCTGTTTTCTAAATAGACATACAGCTTTCTCCTAATCGGTACAGTACATATTACAAATGTATGAAAATTTTTTGGGGGATTGCTACATTTCCCTCTAGAGGAATCACATTCATGATCTTTGAGCTTTTCATGGAAAAATAATCATCACTGCTTGGTTCCCAGGCAATTCTTACCAAGAATCTACTGTGTCCGGCATGTATCAGGAGCTCTGAAAACAGAATGGCCTTTCCTGAGTTAGTAAGGACATGGACACATTGCAAGTTTGTGACTCATAAAGCAACCTATTGTCTAAAATGCACAGCTTCTATTCTAAGATGAAGCACACAGATCGGAGCCTCATAAGGGTTTTACTCATACACAGAACACTTTGATCACTCATCAAAGCAAATAACTTTCACTGGCCTCACCTACATGCTCTCAAGTGACATGTGACTCATGAGTGTGAAACCAATGCTATTCTTCAGCCCATGCCTACAGTCTGCCCTGCTCCTGACAAAACCCCAACTGTGGCTCACCCCTCCCCAAGAAGATGGCTCTAAGAAAGGCAGAGTTTTCCACACAGTACCTTAATGTCTGCTCTCCTGGTGCTTGCTGATAAAGGACCCCTACCTTCCCCTTCTCAGTTAGACTCTCTTGCCCCATTCCTATTCATCATCAGAATCAGTAAAAATCCATACCTGGTAGGGCTCTCCTCATTTGTATACCTGCTGGCTTGGAAGGCCTATGTCCCTTGCCTACATTTTCCCGGACTAGAAGCAGTGAGATGGGACAGTAGGGAGAAAGGGATCTTATAACGCCATTAAGGGTGAATGTCTTCTGAACTTTCCAATCTACTGCTTAAAACTTTTTCCCCTGCCTAAAGCAAAGCATATTATAGGTTGATCCCATATAAAATTGCCAATATTCAATGATTTTTGACATACAAAAATGTCAATTTCACATGTTCCACACTAATCATAGTGACTCAACTCTTTGGCTCTGTTAATTCTAAAATTCAGTTTTTTAAAGATTCAGGAGACTATTGTGACCTGCCACTTGCTTTTGTAATTTTGTTGCTATGGGAATTGAGTTCTCTATCCCTAACAACTGACCACAAACAAATTTTGGAACACAACCCATTCATAAGCTGAGGATTGCCTACAAAGGATGTTCTTTCTTATTCAAGACAAGGCTGATGGATTGCATTTATTAGAATTACAGGCTAAAGAAACCACAAAAGACTTACTTTGGGTCTCCAGATATCCCTCTCAGCCTTTTGGCTCCAAAACCTAATCATAATCTAAAGTTATCTGGTGGTAAGCCAGGCCATCCCAGGGAAAAATGCAGTGTAACTCATGAGGCAGGGGAGAGGCTACAGTTCTGAACATGGAGGCACAGCAAATGTTGACTAACCTAAGGATGAAAAAATGTAGTCTAAAACAATGGTTTTCAACCCTATCTTCCTATTGGAATAACCAGTGGAGGTTTAAAAATACCGGTGCCTATGCTTCCCAGAAATTCTCATTTCATTCATCTGCAGGGCACCCCACCATGAGCAACCAGTTTTACAAAGTGTCTTAGGCAATTCTAACAGGCAGTTACTTTTAAGAACCATGGTTTCAAAGATTAGTACAAAACAAAGATTCATGGGGTAAAAACATAAACAGTGGTTTTTAGTTCAAAATGAGACCTGATCTGGGATATCACCCAAACAGGTGAGGCCATTGGTCATGGTTCATGTAGCAGGTACCTGAAGGTGTGCCAGCTGCCAGAAAATCAGGAAGGTTTATTGTATCAGAAAAATACAGGATGTGGTCACAGGACCCCAGTAGTGGGTTCAGGTAAAATTTCATGGGGTTGGGGTGACAAAGGAGTGGTAGTGAGGGGTGATGGGTAAAAAGCTGGAAACAAATCACAAAATTCTATCACCACAAAAACTATGAAGACACAGCAGGAATCAGAAAAACAGTCATAAGGCAGAACCATGAAGCTGAAAGGTGAGGAAATTCATTCAATGCTAATTTCTCAGCTCCTTTTCTTTCTCCCTACAGTTGGTATAGTTCCTACAGCTACAAGGAGTCTTTGTTAATCCATCTGTAGACGAAAAGACTTAAGGACAAGAACCTAGCAGATCTTTATAATTTTTCCCTCAGAATAAACATCCTATCCCCTCTTGTCTGCCATGCTCAAAAGAAAAGGCCATCTCCTTTAAACTCTGCTCAAGACCTAATTTTTCAGGAAACTCTCCAATCTAATGGCATAATTGATTGCCCATGCTCTCGTGTCAATGTATAGTCATGTACAATTGTACAGTTTACACACTGCACAAAGGTCACCAACTGAGAGAGGATGAAGACTAAAGTCATGTGGCCTAGAACAGAGCTCTTTCTGCCCAGAGGGCCCTCTTTCTTTAATTTGTGCAACTCATTGTAGGCTAGTAGCAGCTGTGACAATGACAATTGGTTTTTATCTATTCAAATATTTGTTGGCTGAATGACTAATCTATTGACTCTTTCTTCCTGCCAAAATAGATAGGTAAGTGCTATATTTTAGTCACTTCACATAGCACTCTGTATTTCCTTTGCACATGTGCATTTTCTTACTGAAAATGCTCACGCAACTTAAAAAAAAAATCTGTCAAGTGTAGCAAGAGAAAGCTTGCACTCTGTCCAGCCAATTTCATCCAGTGACGACAGCAAAAAAAAAGCATAAGGGCCCCTTGTTTTGCCATGTTTTGTTTCCCATGTTCTGAGCAAAATTGCACAGGAATTATGAATAGTTATCAAATGTTGTATAAGTGACCAAAAATCAATTGACAGCTCTATGAACAGAACCCGTCTGGCCTCAGTGAAACCAGGCTGCTGGAGTTCTGGAACAAGAATTAGGGAATCAAATTCTATCCCCTGGCCCTGACCCCAGTTCACTGCTGACCTTCACTTACTCTCACTTCCAGCCTCCCAGAGCAACCATGGTGCTGTGTGACCCATATTTTGCAGTGCAAATATCATTGCAATGCTACTCAAAAGAATCTAAACATCTTGGATGGAGGCTACCAAGTCAAGTCACTGCTGGGACCTCCTTCGATGTGTCTCTCCCCGGGGTCCAAACCTCCAGGGAACTTCTCTCTGGGGCTGTTCAGCTGCTGTTTGCGTGTCAGTCCTTGACCAACACAACTAATGAGAGGAGAAAAGGGTGGTAGGAAATATTTCATTGCCAAATGGGATGGATGTTCTTGACAGAGCTTGACCCAACAGTGTACAAAAATTCAAGCAAAATGTGTGTCTTCAAAGAACAGACACATCCTGTAATTTGAACTGGGCTTTCTCTCTGCCCTGCCATACTATCCCACCCCATGCTTCACTCAATGTTAAACCCTATAATACCATGTATTTTTTCTCATGACTCCATCACAACTATTTTACACTCAGATGCAGATGACCCAGATGATTCCATATGAATCTCATTTCTAGCCTTTGTCTCTTTCTTCATCAGAAAAAAAATCCCTTCTATTTTGGAAATCATTTCAGCTATTCTAAAGATGAAACATGGTCCCCTCCCAGTTGATGGGGTTCTCTGGACACAAGTCTAGGTCTGATTTGGTTGTATGCCTGAAGAACTGGCTCCCTTCTCTAAAACTGGAGGCACTCCAAAGAGGGAGGGAGTGGAGAACCTACCTATTAAACTTGTTCATATTTGGGTTCGGGTCTCACATCCATTTCTTCATCCCACTTATTCACCGGAATGCTTTAATAATGTGCTAAGTGTTTAGATCACAAAGAAAAATGAAGTTCCCACTTAATATAAGGTAGAGTTTTTGTTATCATCCCTGGGTCCCCTCACCCTCTCTGGTGGGCCTGATTCAGGGAGTCCTGCTCTCATAGCGTCCACCTGTCCAAGAGCCACCTTCTTCTAGGAACTTATAGTATACATCTGTGTGAGGGAGGGCTGGCTTTGTTTTGTGTGTTTTGCTTTTTTTGTTTTGTTTTGTTTTGTTATGTTTTGTTTTGCCAAGAACCAAATTTCTCTCTCTCCTTTGGAAGCCAGCCTTCACGTTATTCAACCAGGAGAGGCCGGAGACCTGGGAATCTGTGATAATACTGCCATTTCCTTCGTCCCAGTTAACATGCCAAACCCTGTGCCCCATATTTAGGAGATTCAGAAATTGGACCAAGTTATTCCTAAAGTCTTTTCCAACTTGAGATTTTTAAAAAATATTTGAGAGAGAGAGACAGACAGAGTGTGAGTGGGGAAAGGGCAGAGAGAGAGGGACACACAGAATCTGAAACAGGCTCCAGGCTCTGAGCTGTCAGCACAGAGCTTCACGTAGGGCTCAAACTCACAGACCACAAGATCGTGACCTGATCCAAAGTTGGTTGCTTACCCAAATGAGCCACTCAGACACCCCATTCCAACTTGAGATTCTGTCACACTTCAAAACTTTTTCACATACTGAAAATTTTGTTGTAAGTATGGCCTCTTATGGTTTTTCTCCTTTTCATGATTCATATTCAGTAAGATAGTTAAAATCAAAAGGAGTAATAAGTAACAGAATCGTTTGTGGCTATTATTAATAGGAAACTATAATTTGAAAAAGTCAATCTTCTTTTGGAGGTAAGATTTATAACATCTATACTTATAGCTCTAATTGCCTTCCTTATTTCATTTTTCTTCTTGAGAAAAAGTATTCTCTAAGCAAAGAAACAAAAATGTATATTATATTTAAGTTATATGTAGATATGATTTTATTTACCCACCTGCACAAAATTAAATGAATCCCATCTTCAGAGAGACTTAAAACCACCTAGTGCAGTGATTCTCAAACAGGAGTAATTGTGCTCTCCATGGGACTTTTGGCAATGTCTGGGGACATCTTTGGTTGTCACATATGAGAATAGCAAATAGAGAGTCTACTGACATCTGGTAGGTAAAGGCCAGAGATGGTGCTAAACATCTCTAACGTACAGGACAGCCTCCACAACAAAGAATTGTCCAGCCCAAAATGTCAATGCCTATGCTGAGAAACTCTGATCTACATTTATGAATGCAGCTGGAAATAAGAAACCATTATTTTTCCATACAAAAGAGAAAATCATTTATTCTCATTAATAAATAGTAGACTCACTAAGTCAGGGAGCCACAGAAACAGCAGTAAATTTAAAGGTACTACGTAAAATTGGGGGCAAAGACTAAAGGTGGGACTTACAGCTCCTCCCTTTAACAGAGGTTTGCTGTACTATAGAGCAATTTAGTCATCAGCCACTGAAGGATGTTGCTGCCATCTAGGGGATGAAAGATGAAACATGGGATTCTCAAAAGCATCCCACTCCTAGCTCCAATGACACATTACCAGGGGTATGGCATACAATGCACTTATTTCTCACACTCGTAACACTGAAAAGAAAAAAAATATTTGGAGTTTGATGGCAAGAAATTTTTGACAACTTTTTTGTTGTTGCTGCTTACAACTTTTTAAATATATATATATATATATATATATATATATATATATATGACTCATAGTCTTCAGTGCCTTCAATTAGTTTTCTCCATTTCATGTTTATGGTATGAAATGGAAAGTCCAAATTTCTGATAAGGATGACAGGTGCTTGGTAGCCATTTTTATTCTAATAGTCAATTGGAGTGAAAAGCCAAAAGTCAATCAATGGCCCCAGAACTCTCTGGTAGGACTGGTCTTTCTACTCACCCTTTATTTTGGATCATAGTGAAACAATGACAAGTTCTGAGCATATTAGAAATCAAGGGAATTCCTTTGCTTCTAAAGAAAAAATTATGAAATTTAAAAAATTAAATCAGCTCTAATTAAATGAAAATTAAGAAGAAACAGAGTGTGAGCAGACGTCTTTCTCCAGCTAAACACATTGTTACCCTTATATGCGCGTGCACACACACGCACGCACGCACACACACACAGAGTCAATAAAGATAACAGTACTGAAAGGACTTTTCAAAGAGCTTTGAGAAGAATGAAAAGGAAATTTGCACCACCTTCCCCATAGTTTCTGGAGAAGCAGGACTTATACCTAGAGGAGTACAATGTACCCAGAAGTAAATGCTCCCCTCTCACTCCTTCCTGTGGTCTGCCTCAAGATTTACCATGCTGGATGGGCTGAACCTTGTCTGATTTTCATGTGCCAGAGGTAGAAAGCTTCCAACTTTTTCACCATAAGGATTCTTAAACATCTTAAAACAATGAGAAAACCCATTATGATCTTCACCACATACCTTGTGAATAGGTTATGAACTGTATTTCTGTGTTTTAGAAAAAGTGATTGGCTTTTTTTCTTTTTTTTTTCTGTCTTTTTTTTTCCTGTCTTTTTTTTTTTTAAGATTAGGTCATTTTATCCTGACCCACCCCATCCTGTAAATCCCAGGCTAGCTCATAATTCAGGGTAGTGGCATGAAATTAGATGGCTCTTTCTTCTGACTGTTACATAGGAACAGACCTGCCTACCTCCCCCTTCTAATTTTACTAGGGTTCAGCAAATACAACAGTTCTTTTTTATATAAATATTTTTATTTTGTAATGTTTATTTGCTTATTTTTGAGAGAGAGAGAGAGAGAGAGAGAGAGAGAGAGAACACAAGTTGGGGAGGAGAAGAGAGAGAGAGAGAATCTGAACCCATGAACTGTGAGATGGTGACCTGAGCCTAAGTCAGTTGCTTAACTGACTGAGCCACCCAGATGCCCCACAAATATAACAGTTCTGAGCTTATTCTATTCAAAGGAAAAAGCCTTAAGGGAACCTACCATTAAAGCAAGAGGAGAGAAACTCATATTATAACCAAGACATGATTGCATAATTGGCCAAAAGTAAGAATTATCTGTGATCTCTGTCACCTCTTTTTCAGCCCACACATGGACATGGGGAGGGATAGATACATGGATGGACAGAGATGGATAAGACACAAAATTTCCATTAGAGTTCCAGCATTTCCATGCATTTTCTATAGCCCAATTTTCCTAAACAAAGAATCTCATGCAATATAATTACATGAGAAAGCCCTTTCTTAGATAAATGCAAGGTGTTATTTAGGGTAGGTACTGTTATTAATATTTACATTATATTAAATATTAATGTATTTGAGTTGCACACAAAAGATCATCTATTTACTCATCTCGAAAAGTTATTATGAAAATCAAGTGAGATAAGGCAAAGAAACTCTTCAAGGATACTATGCATACGTTAAGATGTCAATGTTATTGTCAAGTACAATAAAACTGAACTGAAGCAACTTGTACATCAGAGTTAATTTTCCTGAAGGTGATCAAACGTCTCCACGGACATGGATGCTTATTCCTTCAAATATTAAATATTCTAAACTATCCCTCCTCCCAAAAAAAGAAACATGTTTTGATAAGTAGACAGGATAATCTGAAATTCGAACATCCTCCATCCATTTCACAAAATATCATTCTTGTATCTAGTACAACTCACAACTTATTTTACCTTATAGAAGGAAAGAACCACTTAAGTAATATCTACTGAAAACTCTTCTTTATCAATTTATTTATCATTTGTATTTTTATCATATAGGTGAAATATTTATAATACAACTGATATGTAAGGAACACAACATACAAAATTGGTTATATAAGGTCTTAACAATATAGGGGAAATTTGCAAGAGTAGTAATAATGATTATCCCTGGATGGTGAGATTAGAAGGTTTTTCTGTTTTAATGAGGATGCAATATACTTTAATATTCTGATTTTTATCAAAGTTATATATGCATATTTTTAAGGCCACTTAGTTCTAAAAGGCTTATAATTTTAAAAAATGGATTTCCCAGCATCACCTTACTCTACCACACATTTCTTCTCCTCAGAGGCAACTAATATCAATTCTTTTAGATGGTTGTTTTGGTTTTTGTCTCTTTACTTTTAAATAACATATTTATATAGATATTTCTTGCTATGTCTTGATGTTCTACATTTAGATACTATCTTTGTCCGCCTATTCCAGAGGAGGAAGATTTAGCACTCTTGATGCCTCCATGCACTCTTGTAATTTCCATATTCCAATCCTCTGGTATAATTATATCAGTAATTATTATGGAACCATTATCCAATATTTACAGTACTATGACCATTTCACTATCATCCACATATATCCACAGATATATAATTTAGGGTTAATTACAGTTTCTTTTCTTTGTCCAATTAATAATCTATGTATCCATCCCCAAAATCACTATCAAAGGAATACATCTTTTTTCAGAAATTCTACCAGCTTTATCCTCCCTTTTGTAACATCTTTCTGGAGCCTCCATTGCTCCAGTTCTCTCTGGGTGTGTTGCTCTCACAGCTTATTTTACACCTACAGTAACTGAATCTCCCTTCACCATTATCCTGGAGATTTCTTGGGCTTACCTCCTGAATTTCTTATTTTCTAGATCCCATGTTACCCTCTCTCCTTTATCTTCTGGTTTTCCTTAAACACATATGCTAAGAAGAGGTTGCTCAATGGGAGAAAAATTTGAGGCCACATATATCTGAGAAGGCTTTCATTGCTCCTGCTTATTAATTGTGGGATTGCTGGGTATAAAAGTCTTGCTTGGATATCATTTTCCCTGAGAAAGTCCCACTTTGCCTTTCAGAAAACTGAAGACACTGATTGTCATTTCTTCAAAATCTGTTGAGGGTTTTTTCCACTCAAGCTTTCGGGACCTTTGCTCTATGCCAGTATTCTAAAATCTCACAATAACGTGGGTTCTGACAGGATTCTTCCATTTATAAGTTAAACAGTTCAATCTAGAAGTTTGCATCCTACAGTTCTAGAAATTTCTCTTATTTCACTTCTTTTATAATATCCCTCTTTCTGTTTCCTTTTTTTTTTTTACCTTTCTTTAATTTTTATCAGTTAGGTATTATATATGACAGATTAAATCATTTTTGAAAAAAATATTTTCTCTTATTTTTTCTGCCTCTTTATCATTTTGTTACTCTTTCGGGGAGCTTTCCTCAACTTTATCGTCCAGTCATGTTACTGAAATCTTTATCCGTGCAATCTTGTTTTTAAGTTCTAAGAGCTCTTTCTGGTTCTCTGAATATTTCCTTTTATGTCATTCTGTTCTTGCTTTATAGATGCAATGTCATCTTTTATCTCTCTAAGGATACTACTTATAGTTTTACTTTTTTAAGACTTTTCTTTTTTTCCGATTCTTGCATTTTCTCCACTTCCTTCATGTTCCTTTTGTTCCCAATGTCTCTTTGGGGTCCATCTTTCATAAGAGAAGCTTTTATCAGAGGGATGGTATTCTTGGCCATCACTCACACTTTAAGAGTGAGGCAATAAAGAGCGGACTGAAAGCTCTGTGTGCTTGAAGTAATAGACTGTATTGTGAGATGATTCAGAGATCCCTAACTGACAATATCTGTAGATCTCTCCTATTGGGCTCATTTTGCCCTCCACTCTCTTGCCTAGGAGGCACAAGCCTGACTGGAGGCGTGTTTTTGAAGTCAAGTTGGGAAAGGAGTCTGAGGCTCTCTCTCTGCACTGTGCACTTTTACTTAATCCTTCAATAGCATCCATTCCACCACAAGGTGAGGTTCCACAACACAAATTACTTCATATGCAATTTGGCCAATAGAAAATATGTAAGAATAATGCAGATATCACCTTAACTTGCATGCAATATTTCCTAAGCACAGGAGAACAGAATGTAGACCAGAATTACAAATTTCAGCAGAAAAAGAAAAAGCTTTCAATCACTTGCTGCACTGGCAACAGGAACCTTTTTCCCACATTTTGAAAATTTAAAAACAGGCACCTATTCCTGTGTGACTCTTGAATTCTAGCAGGTTGGGCTGCCCCTATGGCACTTTAGGGGCAGCTGCAATGACTTAGAACACCGCTTCCATCTACCCCATGTCTCTCCCTAACAGCCCTTCTCTCATGTGTTACCAACATTCCTACTCAACTATTTCTCTGACCTATTACCAGCCATCACAGGACCCAGTCTCAGTGAGCTGCTACCCCCACAGTTACTGTTTTTATTAAAGCTTTGTGTAAGCTTTGAATTTTTTGCCCCAGTACGTTTTTTTTTTTTACATGTGACGTTTTATTTTTAGGATGCAAGTTTGAAGAGTGTGGCTTTTTTTTTCTGTCTTATGGCAGATTGTTTACAAAACTGGCCACAACTTTTCCTCCCTCTGAATCCACACCCCTTTGCAACAAATGTGACTTTGTAGCTCTGTCCATCAAAAGGTAGGACCTGTTTCCTCTCCCCTTGAATCTGAGTTAGACTTGCAATTTGATTGACCTCAATGAATGCATGGAAGAGATACTGTGTCATTTCCAAGTCTAGGCCTCAAGAGTCCTTGCATGTTTCCACTCACTCTTGGAACCCTGCCCAGCCTAAGTAAAAAGACTGGGCTTAGCCTGTTGGAAATTGAAAGACCATCTGGACCAATAATGAGTCAACTCAGCTTTCCTAGCTGAAGTCCTAGAGACATGGGGCAGGGGCAGGAAGGGTATCTTCGATATATCTGCTCTCAATCCATATTTGTAGCCAATTTTCCTGTTTCTGCCCCCAGTGCACCTCCAGTTTTAGAAGAACCCGAAGTTTTAGATTACTAAGACTTTCAGGAATTCTGCAGTAAGATCATTATTGCTTCTGGACCTCCCCAGCTTCCAGCTGAGGTTTGTTTCCGCAAATGAGCTTAGTTCCTATTCATTCACATTTTTCCTGCTTTCAAAATGTTATTGCTCTGATGTCCTCTTCTGCTCTCTTTGTCCTTGTTTTTAGTGAATTTTTATTTCCTTACTTAAAAGTTTAGTGGTGTTTGGAGAGAAAGTGTAGACAAACACTTATGTTTAATCTGCCAGAATTAACAAGAAGTCTCCTCACTTCATTTTATAAATGAGGAAACTTGGGGCACCTGGGTGGCTCAGTCAGTTAACTGTCTGACTTAGGCTCAGGTCATGATCCTGACCTGATCATGGATTCAGGACTTAGGCTCAAGAATTTGAGCCCCACGTAGGGCTCTGTGCTGACAGCTCAGAGCTTGGAGCCTGTTTCAGATTCTGTGTCTCCCTCTCTCTCTGTCGTCCCTAACTCAGGCTCTGTCTCTTTCTCTGTCTCTCTCAAAAATAAATAAACGTTAAAAATATATGTATAGATAAGGAAACCGAAGTCCTAGCAGCTAAGTGGCTTACCCGAAGCCACCTGGGAGGTTAGTGAAAAATCTGAAACCATTGAGAGCCCTGGGAACAGTTCAGTCTTCTCTCCTCTTTTCCATGCTACTTCCATGATTATGTCAGGAAGCCCATTAACAGAACCAAATGTTACTCCTATTTAATATTATTGCAGGTTTCTTCTGTATTTCCCACAAGATTCTGCAGTGCGCCATTGTACACTCTTGTCTTGACAAAGGATAAGCCAATTCAATAATTCAATAAACAATCTGAAGAATGTAATGGAAGTATACTTTATATTTTATAAATATGTGATCTCTGCTGATGTCCAAACCATCATTCCCACAGAAATCTGAATTTCTGTACTCTCCTATTTTATGTGTAAGCTCTTAGACACAAATTAGAAAATATGCGGTAAATGTTTAAAACTCTAACTACATAGACAAATGCCTGTGCTCTGACTCAAACAAAATTGCACTGTATATAAAGCAGCCTTGCTGGACTGGGAAATGACTCCAGAGCCAGTAAGAAGTGGCTAGAACTTGAGGCTTCAAAACAATGCCAAAAACCTTTTCTGATGTATGATGCCCACAGATCAGTTATAGGTATCTAGTGCCTGCCAATAATTATCACTGATTACGCAGAAGGACATGGTTCAGATGTTGGGGTCACTTATGTGAAGCCCACAATGGCTGTTGTAATCCTCCCTACCCTCTTAGAGGGACCATGTTCAGCTCTGCCACACCACTCCACTAGGCATCAAGCCAACGTGGGGTCAAAAAGAACCTCCTGTGCCTCTAAACCCCAGCAGGAAGAAAGCACTGCATAGCTCAGTAAGAGACATTCCTGCCTTATTTTTTCCATGCTTATACACTGTCTAAACCAATGAATCTTGAAAACTAATTTAGTGTCCATCTTCACTCAGAGTGTATCCACTCCTGACATGTAGGATGATCAAGCTTTACCCAGCTTAACAAATTCAAACCTTTCAATATTGACTGCAGGGTCTTTCACCAATTGCCCACCTCCCTTTAGACATCTTTAACTTGTCTTAGTGCTAAACATACACCCTTTCCCCATACACAGTGCTTGGTTAGTCCCCATTAGGATCCTTGCCAGGGATATTCTGCTGCCTAATCTTCACCCTCCTTCACAGTAAGGAGGTACAACTGACCAGAGCTGAGCAGACATCCTGGAGAGTCATGGTGAATGCAATGACTGTCACAAATATTCACTGAATTCCTGCACTTACCCGCAGTTTGGTACATACTTTATAGGCATCATCTCATGCCAACCCCAGACACCTTTATGAGGTAGACACAATTAACTGCAGCTTAGGCAGGAGGAAGCTGAGGCTTTTGGAAGTTCTGAAATGCCCCAGGTTATAGACCTAGCAAGTGGGGGTACAAGCCAAGCTCTGACAGATTCAAAAACTGTGTTCTTAGCCACTACATTTTATAGGACATAGCATGGCAGAGAGGCTTAGACTATAGAGCCTAGGAGAGAGACTTCAGGAACATGATTTAAATGCTTGCTGGCAATGGGCTTCAGAAGGGTTTACAATTGGAAGAGATGGTCAGCAAAGTATTTTTGGAATTTAGCTGATCATGAGTGACAAAGGCCTGAACTTAGGTTTCTCACAACACAGTAAACTGTCATGCCTACGAGAAGCACCAATGGAGTAGGGTAGAAGCAGGGCTACAGGGCTGTGAGAGAACAACAAAAAATGGAGAACTCACACCCCTTCCAAGAGAAGGAGCTGCTACTCAGCTGTAGTTTGGGAAGGAGATGCAGTGTTGCTCGATCTTCCTACTTTTTCAAGAAAATGGGGGCAGTAAAAAAAATTAATCACCTAAAAAATATCCAACAGACTTGATATCACACCATATTGTATATTAAAAAAGAATTATAAAATAACTAAGTCAAAAATAACAAATTAGAAAATTGAATGATTTTGAAATCGTTGAGTCCACTGATATAAACAGAGCACACTCTGGAGAGGCTGGCGAATTTAGTATTGGATCTGTTAGGTTAGAAGTTATACATGTAACACATTGGAATGTTAGCATAGCCCAACCAGTCACGTATTTGTTTAAAAATAAACATTGGATGTTTAGGTCATTAGTCAATGATTAAACAACTGAAGTTCCAAGACCCTGCTATAGGCATTATTAGAAATAAAATGTGAATAAGATCTAGAGAGTATAGTAAGGGAGACAACCAAGTACAAAAATAAGACAAAACAGAAAGGGATAATAACTACAGAAGAGATATAAGCTAAATGCTATGGCACTTGAGAAACTGAAGAAATCAATTCCTCCTGGAGAAACTGGTCAGCATTTGGATGGAACAGAATAGTACAGAAAAGGTGGGGAGGACATTCCCAGTAGAGTAAGCAATGCCAGCAGGTCCACAGAATGGGAATAGCAATTAGTCCAGGAGACTGGAGCATATGGTTCATGGATGGGGGAGGAGAGGATGGTAAATATCAGGGTAGGGAATTAGGTTGGAGCCAGATAATAGAGGGCCTTAAAGTCTATATTAAGCAGTTCGGACTTTGTTCTATAACGAATGGAAGTCCTCAAAAGCTTTAGAGTGACAAGCTCATATGTGAATCATATGCTAATCTTTTATTTCCATAAATGAATGTTTGATTTGCATAAAATGAATGAAATTCTGCTTTATATCTCTCCTCTGTCACTCTACTTTCTTTGGCAAATCTTGCCCTTGGGTTAATATTCCTGAATTCTTTTGCATTTTTTATGTTCTATACAATACTTCTAATTAAACTTTTATCTAAACTGAAGCCTTATTTTCTTCTTTCCTTTTTGGTTACAACTAGAAATATCATCACTTTTAATCAGGGAAAGCTACAGAATTCTTCCTCTTTTGTTTTAATCTCCAAGTATGATATTCCACTAGTTTGACCCAGATTTCATTTTTAGCTTCATGTAACAAAAGGAGGCCTTGATCTGAATACTTCAACTAATGCTTTTCTTGGGCAAATTCTTATAGCATCTTTAGGTGTCTTTTTCAAAGAACCCATAGTTTCAAAGCAAAGTGATCTCAAGAAGTCAAACTGCATCCATCTCTCTCATATGCTAGCCTTTCTGCTTTAAAGAAAAAGAAAAGGGGCGCCTGGGTAGTACAGCTGTTTAAGCATCTATCTCCATCTTGGCTCAGGTCATGATCTCATGGTCATAAGTTCGAGCCCCCATCGGGATCTGTGCTGACAATGGGGCGTCTGCTTGGAATTCTGTCACTCCTTCTCTCTCCCCCTCCCCCACTTGTGCTCTGTCTCAAAATAAATAAATAATTTAAAATAATAAAGAAAAAAAGAGAAAAATGCCCAGAATATGATATTTAAAAACCCACTTCAGGAGCGCCCAGGTAGCTCAGTTGGTTAAGTGTCCCACTCTTAATTTTGGCTCCAGTCATAATCTCACAGTATGTAAGTTCAAGCCTCAAGTCGGGCTCTGTGCTGAGAATGGGGAGCCTGCTTAGGATTCTCTCTCTCTCTCTCCCCCTCCCCTGCTTTTACACACACACACTCTCTCTCTCCTCTCTCTCTCTCTCTCTCTCTCTCGCTCTCAAAATAAATAAATAGCCAATCAATAATACCCAAATCAGGGGCTCCTGGGTGGCTCAGTCAGTTGGGCAGCTGACTCTTGATTTTGGCTCAGGTCCTGATCTCATGGTTTATGAGTTCAAACCCCAAATGGGGAACTGCACTAACAGTGTGGAGCCCTGCTTGGGATTCTCCCTCTCTCCCTCTCTCTGTCTCTGTCTCAAAATAAATAAAATTTAAAATAAACAAATAAATAAATAAATAACCAATTCCATCTCTTTCAACTTGTCCAACCAGAAGAGGAGAAAATTCCAGGAGCCGGACCTCTGAATATTCTCTTCAAGGTGGCAACAGAGATACTTTACCAAAAAATAGAGTTGTAATTCATCATATTCCCAGAAATATTCTTCTAATTATTTAGTATAAATCCTCCCCTCTGTAATGCAAATGCATTCCACCTATCCCATCATCAATAAAACAATGAAAACTGGAACCTCTCTCCCTGCCTTACCATCTTTTGAACTGAATTCCTTAAGACTAAAGTTAGATTTGGGCATTTGTCATATAGTTAAGAAACTCAGCCACATACTATTTTTCCTCTCTTGTAGATACCAAACCACCTCCTAAACAAGAAAGGACCATACAACACATGCTTCCACTTGTCCTTTTCCTTACTCCACCTCACCCAACCCCTCCAAAATGCATGTTCCTCTTTAGTTTCTCACAACACATTAAACTCTTAAGCCTACAAGGAGCATGAATGGAGCAGGATGGAGCAATGCTATGGGGGGGGGGGGGCCAAGGAGAATGGAGAACTCACACTTCTTCCAAGGGAGGGAGCTTCTATTCAGCTGTAATTTGGGAATGGAATCCAGTGTTGCTTGATCTCACTATTTTTTTAAGAGAAGCAGGAATTCAGAAATATACTTATTTTTTAACTATTCAAAACCAAAAATTCCAAACCATTTGCAGAACACTGTATGGACCAAAGTAATGCCTGGCGTCGTAGGCTACATAGTGTGGCCCCAGTGAATCATCCAGCATCTGCACCAAATGCTAGTGCCATCTTTTCTGTAGATTCTTCCAGGTCATTACTAGCAGCATGATAAAGGAAGAGAAACCAGCAATAGCCAGGTTTTAAGTTCTGATATCCTACCATCCCTGTTTTCATTTGGATTTCCTACCTTCCTCTCGTCTCCTAAATCCCAACCCAAAGAGTCAGCCTCCCCATTCGCCCTTTTATGCTAGAGATAACATGCAGCCTTGCTGTCAGCAAAGGGATAACTGAGAAAATCCTCATGAGGCCCTACTAGTCTAAGAGACAGCAAATAGTTTCCTAGCTATGACTGCTGACATCTCCAGAAAGAGTGCTTCCCCCGACTTAAAAAACAAAAACTACATTGAGTCATATCCTACCAATCAGAAAGTTCTCCCTTGGAAGTGAATTATGCAGCTTCCCTAACTGCATAATTAACCCAAATTAGACATGTGTGCAAAAGCTACAAAGGATGAAAAAAGAGTGTGGGGCACAAGGAGACAATCAAGTAAAAACCAAGGAAGAAGGTAGCTGACCTCAATGTTCTAAATTGGATCCCCAGGGGAATGGCACAAAGGGATCTCATTAACGCTCTCAATCTCAGCAGTATGGTTAAGAGATGAAAGTCTGGGGACAGGAGATTATCGCTAAGACATGGCCTCTGTGAGTACATGTGTGAGGAAACCCTAGTCATATCTTCTGTGCCCAGAGGGAAAGTCACATCCAATTCTGGAGTTCTCCTCTTTTCCTCATTCCTGTTAAGATTCAGACTCTTATTGGGGTGCCTGGATGCCTGGCTCATTTGGTTGAGCATCCAACTTCA
This sequence comes from Cryptoprocta ferox, assembly GCA_028646485.1. NCBI lineage: Eukaryota > Metazoa > Chordata > Mammalia > Carnivora > Eupleridae > Cryptoprocta > Cryptoprocta ferox. Next base: position 37,554,742 of record CM053572.1, on the reverse strand, counting down.
CCTCCAGTCATGATTTTACACAAGTTCGAGCCCAAAGAGCTCGCTTCTGATCCCCTGCCTCCCTCTCTGTCTGCCTCTCTTTCTCTTTCTCTCTCAAAGGTAAACATTAAAAAAAAAAAAAGATTCAGATTCCTGTTCCAAAACCTTGCTGACCTTTGTGTAGATACCTAGTTCCAAATATATCCTGGATTTTCTAATTTTATCCAAGTTGGTGGTACTCATGCTGCAATTTTCCCTCCATTGGCAACGTCCTGCCCATCCTCAGCCCAGGGGTCCTCTTCCCTGACCTCTCCCTTCCCTTCCTCCTAACCCCAAGTTCAAGGGCTCCTCCCTTTGTCTTCATATACTTTGTGCTCTTTCTCTGTATACATCAACCACATCGTACTCTGTTACCTGTGGATTTGGGAATCATATTCAAAACATTCAACAACTGGTGCAGCACAGGCAGTGCCCCATCAGAACACAAGCTTGCTGCTCTATATCAATGCACAGGGACCAACATTAGCCTGCTCAGACGTGACTTTGACCCACAAGACACTAAACTATTTAAAAATAAGGGCAAGCACTTATTCATCAATATAGCACCAGTGCCCAGCATGTTTAGTAAATGTTTGTGGATTGAATAAGTCTAAGATTACTTGGAAAAGGAAAGATCATGAGAATCTTGTGATGAGCAGTAGGGCACTTCAAAACCCCTCAGCTTGTTATTTTTACATATAACGCTTATACTCCTGCTTTACTCGGGGTTTATATATCTACAGAATAGTCAAAATAGGTAAAAATAAAAGAAAATCATATTCTAGCCTTCCAAAAGTTAATCATAAAAGCCCACATAGGTTTTAGGTATAGGTAACTAGCTAAGCATTTATAAATTCCAGTCAGTTATAAAACCTATTACCTTTGGGAACAGTCCCTCAGAGCTCAGTATTTGTAAATTCATCTCCTATAGTTCATGCATACAAATCCTACTACTTTTTAAATTCTTAAGCAGTTATTTTATATGGTGGATGAATTATCCTATGTCCCTCTTGTATTATGGGGAGTTAAGTAAAAGAACTTAAGCTTATTTTAAGAATATATAATTGATGGAGATTTCTCCTGGTACACCAAAATTAAAACAGAGGTTAGAAGGTCTTCTAGCAAAATCACACATCAGCCTCACTCTCAAGGCATCAGTTATGCTGTGTGGTCTCATTACCAAGCAAGTCTCCATCCAAAGGCAATTCTAAGGAGAACACTATAGTAAACCTAGAATCTAAAGGCTGTACTTGGTAACATATGGGCTCCTCTACGGACATGGCTTTGTTGCGTATTCCAGCATGGAGATTCATATATGGTGACTGGTTCTAAATGCAATGTGTTTTCTTTTCAGTTTTGTAGCATCTGCATTTAGTTTGCTATGGCTGTTTAAAAAAAAGACATTTCCAGTAGTACCATCCTGTAACAATAAAATATTATTTTAATCAAAAGCTTGGTTGTGCTACATGAAAAGGAAGTAGACAAAACCATTCAGTGTGAAGGTTTGAGGGTGAGTCCTTTAATTTTGTTGAAGGAGGAATTGATTTTGCAGTTAACAGAAAAAAATAAGGGAAAGAACAGTCCTGGTCAGAAAAAAAGAAAAACTATGGATTTTGTAGTGAAATACATTCTACCATAAATGATTATCAGCAGGAAGATTTTTGGAAAGCACATTTTAGGAAAAACCCTGAGAAAACGCAGAGAAAAGTAACTGTATAATTCTATGTCAAGCTGTGCACAAAGAAGAGGATGGGACACTTATAGCCTGGTGTTACCATGATTCTCTAAGACGCTTATGGGCAAAGACACCAGTTATTTCTCCTGGCATTGAGCCGGAAGTACTTCTGTCAAGTACTGTCCAGTACTGCAGGACTGATGCTACCTCTTACAAAGTGGCAATTAATTAATTAACCGAAAATGAAGCTGATTTTGGAGAACTCAGATGTGGGCAATGAAAAACTGCTTTGCTTTAGAAGAGCTGACAGGGAGATTCTATTTACATAGCATAGGGGGAGCAAAGAAATGAACTTTGAGAATTGCTGTTTCTTTGTAACACGTTACTAATGGCCTACTTTATATCATGGTGCACATTTTACTAGATCATCTGTATTTCTATATTGAAAATAAAATCCAAACAAACTATTCCTATGAAATGATCAAGGTGTAATATTATATATCCTAAAATCAAAGGAAAGCTAACACTATTCCAAGTGTGTACCTTTTCTTAACTAGAGAGAAGCCTGACTTTATAACACATTATAAGAATCTCGAAGATCACAATGTTTTAAAGATCAGCTCAAATGTATCACTTTAAAATTTATCTTATCACTTAACTATGTTCATTGTTGTACAATTAAACAGTTATTACAAATGGATACAATTTTATAACCTGCATTTTACCTAATAAATCATGCAAGAGAGACACTGAGCCTCTGTGCAGTCAACATGGACCCAATAAGCTAGTTCCTGAAGAATGTCTGGGCAAAGTAAGTTCTTAATTTAATTTGGTTGTTAGAAATTTATATCAAGAAAGAAAATCTATAGTGGTTTACTTTATTGATCACTTTATTGCTTTTAGCTGTCTTCTGATGGATTAGAAGTCTATTAAATATCCCTAAATTTTGCATAATGCAAATGCATTATAATTACAGCTGTCAGGCCACACTTGGCTATTCATTATTTTCATCCATTAAAATAATTCCCAACATGACGAACATCCTGATTAGGACTGTAATGGGAAAGAAAATCTTGAAAAAGTGAAGTTGTCAGAGTTGGGCTCCTCATAAGAACAATATATTAAGAATGAGAAGTTAAAGCTACTGGGGAGAAATGGACCCAGAGGGTAAAGTGAGGAGGGATTTGTCCTTCCAGCTATGTTACACATACCTCACACTAGCTTTCTTTCATCTTGTTTTTATATCCCCCATTGCGTCATCATAGTTATCTAGAGACTGAGCCAAAGCACGCTGACAACTGTGTGTGGGTTGCCTAATTACAGTAACCTCAGATTTGGACACTCGGTAGCCAATTTTCTCTTTATGAAGGAAGGTCTCCTAATGATTTATATAATCACCATCATCATTATTAATACCTCAAAGGCAACCCCACCCAGAAATGCTGGGAACTGGTGGGATAAGACGTGGGCAGGGCCAGCGTGCACCTTTAAATACCTGTCATCACAGCACAGGATCCCCTCTCTGAAGTGTTTCAGCCTGTTCATTCTCTCCCTTGCACACCATATTCTGCTATTTACTCTATATTTAACTTGTGTTCACTTCTCTGGAAATTCCAGCCAGCACCATGACTGATGATGAGCTGTCTGCCTTGGTGGTAGATAATGGGTCAGGGATGTGCAAGGCAGGCTTTGGTGGTGACGATGCTCCTCGGGCTGTGTTCCCCTCCATGGTAGGGCGTCCCCGGCACCAGGGGGTCATGGTAGGCATGGGCCAGAAGGACTGCTATGTGGGGGATGAGGCTCAGAGCAAGAGAGGCATCCTGACTCTGAAGTATCCCATTGAGCATGGAGTAGTCACCAACTGGGACGACATGGAGAAGATCTGGCACCATACTTTCTACAACGAGCTCCGTGTAGCACCAGATGAGCATCCCATCCTCCTCACTGAGGCACCCCTCAACCCCAAGATCAACCGGGAAAAGATGACTCAGATCATGTTTGAGGCCTTCAATACACCAGCCATGTATGTAGCTATCCAGGCTGTGCTATCTCTCTATGCCTCGGGGAGGACCACAGGCATCGTTATGGATTCTGGGGATGGGGTTACTCACACTGTGCCCATCTATGAAGGTTATGCCCTGCCTCATGCCATTCTACGTCTAGATCTGGCTGGCAGAGACCTGACTGACTACCTCATGAAGATTCTGACAGAACGCGGCTACAACTTCACCACCACAGCCGAGCGGGAGATTGTCCGTGATGTCAAAGAGAAGCTGTGCTATGTGGCCCTGGACTTCGAGCAAGAGATGGTCAGCGCTGCTGCATCCTCCTCACTTGAAAGGAGCTATGAGCTTCCAGATGGCCAAGTGATCACCATTGGGAATGAACGCTTTCGATGCCCTGAATCCATTTTCCAGCCTTCCTTTTTGGGCATTGAATCCAGTGGGATCCATGAGACAACCTTCAACTCTATCATGAAGTGCGATGTGGATATTCGCAAGGATCTGTATGCCAACACTGTGTTGTCTGGAGGCAGCACAATGTACCCTGGCATTGCTGACCGAATGCAGAAGGAAATAGTAACCCTGGCACCTAGCACGATGAAAATCAAGATCATAGCTCCCCCAGAGAGGAAGTATTCTGTTTGGATTGGGGGTTCCATTCTGGCCAGCCTGTCTACATTCCAGCAGATGTGGATCAGTAAACAGGAATATGATGAGGCTGGTCCTCCCATAGTTCATAGAAAATGTTTCTGAATGGTCTTCCCTGCTAATGGGTTTGCATTTTTCCCTTCTCTAGGTCACAGTGATGGTACTGCTTTTATCCACTTTCCTTTGAGTCAAGGTTAAATACTCTGCTCTTGCTAGTGTACAGCCAGAAAACTCATCTCCATCAAAGTATTGTGGGCTCCTGCCGGGCTAATCACATCTTGATCTTTATCAACTGAAGGAGAATTCTAATCCTGTATTCTATGTTCTTCACCTATAAGGTTCAAAGAAATATTGATGTGCTTAAGTGAAAATGAGTGACAAGGAGTAAAATCATGAGAAATGTCCTTTCAGAATGGATAACTAGCATTACCAAGCTTTAGAAACTAGTTTATGCTTTAAATATTTAACAATAGGCTGTGTAACCCTATAAAAATGTGCATGTTATCAAACATGTTTTTGTTTTGCTTTTCTACTTTGTACAGAGATAATGAGTTATATGGGTCAATAATATCCATATACACATAAGCGCCAAGGAAATAAAATATTGTATCTTAAAAGACAATGATAAATCTGGCTGTCTAAACATCTAATGGGAATTTCTTAACTCCCTAAGAGCTGCTATTTAAGTAGCTACATATTTTGTTTCCCTTATTAAATAAGCATAATGAAACAGCCAATATTCCATTAATGTTGTTTATAAATCAACTAAATTTTCAGGTCAGAGTGGAGTTCTGCCTGTTAAACACATATTTTAATGTCTAAAATTTAATATTTTTATTTCATCTACTTGTAAAACAGCAAAACTACAGAAAATGCCTAACTTTTAAAATAGAAATATAGTATCAAATTAACGTCATCATGCTATGGTTTGACAAGGATGTTATTTTTATTTCTTAGCATAATAACATGTCTTAAATAATTTCCATAGGCCATAATTTTGGATATTTCTCTAATCAAGGATTTTACTGTTGGGAAAACATAGATGCAGCTTCTTAGTAAATTATAAATTCTAGTACCAGCAGTGTAATTCCAATTTTATTCTTGGAAATATTAGAATGATTCTGCTTTATTATGTCCAGTAACTAGCAATACTTCATTCTTAGAGTCTCTAAGATCCTAACATCTTAGAAAATACTACTTTACCTTCCTACAATCTCTGAAAAATTTTAACGAACCCAATGATGATTTTCAATCTATTTTAAGGATTAGTATATTTATTTCAATCTATTCTGTGATGTCTGATTATCTGAATATCAGTTATTATGTATCTCTCAGCCTTTTATTTTCTGAAAATTTTAAATATTTTTGGGCATTGCTTACTAAGGCATCATCACATACTCAGGGAAGATTAATTTCTTCTTTTTTTCCTTTTAGTTCAGAAGCTTATACTGTGTTTTTAAAGTTTAAAAAACTTAGAGTGTCCTTTCTCCTTTAATTAATTTTAAATAAATTAAAATGGTTTCATACTTGCATGTCCCTTTATTTCCCCTCAATCCCTCCTAAAGAAATGTAGAACGGGGGAGCCTGGTAGCTCTGTCAGTTAGCATCCGACTCTTGATTTCAGCTCAGGTCATGATCTTATGGTTCGTGAGTTAAAGCCCTGTGTCAGGTTCTGTCCTGACAGGGCAGAGCCTACTTGGGAGTCTCTCTCTCTCTCTCTCTCTCTCTGCCCCTCACCCAACTTTCTCTCTTTCTCTCTCTCTCTCTCTCTCTAAAAAATAGATGTAAAAATTTTTTTAAGAAATGTAGAACAATCCAGAGAGGATCACTTTTTATATGTGTGACCTATTCATCAGTATGTTACAATTTTGCACCTGGTACTTTTGACCATGTAAACATTTAAAAGGCAGTTTTTTAAAAAACGATGGCTTATCAGATAAGGTTATAAATTCCTTGTAATCTCAATTAAAAAGTTGGGTTTTGGTGGATGAACTGGTCTTTAGGTAATTAGTAGGCAGAGATAATGACAATAATAATATCTTGGATTTATATGCTGCAACATTTTCCATTTGCAGAGTAGTTCTTACAAATACTCTGACCTACATTCCCAGTTACAAAAAAAAAAAAAAAAAATACCTTCCCAACCAGAAAATTTATGAGGCAGGTAAGGTAAACTTCCAAGAGAGAACTATTGAGCCCTGGATCATTAGATAAAAATATAAATTCTATAATGCAAACAAAAATTTAAACCTAGGGTCTTTGGATATTCTCCTATTCATCAACACTGACTGGCTAATGGATGAATTTAATGAGGAAACACTCCATCTCACAACTTCATATGAGAGAGTCAGTGCCATCTCTTTAAGTAATACAACTGGCTTGTTATTCGTGAGTAGTTAACCAGATGGGACATGGAGATAACCTTCAAAAATGAATTTCATACCACTGTGGTTCCCACTCTCCCTCCATTGCCCACTCTGAGTAGCTGGAGAGCTGGAGCTGTACCACAATTCCCCCATTCCCACCAAAAACCAATTACTTCCTAGTCACAGGTAACATTTTCCTGAAAGCATAAATGACCCTAAGTCAATATCTATACAACTCTTTCCTAACTTTCATATGTCTTATTTTTCAGTAGTGAGATAAAGCAGGGCTAGGATGCAAGTCGAGCCTTACATTCACAATTCCATAATAGAGAAGAGACTAGACCTAAGTATTACATTTTTCAGATAACCAAAGAATAATCCTTTGAGGCGACAAGGGCCTTACCACATTTATTCATTTTGCAACTATAAATTTAATGTCATATGCCATAATTTCCTAGAAACATGTTTCAAGAATCTTGGGGAATTAACAACTTAGGGGTGGGGGAAACTATGTTCAGTAGAAAGCAGTATGATTCCTGGGTGGATCAGAGACTAAACTCAGGCAAGGTACCATGATAATTCAAATAAGGACAGTTCAAGCCAGGGTAATCAAAGCAGCATTCATCAAGTAGATGGAATCACTGAGTTAAGTCTTAAAGCACACACCAGTTGTACTGAACATAAACACTTATCTTAGATAGCTCTGGCACCATTATGATCACTGGTTGGTAGGGTGATCAAAATTCTTATTTTGATACTTTTCACTGGACTACGCCAGAAACTGTAAGTAATACATAACCTTTCATAACCTTTAAGATTTAGTTCAAGTGTCACCTCTTCTACAGGGCTTTTTCTAGCCTACCCTCCATCTTTTGCAAAAAACAAAAAAGTGACAAGTTCCTCCTTTGTGCTCCCATTGTATGATTTCCATGCATTTGGCATTGTACCTGTTACATGTGGCCACACTCTCCCACTCTCACCCATTAACGAGCAACTGGAGGACAGAGACAGAAACAGTATTTATCTACCCTTGAAGCTTCCAGGATTTTCCTAATCCCCAGCACATAATACTAACTCAATAAATATGGTTTGAATGAATAAACTAGTGAATTCATAGATTCTGATATACATCATTAACATCACAGTTCTACTTTATTTATTTATCACACTATTCTCAGCTCTTGGTCTCTTTGTCCACTAGTGTATGCCACTTTTGTTGGTGTTGTTTCTCCTATGATGCATATTTTCTCTTTTTCCTTTCTTCCTCTCTTCTTTTCTTTTCCCATCCACTTCTTCCATCCTCTCAATATGCAGAGCAGGAGTGTTAAAGTTTTTGCTTGTCAATAAAAGTTTCCCATTCTTCAGGTTGGTCAAAGGATCAGTCAGCTTCATCTTTTGGAGTGTGTGCTAGTTGTATAGCTACTGAAATTTTATCCCAAAAAAAGAAAAAGAGGGAAGGAAGGAAGGAAGGAAGGAAAGAAGGAAGGAGGGAGAAAGGGGGGAGGGAGGGAGGGAGGAATGAAGAAATCCCTTCAGTGAGTATGGTAGTATATTCAGTTCTTCTAATCTACTTGCATTCTTGCTGATATTCTTCTTTTCTTTTTTTTTTTCAAAGCTCCAAATTGCTCCAGACTTGAGTTTAGGCATGTGACTCCCTAATAACTCAAACACTATAATATACTGAAATGCTTTTCTGGTAACTATTCACAGCCTCCTTCCAGAATTTACAAAAGATTCCTTTCAAAAAATGCTTTTTGAAGTTAAGAACTAAACATGTGGTTTGCCCAATACTGCTTCCAGATGTTGATAAGTACAGTTGGTATGTCTTTAGGGATATATATGTACATATCAGTAGAGACACTGCTCATTAAAATTAATTGATACTTTAAGACTTCCTTTTTAAATATGAAGGAAACTATCTGAACTACAGCTATCATTTTTTTAAGCTAACACCATAAGTAATAAAGAATATAGAGCCTCCATCAGTGGCCTGCTTTGTTTTTCATCCCATTCCAAATCTGTTGTCCTAACCACCTTATAATTTTGGGGTTCAGTTAAATCCAGTCAACAGATGTGCCAGTAAAAGATGATGACAGATATTTTATCTAGACAACACCCTAATACCACTTTAAAAATAAAAATCTTATTTAATTGGCTATTTGACAACATGTAAGTCAAAAGCCAAGTTGTTATCTCTGGAATTGGGAATGAGGCATTTCTAAGCATCCACATAAGACATGACACGGTATCTGGTGAATAAAGGAGAAGATAAGCAGACCGAGCAAGAGGGATTAAAGTATCTGCTCACTTCCCCTTCATGAGTGTATTAAAGTAATAGAACTTTTCCTAGGTATTTTATAGGTTGGGGTGAACAGAAAAAGCCAGACACTAAAATGGTATTTTAACTTCATGGCTCCTACATGTTCTCTGTGACCCACTCAGAATATCCCCAGATTTCATCCTCTCTTCTTTTAATCGATAAATAGTAGCGACTCAGTGTCATTTATTTTTCCCATTTCTAAATAATGAAGGAAAAGTTGGCCTCACCAGTGAAAACAAAGTTATGTTCACCAGTGGGAAAGCTGGAATCTTCTACGGCAATCCACAGTGTTTATGGTTCATAAGTAGGAAGGTTTCCACAGAAATAACAGCTTTTTATAAATCTTCAGCTACCAGAGTGATTTAGTAGTGTATTATATGTGAAATCTATAATTTCTAGATAATGAGTTGGTAAAAAGGCAGAATAAGTACAGAACATGCCTCTATTTATTATATAAATGGTATTAAGTCACTAATGAGAATCAAAACATTACATCCTTGGCTGAATAGTCAAGTTTATCAAAATACAGCAAATTATCTGCAGCAAATACAAAATGTACAATTTTTAAATTTTTATGGATTCAGAGAAACAAAACTTGGAGCAGAGAAAATTATATCAGTGAAAAAAAAAGAAATAATAAAATAACAATTAAAAGACCATTCTTGAGGAGGGGCAAGATGGCAGAGAAGTAGGGAACTCTGTAATTTTTGCCCGCCCGCATCTATCAAACTGAAAAGGACTGAAGCCACATACTCTGATCTACAAGAGTGGGAGGAAAAGACACAGAGTCTGCAAAGAAGACAGCCTCATAAGTGCCTGCGTGAGTGTGAACTGGGGAAATAAAAATGGCCAGGCCCAGAGGTGCGGAAGGGAGGGAGACCCAGCTCAGCGCAGAGCCGCAAAGAGATGAGGGGAAGAGAAAGAGAGGCTGAAAACGCTCATTGAGGTGTCTCTAGAGAAGAGAAAAACCTTAGCCCAGGATGGAGAGGGATACTATCATCCCATACAACCACTGGACGCAGGGAGAGAAATCCATCCCATTTACCCGGCGCATGTTCCTTAAACTAGGCGTGCCAATTCCAGGCGGAGCCAGGAGAAAGTTGCTCCCCAGTCCCCCCCACTCAATCCCAGCTATGAAGCCACCCCCCTGCAGGAGTACATCTCATCTCCAGCGGTAGCATTAGAGTGTGTGGACTAGGATTTGGAAACGTGACAGGTTGGAAAATACAACTTAGCCCACCCGCAGCACAGGGAGATCGGACTCAAAAGAGTGGCTTGCAACACTTGGTTCAAGAAGGGCTTGGGGCGCCGCCATTCTTCTCCCCATAACCACAAAGGCGGGGCCTCGGAGAGCAGCCCCCCAGACCTACCTAAACCAAACCACGCCTCTACACACTGGGCAGCTGCTTTTTTTCTTCTTCTTCTTTTCTCCTTTTCCCCCCTGGAGTCTGGGAAAGACCAACATTGATGCACTGCTGTGATTCGATCAGTTATTGCCATCCAGACATATTTTCCCTTATCTCATTCTTATCTCTCCCCTCTGCTGGTTTTATGCTTTTAGACGGTCCTTTGTCTTTTGTTGTTTCTGTCCCTCCCCCTCTTTTTTTTTCTTTTCTTTTTTTCTTTCCCCATTTGGTTTGCTTGTTTGTTTGATTTGTGTATGCGTTTGTGTGCTTTTGTTCCCTGTGTGTTTCTCTCTCTGTTTTCCTTTTCAGGGCTACCTCAAGAAACAAGCTAAAATACAGATGGTGGAAAGTCCCAAATATCACTGAGTAGGGAAATAAAATAACCAAAGGCACAACAAGAGAAATGGAGAGACACCATTAAAAGAACACTTCCTGAATGGACAGGCCCTGGACAGTCAATGAGCCTCCTTTAAATAGAGCAATACTAACAGGTGCACAGTGCATAATGAGCTTTTACAACTGACAAGAGACAGAAAGCTAGCCAAAATGATGAAACGAAAGAACTCTCCTCTAAAGAAATTCCAGGAAGAAGTTACAGCCACAGAACTGCTCAAAACAGATATGAACAACATAACTGAGCAAGAATTTAGAACAATTGTCCTAAAGTTAATCACTGGGCTTGAAAAAAGCATAGAAGTTATCAGAGAAGCTATTGATACAAAGACTAGGGACCTTCAAAATAGCTGTGACAAGTTAAAAAATGCTATAAATGAGGTGCATAATAACATGGAGGCGGCCACTGCACGGATTGAAGAGGCAGAGAGGAGAATAGGTGAATTACAAGTCACAGTTACAGCAAAGAGGAAGCCGAGAAAAAGAGAGAGAAATTGATCCAGGAGCACGAAAGGAGACTTCGAGACCTGAGTGATGCAATGAAATGGAACAATATCCGTATCAAAAGAATTCCTGAAGAAGAAGAAAGAGAAAAAGGTCCTGAAGGGGTGCTTGATCAAATTATAGCCGAGAACTTCCCGAATTTGGGGAAGGAAATAGACATTGAAATCCAAGAGGCACAGACAACTCCCATCAGATGTAACTTGAATTGACCTTCAGCACAACATATCATAGTGAAACTGGCAAAATATAAGGATAAAGAGAGAATTCTGAAAGCAGCTAGGGATAAAAGGGCCCTAACATACAAAGAGAAACCTATCCTAGTGCTTACACACCTATCTACTGAAACTTGACAGGCCAGAAAGGAATGGCAGGAAATCTTCAATGTGATGAAGAGAAAAAATATGCAGCCAAGAATCCTTTATCCACCAAGCCTGTCATTCAAATTGAAGGAGAGAGAAAGGTTTTCCAAAATAAACAAGAATTGAGAGAATTCATCACCACCAAACCAGCCCTACAAGAAATCCTAAGAGGGACTCTATGAGGGAAATGTTGCAAGGTACACAAGGTACCAGAGACACCACTACAAGTATGAACCTTACAGAGAACACAATCAATCTAAACCCATATTTTTCAATAATAATACTGAATGTAAATGGGTTTAATGCTCCAATCAAATGACACTGGGTAGCAGAATGGATTAAAAAAACAAAATCCATCTATTTGCTGTCTACAAGACTCATTTTAGACCTAAAGACACCTTCAGATTGAAAGTAAGGGGATGGAGAAACATCTATCATGCGACTAGATGTCAAAAGAAAGCCGGAGTAGCCATACTTTTATCGGACAAACTGGACTTTAAAGTAAAGTAACAAAAGATAAAGAAGGACATTATATAATAATTACAGGGCTTCTCCATCAGGAAGAGCTAACAATTATAAACAGCTATGCGCCAAATTCGGGAACACCCAAATACAAAAAAACAATTAATCACAAACAGAAACAAGCTTATTGATAAGAATGTGCTAATTGCAGGGGATTTTAATACTCCACTTACAGCAATAGATAGATCAACCAGACAGAAAACCACTAAAGAAACAATGGACCTGAATGACACATTGGGACAGATGGAATTGATAGATATATTTAGAACTCTGCATCCTGAAGCTAGGAAATTCACTTTCTTCTCCAGTGCGAATGGCACATTCTCCAAGATAGATCACATACTGGGTTATAAAACAGCCCTCCATAAATATAAACAAATTGAGATCATACCATGCACACTTTCAGATCACAATGCTATGAAACTTGAAATCAATCCCAGGAAAAAGTCTGGAAAACCTCCAAAAACATGGAGGTTAAAAACCACTCTACTAAAGAATGATTGAGTCAATCAGACAATCAGAGAAGAAATTAAAAAATATATGGACACAAATGAAAACAAAAATACAATAATGCAGACTCTCTGGGATGCAGCAAAGGTAGTCCTGAGAGGAAAGTATATTGCAATCCAGGTCTATTTCAACAAACTAGAAAAAGCACAAATTCAAAATCTAACAGAGCACCTAAAGAAACTAGAAGGGGAGCAGCAAGAGAATCCCAAACCCAGCAGAAGAAGAGAAATAATAAAGATCAGGGCAGAAATAAACAATATAGAATCAAAAAAAAAACAGTTGAACGGATCAATGAAACCAAGAGTTGGTTTTCTGAAAAAATAAACAAAATTGATAAACCTCTAGCCAGGCTCCTCAGAAAGAAAAGAGAGAACACCCAAATAGACAAAATCATGAATGAAAATGGATCTATTACAACCAACCCCTCAGAAATACAAGCAATCATCAGAGATTACTATGAAAAATTATATGCCAACAAACTGGACAACCTAGAAGAAATGAACAAATTCCTAAACACAAATGCACTACCAAAATTCAAACGGGAAGAGATAGAATATCTGAACAGACCCATAACCAGTGAAGAAATCGAATCAGTGACCAAAAATCTCCCAATAAATAAGAGCCTAGGGCCAAATGGATTCCCAGGGGAATTCTACTAGACATTTGAAACAGAGTTAATACCCATTCTTCTCAAGCTACTCCAAAAACTAGAAATAGAAGGAAAACTTCCAGACTCATTCTACGAAGCCAGCATCACTTTGATTCCCAAACCAGACAGAGACCCCCCCCCAAAAAAAAGAGAACTACAGGCCAATATCCTTAATGAATACAGATGCAAAAATCCTCAACAAGATACTAGCAAATCGAATTCAACAGCGTATAAAAAGAATTATCCATCATGATCAAGTGAGATTCATTTCTGGGTTACAGGGCTGGTTCAATATTCACAGATCCATCATTGTGATACATCACGTCAACAAAAGAAAAGATAAAAACCATATGATCCTGTCGATAGATGCAGAAAAAGCATTTGACAAAATATAACATACTTTCTTAATAAAAACCCTTGAGAAAGTCGGGATAGAAGGAACTTACTTAAACATTATAAAAGCCATTTATGAAAAGCCCACAGCTAATATCATCCTCAATGGGGAAAAACGGAGAGCTTTCCCCCTAAGATCAGGAAGACGAGAGGGATGTCCACTCTCACCACTGTTGTTTAAATAGTGCTGGAGGTCCTAGCATCAGCAATCAGACAACAAAAGGAAATAAAAGGCATCAGAATCGGCAAAGAAGAAGTCAAACTTTCACTTTTCGCAGATGACAGGATAATCTACATGGAAAACCTGATCGACTCCACCAGAAACCTACTAGAACTGATCCATGAATTCAGCAAAGTCGCAGGGTACAAAATCAACGTACAGAAATCGGTTGCATTTTTATACACCAATAATGAAGCAACAGAAAGAGAAATCAAGAAACGGATCCCATTCACAATTGCACGAAAAACCATAAAATACCTAGGAATAAATCTAACCAAAGACGTAAAAGACCTGTACGATGAAAACTATAGAAAGC